>JAQQAF010000002.1:1321790-1921790 GCA_029747655.1 Ensete ventricosum | reverse complement strand
CTACATCATCATATCAGAGAGGTTCTTCTATCTGCATCTTCGTGGAGATGGTTCCCAAACAAATCAACCGCAAGAAGACACCTTCAAAGAAAGAAATCGGTTCACCAATCATTAAAGCAACATGGAGAGCTTCCTTACAATTGCCCAGAGAAGATATAGCTAAAGGTCAGTTTCTTTTGCTTGCGAGCTTATTGTTAAACAAACGGTCGGGGAGAGAGAGAGAGAGAGAGAGAGAGATGATGGATAAGGTTCGAAAAGTCTGACTACTTGATATGATGTGATAGCATCACAAGCAGCGACATGCATTCAACAACATGCCGGAGGATGCGGTCGCGTGATCGGAGCGTTGACCAGTGCCCCTACGAGTTGCGTGTGAGAAGCTGCGGAGAGCAACTTGACGGTCTTTATGTGAGTTCTCCAACCTCTGTGCCGGATCGCAGAACCTGCACCAAACAAATGGTAGAAGATGATAAGCCACCACAATAAACTTGAGAGGTTCCGTTCGTAGTTGTTTGCATTGTAAAATTACTGGATATCTCTACACTCATGACATTAAGAGGCAGATACAGACCTGCTTGTTTGCAGTCCCATCAGTCTCTCATCTCCACATGTTCATGCTGCCGTAGACATGATCCACAAGTCTTGCATCCTAAAAATCCCAAACATGACACAGATGAAATAATATTCAACAATATTTAATGTAAAGCAGTATCGAAGCTCCCTCAGCTTGGATACGTGATTTAGTTTGGGCCAAAATGTTGAAGTCCATAGTGAAATTGTCAACTGGTCTACAGAATCCCCACCAATTCAATTCCATCAAAAAACAATGTCAAAATTTAATGTGTAGTATTCAACGTAATTCACAAGGAAGAAAAATAAGAAACCTTCACCTCCACGGCAGTCCATACGAGTCATGACAGCAGCAAGAATTGTTGCTGCAACCATAAATCCAACAACTAATTTGTGAAAGAGGTTACCTTAAGAAAATAAAGAAAAAGCTCATGAAATTGATGAGACAGATGATCGATAATTCTGCTTCCTCGTATTTCTTGAGGATGCCAACCATATATTTTGAACAACTAAAATCTTCATCCAAAAGAATTATTTTTAAGTAATAAGAACAATCTGTTGACATACTTTTTCTATTTTGTATAAGAAATACAAACCCTTCCTGCGTCATTGGTCCAGCTACACAGGAAAAATATTAAAAAAACACCACCCCTGCCAGCACAACCTTACTATACTCTCCAAAAGAACACTCATATATTTGTTAAATAAACTTTTCAATCAAATGTCCCAACTAACAATGAACAAATAATAGATTTCACAGGTATAACAACATGAAAACAAATAAAGAGAAGTTGAAATTGTTTGTATGTAGGAATTATTCTTTCGTTTTTTTATTCTATATTTGATTATAAAATCTAAAAAAATGATTGATGCCTTTTTTCTCTCTTCCCAATAGTTTCTGCTCTAAAGTTCTGAAGCTGGACTTTTTGCCAAGAATACAACCTTTTGAAATTTAGAAACTTAAAGATGAAATAATAAGGAATCCTATGTTGAAGACACTGGATCACCTCCAAAGTTCTCAAGTTGCGAAGCTACATCTTTCCTATAAGAAGGCAACCTTTTGAGATTCCGAAACTGAAAGATACAATAATGATGAATACATTGGATCACCTGCAAAATATTATTATCATTATTATTTTTTACGTAGAGGGTAAGTGGAATTCTTAAGATAAACTATCAAAGTTTTTACCAACTAAGTTAACATATTTCAAGAGAAAAGAAGAGATAAGCTTATAAGATTAACACTATGACCCATTATATCGATTAAAAGAAAAAAGAAAAGATTAACACAATCATATGCGCAACTCAAAATTCGACATGCATTTACATGTAAAAAGTAACCTTATAAGAAATTGTGATGTGGTGTACTGTACAATGTTTACATGTATCAGCAGAACAAGCAAAGCAAGTCTTTATCTTAAAAAATAGATAAGTAGTTAGATATGTTCTCCTTTGCTCCTCCGTGCGAAAACAAGTTCAGTAATTCTCAAGCGGCCAAAATGTTTTTTTTGTCTCTCATAGATTATATTATCCTTCACACTCTCAATTAAAGTGGTTCAGGGACAGTAGTTCAGAAACACATCCACAACGCGGCCCATTAATTCTCTTAATTGAGAGGTACATTGACTAATCATTTATCTCGAAATTGAATATTATTTGTGTGTAAGAAGTCACTAACTCACGAAGCATTCAGTCGAACACTTTGAGCTCATATCGGGAAACATGAACTTTCTGCTGATCCGAAAGTCACCTGTCATATATCAGAATCCTACACGAAAGCTCTCAAGATTATACTTCCTAGGGCTACAGTCTTGGTTCGTCTTACATGTCACGATAATGCTATAACATAATTGTTGACTTCACATGGATTTGATCGTGGGAAAGAACAAGAAAGCGCCACCAAGATTCAAGCCATTCGAAATCGAGAAAGCTAGAAGGCAAGAACACCACTCTTCTTTGCGATATAAGATGCACGAACACATAATATTGAGAAAGCTAATGAACATGAGGAGGCGAAGAAAGGGACGGACCTGCCTGGTTCGTCTCGGTGAGACCGGACACGATCCACCGCCGTCGTGTGCGCATCGGCGGCCCCTCCCCGGATCGAGGCACAGGAGCGAACCGAGCTGATCGTGATCGCCGATAAACCGCACGTCACATGACTTTGGGGCACCCTAATCCCTGGAGAGTACCCACGCCTCGGAGCCCAGACAGCCCTCCCGCTCTCACACATCCAATGGCTTGGAGCCAACGTTACCCTCCCTCATCGCCGCTCTCCATCGTCCCAATTTACTTTGGTCATTCTCCTCGATGTGAGCGAATTCTTGGAAGACGACAGCTTTAAGCAGCTAACTGCTCTGCACATGCATCTCACGTGATACGTTTTCTTCTATTTGCATCAGATGCTAAGAGGTTGGTTCATTGAGAAATCGGACCCGGTTCAGATCGACGGCGGGTTCATTCTTAATTGGTTTTGGCTAGATCGACCGGTTTGATCCAATCTGATGGCTATGATTCTATTTGAGACTCTACTGATGTAGTGATGAGAAATCTTTATTTATCCATTATTTTTATCGTATCACTCCACCAACTGCAACTCAATTTCATGGGTGAACTGATGAGATCGGCCATGGAGTCAATTTTGACCAGTCAATGCTTAAACATACCAATAAATCTCCATCGATATATGCATTGTTTTAGCAAACAGGATTAGAAAAAGAGAATTATTATATGAACTAAGCACATTGACTCGTCCATAAAGGTTTCATCGAGAAGCACTCGGCCATTCATGTTGGCTGAGAGAAGCAGCAGCAGCAGCCACCATTTTCGTGTAATCATCACAGTATAAGAGGCCTAAGATAGTACAGACAACAGTAAACTTATGAGCAGCTTCCTATCTCCATCTCGTCGACGAGTATGGCGTCCTCATTTGAGACTTTGCATGAGTGGCAGCACAGGATGAGCGAGAGAGTCTATAGTTTACTACGCGTACTTACGCCAGCAAATGAGCATGGTGATGCAGATTCTCATGATGTACAGCTTCCCCCTCTGCTGCCTCACCATCCTTCGCCACTTCTGCAGCCTCTCCATCCTCCGCCAGTTCATGCTGAGCTCTCCGAGGAAGACGATGAACAAAAGCAGCAGCATGATGGGGATATATATAGGCGAAAAGAAAGGAGAGGGATAGAGAGAGGAAACTTTCGCCATCACTTGTCTATGATCTGTTACTTGCACTCGGCTGTGGCTCAGGTTGGTGATCATCTGCAGATTCTACTGCGAGTTGCTGTCCAAAGATTGGTGTATGCCATGGGCGTGCGATGCGATTGTGGACCGGAGCATGAGGGTCCCTTTGCCTCCCCAGCTTCGTCCCATGTTCACGTGCTACCTTTCTCTCATCTTCGTCGGTCCTTTTCGCTGCCGCATGAAGCCAAACCCGTCGTTGCCGTCACCGAGGAAGATGAATGAGTTTTGACGTCTGAGCTCCGGAGAGACGTCGAAGGAAGACAAAGAGAGGAGGAGGAGGACGGGCATTGACTTCTGAGCTCCGGAGAGACGTCGAAGGGAGACAAAGAGAGAAGGAAGAGAGGGGTATGCGACCAACGAGGTTGAAGAAGCATTTGAATATGGATGCCTTTCGGCGCAAGTAACGCATGCATGTTGGTCTTTGTTGGTCATATATATCCCGAGAAGGGTTGCGATGAGAGTTACTAAGCTTTGCGTAATTGTCATTTGTGCCAATCAATCCAAGCAATTTGTAGTACTCGAAGAAAATATCAAGAACTCCACCGGTGACCGCTGATGTTGATAGACTTTGACTGCCATTTGGATTAGGGTGTTGGCTTCGGATAAAGCTCAATTATTATAAAACAAACAGGTTCATGCCGAGGACATGAATGACTGAGATATTATTATTATATCTTCAAATTTTACTTTGTTCATCATATATTTGTGCTGCTAAATTATAGATCATGATCATCATTTTGGATGCATGGGTGATGGACTCACAGTGGGATTGGGACCCACCAACTGTTCCAACGCTGGGACCGGTGGGTCGACGACACGGTACGAGTTCGGCTTGGATCCCACCTGCTCCTGTGTGATGGTTTAGGTGTGGGTCCCGGGCCATGTGAAGGCCGTGGGGTGACTCGTGGCTTTGTCCGAAGAGTGAGTGAGACTTGGGTGGCCTACAATTATATATGGTACAAAATTAAAAGAATATATATATTAATGAGAGAGAAACTTTGGAGACGTCAGATCTAATTTCATATTGATATGATATCAAATTGACTTAATTTGAGCATTTTGAACTAAATTATATATCAAACATAGCATATCTTTTTGGATAGATGATCCGACATCATTTAAAGGCTAATTAAAATTATATATTTGTTCTATAACAAAGAATGTTTGATATGATTTTAATGATGAATTACTAACATATCAATCACGATTTAATTTTATCACATCATCATCAAATCAAATAATAATCATCAAAATAGATATTGATAAGATTATTTAGTCCTGCATTATTGATAAGTAGTGAAGTTAAGGGTTCATAATTTCGTCAGTCTCCTTACTCTCATAGGTGCTTTTTGAAGCTCTCAGTCTCCACAAATGACAAAATCATGTGATTACTCTCATCACCAAATAGATAATTTCTTACATGCCTATGGGTCGTAGCAATGGTCAATCGATCAAAATATTCTTTATAAGATTGGTGTTAGAAGGAGGGACCTTGAGTTGTGCATCTCGATCGATCAATACTTTCGAGTAATGCATCTGGACCATGAGCCCTTAACTCTCCCTTGTGGATGGAGCATTAAAAAGATCGTTTAGTCCCACATTAGTTGAAAAGTAGGGGAGCTAATGGTATGTCCATCGTCTAAAATGGATAATTCTTCACGTACCTACGAGCCGCACCAATGATCGATCAACCAAAATATCTCTTATCAGATATGATAAAAAATATTATACTAATAACGTCTATTAAACTATATCTCAAATAAATTAAAATTGAAGTATTAGAAGAATCTCAAACAAGTATCCTTAAAACTAGATAAATAATTTTGACTTATCATATTTTTGGTTGATCACAAAAATTGATATTATTAAGTAAAAATAAATTAAAAATCCATACATATTTAATGATGAATGTGATTCCAAGTGAGCAACAGATATCCCAACAAATTGCATATCTATTGTGTGTGAGATATGCATAGTCATTGACAACAGATATCCACAGATTTGCATGTAAATCCAGAGGTGAGATAACCAAAATGGACAGAGAAAATATCGCTCAATCATCCTATATATATATATATATATATATATATATATATATATATATATATATATATATATATATATATATATATATATATATATATATATATATATGTGTATATATATGATGTGACGTAGTCTTGTCAATCTCGAAGGGAAGAGAAGTTGTAAATTGGATCGTTCACGGATCCACACAAGTCTTTGTTTAGTTATTTTGGTGGCATGTCAATGTCTAATGGATGGATGTTCATACATTGACAAGTTCCTTTTGTATGCTCATTTTCAGAAAATGAGAGCAATGTAATATGTTTTGAAACATAAAATTATGTTTTTTTTTTATATATAAGAGAATCATATCTCTTTACAAGATTTCGATTCAAGATGAAATAATTTAAATTTCATATCAGTTGATAAAATCATCTTTTAATTACAGAAGAGAATATTTATTCCCTTTAGATGGATTAATTATGTTTGAAGATACATTTGTATTTTAATATACAGTCAGAGAAAAAAGTTTGAGTAAATATGTACTCGTGAAATGCTTGGTAAACAATAGATAAAATGTTAATGTTGTTTAGTAAAATTATATTTTAAAAGTTTATTTAATATTTCATTATAAATTTATCCTTCTAATATTTCTATATTTATTTAAAGTGAATATATATTTATTATTTAAATAATAAGTAAAAAATAAAAAATGAATGTATGTAATCCTATAAAAAATTTCGTATGCCCCAAATATATAATAAATAAATAAATATAATCATATAAATAAATATAATTTTTTTTCAAAAATAAATAAAAATATCTTATAGAAAATATATATCATATTGATTTCTCACTAGATCATTTTGATATTTTTAATATTCTTGATAAAGTTTTTAATATTTAAAAATTATAGAGTATTTTGCAGCATCCAAGTCATATGCAATTTAAAAAATAATAATATCAATTTACATTTGCAACATATTCTCAAATACACTCGAATATAATAGAATTTCATATCAATTGACAAAATCATCTTTTAATGATAGAAGAGACACTTTTCACCTCAATAAAATTATTTATATTAGAAAATAATATTCTTACAATTAATCATATATTATTAACTAGGCATTATTGTGAAAGGTGAGAGTCGAGTCACCCGATAATGATATGAAAGCTAACTCCCATAGATAAAACCTCAGAGGGAAGGTGTTACAATCGTTACAAATAATTTTCTCTATTGGACAAGTATAAAATTTGACCTGAGCATTGGATCTCTTATATCATATTCCACTTTAAAAATTAATTTGAAAAACTCTCCCCTCTTAATATTGACTTTCGTGCAGGAGCTCAGCGATGAGGTAAATTCCACCTCGATCTCACCTCAGATGGTAGGACTCCACTCAAAAGCCATCTTGAATCGTTCTTGGATGCCTTAGTGTCTCCTCAATCACTTCGCAAGACCACCACATAAAACCACCTCAAATGGCTTTGCACCTTCGGGTTCAAACCGAATCGTATTTGCTCACAATCGATGGTACATTCCCCACGAATACTTATTTATATATATTTGTTGTTAGATGACGAACGTTCTTTCCTCGATAAAGAGTATAACTCCCTCTTTATATATTCAGGTAAACTTAATATGCTCGACTCTAATTATAGTATTCGTTAATTTAAATGAAATCACATCTATAAAATTAGATACACAAGAATAAAAAAATTATTCAGAAGTAGAATTGTTACTCATTGTCAGCTTATAGATTAGGCTGATGCTGGGCTGCCTCGGACCTGAATCTACATGAAATCAAGCCCATGCCATATCTGCAATTATGTGTGAATGAACGATGCCAACATCCCATCGTCAACCTCTTTGGAGCAACAACACGGACAGAGCACCCAATTCATTTCCTTTGGGCCAACAACAACCAATAATGATGAGTGAGATGTTGTCCAATTCATTTCCTTTGGCTGTTGATCGTTGTTCTTCAGTGATAATTCTATGTTGGTCCAATTAATTATATTACATAATTCATTAAGATATGATAATATCAGATCGAGGGTTCTAAATCTTAATTCGAGAATTTAAAACCAAGTCATATATTATTTTACACCTATAATGAAATTTTTTTTTTTAAAGTTGGGACACTGCTTCCAAAAGTTTGAAAGAAATCTTTTTGAGAAATTAATCTAATATATCTATATATATGATGAAGTTAAATTCCCACTTGATAATAATGAAAAAAAATTAAACAAATAAGAGAGAGAAGGGCAAAATGGTAAAAAAAGGAGTGCAAACTGGTTAGAGAAGCACGAACGATAACAGAGGCGAGGCCTACCTCAGCACACGTAATGCTACGTTCCTCCTCCTCCCCCTTCACCACCATGCCCTCCCCGTCATCCTCCTCGACCAAGCCCATCAAGCGCCCATCCACGGCCTCCCACGGCGGTCCCGGCGGCAGCCTCCACCATAGCCTCACCCCGAGCATCGGCATCTGCGCCTCCTGCAAGAGCTCGCCGTCTGCCGCCACCCTCGACCTCCTCATCCTCCTCCTCGTCCTCTTCTCCTGCACCTTCCTCATCGCCTCCTCCCTCGCCCACCTCGCCCGCTCCCTCGCCGCCCTCCTTCCCCCCGCCCCCGCTTTCTTCGCCCCCTTCCGCGACGCTCCCTACCCTTACCTCGCTGGCCTCCTCCTCTTCCTCGTCGTCTCCCTTGCCGCCGCCCATCTCTCCTGCCTCCGCCCCTGCCCCCTCTCCTGGTCCTCCCGCCGCCGCTGCGGCAACCCCCGGTGCCGCGGGCTCAAGAAGGCCCTCGAGTTCGACGTCCAGCTGCAGACCGAGGAGTGCATCCGCTCGCCGGACCCCGCGCAATCCGCCGCATGGAAGGAGATCGACGATCTCCCCTGGAAAGGCGGCCATCAGGGGAACAATCCCGACTACGAGTGCCTGCGTGCGGAGCTCAGGAGAATGGCGCCGCCCAACGGCCGAGCTGTGTTGCTCTTCCGCTCCCGATGCGGATGCCCTCTGGCGAAGCTCGAGGCCTGGGGACCCAAGCGGGGCCGGCGGCACAAGAAGTGAGCTCCCTTAACCTTTCTCTCGCTCTAGCCCTTGTCTGATATCCTGCCCTCTTTCACTTTGTGATCCTCGAGATAGAGTATTGAAACTTGTAGATCCAGTTTGCTTAGTTGACATAAACGATGAAAGGAGCAATTGCTCTCATTGATTCAAGTATAGGTGAGTGGATTGTCTATGGCTGATGGATCGATCATAGGGAATGAATGCTATTTGGTGAAAGTGAGCAAGTAAAACATTGGATCACTCCGCTTGGACAAAGGGGTTTTCCACAAAAAGCAGAATTGGAAGTGGAAGGAAATTGCATTAAACTATAACCCGTCTACTTGGAGAAGGGACCTATTTCCAGGTGATCAGATCGCGTAGATAAAGAAGCAAGAAAATTCTTGGGATTGGTATCGATCACGTATTTGAGCATGACCATGTATTAGAAGCTGGCATTTCTCCCTGGTAGCAAACTATTTTTACTTTTCTATATTGATTTCCTTCTGGACAAAATAGACGATAGATTAAAGAACATAACCTTAGCTTTACAAAGACTAATTATCAAGAAAGTAACAGGACTGACAATTTTGAGATGGATGTTCCATTACTTGCAAGATTTGGTGAAATAAGCTGAAAGTATATTAACATACAAGTACTTCTATGAATTTTTTCCTTTGTAATTCTGACATAGATGATAGAGGACACCATGTCAGATTTGAACTGAGAATTAGATGCTGGTTTTATGTCTGTCTTTGTGGAATTTGTGTCTTTATAGGCAAAATTTATGAAAATGTCATGGACGTTGTATAGACTCATTTGGAACTAACTTGATAGGGTCTCGGATGCCTTCTGTTCTAGATATTTCCTGATTGTTTAGCTTAAGGGAGCTCAATGGATTGTCAGAAAGTATTCACTGTTTCTAGGGCACTTGCCTCCTCTAAGTAATAATTATTAGATGTAGAGATTTCATGCTGTAATGGTATGCTTATGATCTAAAGCATGATACTGGAAGTGGAAGTAATTTTCATGTATTTGAATGGAAGAGTCGGCTTAGGACCTGCACGTCAGTTTTGGGCTTCATAATAGGAAAAGGTAAGGTCTGAAATCAATACAATATGGTACTAGTGAATCAATGTTTGCCTGGACTTCGTAATAGTCCAAGATTGCAGCTTGGACTAGATTTCTTGCAAAATAACTCCCAACTTAAAAACTCAGGAGTTGCGCTGGGGATGTAAAATGACTTCCAAATGAAAAGCTCAGAAGTTCTTTTGTAAGCTGCATGTGGGATGTTGAGAGATATGGAATGGCATCACAATTTATTACTCATCAGGAGTCATCTGTTCATCCTCCACCGTGACACTCGTCAAGTAATGCTGGCTTGTTTGATCCCCTTCCTTTGTCCTTCCCTGCTCCCTTGTTCTCTTTTTGCTCTTCTCCGTCCTACCCCTTTCTTCTTGCAGCTGTCACACTCTCCTCCCTCCCTTTTCCCTCCCTCCTGCTTGAGCACCAGTCCTACCTCAAGCTATCCTCCCTCTCTCCTCTCTCCTCTCTCCTCTCTTCACCTCTACCTAATCAATTTATGAGGGGGAGTTTAATCACCTTATTTGTTGAGTTTTCATATGCATTCTTTATAAAGACAACCAAATACCTAAGTTGCAAATCTGAGTTCCACATGCAACAAATCAAACAGTGTTGTCGCAAACCCTCACAAGACCAGAAAATTTCAACAGTAAATGCATTTTTAGCTATTGCAGCTGCATTTTTTTTGCAGTTTGTAGGCTTACATGTTCCTACAAACTCTTTCAAGTCTAATTTAAAATGTAACATTTTAAAATTTTCATAGGTATTTTGTATTAAAGGTTTGATAATCAATGAGAGGAAAACGACTATAGGATGTTTTTTTAATCTTTTTGGCTACTTATTTGATGAGAGCTAACACTAATTATACTAATTTGCAATTTTGGTTCTCAAAATAACTGGTTGCTACATGGATACTTTTCTGCGGTTGAAATTCCACCAGGGATGATGACCAAAAGCTAGGTTAATCTGGATGCCAAAGACCACCATGCATTCCTCGTTACTTTTGACAGTCTTCTTTGGCTTTTTTTCTTTTCCCAACATATTGACTTGAATTTGCTGGGCTTCCTCATTGAAAAGAAAAAAATAAAAAATCTGACCTTTCTTATTGGTAAGTTAAATGGTTGTTTCTTGACATATCTGCAACTACCCTAAAAAACTATTCATCAATGTACTTATTCTCAAGTGCCACAAATTTGAGAATGCAGTCCTCTTATTGTAAACCATCTATGGTTATCCTCTCAGCTGCACTAACTTCTTAGTGTGTGCTCTTCTTGACAACTACAAACATTTAGATCATATAACATAGACCATTTTCTTGTATTATGTGAACATTATCTTCTTCAATATGTCCCTTTTTACTGCATATTGTACAAGATCAAGGAAGTTCTTTTTTTGCTGTTTGAAAGTTTGCCAATCATTCTATTATGAAACCATTGTATACAATGCTTTTGTCTTCTTTATGCTAAGAGTGGTGTCAATTATGTTGATAATGGCAGGACGATATGGATGTTACACAAAAAAATCAGTGATCAGCTACACTTAGATTGCTATTGTGTTGATTGATTCAGTCAGGATTAAAAGCAATCCATATAAAGATTGTGGTTAACTAAAGAATAATATTGTGAGAAGAAATAAGTAGAAGTATTGGAACTTAAGGGATAGCATACAGGGCCAATGACTATAGCTTGATTACACACATCACCCTGGTCCTTATCTCAATTGGTCGTCTACTTAAGAGGGACTGATAGATACACTTTATTGCTCTCGCTAGCGTGCTTTGAGCTTGAAGTTTGTTGAATCAGGTTGATTTTGGATAGGATTTAGTTGGTTGCATGCTAAAAACTGAAACTCAAAATTATCTTAGCTTTACCCAGATGAGCCTAAACAAGCTGGCTGGATTTGGTTTCATCCGTTTTCAGAACTTCAGTTTTTCTTTGTTTGTAGGAAGACATTTAACACGTGTATCTTCACTCGTTTTTTTCTTCTCCAAAAGTTGTTCCTTGCATCAAATTAATGAGATACTTAGCATTGGGTTTTCAGCTGCTTATATTTCAGTCATGGTATGGAAATTGAAGATCACAAGATTCATCATCTGATTATTGGTGGAGATCTGTCATATGTAAACCTATATTTATATGATTCATATCATATTATATTCATGTCTGCACATGAATGTAGATGTTGTCAAATGGACAAATTGATTTAGCCCGTATTATTCAAGAAACGATAATGTTTGTTAGCTATTTAGTTATATTTTTTTCTTGTTTAAGCAGTAAATTGTATTACTGATTATCCTTGTTAAGAGGAGCCTTAAGTTATTCTTTATTTTTCAAAGTCAATAATGAAATTGTTCAAGTTGTCTGTGTTACTTAAATGCCTTTTTTTAGGGGAATAATGGCTGATATTAGAAACACTTGCTTTTTCTCGATTTCATTGTTAAATGCTTCTGTTAATCATAATTCCTTGGTTAATTTCACCTCTCTTTCTAAGAGCCTGCTCATGATCATCATAATTGCAACTATGTACAGAACTTTTATGCACAAATGTTCTCTTTTATGTGAACAACCTCTTCAAAGATGAACCTGTTGTCTCTTCGGAGACATATGATAAAATTGGAATGATACAGAGAAGATTAGCATGGCCCCCTGAACCTGATGCAACTTTTAGCTGATAAAATTGACCCTTGTTACAAAAATTGTGTTGATTCTATTATTGAAGGGCTTAAACTTCTTGATAGTGATACAACGTGAACTGTATTTGAATGACAAATACAAAGGAGGGTAGGAACTTAAATTTCCTGCTTAGATCGATTGAACTTTTGAAAATTCTTGTAAGAAAATTTAGAATTAGCATAGAATTAATTTTTTGAGGGTGAGCCGTGATGCAACGGTAAGGTTGCTCCTTTGCTATATAAAAGATCAGGATTCGACTCATGGAAACAATCTTTTTATATATTTAAAGATAAGAGTGCGTACATTGACGCTTCCCAGCCCCGCATTGGCGGGAGCCTCGTGCATTAAGTACGTCCTTTTTTTATAGAATTAATTTTCTTTTATATCTCTAGCAAAATAGGACGCCCGATGAAATAATTTTGCTGTCTTAAGTTTGTTGATTCTTTAGATAGGTCGTAGCCCTTTATTCTTTTTCCAATGTTCCTGAATTATTACTGATTCTTGTAATTATTCGGTTTGATAAAAAACTGATCCATAGATTAATTAAGGATCATGAGTCATTTTGTAATCATTCAGTTCATGAACTGAGAACAGGTAAAACAATCTCTTAATCGTAGATTAATTTTTCTTAGCGACTTCAGAATTTTCATTGTGAGATTGATGAGCTTATGATCCTTGTAATGACTCATTGAAACCTTAAATTCTTCCTAGTTTTGTCCTCATTCATTCTTCTGTTATTGTCCGAAGTTCCTCAGCACAACTCTCTTGCTGTGCGAGTTTCGTAACTTTAGTTGTCGGTCATGACAAATCTGTAAAGTAGCTGTTTTGCTGCTCCGTGTTTTCAGAATGTGAACTTATTGACTGAAGGCATAATCTGAACTTCCTAAATGATTTTTTTAGTATGATAATTAATGGGTGTTTGAATATTGTAGGATCATGGGAAAATTTTCTCATTGTGTAAATTTCAAACACCTCGTAAGAAAATTGAAACCCTTTCTATAAATCTAGCAGACATGGTATCCTTCAGCAGTTGGTATTTATCTTTCTTGCTATGCTTCGCATTGCTTTTCCACAGGAAACTAAATTGTCTCATTTAAGTTTGATCGGATCGAATCATCGTTGTTTCTATTGCTGCACCGAACTGACATCACGATTGTTATAGGGCACCGGCAAACTTGGCCATCGAGGGAGGAGATCGGTGATTACCACCCAGGACTCATCCACTACCATACCTGTTTCCTGGTCACAAACTTATACTCTCAACTCTGATCATGTCTAAAGCAAAGACGACCTAAGCAGGGATTCCTGTCATCCTATAATGTTCATCTGAGATAGGATATTCTTCATCCAGATTGTTGTGGTACATAAATCATGCAACTTGATGCATAATAAATTACATTTGCATTATTTGCTTGCTTCTCAAATTCCATCATTTCTATACTTTATCCTTGGCTCCTATTTTTCTGTCTGATATTTCCATTTTGCTGCTGAGATGGTATTTTACATTCCAAAAAATTGATTTGAATCCCTACTCATTGGTTTCATGGTCCTAAAATGACATGTTTGCCCCTCCAAAATATTAAATTGCTATAAATATGTCACCCTCATTAGCACCCATCCAATATGCTCAACTTCATCATTATTGATTGTAATTCTTAATGAGGTCGATACATATATTAAAATTTTGCACATAAAAGTATCTTTTATCATTTTCATCTAGATGGATAAATATAAAAATTACTAATTTAAATTATATATATGTAAGAGTCATGTCTTCCTTCCTCCGTTTGCTCAAACTTTACCTAATGGAAGTTTGTGGTAGTTTTTTCATGAGCTAAAGTTACCTTAGCATTCTGATTTTTATATTTTTAAAATTTATATTATAATTTTTATATTTATGAAATTGAAACATTTAATTTCATTTTGTACACGGAAATATCATAAAGTTTATTATTAACAAATGTTAATTCTATTTTACACCATCGAGTACGTGTGCTATTTTTG
Organism: Ensete ventricosum; assembly: GCA_029747655.1. Taxonomy (NCBI): domain Eukaryota; kingdom Viridiplantae; phylum Streptophyta; class Magnoliopsida; order Zingiberales; family Musaceae; genus Ensete; species Ensete ventricosum. The sequence continues at coordinate 1,907,139 of JAQQAF010000002.1, read as the reverse complement.
TTAATAGAGTTGTGAGAAGAAATAAAATTAATATTTTACTTCTATAAGTATAAATATCTCAATATAATTTTTAAAAAAAACATAAGATCGAAATATTAAAAATAATTAATTACAGAATAATATGTAATTAGCCTTCTTGGACGCTGCCGGGATGTTGTTGACGCCAAAAAGTGCGCCAATTCGTATGAAGCATATCTTCACAAATGAAGGGTAATTATGTCTTTCCATTCAGATGGTAACCAATGTTTCCTTCCGTCATAAAGAACTATAGGTGGGATTGATGGTTATAATGTCCGTGTTGTCCTCTGCTTTCCTTATAATAACCGAACGAACCAGCTTATCTATTCTGCTCTGTGGAAGAAGCATTCTTAGTTTATCGATTCCGTCCCATGGCCGTTCGTCTCCTCCTCTCCTGCCCCCCGAAACCCCCTTCGCGAACCCAAAACCATAGTCCAAGCCCTAACGCCAGGTTTCCGCTCAGCTTCGAATCGAGGAACTTCTCGGATTGGTGCTTCATCAGGCGAGGACTCGCCGTCTCCGTTGTTTCCCTGACCCTCGCATTGACCCTCGGAAGCTCTCCTCCCGGTGCGCTATCTGAGGCGCCCCCTCCTCCTTCCCGTAACCCTGTTCTCGCTGGAATTGCCAACACCAAATCGTGGTTTCAGTTCTACGGCGACGGGTTCTCGATCCGTGTCCCACCGCTCTTCGAAGACGTCATGGAGCCAGAGGTGATGATACCAACCTTTCGAAGGGCTAATCTTGCGGCTGTGTAGTTGTTATTCTTGTTTAATTGCTTTTATTTGATCCGTTTGTTGTTTTCGTCCTTTTAGGAATATACTGCTGGATTCTCGTTCTATGGCGACAAGGCAAAACCTAAGACATTTGCAGCTCGGTTTGCCTCCCCAGACAGGTACAATATATGTTTTGCTGATGCCTCTCTCCTCGTTTGGGATAATTAGCTGTATTATGCTTTTCTAAATATCCTTCCTTCACCTTGATTGAGTATGATGATAATGGAAATGATAAATGGTTTTTTCTTCGTATTATGTGATTTATACATGACTTAGTGGTTGTTGACTTATTTGCTTCTAGTAAGAACTAAGATTCCTCTATATTAGATCACATTATCAAGATTGTCATTCTTCTGGTTATGTTCCTTGTTTCGTTTCATATATCATCATCACATTTTTGCTCATTTTGTAGATCAGAAGTTGTATCCGTGGTGATTCGACCAACCAATCAGCTCAAGATCACATTCTTAGAGGTTTGTTAACTAGTGATGGATTTTTTTTATCTGCTATTCAACATGGTTTTCTTGTTTTGGTGACATATGTTCACAATTGTCAGTTGGCAATCAAAGAATCTATGTTAGTCAGTACAACAATTGTTATAGCTTTCTATTAAGGGCTTTGGGTTCTTAAAAAACTCTGTAAGGACATGGTAGGTAGGATCTGCCTTTTGTAACAATATGAAGCTGAATAATTTATGGTAATTTCTTACCTGATGATATGTAATAACCATGTTATTCTTATGGTATAAGGTGCACATAATAAAAGAGAGCAACCAATGAGAAGCTCAGATAATGAAAAAGCAAAAAGAAAAAGAAAAAAAATTGCTTCTGATGAATGTGATGGACAAGCTTATGCCATTCTGAAGATTTAGCTTCTCCAATACTAGTGATGCATCCTTTTCCCTTTATCTTTTGGTTGCCTATCTGTGAAAACCATGCAATTTCTTCAGAGGCCTTGTATTTGTTTATGGGATCATGACTGCTTGTTACACATGAAGAAACACTAAAAACAGAAGTAGATTATGGATTGTTTCTTGAGGTGTATTCTGTTTTAAACTTTGAAATTGATTCTGTAAAAGTTGTCTGGCATTGGTTGAGGTTGATATGACCTTGGCCTGCTTACCTTGTCTAACTATAGCCTAACAAGGAACAATTGATTTGGCATAGCTAGATTGACCCTAGTTGCAAATATGACCAGAAAACATGAACGCCAAAATATAAGCAACCCATGAGGTCCCACCTAATGATGATGAAAACCAGTGCGTTCATATTGTTGATGCTATCAATTGTGGTGAAGGTGCTGTGTCGAAGAAGAAAGAGTACAGGACAACAAATGCTGTTGTGAAAAATGAAGCTAATACATGGCAACCTAGTCCTAATATAGCATGGCAGCAATGAGTTCATTTGATGTGTCATTCATATATAGAAAAATTGACAACTACTAGTGGTCTTGAGGTTGGTATGGAAAGACAGATAAATACTTCTGCTCCTTCCTTTGGCAAAATTATACTGGTAGGATCATCTGTCTTTGGAAAAGTTAAGGTGCAATTCAGACATTTTCAGGCATGTCTATATGACTTCTCCCAACAGGTTGGTCTAGTTTTGCTTGTCTGGAAATTGGAGATAAGCCAACTTCATGATCTATTTGTGGTTAAAGAAGATTTTTCCATTTTACTAAAGTTTATTGTTATTAGATCTTAATGGTTATTTGTCATCTTTAAACATAGAGAATGCGTCAACTCTCAACTAAATATTAACTGCGACTTTTCGTTTGACATTGCTACTATGTTCAGCTTGTCGTTTTTGCATCTTGAGTTCGCAGAGAACTACAGCAAGATATTATTTCTTCTATACTACTAAGAAGATAAGTAGATAACTAAATATAACTAAATTGTCTAAGAAAAGATATTTGATTAATTGCTGCTATATGATTGCTTCATTTTTCCCTGTGACTTATACAGACGAAAGATATTACAGAGTTAGGAACTCTCAAGGAAGCAGCAAAGATATTTGTACCTGGTAAATTTCTGACACAAACGGTCTTTCAGATACTTGCATTAAGGTATTTAAGGTTCCTTGTAGTATGATAAAATAATCAAACTTCATCCTCTAGTCCTTTCGCCATAGTTTTATTTATGCTTATCTTTAATAACAACTGCTTGCTACACCACAAACAGCAATTTCTAATGTTGATCATAATTAATGAGCTTTGAGAATGGATGAAGATCATAACTTGCATTAAGTTCTTTAAGGTTCCTTGTAGTATGATACAATCATCAAACTTCATCTTCTAGTCCTTTCGTCATTGTTTTATTTATGCTCATCTTTTATCACAAGTGCTTACTACACCACAAACAGCAATTTCTAATGTCGATCACAATTAATGAGCTTTGAGAATGGATGAAGATCATAACTTGATCTAGCTAATGAATTGAAAGTTTATTTTGCCTACCTCGTTGGGTTATGCGGATTTTCATTCTGGCATTATTATTGTTTATACCTGATAGTTTGTACTTTGTAACACTCAAAATTTCTGTTTGCTCACCTGTAGCTGTCTTTTTTGCAGGTGGTGCAAATCTATATTCTGCTCGTACCATAAAGATTAAGGAAGATGAAAGTCTTAGGTAACTTTGAGTTTAAGAGGTAGAGTTGTCTGTCAAATAATTCTATGCACCCACGAAGGTTATAGTTCAATTAAATTTTCCTTTAAGAAGTACAAATTTGTTGGTTTTCTAATTCCCTTTTCTTTGAGTTTTAAGTATGTTGAGGACTCATTGATCCTATGTCTTGTACTGTTTTCTAAGTGAATCACGTATTGAAAGATTTGTTTCAATTGACTATTAAAGTGTATCTAGTCTCTTTCTATTTATTTCGCTACTTCGTTGACTCAGAAAATGTTCAAATTTTGTAATATGAAATGAATTTAACCTTGGGTTCATCTCCAAGGTCCTCGTAACCATAACGATATATTTTAATTCTCCCAGGACTTATTACTTCTATGAGTTCGGCATCAATACGCAGCGTGTTGCTTTGATGACTTCTGTAAATAGTGGAAAGGTAGTTATTCCTAGTACATCTCTTTTCTTTAAACTTATTTACTTCTAATTTACATTTGCATTGACAAAGTATGAATTTGATGCTTCTTTCAGTTGGCTTACAATTGGTTTCACCCAATCTAACCATACTGAAATTGCTCTGAGGCTGAGTTATTCCAAGTATATGGCTCTTTTTATTTCCTTGTCTAAAAGTAGCATCTACAAACACCATGTATAGGATACAATATTGATACTCCTGTCTGTAGCTAAATCTTCAATTTAAGTGAAAAATATGATGACTTAATATTCTTTTCCATCACAGCTAACATCTTTCTGTGGTTGCTAATTTGATCCCCCTTTCTTCTTTTACCACCATTTAGCATTATCCTTTTGTCTCCATCTCATGCACTAATCCTTTTTATAAATGGAGGATTTAATAAACTAAGAACAAGTTGAATCTCAACAAAAGGGTTGACAAACAAAATTCTATTACCGGACAGTATGAATCCTTGGTATAAATGAGAGTCTGGGTTGCTCAAATGTCAATAGCGTTCAGACTGAAACTAGAATTCTGTCTAATGTTATTTGAAATGCAAAATGTGATCTGTGGTGTGATTTTCTGAAAGGCATAATAGGTCAGCCCAATTTTGGTTAAAAATCGGATAATTCTTGACGAATTAAGTGTGCAGTTACAGCAACAGCAATATCGATCTCAGTTTGATCATGATAGCGACCGTGTGTTTGCCGACATACTTGTCTATGCATTGGTATGGACCGGACCTGTTTAGGTCTGGCAAAGGTCTGGTACCCAATATAGGATCTTGCTGTGGCTTTTGATTGGCATAATAATAAATGTTAGAATAGCTTTATATTGTTCATCCTAAGCTTTTCTGTTACTTCTTTTCCGATGCAGGCATACATTGTTGGTGCAGCTGCTCCAGAAAACAAATGGGACGACGACGGTGTCAAGCTACGTTCCGCAGCTATATCCCTGTCGATTGTGTAAGTTTCTGCAGAACGATGCGGTTTTTGAATGCAAGATGGAACCAAATGATGATTGATAAGCACATTGCACCTCAACTAGCATGTCAGGCCATGAAGGGAAGCATGTTGAATTAGGGAAATTTTACTTTTTTACAAATTGACTGTAGAGAAAAGGGGAGATTTAGTTTTTGTTTCATCTAATATTTGTGAAGTGACACATGCACCTTGAAATCTTGTGTTTCTGTAGCTACCATTGGTTGTCAAATTTCTTGCAATAGTAATATCCAAGAGATTATTGTATCATTTGTAATTTGTACATAGTGCCCATGGAACTTCATGCATTCTCTAACACAGGGTATGTATCTTGTAATCATTGATAACCAAAATCTTCTTTCTTTAATTTTAGGAAGGCAAATTAAATTTATTTCTACAGTTGATATTTGAATAACTCTAATTATTTTTCTGAAGCTGCTGCTTTTACAGCCCATTAACATTCATTCAAAAAAGTTGGATCAATTACATCTACCTTTAGTTAATATTGGCTAGTGTGAATAAAAAAAATATATAATTATGAAATTTATATAATCATAGTAATATCAATTGGTAGTCCTTTATTTTTACAAGTATTTACCTTTACTACAGGTATTAAATTCACTTATCAAAAGTTGATAGTCCAAAATTTTATCTGATATATTTTAAATATGTTAGTTAGTTTAATTGGTAAAGGCTTTGGTAAATCATCCTAAGGTTCCCTTACCATTAATCCTTTATCAAAATATTTTAATTGATAGTCAAGAAATAATAAAGTAATGAAGATTAAATATTATGATTATATATATCATAAATTTCGAAAAAAAAAATTAAGTTTAGGAATTTCTTGTATGACGTTTTAACTTTGAAAAATTCTTAGAATCGTCCTTTATCTTTTCGATCGCCCCATTCTCGAACTTAATGAGTTTTTCCTGTTAATTTATCCAAACTTAGGAGGTTTTACTGAAAATTCGCTCATATATATATATATATGTATATATATATCGGTTTGCGCAACATTACCAGACACGGCACGCCAGCGCTCGGAAACTATTCTAAAGCGTCAGTTTCATGCGCGCAGGTCCCGCCAATGAAAGGCCACGTCACCCACTGAAGCTCTCAATGGAATGACTCGGTTAACTTTTAACGGCATTTGCCACCAAAACAACCCTCCGTCACACGGAATCTGTTGGCGTTAAGAGGTCCCATCCTCGTTCCCGATCCATTTCGTTCCCAATCTCAGATCGAGAGAGAGATCTGAGAGAGAGCGAGAGAGAGAGAGAGAGAGAGAGAGAGAAAGAGGAGGAGGAAGATGCACGGCAGGGGGTACACGCGGGTGGAGAAGGGGGAGGATGGCGACTTGGAAGCCGGGTGGAGCCCACTGCACCCGGGCCTCTCCCGCGGCGAGTCCGAGCTCCGATGGGGTTTCGTCCGCAAGGTCTACGGCATCCTCGCCGCCCAGATCCTGCTCACCACCACCGTTTCTGCGGCCACTGTCCTCCACCCGTCCGTCAACACCGCCCTCGCCGCCAGTCCCGGCCTCGCGCTTGTCCTTGCCATCCTCCCCCTCGTCCGTAAGCCATCTTACAACTTTCTTTCTGTCCCTTTCTATTCTCTTGGTTGTTAATCTTTAGATTGTTTGGGATTTTGATGAGGTGATAGTTTGAAATCGCGAGTTGGCTGTCCAGGCGGCTAAGTTTTTCTTTGACCTCCATTTTCTCGATCAATCTGTAGGTATTTCTTAGAGTCATGATGTGGTCACCGTATAATATCATGATAAATTGATAACTATCATAACTTTCAAGGAAGACATGCATGGACCAGATTCTGTAGGTTAAATCGAGTTTGGCGATTAACTGCATAAATTACCGATTACTATAAACAAGAGTATGAAATAGCTGTTAGATTCAGAATAGAGCTCGATAAATTGCAAAATTGAGGTATTGTCTATTACTGTAAAACAAAATTAGCCTTCAAATCATTATTGGTTAGATTGCAATATGACTTTAAAGTGTCTATTTATTTTGCATATTTCAACATATCCATATTAGCCTAATACTCCGTGATGACCCTGCTTTTTTTGTTCTTTTTTCTGAAATCAATATGACCAATCTTTTTAATTCAATTGTCACATTTTGATTTGGAACAACAGGAACACTGAAATAGTTGAATATGTATAGTGCAACATCAATGAGCGATAATGTTCAAACTATTTGAGGTCAGCTATATGATCTTTTCCACCACCCAGTTTTTTGTGGGTTTGGGATACTCGGATTGTTGTCACTTTTGGGTGAGACCTAGTCAATAGAAAGATCTGAGAAATTTATACACTGGTTATTAACTTCTAAAGCAAATATCTTTTATTAAATTTGGAATTTTTGTAACAATAAGCAGTTAAGCACACAATAGCAGAGTTGAATTTTTATTATCTATGGACCTAAAATCATATTGATCAAGGTCAATGATCTGATGTTAACAAAATAACCTAGTACGTGTTTTAGTCAAATATATTTTTCAGCAATATTTTGTTTTGGCTTGATAAACATACAAAAGCTTCTTAAATTACATAAGTTATTGTTCCTAGGTTCCCAATAGTTGTGTCTGCTGATTAGTGCTGATTGTTTACTTGGTTCCTACGTTTGATTTTTGACTTGAAAGGATTAAGACCTTAATTCTGGCTAATGGATAGTAGCCTAATATATGCAGTCACTCTATATATCTTTTATTGTTGATGCTTAATTTGTTGAGTAGTTTATAAATAGCTAGGAACCTTTCTTACGTGGAAAAAGTTGGAATTATATCTTAAAGATATTATTTCTCAAGGATGGTTGCGCTGGCCACATGGCCAAGTCAATTTTGTCCTTGATTTGCTGACATGGGAGTTATGCTGGAAGCACAATATCTGCACATACCACATGCTCCCATGTCAAAAATGGGTGATTCTTTTTTCTAAAATAGATAAATGGATCATAGCCAGTGTCTGCATCTCATGGATTGGCATGCAAAGACAAATTTGGATTCAGTAAGTGTAAGCTACTAGCCTTTACCATTTAACCATGGTATCTCATTTGTTTTGTTGAGAGTTGGAGTCTTCTTTATGGTGTAATGGATTAGGCCAAGATGAGGTTGGTGTTACTTTCCTCCTCGCCTTTGCATCTCCTTGTTGTACGGTGTGCGCTTCAAGTAAAAGTTTACTATATATATTGTGGCAATGTTCAAAGCAAGGTTCGTTGTACCGAACTCAGCTCGATATGGTACGGTACCCCCGGTACCAAGTGGTATGCTCAGGCATATCACTCGGTATATATATAAAATAATATAATATAAGTTAGAAAATAAAAAAGGGGCGATGTCGCCTCGTTCCTTCTCCCCACGCGTTGTCACGAACGATCATTCCGTGAACCGTTTGTCACTTTTTTTTTGTGCTTGTACAAATATTGGGCAGCCTGTTTTGCCTTGGTTTTGGGTGATTTTGCTTAGAAATTGTGAGCAGAAACAGTCTGTCAGGCTGCAGAACGATAGCTCGCTGCGCGGAGCCAGAACAGGCCAAAACTGCCCAGTTTTGGGCCGTTTTCGCGTGCTGCGACGACCGGACTGAGTGGAGCAAAACGTTAGCCATCTCAGCCCCTTGGAACCCCCCGGGTGGCACAGGACTGGATGGGGCTTCGGTATAGTAGTCGGGCGTGAGCACTCAAAGAAATTGAAGTGTTTTGCGTCTGACACCCTTGGGAATCGTCGTTTGCGGACTTGCGACCTTTCCTACAGCCCTCCAAAGTCCTGTTTCGCTCTCTCTCTTTCTCTCTTTTTCTGCTGCACACAAGGTGTTCGACGAATTGCTTGTAAGAGCTGCCCTCTTGGCGAGACATCGGGACTTGTCCGTCGCTCGTTTGCAAAACTAATCAACTTCTCTTTTTGCAGGTCCTTTGCGACCGACACGAGGTTGCAATTGGGCTGACCCTTTGCGGGCAAATACGCTTCGGCGTTTCATGACTTAGACAATCCCAGCTAAGTCCGGAACATTGGCCAAAGATTGCTTTGCGGCTTAGGCAATTCTAGCTAAGTCTACAAGTTGTCGCAAGGGTGCCACACGGTTTAGGCAAATTCCGCTAAGTCCGTGACATTGTGGTATCAGAGCGGGCAAGCAATTCAAACAAACAAGCGAAGAGGATTCGCAACCTCGCCATGGCGAAGCACCGTGGTGAATCGAGCAAGATGGGGCAAGCCGGACCTTTGCCCCAAGCAGTCGCAAGTGGGCTGCAAGTGCAAACTCGCTCGCAAACTGCTGGAGCCGCTCATGAGGAGCGCGGCAGTGAACATGACGAGCGTGAAGTTGAATACTCTCCGCGAGCGGAGGAAGCACAATCTGGTGCACCAACTGGGAAAAGGAGCCACAAGGAGACTTTCAACGGTGGAAACCTGTCTCGATGTCCTCGAAGCTCGAAGCGAGCTTGGAGGAACTCTACTAAGGCCAAGGAAGGCTCCTTGGGGTAGAGAGCTCGCAAGAAGAAGCTGAATCTCGGATCGACAGGGTTGAGTCCCTAGTCGACCGACTGACGGAGGATACTAAAGACTCCGTACGACATCTTCATGAAGTTGTGGCAGAACTCACGGCCAAAGTGACGTTGCTCACTAGAACCCTTAATGCGGGAGGAAATAATACCCGTGCTGCATTGCCACAAAGCTTCAGAGCACCAGAGCCGCATTGTACGGGGGCGCTAGAGATGCCAAAGAGCTCGAGAATTTCCTGTTCGATATGGAACAATATTTTCGTGCTACGAGACCCAATTCGGAGGAAACCAAAGTTTCTATAGCAACCATGTATCTAAATGGAGACGTAAAACTTTTGTGGCGAACTCGTTAGGAAGAGATCCAACAAGGCCGATGCCGAGTGGATACATGGGAAGACTTAAAATGCGAGTTGAGAATGCAGTTTCTGCCCGAGAACACTGAGTTCGTCGCAAGAAGGAAACTAAGGCAACTCTGCTAAAGTACTTCCATCCGAGACTATATAAAGCAATTTTCGGCACTGATGCTGGGTATACAAGACATGTCCGAAAAGGACAAACTATTCAGCTTCCTCGACGGCTTAAAGCCATGGGCACAACAAGAACTAAATCGGAGGAATGTCACCGACGTGGTCGGGGCAATTACAACCGTAGAAAAGCTACTGATTTTGTTTTTTCGGAGGACTTGGGAAAGAAGAAACAATCTTCGGGAAATCGCCCAACAAAATACTCTCATACAAAGGAGTCTGGGGGCGAACAGAAGAAAGAGAGCTTTCACAAAGGGCCAAGCTCGAAAGGCAAGGCCCCGAAATCTGGTGGATGCTTCTTGTGCGGAGGACCGCACATGGTGAGGGAGTGCCTGCAGAAGCAGGCACTTAATGCTTTAACGACATCAATACACCTCCACAAGTCGGACAAGGGTAAAGCTGTCTCCCTTAGTTCGAGCAGTTCTGAATCCAACAGCGACGATGAGGAGTCGCAAGGGCCCCGAATGGGAGCGATGCGTTTGTTGAATGCATTACGGGGTCAAGTGGGGGAGAGAACAAAAACAAAGACGCATAAGGCAGCAAGTAGCGAGCTGATATACATGGACATCAAACTTAATAGCCGAACAACCCTTGCAATGGTGGACACAGGAGCTACCCACAACTTTATTGCCGATCGTGAAGCAAAGCGACTTGGACTTGTCTTGGAGAAGAACCCAAGTCGTATGAAGGCTGTGACTCAGAGGCCAAGCAGATCTCTAGACTAGCAAAGGGGGTCCCTATAAAGATTGGAACATGGAGCGGGTGCACAACCTTTGGACGACTTCCAAGTGATTCTTGGAATGGAGTTCATGCACGCGGCGAAGTTAGTGTCGATGTCGTTCCTAAACTCTTTATGCCTAATGGGAGGCGACGACCCCTGCGTAGTTCCAATCTCTCGAGGGAGGACCAAGGACCCTCAGCAAATATCGGCACTATAGTTGAAGAAAGGGGTGCGAAAAGGCGAATTAACTTTCGTGGCTGCTGTGAAGTTAGAGCCACTTGACGGGGAGGCCGTTCATGAACCTGCTGTGGTGGCGAACGTTCTGAAGGAGTTCTTAGATGTCATGCCACCTGAGTTGCCGAAGACTCTACCACCACGCAGAGGCGTGGATCATAATATTGAGTTGGAGCCGGGAGTTAAGCCTCTAACGAGACCACCATACCGCATGGCCCCTCCAGAATTGGCAGAACTGAGGAAGCAGTTAGATGAACTGCTAAGTAGTGGTCTCGTCCACAGCTCAAAGGCACCATTTGGAGCTCCAGTCCTCTTCCAGAAGAAACAAAATGGGAGCCTCCGATTATGTGTCGACTATCGAGCCTTGAACAAAGTGACAGTGAAGAACAAGTACCCTATTCCGCTTATTACGAATTTGTTTGATCAACTGGGCAAAGCTAAGTATTTCTCTAAACTCGACCTTCGGTCGGGGTATTGGCAGGTGCGCATTGCAGAAGGTGATGAGACGAAGACTACCTGTGTGACCAGGTATGGAGCGTTTGAGTTCTTGGTGATGCCTTTCGGCTTAACCAACGCTCCGGCCATATTTTGTACTCTAATGAACCAGCTGTTCAAGATTTATTTAGACAAGTTTGTGGTCGTTTACCTAGACGATATAGTCGTATATAGCTAAACACTTGAGGAGCATATTGCGCACCTTCGGACAATCTTCAGAGTTCTCAGGGAGAACACTTTGTTCGTGAAGAGGGGGAAGTGTTATTTTGCTCAGACGGAGATTCTGTTCTTGGGGCATCGAATCAGCAATGGTTCTATCCGAATGGACAAGTCCAAGGCGTAAGCTGTAGTAGACTAACGAACGCCAAAGAAGGTGCCAGAGTTGAGATCCTTTCTTGGGTTTGTCAACTATTATCGGCGCTTCATAGCTGGATACTCGAAGCGCGCAGCTCCACTAATGGAGTTGCTAAAGAAAGAGCAGTCGTGGAGATGGTCAGACAAATGCGAAGTGGCATTCCAAGACCTAAAGACTGTCGTATATGAGGAACCAGTACTCAAATTATCAGACTATGGAAAGTCGTTCGAAGTCCATATAGATGCTTCGGACTTTGCTATTGGGGGAGTACTTATGCAGGAGGGTCACCCAGTGGCCTACGAGAGTCGAAAGCTCAACGAGACTGAGCGACGATATCCAGTGCATGAGAAGGAGATGACAGCGGTGGTCCACTATCTACGAGTCTGGCGACACTACCTTTTGGGAGCATCATTTGTGCTAAGGACGGACAATGTTGCATTGAGTTACTTCCAGACTCAGAAGAAGCTCTCCCAGAAACAAGCATGATGGCAAGACTTCTTAGCCGAGTTCGACATGGTAATGGAGTACAAACCTGGAAAAACAAATGTCGTGGCCGATGCATTAAGTCGGAAAGTTGAGTCAGTGAATGTTATGCAATTGGAAGGCGGAGGCCAAGCAAGTCAATTGCATTCCGACTTCCTTTCCAAGATCAGGGATGGACTGTACAGTGATCCTCAAGCAGTAACCCTGATGCAACTTATCAAAGAGGGCAAGGCCCGACGATTTTGGTTCCAAGAGGGACTTATCTATACCAAAGGGAATAGAGTTTATGTTCTGCGAGCGGACAATTTGCGGCGTGAACTCTTGAAAGAGTGTCACGATTCCCTTTGGGCGGGACATCCGGGCATTCGTCAAACAATGGCTCTCATGGAGAGAGCCTTCTATTGGTCGAAGATGGGGACAGATGTGGAGGATTACGTTCGAATGTGCCTTACTTGCCAACAGGATAAGGTAGAGCAGCGGAAGCCAGTGGGGCTTTTGGAGCCGCTGCCCGTACCAGAAAGGCCGTGGGAGAGCATTTCCTTAGACTTCATATCAAGCTTGCCCGCAGTAGGGGGACTGAGATCGGTACTTGTAGTCGTCTATCGGTTTTCAAAATATGCAACGTTTATTGCTGCACCCCTACATTGTTCAGCAGAAGAGGCGGCCAAGTTGATGATGAAGAATGTGGTGAAGTATTGGGGAATTCCACACAATATCATTAGTGATCGAGATTCTCGGTTCTTGGGACGATTCTGGACCGAGTTATTCAAGCTGTTGGGATCGAAGTTATACTTCTCCACAAGTCTCCACCCCCAGACGGATGGTCAAACGGAGAGAATTAACTCACTGTTAGAACAGTATCTCCGGCACTATGTAAGTGCAAATCAACGAGATTAGGTGAAGCTGTTGGACATAGCCCAATTCTCCTATAACTTGCAGCGGAGCTCTGCGTCCAACAAGAGCCCCTTCGAGATTATCACAGGACAACAGTCGTCGACTCCTCACACGTTGGCCATTGGATATACGAGGAGTAGTCCGTCGGCATATTACTTTGCAAAAGAATGACATCGAAATGCAGATATTGCACGGGCCTACTTGGAGAAGGCGGCTAAAAAGATGAAGAAGTGGGCAGACTTGGGAAAGCGACCCCAGGAATTTAAAATTGGCGACTTGGTGTTGGTGAAGCTCCAACCAGCATCACTCCAGTTCTTTAGGCACAAAGTGCACAAAGGATTGGTACGCAAGTATGAAGGGCCTTTCCCAATCACCAGTCGAGTAGGCAACGTCTCCTACAAGTTGCAGCTACCAGCATGGTTCAAAATTCATAACGTCTTCCATGCAAGCAACTTGAAAGCTTACCATTCAGATCCGCAAGACGCCTTACGAAATATTTCAACTCGACTCCCCCCCATCAGAGCCTCCTACGAAAAGCGAGTTGAGACAATTCTGATAGATCGCAAGACTAAGCTACCTAACGGAGACTGAATACTTGGTGAAGTGGCAAAAACTTCCCCCGACTGAAGCCAGTTGGGAGCCAGAAGACGCCCTACGACATGAAGAAGCCTGCGTTAAAGCCTACAACAAGTGTCGACGAGTTAGGTGGGGGAAAATATCACGAACGGTCGTTCTGTGAACCGTTCGTCGCTTCTTTTTTTGTGCTTGTACAAATGTTGGGCAACCTGTTTTGCCTTGGTTTTTGGTGATTTTACCTAGAAATTGTGAGCAGAAACAGTCTGTCAGGCTGCAAAACGATCGCTCATTGCGCGGAGCCAGAACAGGCCAAAATTGCCCCAAAATTGCCCAGTTTTGGGCCGTTTTCGCGTGCTGCGACGGCCGGACTGAGCGGAGCAAAACGTCAGCCATCTCAGCCCCTTGGAACCCCCCGGGTGGCACAGGGCTGGATGGAGCTTCGGTATAGTAGTCGAGCGTGAGCACTCAAAGAAATTGAAGTGTTTTGCGTCCGACACCCTTGGGAATCGTCGTTTGCGGACTTGCGATCGTTCCTATAGCCCTTCAAAGTCCTGTTTCGCTTTCTTTCTCTCTTTCTCTCTTTTTCTGCTGCACACAAGGTGTTCGACGAATTGCTTGTAAGAGCTGCCCTCTTGGCGAGACGTCGAGACTTGTTCGTCGCTCGTTTGCAAAACTAATCAACTTCTCTTTTTGCAGGTCCTTCGGGACCGGCACGAGGTTGCAATTGGGCTGACCCTTTGCGGACAAATACGTTTCGGCGTTTCATGACTTAGGCAATTCCAGCTAAGTCCAGAACATTGGCCAAAGATTGCTTCGCGGCTTAGGCAATTCCAGCTATGTCTACAAGTTGTCGCAAGGGTGCCACACGGTTTAGGCAAATTCCCCGTGACAGCGTGGAGACGTTTCTTCACTCCGCGCGGGGAGAAGAAATCACCCGCGTGAAGAGCAGCGTTGGACTCTAGGTTTCTTCTCCCTCTTCTTCTTTCTCCCTCTCTCAGCTGATACCATCCGAGATCGGCCGCCGACGGTCGACGGGGTGGAAAAGACTCCAATCGATGGTACCGCTCGGTACGAGCGGTATCGATCAGTATTGCATTTTTTGGTTCAGAGGCCCCCTTGCTTTCTTAGTGTGAGGTGACCTTGTTGAACTTTGTTTCTCATCATTAATGTTGAGTGCTGAAATAAAGTACAAATGTGTATTTGTTCTTTGTTGCTTATGTGGCAAAATAGCATCTTAATCTTCTTTAGTTTTGTTATAATTGGCTCATATCTGTAGTTTATTAATTACCTATGTTTTGCAGTGTTGTACCCCTTATATCACTATCGACAGAAGCACCCACTAAATTTCTTGTTCCTTGGCCTTTTCACCGTGTGCCTGAGCTTAAGCATTGGCGTGGCTTGTGCCAATACCCAAGGTAATATGTTTTGCTAATTTACATGGTAAAGGTATTTTAGACAAATACTTTATTTATTCTCTTTCTCTGCTGCTTGTGCTTATTAACTCTTATTGTCTTAAATATATCTCAGGAAGGATTGTGCTTGAGGCATTGATTTTGACCTCTGCTGTTGTTTCGTCCTTGACTGGCTATACTTTCTGGGCATCCAGGAAGGGCAAGGACTTCAGCTATCTTGGACCATTAGTATTTTCTGGTCTCATCATTCTTCTTGTGACCAGCTTTATGCAGGTATGATGGATCCATTACTAAATCTTAATCAAGATGAATATTTGCCATAACTTATTTATACTTTTCACTTGCTTTTGCTAAAGTATTATGCAACACAAAAATCCATTTAATTCTTAATCTCATTTTTTAAGAAGTTTATTCTTAGGTCAAGGAAGTTAGTGATGCATCATGTCTACTTGGATAATCTTTACCTAACTTGAACTGGGATGATTGTTTATCTTTTTCTGATGTGTTCACCATTTCTCATTTCATATATTTAAATATATTTTTGCTACTAACTAGTGATGAGGTGCAAGGAATTTTCTCAGAAGTCTGCTTTGATGCTAGCAGCAACCATTAGCATTTGCCTGTGAGCGTCATTAATTTGCTTTTGGGCAGACTGTTTGTAATTCAAATGCACCAATTATATTATTAGATTATTAAGAATGAACTCCTTATACTATTAAAATAATTTAAAATGCTCCATTTTGGGCTCATTGTGATTTGTTTGCAAAGGTTCTGTTTATTTCTTCTTAATTTATTTGACATGCAATGCCTGACCAAGAAGACAAGAAACATTCTGTCAGTTTGTAGCGATGTTGGAACTTTGGCCAAAAATGGTCCTTCTCAGCCAGTAGCAATGTGAAAGTTTGAGGGCGTCAGTGTCTCATTGTTGGTAGTAGCTGAAAGAACTGTTCGCTGTGTGGGTATGCAGTAGATCAGGCCTTTAATAAAGGAAGGAGAAGTGTGGCTTTAATCTCTTGTAAAATAAGAATAGCTTTTTTGAAGCATAATTTTACCTTTTCTTATACAAGTTTGAATTATGCCAGAAAATAAGATCCATAGATTAAACATCTTAGTTTTTGGGAAATTTCTATTCTCTCTCTTCTTTTTCCTTGCTCCATAGTGTAAGATCTAGAGATTTTAGTGTTTATTAGTTTTAAAAAACTATTATCTATCAGGACCTTGGAACATAGTGTAAGATATATATATATCCTAAATTCTAGACTCAATTCTTCTTGGACCCTCAAATTTTAAATTCTAGATGATGCATAAAGCATGCGTCCTCTATGGTCTCCAGAAGTTGCAAAAGTCTTGAACATCATTGGCCGAGACAAGTTGGAAGTCTGATTTATACTACCATCTAAGCTTGTGCAGTTCCTTTTTTCTAAATGTTGAAGTTGACACATTTACTATTTGGTGTTTTGTGCCTGAACCATGTGAATATATTTTATTTATGATGTCAATTAATGTTTGTGAATGTCTGATGCTGGCATGTGCAGATATTCTTCCCACTTGGACCAATATCTGTCGCTATCTTTGGTGGGTTCGGGGCCGTTATTTTCTCAGCTTTCATCATCTATGACACAGACAACTTGATCAAGCGCTACACTTATGATGATTACATTTGGGCATCTATCAATCTCTACCTTGACATTCTCAACTTGTTCCTTTCCATTTTGAACATGCTGAGAAGCATGCAGTCAGACAATTAGAGTCAAATGGTCTCCTTTATGAATTGCTTGCTACTCTCTAGTGATGTTTCTCAAATAAGATTTTTACTATGCAACTGTTGTGCTGTAAAAAAAGTTTGACTGATCAAGGCGTCTGTTGAAGACTAATTGTATCATTATATGATGTACTTTACGTTGCTTGCTGTAAGTTTGTCACTGTGGTATGGTTGAAAGCTATTGATCAACTAGCTTGTCAATGTATTTATATTCTCTTTTGGATCTTTGCTGTTGCATGCATCCTGGCAGGTACTATCTTTTGTATTATTATAGATGAGAGTACATTATCGCACATATACTGTATTTATAACCACAGAAAGTCCAGCATCCTACCTGAGCTTAGGATTAAAATAAACTACTACCGAGAGATCAGTGCTCCTTTTGCTTTCTTAGTCGTGCTATTATTTGATTTGCCTTCCTTGCTCCTATTTGTTCTGTCTTCTTGCAGGATGACAGCCCAATTGTGATGAAGATAATATCTTGTCATGATGAGAATCTCTTCTTGCAAGGTTGGTCGTCAAAAGCTCATGCAAATGTCTGCAGATTGTGCTAATGACCATGAAGATGTTGGCCACCTTTTCTTCACTTGCCTCTTCACTGATTGTCGTTGGAGTAAGTTCCTTTTATTTTGTGTAATATGAAGGTCTGCTCTTATTTAAGATTTTGAAATAAAATGATCATATGATCTTTGTTCTGTGGTTGCTGGCATGTGCAGATGTATTTAAGTTGCAGCACTTGGTTCTCTATGGCTGGAAACAAACTGTGAGGTGTTATTTGCTGTGACTATTGGAACTGTGAGGTTTCACTTTTCTCTTGTGGTGTTTTTGTTACAGGTAATTTTGGAAACTTGGATCATGCCCGGCAGACGCATGGTGAGACCTTCAATCTTCTCTTTGCGGATAGAACAATGTGGGATCTGACATTTATTAGCCAAAATTTCTGCCATCTGTCATCATCTGCTCCAATTATGCCAGCAACAGATTGGCAATTGCCAGCATTAAGGTATATTGGTGGGTTCGTTTGAGTAAAGGGAAAAAAAACAGATAAAAAAATATGGATGTCTCATTTAGTTGTCAGGATTAAACTCATGATGTGTCTTGTTCTTACCAGGGTCTAAAAATTGATGCCTTACCAGGGCCATCAATGGAGACTGCCTTTCTAATACATTACCATGTGTTGGCTTACAGGTTTTGGCGTGCCATCAAGTTTCACAAAAAAGATTATATTTTACACTTTTATGCATACAACAGAGTGAATAAGATTGTTGAAAAATCACACTTATAAAATTTTTTTTCTGGCGTTAAAAATGTTTTCAGCAATTAGGTGCCATGTGGAATGAAAGGAGAACAAAATCCAACGTCTTTCAAACCCAAGAATGGAAAATAAAGTCCAAGCAGGTTTCATGTTTTCTTTGACTTCCTTCACACACCGTTTAGTAATTTTGATTGAAAGCATTTTTCTTTTCCAATATTATGCAACTATGTTTATCTTTCATTCGAGTTCCATTTATGTTGCACACAATAGTTGAACTGTTTATACATACATCTTGACTTAGTTCTCTCTTTTGAACCATTTAGATCTCAAGTGATCTGGTTTGCCATGTGTTACACAATTTCTAGAATCAACCAGCCAAAGTAATAGGCCTCACGAGGCCTGACTTTTTAATGAAGGTGACAACAAACTGTTACACCCAAGAATCATCTGGTAGCACTTACTAGATAATGGAGACTGCTACCAAGAAAAATTGATCTTGACAAACATGGCCTGATTTATTTCCAGACTGATGCAGGACCAACCAAACTGACAGTTATTATTCAAGGCTGGTAATCTTGGTCTTGTGGCTGTGTAACAGGGATTTCCTTGTAAAAAAGAAAAAGAAATTAGAATTATGGTTTCTTCTCTGTAAAAACTAAAATATTTGTTCATACTTGGTTGAGTTTATACATATAAATTAATTAAATAGCTTTGTTATCATTAGATCAATAAGTCTGAAGGGTTTTTAGTTGGTACTGAATCTTTCAGATGCTTTTCCAGCTACCATGTTTGGTAGATTTAGTCTCTCTTCCTCACGACTGTTGGATGATATTTCTCTTTCAAATTCTACCAGCACAAAGTGCTTGAACTTGCATTTAATTATAACATTCTAAATTAGCAATCAGCAAAAGAAACTATTTTGTTAATGTGTATTTGGAGCCTTATATCTTGTACCTCATTCCTTCCTCAAGAAAACTCTTCCTCTACAGGTATACTATTCAAATGAACGAGTGCATGCTGCATAGCATTTTCCCCATACAAATACTCTCACAACCTGCTCTAGGGACTGCAACTTGAGCTCTAACGTGGCTCACCAAATGGAAGGTTTGTGTTCTCTCTTTGTTCAATTTGTTTTTTTAATAAATTTACTTCTCTAACTGATTTGATTGATTGTCCAAAACGAAGACATGCTTTCTTACACGCAAGAGAAAGATCAGATTCCTCCACTACATGGTTAAAGCAATGACTGCAGCATCTCTAATGATCCATCAAGTTATCATTTTTGCCATTGCTGCAGGAACTACTCTGCACTATTCAAATGAATGAGTGCATGCTGCATAGCATTTTCCCCATCCAAATACTCTCACAGTCTGATTAAACACTCATCCACGTATACCTGCAATAATTTTTCAATGGGCTATTGTCATCTTGCATTCGTTTGTTGCATTGAAAAAAAAAAAAGTAGAGGGTAGATGGAACTCATGCACCCAATTGGTGGGCTCCAAAATCACAGTAAGTTCCTTTGATGCTTCATGGGTAGTCAACTTGCACAACAGATGAAAGCTACTGAAAGGGCATATTCTGAGTCAAGAACCTTATGAATGATGGAACCATTTGTGATGCACAATGCTTCTTGAACAAATGATACTCCCAGGTTCACCCTTTCAAAAGGTACCCTTTCCTAACCCATGCAATAATGATGCAGCAGAAACTTCGTTTCTTGCCAGAATTGTTAATTGTTATAGTGTTGCTTAAAACATATGTTGGCTTTGTGCATCTTTGCATCTGATGACATAATTTCAATATGTTGTAGCTCTGCATGCAATTAAATATTAGAGGCTCTATCTTGAAACCTTTCACAGGTTTCATGTTTTCTGTCTAATCTGTCTAATCTCAGTTTGGAGTTTGATGGAGTCAGTCACTCATTAGATTATTTTAGGAAAATAGTTGTTTTCATGGTAACACTTGCTTCATTAGTGAGATCACAAGCCAGGCCTCACAATGCATAATTCATTAGTTATGACATGAGAACAAGAATTTCATGTGATTCAATAAACAAAATATACATTCCATCATTGCGCCTCATAAATGGATGAAATTTTTAGCTAATATATTCTACATGCATTGTTATTGTAGTAATATGTGAAAGATACAACACGAGGTTTAAGAGTTTTAGGCTGTCAAAGGCACTTAAGGTCATCTATGCAGAACAACCTTCACTCTTTCCCTGTAGATTGTTCTTCAAAACTCAGAAGGGAAGAAGAAAGGACTAGTCTTTGGACTAATGCTTAAGGATTTATCTCCCCTACTGTCGCATCACTTTTGATTCTTTCTGCAAGCTTTACTTTCATGCTTGAACAGCCGCTTTTGTTTCAAAAGCAAATGCCTCATTTCCCCACCAAATCTGGTCCCAAATCTTATGGAGGAGCAGTGCATGCTTTTCTTTCTTTTTATCTTCTAAAAAAATGTGGTCCTATGTATTGCTGCATAATATATAAGTGCATATATTTAAGCTAAGCTTGGTATGGCTTCCAGCGATCGTTTTCTACCCCTAAACACATTGTTGTTCATCAAGTAGGATCACAGAGAATTGATGTGCTAGAGTTAAACATTGCTTCTGGCCATTTTCCTTGTGTAAAGGATCAAACATGTTGCATGCTAAGGACAACTATTTCTCACAACTATTCAAGGTGATGCAAGTTGATGAATGATGATAATAATGTTCACCAGTATTCATATTTTATTCATGTTTTATATTGAGTTGCATGGACGAGGATTCACCCACCGAAGTACCCAAGTGTTGAAGTTTGAGCCTCTTTTATTACTGTTATATCTGTCATTTCCTGAGCGGTGACAAATTACTTCTGGTCCTAACAAAGTTGGGTCACATAAAGATTTGGGAGTAAATGACATCAGATGCATCAATTCCTTTCATACCTGTTGGATGGCCCTGCTCATGTGGCAACTGGTGAGACCTTAGAATTTAATATAAATATAGTCATAGCCCTAATATTTTATGGGAAAGATAAATACATACCAAGAAAAATAGTTATCATAGATTAAGAGAGTTTATTACAGAAGGAACTATTGATGATTAGATGGTTGATTCTAATAAGATCTTCATGATTTTGTGGTATGTTACTTTGATATTTGAGAAGTATCATTTTGATGATGTTTGGGTGAGATCCTATTTTTCTCCTTGGTTTTCTATAATTAATCTGAATGATGTTTTTTAAGCCAAGAATTATTTTTTTGATGATGTCTGATATATTCTGGTTGATCTTAGAGAGGAGGATTTATAGCCTCATAGTTTCTGATTAGTAAAAAGAATCTAGAGAGGGCATACAACAGTCACTCTCATTTCCTTTTTCTTTTCCTTGGAACCACCAGTATCAATATGTCATTTGTCAACTGTTTTTTTTTTTTTTCTTTTCTTTTCACTTCAACTCCAAATGACTTCTGGCTTCCCAATGTCAAGTTCACATGAAGGAATTGTAGATTCAGCATTCTTTGTTTTGATGCATGGAAAAAATACATATGTGACTATTCATCGCTGGTCTCTCTCACAGGAAGACTATTCATCACTGCATTTTCTACAGGCATCGCGTACGAGCTGTGACTTTTTAGGTTTCTTCCATTCAAAACGAGAACACCGGCGTCTCAAGAAGAAATAAACGCCCTTCAAATCGTAAGACTTTTTGACTCCACCAAACATTAATTCAGTGTTGTACAATGACATGGAGGTCAGTGCCAATGACCTCTTGATCCTCCAAGGTTTCTCAGGTCAAAAGTCCTGCAGCATTCTACAAGGTAAGGGTAAAAATTGACCTTAGATTATATTTGGTTGGATCAATATTTCTAGCATTTGCAGGCTGCAAGTCGATTTATTTATTTTCTTCATTTGTATATGGAATTAGAATAACTCTTACCTTCATTACTTGTCAGTTGAAAGAGAAACGAAGAAGCAAATGCTTTATGCCAAGCTGCTTTCTCCATGGAATCATATAAAGTGTTGGAGCTCGGTATGCCAAGCACCCATCCACCCACCCACCCACCATGACGCTTTATACCTAACATTCCTTTGCAAAGGTAGGGTAAAAGCATGTTCCTCTCCTACCACTACTAGGGAGGGAGATACCTTAACACATCACTCATGTGAAGGGATTCGAATCATGGAAACAAATCCTCTCTTTGATGCTCTATAATGATGATAATATTTAAAAATAAAATAAAATCTATGTAATCAAAGCGGTAAGTAGAGACCATTTTTTATATATAAAAAAATAAACTTAAGAGTGAAGTTTACAAGCATTTGAAAAAAAATTATGTTTGAGATATTTTGTGCCAATCAAAACTTGAATGGATTAATCAATTAATAAATTGTTTAAAGGAAATTTTCATAAAAGGTCTTTTGACTTTAGGAAAATTATCTGCACTTCATATCATCTATCATCCACGTTATTTAACTAACCAGCGTGGATCCTCTGCTTCACAAACTAGTAAGCAATGATGACAATTCAAAATTAGATATTGTTAAGTGATCAAATCCAATGACATTTAGTCTGGAGGAGAACGCATATGATGCTGCACTTGGCATGGCAATAAGAGGCAAGAAAAAGGAGTTTGAGAAGGGATTCATGGACCCAAATACAGATTGACCTTTTTTTTTTCTTTTTTTTTTATAACTGTAGTTTCCTGTTTTTTCTCCTCCTTTCTTAATCGATAATTGTTTTCTTTTTTACAAGAGTTTTTTACTTTTAAAAATAGTATATTTTCATTGGACCCCGCCAAACACCAAACATTATATTTTGAGTGTCTGTCAGTACATGCAGATTACCACCACCGTAGTGTTACCCCCCACAGCTTCTCTTTTTTTTCTCCCCTTCATTTTTTTTTTTTTTTTTTTTTGGGGAGGGGAGGGGTGGAGAGGATCTCTCTACCCCCTCCAAAATCCTCTTCTTTTGCCCTTTTCGTAGCGGTCGTTTTCCTCCGGGGCCCACGCCAGGTTCCCCCTGATCGACCAACCATCTGTCGCGTCTCGTGGGCCCCGCGTTCGTGCAATACGAGACAAATTTTGTCACCACACGAATTAATTGAACACTTCACTGGGCTCCACAGCACGAGCCACATTACATGCGCCAATATATATATATATATACACCGTGATACTTGGAACGGGCCAGACAACGACATGTAGCTCCAGCATATTAATTGCCTTAATTTTAAATAAACTTTTCGAGCGATTCGATTCCTCGAGGAGCCATTTTGGCCCTAATCATGAAATATCAGATCAGAATATTCTAACGTCGACTTTAATCCGCGAGAATTGTTGATCGAATTGATTCGCGTGACAGCCGTCCGATGCACGCAGTCTCTTTTTCGGATCCCCCCACCCCCCCCCCCCCCCACCCCCCACCCCTGATATCATGATATATAGATTCAATGTATCATCCCATTTTAATTACCCGATTAATGGATGAGATAGGCACGAATACTTTCGGGATGAGGAGGACGTGCGCGATATACCGTGTTCCCTGTCTCGCGCGACACAGCACACGCGATGGCGCGGACGCGCTCTCTGACGACATCTGCACGCCCCTCTCCACCGGGAACGTACGTATAGTGTACGTATCACGGGCCGGAGAGTCCATAACACGCGATCTCGTCACCGTCAGATGGGGCTTCGCCCTTACGGTAGCCGAGGGGTCTGTTGACCAAAACAGCCCGATGAATATTTGACGGCGGAGATCCCTGGGCCTACCGGTCCCGCCGCGGGGTCCGCTGGATCGAACGGCCGTGGAGGCCTCGACGTCACCCATGGTGGGAGGACCACGCGCGTCGGGAAGCCGAAGGGACGGGATCCCCTCACCCCGGTGAGCCTACTTTAGAAGAGATGGTCGCACCTTTTATCTCCTCCGATGGTTCTGTTCGGGTTGCGGTACCGCTCCGCTCGTCCCGCTAACCGTCCTCCACTCCTCCCAGTCCGCCACGTCAGCTGAGGCGTGTATTGGTTCCCCGAGTATTTATAGAGCCCTCGGGGCGTAGTTCCGCTTGTCCTCGTTCCCATTCATCTCTCTCTTTCCCTCCCTCTCTCTCTCTCTCTCTCTAGGAGTGTTGGTGGCGGCGATGGCGGCGGCGGGGGACGCGGCGGCGGTGTACGCGAGGGACGCGATGATCGCGTGGTTCCGCGGGGAGTTCGCGGCGGCGAACGCGATCATCGACGAGCTGTGCGGCCACCTGGCGCAGATCGGAGACGGGGAGGAGTACGAGGCAGCGTTCGAGGCAATACACCGGCGCCGCCTCAACTGGATCCCAGTTCTCCACTTGCAGAAGTACTTCTCCATCGCCGACGTCTCCGCCGAGCTCCGCCACGTGGCGGCTAACCGCGCGGCGGCCTCCTCCTTCGCCGCGGACGACCCTCCCGCGGCGGAGGAACCTGCTGCTCCCGAGGCGGTAGTTGCCGAACCCAAGGTCGCGGTCGAGGAAGAAGCGACAGCGGCGGAGGAGGAGGAGGAGAAACCTTCCGGAGATTCTTCGGATCAAAGGGGCATCGAAGACGGTGAAGCGCACGGAGGTAACACTCAAACCATCGGTGTCTTACTCTTGAATAAATTAATGAATTAAAAATTATTTATCTGATTTATTTTTTATATAGCACGGTGTGTTCGATACGCTTTTTCGGATATTTAAATCCTTTTTTACTTGCATTTCGGCGTTAAGCATCGTTTCGTCTCGCGCGAGCCACCACCTGACCGACCCTTCCGAGTGAGATCGGACGGTGCTCTATACTCGTTTTCTAGTTCGCCTCACCGGGCTAACTCGTCTGCTAGGGTGAGTTCGGGTCGCTTACCTCGGCCCGTGAAAGGGTTCACGGGCGGCGGCGGCGGCGGACTTCCCGTACTCCTCCCGCGCCTTCGGGCGCTGTTAATTTCACGTTAAGCTCCTCCTTTTGGACTCGGAGAGCGAGGCGGTCGAGATCAGAGAGAGAGAGAGAGAGGGTGGCGTGTACTCCTATTCGAGGGAGGAGTACGTTAACGTGGAGTTGAGGGAGTATTGGACGGTTAAGCTTGTGCCACGTGGCATAGGTACGATCAGGTGGTTGTCGACCACCGCCGTTCGATTAGGTTGCGGGATCCCTGATGGGCTGTCACTCACGTGATCGGCGTGACGGTGGGGGGTCCCGCGTGGCGTTCTTGACGTCAACTGCCGGCGGGCGGCGCCCGACACCGCGAGGTCAAGTCCGGCAGGCCCTCCGCGGCGTTCCTGGGAAGCAAATCATGCTATGTATGTAGATTTTTGACCTTTGGAACGGCGGCCGACCTCCTTAAATATGCCGCTGACCGAAGTTGATTTCTCCGCATCAATGTTCTCACTGACATCAGGTTTCGTGTGGTTTCAGGACCCCAAGAAGCGCCACCGGCTTCGTCGGAGGAGAAGGCGGATGTGAAAGCAGAAGTAGATGGCTCGGTGCGGCCGGAGAGGATAAAGATCTCGAAAGGTTTTGCGGCCAAGGAGTCGGTGAAAGGGCACATGGCGAGTTCCATCTCATCACCACCATCATCATCATCATCATTGGGCAAAGTTTCTGTATAGAGATGCAATAGAAGATGGCGTAGGAAGTAGTAGTCGTCCGGTTCTATGTTTCCCCGCTCCCCGTTTAATCCCCGCTTTGCTGATTTCTCCACTCGTGAAATGGTTTGAGCAGGTCAACGTGGTGAAGGGTCTCAAGTTGTACGAGGACATCTTCACGGACTCGGAGCTGCTCGCGCTCTCTGAGTTCGTAGACGAACTCCGCCTTGCGGGACGCGGCGGCGAACTCCCAGGTAAAGTTCTCTTCTTGATTCTTCTGTGTTTTTTGGCTATGTATGTATTGCCACTTTCTGCCATGAAGGGTTTTTTGTGCGTGTTGTGTTCAGGTGAAACATATATATTCTTCAACAAAGAGATGAAAGGGAACAAGAGAGAGATCATTCAGCTTGGCGTCCCACTGTTCCAATCGACGACGGAGGTCGCAAGTAAAAGGGCCACTTCCATTTCTGGCTTCTTTGTACTAGATCAAAGCGCATTAGTAAAGCTGAGAGAGAAATGTTTTGATGCACAGGTAACATCGAACCAATTCCCTCAGCGTTGCAGACTGTGATCGATCACTTGGTTCAATGGCGTTTGATACCGGAGACTAGGAAGCCCGACAGTTGCATCATCAATTTCTTCGACGGGGTAACACACCACCACCACCCCCTCTTTTTTTTGTTGTCTCTCTCTCTCGAGCAAAATCTTTACGTGTATGCCTGCTGCTGCCTGAAACCTTCAAGTAATATTCTAATACTGGGTTTTTGTCGTGTGCCCTCCTCCTCCTTTGCAGGATGAGCACTCGCAGCCGTACTACAAACCTCCACATTTGGACAATCCCATTTCCACACTGGTCCTCTCGGAAACTACGATCGCTTTTGGGCGGTCTCTTATTAGCGATCATGAAGGGAAGTACAAGGGTTCCTTGACGCTTCCCATCAAGCAAGGGTATGTATGCGATAGACCGGATACAAGGAAGGGTTACTCAACGCACGCTTCCCATCTTGATGATGATGAAACCTTTTTTTTTTTTTTTTTTGATATTTGTCGGAGGCAGGTCGCTCCTAGTAATGCGCGGTAACAGTGCGGACATGGCGAGGCACGTTGTCTGCGCTTCACCGAACAGGAGGGTCATTATCACATTCGTGAAGGTGAGACATGCCGCCGCTCTTCGCCCCCCGGCGGCAGCAGCTTCGCCTACCGCGCTGCAGCCAACCAAGGCGATGACGGTTTGGCAACCTGGGACACCACCACAGACGACGACCATACCGCAGAAGGTGGCTACCGCGGGGGTCATCGCCTGGCCTCATCATCGCGTGATACCGGCCGCATGGGGGTTGGGGTTGGCTCTCCACAGCCCCGTGGTGATGGTGGCGCCCCGCAGGGCGATGGTGGTGGGTCCTGGCAAGAAGGCGGCTCCCCGGAATGGCACGGGCGTGTTCTTGCCGTGGACGGTCGGCCCTAAGAAGCACACCAAGCATCTTCCCCCTCGGTTTCAGAAGGGGAGGCTGCCATCTCCGTTAGAAGCGCAGGCATAATAGGTGTGTAGACATTAACATTAGCAGCTTTCTGAGGCGATGTTTCCCTTTTGGGGTCTTGTAATATGGTAGGTAGTGCATGTGGTGGTGACTGTGACGAAGGGAAAAAAAAAAAAAAGAGAAAAGAAAGCAGAGAGAGAGAGAGAGAGAAGTGGCGGAGCGGGATTTGTGTACTTTTTTGCTTTTGACAGAAATGGTGGGAGTGTCGGAATTTAGTTTTGAAATATTTAAGTTCCGAGTTGGTGTTAGGTATCCAAAGTCCTCTAAACACTTTTTTCAATCAATCCCCCAACTATCCTACTAATCTAAACATCAAACATGCTCCTGATGTAATAATGATGCACATATCCCGCTCTCAATTCCTGAACAAGAAGGTGTAACTAATAGTTTGATGGACCATGTTAGCACCTTGTGATTGCAAGAATTAAAAGGATCCTGCATGTCAGATCACACTCGGCCCCCGACCACAATGATGGTATTGTGGGCGATAGATCCGAGTGAGATCCACCTCAGCAATCGAGGATATGAGGTTTCTAAAGATCCATTCTGACCCAGAGAGAGAGAGAGAGAGATAGATACATCATCTCCATGAATGGTGTTCTTAATAAACCAGTTATGATCAATATAAAATAATCAACTGCAGATATCATGCATATCACACCAACAAATAAGACAAGAAATATATATATATATATATATATATATATATATATATCACACCAACAAATAATCAACTGCAGATATATATATATATATATATATATATATATATATATATATATATAACGAAGAAGGCAGACCTATGCCGCAGCGGCCTTCGGTAGATTGCAAAGTTCTTCAATCTCCTTGATGATTAAATCTTTCTCCTCTTCAAATTGATCGTCTTCACCTACATCAGAACAAAAATAAGTGAATCCAGTGAAACTGAGATGGAGGCGGGTCAACAAGAAAAAAATAGCAGACTCCTAAAGATTTTATTTTGCACAAGGATGATTCGCTCCCTACTTTTTTAGTTCTTAACCACGCTGATATTGACGGTGTGCCCCAATCATATGACAGACAAACCGTTGTCGGTCCAATGCGATAATATTTTTCATGAGATGACTCATTTTTCATTTTTTTTTTCTCGCTAGAACATCACTGATGGATACTGGTCAAATAACAGATGCATATAACACAGAAATTTACCTTTGCTCATGGGAAGATTTTGCAGTGACATTAACAGCTCTTCATGATTGTCCATCAAAACCTCAATAATTTCCGGTGGCTTATTCGGATTAGCAACAAATACCTAGTTTTAGGTAAAACAGAATTACAAAAACAATCATCAGTAGAAACATAAATTCTGAAGCAATATGCAACTTTGAGTACTATATGACCTAAAAACCAATTGGTTAACCAAGATTATTCCTAAATTTTATGATTCCTCTTCAAGGTAAAACTTCAAAAGACAACTCATAAGTACAAAAGAAATACACATTATCTGCAGATCTCTGACTTGGAACAAAAGATTAGCAAAGGATAGCATAGCTGGTGCCAAAAGATCTGAGAAAACAACTACCTTGAAAATGTCGAAGGCAGAAATCTGGATATTTTTGCTTGTGTCCTGAATAGAATATGACATATGCAGATTAGGGCTCCATATGATTATCAAAACTTAATATAAATACTCTTTGTGAATGAAATCAAATGGACCATAAATAGCAAATAATAACTTTTATCCCAGATATCAATTCTTAAGCAAAAAGGTAGATAATTGTATATCTATGGTCAACTATGGAGCAGAAATGTCGGCAATCATTAAAAGGAAACAGGGATTAAAAGAAGGGCATGTGCATTCTTTTCTGGAAGTTGCCTTGCTCAAGCAAAAAATGGTTATATGAAGCATTCAACAACTAAATTATCTTTTCTTCACATGGAATCTACAACTAAACAATGAGATAGCAGTGACTACACAGCTTCAGGATGAATCCCTATTTTAGATGCTATAGACTCTTATGGTTCACAGTCTATATGAAATTTTAGATGCAGCCATTGCTTAAATGTTCCTAAAAACAGGTGTTAGACTACAGATAGAAGATTGTGGATCAAGTGTTTTAGGGGGGAGGGAGGGAAGTGAGTGACAGGATGGGGGAGGACCTTAGTAAACTATAATTGTTGTTAGGATATGATGGGATTTAGCGAGGGGGAACCTTAAAGTTGTCATTAGGATACAATGGAATCTTTTTTAGATTAATAGGCAAAAAGGGCACAACACATTTGGTGACCACGAACTCAATTTATTTATTTATATTTATACTTATATTTATATATGCTGGAGTTAGGGTTGCATAACCACGTAATGGAAAGAATAAACTTCATATGCAGCCAATATAAGTTTTTTGTCATCATACTATGCTATAGTTTCTAATACAGTGTTGAATATAATCTAACTCTCCCATTTTTCACATAACAAGAAATACAAAACTGGACACAATAAAATAATTGCATATAAAACTACAATGTAATTCAGGCAAAACTACAACATTAAAAAACATAAAATAAACTAGTAAAGGTAGTATAGGAGAAAATAGCTGAAATTACCTTTAGTAATGCCATCATAATATGCAAGAACCGAACTTCTAGAATGTAGCGCTTCATTATTTGCAAATTTTGGGGTTCCAAAAGGAAATCCGAGAGAATCTAAATATTAATTGACATCAACCCAACTGTTAACGACAAAATAATCTGAGACTGAAGCTAAATATAGATCACTAATAAAACTAACCTTCAAGGATTGTCTTCTTGTTACATAGTTAGGAGATGTCAATAGCTTTTCATAAAGCTCAAAGAACTGCCATGAAACTCTTTAATCAGATGAAAGAAAACACACCAGAAACATCTTATCTAATCAGCAGAATTTCCCAGAAAATTATTGCAATAAGTTGGATTTGCAAAACTTGATCCCTGAACAACTAAAGTAGTACATGAAAAACTTAATAGCTGACCTGAACGTAATGTGAACTCAAAAACTGAGAGACTATCATTTCATGTTTTATAAGCAAGTCCTGCCAAAATTTCATCCATGAGTAAGCATGGGACAGTGCATGAACATAATCCTGGAGTCTCAAACATGATAAGCATGCCAAAAGTAGCAAAACTGACCTTGAAGGTAGCAAGAGCATCCGAAGCAATATCAAATGTTGGAAGTTCCACATAATTGAAAAATAATTCAAAGCTCCGTGATTCCAGGATACATCTGAAAGATCACTACAAAATCAAAATGCATTCAAAATAAAAAATTAATGGCCATAATATAATAAATGAGAAGTTTGAAGTTTCATATGAAAAAACTTTTAAATATTACAGTTTTGTTTCAACCTGCTCCTCAAAGTTCTTTAAGATCCCATGTTTCTTAAATAATACATGTTAAGTCACAGCTTTCATGTCGTTGCACTTGGGATTTATCTAAGGAGGTATCAATCACACACAAGTATACAGGATTATTTTGAAGACAAAGGAAATAAACTACATGAAATCAAATAACTCATGTGATTATAAACATATTGCATTCTGTCCTATGTAAATAACAATCAGATAGTTCTTAAAATCAATGAACCACTCTTTGCAGACAATTCTGACGCAGACTTTGTATCCAAAATCCAAATATCAACAAAATATAAAATGTCCTGTGTCAAACTGATCAGATAAGTAGATTGAACAATGTTGAATTTATTTGTCAATATGAATCATAAACAGAATACTAAAAAGAACATCTTGCCAAATAGAGACCTCAGAAGGCCTAGGTATACAAGATAAAGATAACATAACAACCATTTTAAAGTTAAAATTTTATAAGGTTACTTTTGTAAAAAAAAAAAAAATTCATAACAATAATTGTGATGAGCAGTTTCTCTTCAATTGATGTGTAGCTATACAGTAAGGCTGTCGTTGGTAGATTTTTGGCAAGATGCAGATCTTGATTAGTTTGGAGAAGCATATGAAACAAAATAAGAACTGATCAAAATATGATCATCTAGTTAAATTTAACGCTAACCATACATTGCAACCTTAAAATATTTATGCATTTACTTTAACTGAATACATTCAGATATGCTAACAACAAATATAAGATAGACTGATGCATCCTAATGGACTTCCAACATAGAATCATCCAGAATGTATCATAACATAACAAGCATAATTGTATATTACAATCCAAGTTTAGTCTTTGTTTCAACAGATTAGTTGCGGAAAGAAAAACATATCATTTAATATGTTTATCCCACATCTTGATTTAAAACCTATAGATAAATCTAAAACTAGTCTATAAACTTATAGATGCATCATATACAAAACTAGTTTTAGATTCATTTTAGATGTGTTGTTTATATTTTATAACTTTTCGAAGCCCCAAGATCTAAATGAACATCAAGGTGGAAGGAATATCAAGTTGTGTGTTAATTTTATAAACGATCAAGCTTATATTTATTTGAGCGATTAGTCTATTGTATGTAAGACTTTAAACATGCACTGTAATATCAAATTATGCTTGCTACATTATGGCACTGATTTGATTTGTTGGTACATTCTGGATGTTTCTATGTTGGAAGTCCACTTGGGATGTGACATAGACAGATAATGATGACAAGAAACCAAAATCAGCAAGGATTTCAAGTTGCTTACTTTGCAAGAGTTGGATATTTGATGCACTCCCTCAGCATGTTACCACAGGTCAACGCAATCTCTTTGTTGTTGTAACTGTTTGGAAATCAGTAACTAAACTAAGCTTCAAGACTTAACTGAAAATGCCAGCATAGGACTTCGGCAGTGAAAAAAAAAGTCCAGAAAAATGCAAGTGAACAAGGCTAAACAGAAAGAAAACAGAATAGAAGTAGGGCGGAAATCCTACAATTCCGCTGCTTGTTACTGATAGTAACTACTACAATTCCAAGGCTAAACATAATGTAGTTTGATTCTTAAAAGGGTAGATGTAATGTATGCTTCAATACGCTACATAAACCTAGTTTTGACTGAACAGAAAATGCCTTGATTTAGGATGCTAAAAACATCCTAAAGTGAGGCCATATGCAAAAATTAACAATATCAAATTGCTTTAGCCTTCACATTTCCTAATGAATTCAATCACAGTTAAATCAACACATGAAGACCAAATTAAGGAAACCTATTCAAACAAGCTATCAAAAAATGCAAAGTCAGGTTCTACGTTGAAGATACCCAAAGATGATGATAAGACACAAAAACAAATCAACATATTTCAAGCAGTTAACATAAGATTAACATCAAAACCAACTTAAGGGAACCTATTCAAACATGCTGTTAAAAAGAGCAATGTTCTTCCTTGAAGACATTGAAATCATCACAGTAAGGACCCTCGTGTAGGCACCTGAGCAATGCAAGGCAAGGCCCATCTGGATTCAAGTTTGGATCCGTAAATTAGGTGTGGCACAGGCACACCTAAGCCGATCTGGTTCAATCGAACCTGATCAGCTTGAGACTAATTCCAACTTGGGCTAAGACTTAGATTGACATATAAGAAGTTAAGAACTTAGATTGACAATATGAGAGGCTAACAATTGTACTACTGTTAAGAGGCTAATTACAACTTGGGCTAATTCCAACTAGATGAGTATGTTTACTCCCCATATCGGAAGTGGGCTAAGACTTAAGAGTGATATATAATAGGCTAATGGGTTAATGGGTGTATTACTCTTATCTTGAGCTTAAACATTTTTTGAACTAGTGGTTCAGGCTCAACGAAGTTAATAGGACAATCATCCAATAAGGTTGGGTCATGACAAAATGGAACCCGAGTCGATCTAGTATTGGGCATGGCAAGGGGTTTGAGTAGAAAAGGGTTACCCGTCTAATGGGGCCAAAGAGTGTGACATGGAGGCACCATTGGAGTAGGCCTCACATGCACTATACTAGGGTGATTTGGGCTGTGTAGGTGCTTAACGTCCTTCAAGTGCGGCAGGTTATGTCATCTCGGTTTAGTCCCACATTGAAAGTGGACTAAGACTTAGATCTACATATAAGAGGCTGATGGATGTTCTCATGTTAACTTGGAATTCAGCATTTTGGACACAAGGTATCCTATCAGATTGTGACCCCAACAAAAGGCTCACTTTGCATGTAGTAATCATTCAATAGAGATCCAAGTGGTTAGTGCACTGTTGCACAGTTGATAGATCTCCTGTTCAATACTGTGCGAAAGCATCTTGTACATGATGTAATGTGCAAATTATTTAAGAAAAACATATAGTATTTATTCCATTAAGCCAGAAGCTACAAATAAAAGACTGGACCCAGATTAATCAAAACAATAATGTTATTTTTCTTGTTAAACTTCTTTAGTTAGTCCTCTACTGTCATATCGTTCAATATCACATTAAAATGGACCATGGGCCATACGAAGGTTTGAGTTGCACATGGTCTAAGCTACTTATTGCATATAGGACTAATAAACCAACATCTAGCCACTGATGCTTGACTGAAGAAAGGGTTGTCCCTGCACTAGTCACGGAAGATTCCCGAGTATACCCAATTGATCGTCACCACAATCTAGCAACCTAAGAACCAAAACATAGAATTAGCTAATCAACTATGTACTAAGTTCACTTGAATATTGATGCCAGGAAGAAGTGTTTCATACATACTGAAGATAAGATGACAAACTAAGTAAGCTTAGGAGACAGATAACTTACCAAATAATGAGGAAGTCCAAAAGTTCCAAATGATTCTCAATATATTCCACACAACAATATGTAGAATCAACATTATGCCTTAATAAAATGGACCAACAGTGCATCAAATCTTTCCTGGCCTGATTTGAAAGCATCATTTAGCTTTGGCATCAATGATGGTCGTAATTGTACCAAATGAGGGCTGAACTTACTTCCCAACTCAAAGTTGGCAACTTATGAACGAATAGAGCAAGAACATCCCCTTTGCATATTTCAACAGTCAACTGTGAAATATGATCTTGATTTGGTTCGATTTCTGCATCCCCTGAAAGCATTTGCCTCATTGAAAGGACATTCTTTTCAACGTCTTCAAGAGCCTAGAATGACAAAATATAATTGCTTAAAAAAAAATGAAGAAATCAACTCAAATGCTTTTGCTATCAAAAAGAAGTGTATGACATTGTTGTCTCCCTAAATGTACTTGGTATATCTTTATCTTAAAAGGTCTTTTGACATTTGTGAATCATGTGCAGTTAAGCTGCCTTTGGGCATAGAAGCATGACAGTTTGAGATAAGTAGAATGGCTGAGTGCAAACTCAATATCTGCTGTATGAGACAGAGACAAGCTTAGCCAGCAGGCACAGATTGGGGCGCTTGCCAGCATTGGAAAGGACTGCACACGTGATGAGTTTAGCTCTAAATTAATGCTGCAGTAGAGTAACATCAGAAAGTCAAAGGGTTTAACCACATGAACTTATAAAACATTAGTTATAGATTAATTTGAAGCAATGACATGAGTACATAGAGAAAGAACATTCAGTTGATAGCCTATATCAATGAATCACCAAATGAAATACATATATATGGACCACGATGGTGTTAATATTCTAATAATCTCTTTACTAAATTAGTATAAGAATACATTTAGCATTCAAGACCTGATCATATTTGCAGGAGTCATATTTCTGGATAAATAGAATCAAGATTTGACATCAAAAGCAATCATGTTAGTATCAAAGTCCAACCCGCCTTAAATCAAGAAGTGTATATAAAAAATGTACCATTCCACCAATTGTAGGAGATGTAAGAATTTATGCATAGGAGATACGGAAGCTAATACAGTACGGCGGAGGGTTATACCCAAGTACGATCACATAGATTAACCCTCGCAAAGCTATGTTGATATTTTAACAGCCTGCCCCTTGGATCGGCCATACTTTAATTACTTTATACTTTCAGCAAATTAACATGTGGAGAACACAGAATACAGCAATCGCGTGAAAATACAAATCCCACAAAGAGTTCTATCAACCACATAACCTAACAAAACAGCATCTCAAAACCAGGATCGAAAGAACGTCAAAGGAAAAGAAAATTCCACAAGTAACTCGATCGAGAGGTTCTTGACGAAATGCAAACCGAGAAAATCGCAACCAGAACCGTTTAGGTCTCAGATCTGCCACTCATTGCACCAAAGCAAACAGATATTAAGGATCAGATGATGGATCGGCGGAGACGAAGGGATCAAGAACCAGATCGTTGGGAGGAAAGGCGAGGAGAGAGAGAGAGAGAATGGGGAAGACGACCTTCGCGAAGGTGCTGGTGTCGAGAGAGAGGAAGCTCTCCTTGATGGCCCCGGCTAGCTCCTCCGGGCCCGGCTTGGACCGCGGCGACGGCTTGAAGAAGAAGGACATCGGCGCTCCCTCGCGTCGCTCGCAATCGAAGACGAAGAAATAAAGATGTCATTATGGCTCGTTCTAGTTGGCTTTGTCGAGTGTGAGTCGACTCCGACCGGTTCGGCATCAGCGATGATTTGATTGGGGAAGTAACCAACATATCCGTCTCCACCACTGACGTCTCTCCTCCAAGTGGCTCCCATTCACAAGCGCTAGCTGTGGACCCCATGCGGTATGGGTCCCACAAGATGAGCGCCTGCGGACCGACACCTTTTGAGACTGCTTTAACAGAAAAAAATGGAAACAATTGTTTATTAAGTACAGCGTGAAGGCTTTTTGAATTAAAAAAATAGAAACATTATTTAAAAATCTCTTCACCTACGAACAAAAGAAATAATAATATTATGATGAAAATAACATGATCGACATATCCTAACACATTTGACATAAGCCACTTAACCTCCTATGACCGACATAATGAAGCCACTTAACCGACACGTTAACGGCTTGATTACCTCGCCACTTAACCGACATGTTAACTGCTCGATACCTCGGCTCCACGTGATCATCACTACGCGATCACATGTCCTATTGTGTCTTTGCAGTACTATCAAGTATTTTCATGATACTTGATAGGTAAGTAATAATGGGTCGGCTTAGTTGACTAACACTCACGTCGGTTTAGTTATCCACGACACCATCAAGATTCGATATCGATTCAGTTGGCCAGAACAAGTCCAAGGTGGCGTGGCAGAGCGATAACTTAGTTGCCATGGTAGCAGAAGTTACGTTGAGACTCATTAACGAAGGATGGTGCGTCGTGTTTCTCCGCTACTCCAGTCGAATGGAAAGTGACTGATCGTACGTGTCAACCTTGCCCGACGTGTTGACAAAGATAAGATCGAGGGTATGATCGACCACTCGTCTGGTATGTATAAAACCCCTACCTGAGGGCATGAAATGGAGAGGACTTTTACTCTTTACCACACAAAAAACTCATATCACACGGGACATTGACTTAAGCATCGGAAGGGTCACTTCGGGTGTCCCCCACCCCAACTAGACCTTGTGCAGGAGCCTCACTGCGGACCCGAGAAATAGGAGCCTGAGTTACCGACCCGAGGTTGAGTTTCCCGAGATGCAGACCCGAGCTAAGCTTGACGCCCCATTCTCGACCGACGTGGACGAGCTTGCGCACTCGGAAGGAACCGAGCCATGCTGATTCCTCGGCCACGGCATCGAGAAGCACAACATTTTTTGTGCTAGAAGGAGGGACCGATGTCACAAAAACGCCCGTCGACTCTGTAAGAGAACAACTACGCCAAGTTAATCAAAGGTTGGACGAAGTCTAGAGGGAGTTCGTTAAGTCGAAGGAGGAACTCGACAAAAGCTCCAAGGGCGGATCCCCGTTTGTCCCCGAGATACAGGACAAACCAATCCCGACCAATTTTTGACTACCTTCGCTCAAATCTTACGATGGCGGCTCGAACCCGTCGGAACATGTGGCAGCTTTCTGTGCTCAAATGGCCCTCTACGACACCTCAGACGCTTTAATATGTTGAGTTTTCTCAACTATCCTAAGAGGCCCCGCTAGGATGTGGTACAACCGGCTCAGGCCATCATCCATCTCCTTTTCGACTCACTCGCAAGGGAGTTTGAACTAACTTCCTAGCGAGCGCCCATCCGAGGCCAACGGTTGCATCGCTCCTCGACCTAACCCAATGAAGTGACGAGCCCCTTGCCCAGTTTGTCTAGCGATTCGCAACCGAGATCCGAGGAATGCCCGACGCCCACACCTCGCTAGCAATCCAAGCATTCCTGATAGGATTTCAACCCTCTAGGTTCTTCTGGTCATTAATTAAACGGCTGCCAACGATGGTACCAGAGATGTTACAACGGGCAAACCAGTACATAGCTGTTTAGACATTGGTGGCCAGGAAATGAGACGATAAAAAATGACCTCGAATCGAGCAGCCCCAGGGACAACCCTCAGGACCCCCAGAAGGAGAATGGACAGGCCAGAACTATCATCGACCAGACCACCACCAATCCCCCTCAACTCGACTCGAACAGAGGTCTTCCTCCAAATTCGAGACAAGGGGCTCCTCAGGCCCCCCAACCCGATCAGGACAAGGCCCGAACGGCGTGACAAGAGAAGATACTATCGTTTCCATCGAGAGTACAGACATGATACAGAAGAATGTCACGACCTGAAGAATCAAATTGAGGACCTTATTCAGCAAGGACACCTTCATCAGTATGTCTGAGACCAACGGACACTTCCCGATGACAACCACCGCCGGGATAAGGGTTCCTCTCCCCGCCCAAAAGGACCAATCAAGAAACAAATTAATGTCATTGTCGGTGACCCTGTACCTGAAGGTGATAGCTCCTCGGCGCACAAAGCCTATGCGTGGTCTACAGTGGAGTGCGACCGTGATCCCGAGATCATTTTCGGGTCGAGAAACAAGGACCGGACCATAATAATGCCTTAGTGATCTCAGCACGGTTTGCGAACGCCCGAGTCAAGAGGATCATGATCGACATGGGGAGTTCATCTGACATCTTATACCTTGACGCTTTTAAAAAATTGAGGCTAACTGACAAAGACTTTTTTCTCATGGCATCAACATTGACAGGATTCACATGAGACTCCATCTCTCCCCTAGGAACGACAACCCTCCTAGTCACCATCGAAGAAGAACCGAGGTCAAAAATGTTGATGGTCTTATTCATCATGGTTGGACTCCTGTCAACGTATAATGCCATCATCGGTCGACCGACACTCAACAAGCTTAGGGCAGTCATCTTGACATACCACCGAGCTTTGAAGTTCCCGACCAAGGCAGGAGTCGATGAAATAAAAAGTCAGGAATCGAGACAATGCTACCTCACAGCAACGTCATTGCCCAAAAAGTTCAAAACCCCGACACCCACCTCAACCCCCGAGATCCTGACAAAATGGCTTTAAAGCCCGAACGAGTAGAGAAAGTGGTGGAAGCTTCCCTCGACCCCAAGCACCAAGCAGGACTGTCAAAGTTGGCTCGCACTCCTAGAAGAACAATGAGTCAAATCGGTGGAATTTCTTAGGAAGAACGCTGACATGCTCGCTTGGTCCCTAAAGGACATGCTCGGCATCAGACCGAAGGTGGCCCAGCATCACCTCAACATAACGCTCGACACCCGACCCGTGAAGCAACAACCAAGGAAGTTCGCTCCCGACCGACAGAAGGCCATTGAAGATGAGGTCGCCCGTTTGCTGGACATAGGGTTTATCAAAGAGGTCAAGTACCCAACATGGCTATCCAACGTTGTACTCGTAAAGAAATCTAATAAAAGCTAGCGTATGTGCATTGACTATACCTATCTCAATCGGGCTTGCCCGAAAGACTGTTATCCCCTCCCGAGAATCGACCAGCTAGTAAATGCGACCTCAGGATATGAGCTACTCTTATTTATGGATGCTTTCTTGGGCTACAACAAAATCCAAATAGCGCTAGAAGATTGAAATACCACGACCTTCATCACTCATCATGGCACGTATTGTTACAAGGTCATGTCATTCGGGCTAAAGAATGCTAGGGCAACTTACCATAGGATGGTCAACCATATGTTCAAGGATCAGATCAGGAAGAATATGGAAGCTTATATCAATGACATGATAGTTAAAAACTGAAAGGTCGACGGCCATCTCTCGGACCTAGCCGAGACATTCCAAACGTTGAAAAAGTATAAAATGCGGCTCAACCCGACCAAGTATGTCTTTGACATCGCGTCATAAAGGTTCCTCGGGTTTGTCATTCATCATAGAGGAATCGACATGAACCTCGAGAAGGCGGAAGCCATCCTGCAAATGCAATCCCTCCGGACAATGAAAAACATCCAACGAACCACCGTTAGATTGATGACATTGAGTTGATTTATCTCCCAAGCTGGAGACAAAAGCTTCCCTTTCTTCCGAGCATTGAAGCAGGCAAAGGACTTCCGGTGGACACCTCAGTGTGAAGAAGCATTCCAACAATTGAAGGCACATCTCGCCCGTCTACCACAACTCACGTCAACTACCCTCGGGGAACCCCTCGGGATATATCTTGTGATGTCAGATGCTGCGATCAGCTCAGTCCTGGTAAAGCTCGACAAGAGTGGGTAGAAGTCAGTGTACTATTGCAGCTACGTCCTGAATGGTCCCGAGGAGCACTACCCGCCCATTGAAAGGCTAGCCATAGTGTTGGTCTTGGCATCAAGAAAGTTGAGGCCATACTTCCAAGCCCACACTATCAAGGTAATTACTGACCAACCTCTACGTCAGATCCTTTCAAAGTTTGACGCTGCAAGTCGGATGCTTGAGTGGTCGATCGATCTTGGGGAGTTCGACTTTGAATACGTCTCGAGGACAGCGATAAAGGCTCAGGCATTGGCCGATTTCATATCGGAATCGACGATTCCAGAGAGCTCAAAACAAAATCCGAGATGGACGTTGTACATAGATGGATCGGCCAACGCTGAGCGCGAAGGAGCCGGGCTCATCCCCAAGGGCCCCACCCATTAGATTTATGAACATGCACTCCAACTCGAATTCAAAGCCACAAACAACGAAGTTGAGTACAAGACATTATTATTTGGGCTATAGCTTGCTGAGGAATTGTATGCAAAAGATATCGAAGCCTTCACCGACTCTCAACTCGTCGCCGACCAGGTCAATGGAGAGTTTGAGGCTTGGGAGGAGTCAATAGTCAAATATCTCGTCGAGGCGCGACACCGCATCGACCGATTTAGCCGCTTCACCATCACAAAAATATCTCGGACAGACAACTCACAAGCCGACGCCTTGGCAAGGTTAGCCTCCATGCGCGGGTCAGATGAACACCCAGTATAGATGGACAGGATCCTCAAACGATCATGTGAGTTGTTCGACCGACCACTCGTTTGGTATGTATAAAACCCCCGCCTGAGGGCAGGAAATGAAGAAGGCTTTTACTCTTTACCACACAAAAAACTCAGATCACGAGATACTAACTTAAGCATCGAAGGGATCATGTCGGGCGCCCCCATCCTGACGAGACCTTGTGAAGGAGCCTCGTTGCAGACC
The DNA here is from genome assembly GCA_029747655.1 of Ensete ventricosum. NCBI lineage: Eukaryota > Viridiplantae > Streptophyta > Magnoliopsida > Zingiberales > Musaceae > Ensete > Ensete ventricosum. Next base: position 1,866,523 of record JAQQAF010000002.1, on the reverse strand, counting down.
GAGGAAGAGGAGCCCGAGTTATCAACCCGAGGTTGAGATTCCCGAGACGTAAACCCAAGCTGAGCCTGATGCCCGATTCCCGATCGACATGGACGAGCTTGCGAACACGGGAGGAACCAAGCCGTGTTGATTCCTCGGCCACGGCATCGAGAACCACATAAAGAAGACAACAATCACTATATTTAAGTTTCAAAATAAAAAATCTCCTATTTTATTATAAAAACAAAATAACAATCTACTTGTGATAATAAATCAAAACTTACATTACTAATCCCCTTCCCATAGAAACTGGACTAGCCAAATGCATTGAGACAAGAAAACCATCCTCCCATATTTTGGCTGGTCTTAACCAAACACAAGTTTTCCAATGGAAGAGATCTTTCAATGGGAACTTCATGAATGCCAAGGTTCAGAGCTTAACCAAACTAAATCAAACTCATTGAATTAACCTGCATGCAACTCATAAGCAGATTCAGACAGACAGGTGAATCAAAAGAAAAGACCAATAAGTCCATGAACCTTAAGAAAAAAAACAAGAAACAAAGTCAGCAGTCACATTCCATTCCATGCAGCCACTGTATATCAGCAGATATCAATCTACGAAGGGTTTTCCTTCTGTTATCAGCAAGAATGTACAGGTTGTGGTGATACAACATAACTCTTCCAGTCTATTCTGATCTAACACAAGGAAAAAAAAAGAAAAAAACAATAAAGAAAAGAAGAAAACGGGATCGATTACCCAAATATACAATTTCAAAAATAGAACGCAAGTTTTTCATCTATCATGTCTTGCAGTCTCGTACATTTCTCCAAGAGCATGGACAACTTGTCATCCATCTTGAACAAAGAAATAGCTGAACTTGCATTTTCTCCATTCCCTGATTTGTTATACTTGAGACCCTCATCCTCGTCCACAGCTAAATTTTCAGACTTCGGAGCATCACCAGTTTCATGCACCATGGGAGATGAATATAAAGGCTCAGGCAGTGGTGACATCGGCTGCTCTGCAAGTGGAATATTGCAGCAAATCTCCACAATTTCATCAAAAGAAGGTTCTGTTGAAAAAGAATGCATTGTTTGATGCTCTTCTACGCTGATTTTCCTCTCCAAATCCAGCATCATGGAACCTGAGTTTAATGGCATAGCAGCACCAATGCTGTGAGTATAATCAATTGCAGTAAGCCTGTCCAGATGCTGCTCCAACAAATACGCAACGGAGCAACCCCCAGTTTTCAGATTAATTAACCGCCAGTTCTGAATCCTCCTGAATATCACTGACCATCTTGGAATGATATAGTAATACGAACCACGAAGCTCAGGATATGCAGCAGTCTGTACCAGTATTTCTGCCTCTATAACAGCTAGATCAGTATTTAACATCTGGCATGATTGGGTCATGTAGCTTATCAAACATTCTTGAAGGGCCAGCTTTTGATCTGGAATCTTCAAGCCCATATGAGAACCTTCTTTTAGCCAAGGCATTTCATTTAAGAACGGTGGTAGCTTACAGCCCTTTATCAATCTGATGAGTGATTGAATTCTCACAGGTGAGCTCCATCCAATGCTTGGTAAGTGCCTATCCACAAAAATGCGTTCATTGCTAGACTTCTCAAGCAGATCAACCTCGGGACTTGGCCAATGGTTTACATTTGTGGATGCAGCTGCTGAAATCCCCTCGACCAATCCGTCCAGTGCTGCATTGAAGATCGAGATGAAATGGTTTGGACCAAAATAAGAGGTATCACCATTTTCTAGAAACTCCAATGAAGATCTCAAGTAGCTCAGAACAACTCCATGAGTCTCCACTGGACTAACAGTAGGTTGTAAGGGTGAATGCTTTGCCAGCCATAGCAGACCCTCTCTCAATTTATCATCCTTGAGAAAACCATTAGACTTCAGCTGAGGGTCATTATCACATAGGAAGACAACTGAAAACGAGTATATTCTTGTCATGTCTGCATCATGAAGTCCAAGCCTCCTAGTTATTGTATGTGAAGAATCAGTATTTTCTTCATCATATACATCACTGCTTAGTATCAGGAGGGCTAATTTTGATCCAGATGGTATAGATGCTAGAACATTATGAAGTCGCACCTTCTGAATTTCCCATGGAATACTTTCTGATACAAGAAATACAACAGAGCTAGTTCCAGAAACAATATCATCCTCCAAAATCATATCATTATTGTCAAACACAGCCTCCCGAATAATAGACAGGCAACAGTTATAGAAAGGACTAAGTTGGGTACCAATCCAACTCCTCCATATAGATAAGTGGGGCATAGAAACTATTGGCTTGTGGTTTTCCCTACTAGAACCCATAACTTTTGAAAGCAACCATCTTGAAGTTTGACCCTCATTAAGTAACGGCTGGACAGGAATAAGCAGCTTCCAGCAAAGGCATCTGGCATCAGGATTTCTTGTGTGTAATACTGGTGCAACCAGCTCCGAGACATCAATTGTTGACCATGATTTGCTTAGTTTCTCATATCTCACTCTTTGAGCATGGTCAATGTTAAGCTGACTATAAGCAAGCCTGGGAATCTAATTATTAAAAAAAGAAACAAAATTTAACAATTAAATCAAGCAATCTAAAATAACTCAGATATCAGAGATGTAGCTACAATAACTCACATGTTGACTTTGTCGGAAAGGAACTCCTACTGAGAGCGAGCACAGTGCAGCATTTGCTAGCATAATTTTTTGCTCACGGGTTTTTCTCTTTTTCGTTGCTTGATGATTCCACTTCCTGGTTATCAATCACAAAAGGAAAGAATTTTGAGCCTCCCAATGGCCTAATATCAGATATATAACGAATATCATAAGGGAAAAAGATGAACCTCAAGATCAGCCTTAGCTTCTCATCGGCAACTTTATTCTTGTGGTGAAGCACAAGCAACTGGTCTTTGTTATCTAGTTCTCTATCTTTATCCATTTGAGATGTTGAACTACCACCTACAATGTTGAATAGCAAACTGACAGGTGCTAGAGAACTGACGGGTGCTGGAGAACTGACAGATGCTAGAGCTCTGACCATATTTACTTCATGTTTGGGCAAAATTGTCTGATCCATGGTGGCATCAATTTCTAATTCAACCATTTGTGCATCCTCAATTTGTTGTGCATGGTTACTTACATTGTGAGCCACTAAAGAAGTACTGCATGGAAGAAAGGTTTCTGCTACTTTGGCATCAGTTTCTCTGTTTAATAAGGGTATTGGCTGCTCCTCAAGGAGCTTTCTAGATTGTGTAATTTCTCTCTGAGTGATGTTGGCTTCATAATCATGAATTACATCATTGAATGAAATTTTCGGAGTATCTACTTCAGATGCATCAGCTCTCTGATCAACCATGCCTAACTCATTATACAACCCCGTTTCTCTTCTCTCCATGATTTGAGATATGGTAGGACCAGAATAAATATCATCAATAATTCTTTGTGACTTCTTAAGATGCACAAGCTGTGACCACTTTGTAGGAAAATCCTTGTCACTATTAAGAAATGGACCTTCCTTCACCATGTAGGTCTCCTCAAATTTCTTTAGAACGAATCCATGATATTCTAGAAGACTTTCTACATCCTCCTCCTATGAATGAGAAAATAATTAAAAAAAAGATTATGCAAAATATGCTAATTGACAAAATAGATAAAAGATTTGCATTTACCTCCAACCCTAGCCAGCTCATGATGTGTGTGACAGGGATTCCTTGATTATTTTGAAGACTACCATGCAGGGCAGCAAGTGCCTGTGTTCTCAACTGCAAAAAGGACCTTTGCTTAAACTTTATGCAATCATAACCATGAAGCAAGTGCAGTTTCACAGAAGCAATGAAAGCTATTTCAATCACACAAACATTTAATCTCTCATAAAAAGAAGATACGAAAGAATAAGACGAAAGATAATGTGCAACATTAGCCACATACTTACAATCGTGTCTCTCTCGTGAAAAGAAATGATCCTGAACAAAGGTAGGTTTTTTCCATTGGTTGCAGTCAGTTGAAATAGTTTTAGAATGTACACTTATTATACCCCAGTTTTTGTGCCAATTTAGCCTAGATGCCTACCTAATAATTCAGATCAATGTTGCAGTCATCTTTTATCCTCTTTTACTTGGTTTTTTCCTTTAGACATGTTACCACCTGAATTGCCTCTCTCGCAAATGAAAGGATTCAATAAATTACTAAAACACATGTATTTAATAAAATAATATACTAAGACATTTTTGTTATGTAGGAAAATCTATATACAGGATATACAGCTAAAATATTTACAAAATGCATATTTATAAATATATGTTGTAGATTGTGCTTTATTATTTTATACTTAGTCATCCTTTTACTACTACGGCTTTCTATTTCCAATGTCTTGTCCTCCACACAGTTACAGAAGAGAAGAGTTGCATTGAATCATAGTTTACTAGATCAGAACCAGACTGGCTGGTCGGATCTTGAAAACTAGGAACCCGGCCCCTGTTGGTCTGATTCACCTAATGCAACGTTGCCACTTGGAAACCACTTTAAATAGCCGACCCAGCTCTGACCGAGACAAATAGAACCTGTCTGGCTTTGTCCTTCCGCATACAAGGCTCCCGATTTCCATCATCTTTTTCTTATTTTAGATGCCAGTTTAGTTTTTATTCGATATGACGAGTGATGACAAAAAATTGGTGTTACAGTTATTAAACATTCATTCTTTGAGCCTACCTATCTCACAACCCTCTCTTGCACACCTTGACCATCTATCCCTCTCGCCATCATCCTCTCTACCTCTCTTGCTGTGTCACACAGCATGTCACCAGCCTCTCTCAGTTGCTCTTTGCCTCGTCTTCATACCCACCATCCATCTGCTACACCCCATTGCAACGCACTATGCAGTCTTTGCCCCATCTCTTACCTCCTATAGATCAGTGCAAGTAAAAAGCAATTGCATCTAACATAAAACGTGGAATTCCCTCACAATCATCGAGTCAACCATAATAGAAGTCCCCACCATCTTCCTGACTTCCCCCCACTTCCTCCAACCTCCACTCCCTTTTCCTCTCAGACTAAGATCCCACAATGCACCACTCTTCACTTTGCCTGAGACCACAAACTGCATCATTCTGCCTCAAACTCTGTTGACCTATGTTGCATGTCATGCTGTCATAGACTTAGCTGAATTTACTTAAGTCGTGCAGCATCATTGCGGCAAAGTTACGGACTTAGTTGAAATTGCCTAAGTTGTGAAGCACCCTTGCGCCAATGTCTCGAACTTAGCTGGGATTGCCTAAGTCATGAAACGCCAATGCGTTATTCGTCTGCAACAGGTCAGCCTAAATGCAACCTCACGCAGGTCCTTGGGGACCTATAAGAGAGAAGGTTGATTAGGTTGAAAGCGAGCGGCGGATCGGTCCCGATGTCTCACAAAGAGGGAAGCTTTACAAGTAATACAACAAACACCTTGAGTGCAAGAGAAAGAAGAGAGAAAGGAGCGAGAAAAGACTTTAGAAGGTTGAACAAATAGTCACAATCCACAAACGACGGTTCACCGGGTGTCGAGCACGAAAACAAGCTCAACTTGTGAAGAATGTTCAGTGCCCGACAATAAACCGAAGCCCCATGCAGCACTATGCCACCTGGGGGGTTCCAGGGGTTTGAGATGGCTGACGTTTCGCATCGCATTGCGGTCTGTAAAAATCAAGCCGCGACACGTGAAAATATAGTTGTTTTGGATAGTTTTGGCCCAACACGATGAGCGATTGCACTGCAACATTACAAATTATTTTCTCTTACATTTCTCAGGCAAAACCACATAAAACTAAGGCAAAACAGGCTGCCAAACATCTATACAAGCATGCTAAAGCGACCAATAGTTCGTTGAGTAAAGATGTTGGTGGTGCACGATGATCGTTCGTGACAATGCGGTCCAAGGTGCACATTGCATGACTTTCCATAACTTTAGGTATTTTACATTTTAAATTTTTTCTAATATTATAATTTTGCATAACCTTATGTTTTTTAAACAATTTTTAAATTGAACATGAGGTCCAATCAGTTGACGAATTAGTTAGAAATTTGACTAATGACTAATTACCCAATCAGCAATTATGCATGGAATACTTGCCATCAATAAAGTTCGAACACACAACTAAGAATTGCTCGAGAACAAATTTTGTAAGAAACAAAAAATACTTTTTTGGGTTATGACCTTCACCATTTAATCTATGTCAAACTCATACACTGCTCATGCAAGATTTATAATTTTTTCTCAACAGGTTTACTTCACGTTGACAATTCTTCGATGGGATACCAAAAATAATATGTTAGCATATCCAGCAGCTAGCAGTATGACAAACACATAGCACTTTCAAATATCATGGGAAAGAAGCAGCAAACAAATGGAAAGTACCTTTGCAAAGTGAGCATGCATCAAGCAGGCCTGCAAGTAAGTTGCTTTTCTCGCAAGACGAAAGAAGGCAATAAAATTACCTATTCGACAGGACCTAAAAAAAAATTACTGCATTATTAAAACAATTACAACATAAACAAAACTTTGGCTGTAGGTACCTTGCTACATTTCATTATTAAAAGTATTACAACATAAACAAAATAAGCAAAACTTTGGCCATAGGTACCTTGCTACATTTCGAGCAAACCCAATTTCTTGGGTGCATCTCATCTCAGGAGTCATCTTAGCAAGGTCAAGTGAAAGCTCTGCAGGTTCCACCTAAAATGGAAGGCTACAATTAGTATCAATGCAAAAAAAAGAAACATCATTCACACAAAGATAACTTACTTTGTATCCTGGATGTTTATCTAACTTCAGGAGTGCATAATAACCTCGAAACTCCTTTTCCGTAGGCACAATGATTCCTTGCTTTCTGTGATCATCATACATCTGAAACAGCTCAACCGATGTCTTATTCATCTGTTCAATATTTAGATGTGCATCAAACCCCTCCGAGAAGCCCTCTCCTTTATTATATTCACACAGCTCATGCATAGCAACAATATGAAGTCTAATCTGGTGTACAAGAGACAATAACCAAATCAGCACATGAAGTACTATTGCCTTAAATGGAAAACATAACATCTCTGAGTATGTGATACCATTTGCTCAAGCATGACCATAGCCTGGCAGTCGAAAATATGTTGCATTCTAAGGTCCATCCTTATTGCTCGCATTCTATCCCACAAGAAGTTGTATATGCTCAAGAAATCATCATTATATGTTTGATTTAACAAATTCAGAAGATAATCAACTGTCATCTGCAGCACTGGCATAGGCCTGATCAAGTCAGCTTCACGCTCTGCTGTCCTGTTATACTGTATGAATCAGATGAGAAGTTACATGTGATTGCTAGGTGATTTCAGAGTATAATATAATGGCCCAACAGGGGATGATAATTACTTAGTAATTACCTTTTTAACAGCAAGATATTTGCTAGTTTGGTTTCTGTCACCATCCAATCTCTCATACTTATCAAGATCCCCTTTCCTCTCACGTTCCCCTCTTTCTGATTCTGAAATATTAGAACATATATGCACTTCGTAAATCTGACGTAGTTCAATATACTCGTGTCTTAAAGTTTTTAGCAGGAAGAGAGACTGACATGTATTAGAATCTCTATGCAGAAGGCATGCATAAGGCATGCATAAGGTTTAAAGTAAGCAGTTGAAATACCTGGACACATGTCTGGACATAGCCCGACCACCACTGGAGATGATTCTGAACTTTCATTTTCAAGTAAATTATCTTTGTTTAATGAGCCCCTAGCTTCAGCAGGTTTATCTGCATCCCATTTGTCCACAGAAGCTTGACTGAGCTTATTTTCTGGAGTCTTACGATTAGCATCAAGCAGGTTTTCTGCTGGTTGGGTTAGCTCAAAACCAAAGCGGGCCAACCGTCTTGCCTTTGCATGCATTTCTCTGCACTTGATTAAGGAACACAGAAATGAGTCTATAGCATATATATATATATATATATATATGAAAACTCTTCCAAAATAATAAACAGAATCCAAACAACATGCCTCTCAAAATCATGTTGGACAGAAGATGAGCCTAAAACAGCAGCAGATGATGGGTAGGGAGACCTGGCCCTTTTGGGTTCTTTAGAAAAAGAATGCTTTGATGAAGCATCCACTTCAGTACCATATATATCAGAATAATCTACCATTTTCAACCTCTCTGGAGGTGGCGAATTAGAGTACCGAACAGGTGACTTCCTTTGATTGGTCACTCTAGGAGGGGTTATGTCATGCCTGCAACAAATTTGAAGCATCCACAATACCAGTCAATATCATGGAACAGAATAAACAGTGAAACTTCTGAATAACTGTCATGATAATAAATTGAACTGCAAAGAATAAACAAGGAAAAAAAAACTCCCGTCAGAGGTCATCACAAGTACCTACATGAAACAACATCTGAATAATATACATCTGAAACTATGATGTCTACTTTAAATAATATTTGATGTAATATCATTATATTAACTGCTAAAGAATGGCATATGAAATATGAATTAGTACTAGAAAAACCAACCTCTCAGCTTCTTCATCAAAAGAGAAGTATGGTAATGTGATGTTTGAATTGTCAGCATTTGCATTTGCAACATGCACGTTTGCATGGATTTGAGACCTATTACAAAACCAAACACAAGTATGTTGTTATTCACATGAAAGACACAGATTGTTTGAACTGTAACTGCCTCAGTTAGAAGCTGCAGAAAAGAAAATTAGTTAGCCAACGATCTAGATCCCAAAAAAAGAAAAAAACAGAAAGCATGAGCAGATAAAGAAAATGTTCATATTCGTATTAAAGTAGAATAGCCACGGAAAGGGGGAGAGAGGGTGGAGGGCATGTGGTGATGGAGAAGAAGGAAGAGTGGTGGCAGCTAAGGAAGGGAGAAGAGGGAAGGGGAGAGGGGAAATGGGGCGGGGGGAGAGAGAGAGAGGTACTGCCGGTCGTCGATCCGGACGAAGAGAGGGAAGGGGAAGGGGGCAGAGGTGGCGGCGGCGTCCGGCGAAGGAAGAAGAAAGGCGGTGACAGAGGCGTCTGGGGAAGAGAGAAGGGAGGCGGCGAGGGATGCCTGAGACAGAGAGAAGGGATCGGCGAGACGGTAGGGCGACAGAGACGACAGCGACGGCTGCTGGGGAAAGGAGGGGATAAGAGAAAAAGGAATAGGGGAATGGGGGAGGGAGAGAGAGAGAGAGAGAGGTACCGCCGGAGGGAAGGCTGCCAGTCGCCGGACATCGAGAGGGAGGAGAGCCAGTCGCCGATCTTTAATCTGGGTTTTGTTGCCAAGAAGGGGTCATGCTGTAGGGGTAGGGGCGGCGGGAAGGGGACAGGTGTTAAATTGGGTTTGATCAAATCAGATAAATGCGGCTCGAACCTGACTCGAGCCAGGATCGGATCCGATCCTAACGAATCGATCAGATGGGCCGGGGTCAGCATGAGGCGCTCGGGCGAGCCCAATTAACATAAAAATAACATCAAACATTTGAAAGGGAAGGTGACTTCCAACAACAGATAACCTCATGTAAATAACTAAGCAAAGTTATGCTCAAAAAGGTAGCTTCACCGAGATAAGTCGCAGTAATAAAATTAATGAAATAAAAACTATGTTCTACACTTCTTAGTCTCTTAAATTGTAATCACTCAATTGCTCAATCTCATACTAGTGATCATTACCCAATTCAATAAGACACAATGTAGCTCAGCCCTATCCCTGTACAAATACCTATTCGTAGCTACATTACCAAAGTCTTGTCCATATGCTATCTATCTCCACGTCTTATACGATATCCACAATTCCTACGCAACACATAAAATAAAAATGGAAAAGAATGTGTAATAACTAGAGCTCCATCTTCCAAACATCATTTAGCCCACCAACAAAGGGCAATGTAGAAAGAGGATGTATGCAACATCGCAGACAAGATACAGATGATTGAAGAACTCTGGATGAAACTTCCTATAGTCACAACCAATTCAAATAGTTATATGCTTGTGTAGTTCATTTGTTTCAACCCTTTATGGGGAATCTTGCGCACAAAGAACAAATGGGAATTCTTAGAAGAACTGGAAGGAAGAAAATGGAAAAAAAATACCTTCTGTGATCATAGTTCATTTGTTTCAACCCTTTTATGGGGAATCTTGAGCACAAAGAACAAATGGGAATTCTTAGAAGAACTGGAAGGAAGAAAATGGAAAAAAAATACCTTCTGTGATCATAGTTCATTTGTTTCAACCCTTTATGGGGAATCTTGCGCACAAAGAACAAATAGGAATTCTTAGAAGAACTGCAAGGAAGAAAATGGAAAAAAAATACCTTCTGTAATCAGCAGTAGGATGATGGTTCACTAGATTGGCAGCATCTCGAGATGGCAAAGTAGGTGACCTGGTCCTTCCAGGAACTCTGAAGTTGGAAACCTGAGATGGAAATTTAGCCTCAACATCTTGACTTCCAGTGATGTGTCTTGAGGCATGCAAAGGTCTATCTTGAGTTGTGGGATGACCTGGCCTAAGTGGCTCATCTAGTTGGCTGCCAAAACTATAAGATGTGACAGAATGTCTGTGGTCACAAGAAATAAAATCATCAAAGTAATGAACTTTGTATTGTAAGAAATATTAGTTCTTTTCTCCACAACAGCAAAGGTAAATATAGGGGAAAAGGCAGATTTTGCACATAATTTCATGAATCTGAAATCAAAAGTAAATTAAGCAACACCTGATGTTTCAGAACATAAATATGCAGATAAAGTATTACCCTTAGACTATGGCTTTCACAGAGCAAAGTGTTGGAACGTTTTTCTTACTGAATAACACCTTACTTTCTTATTCACAGAAATTTATGACATGGTAAAAATCCTTAACATCATCTCTAGTAACTAAAATAATGTTACCGGCATGTATATTTTTTTTTTATCAAATAATCCTGCATAACAAACCATTAGAAAGAGGAATTATTTAACAAGAGTCAAATCTAACTATACCTAAGATTTCAAACAGAACATTGAACATGAAAACAATATATTTCTCTCATTTTTGGAATGCAACTTCCATTTATGTGTGTATATAGTCATAAACATATTGAGGCCATACATTGACAATTAGGATAGCAGCTACTAGGGTTTTTGGGGAAACCGTGTCATCCGACCCGCTTAAACTGGGTATGGATGCCCTTTAATCAGGTCTAGAATACATTGTCATCACCCTGGTTCTATCTCATACTAGTGATCATTACCCAAAATTCAATACAGACACACAATGCGGTTCAACCCTATATGTTTACAAATACCCACTTATAGCCACATTACGAACAGTACCAATCCACAAACTGTCACGGACAAAAAATATAAACAAGGTGCTCGATATAATGCTCATGTTTGTCCATGTCTTTCAGGTTTTTGTACATGCATTGTACAACAAGTAGCGGCTTACAGTAAGCTTGGTAGCCATAGTTTGGTTAGCTTTCATGGCCGATTTCGGCTTGTAAATGAGAGTTGTCATAAAGACACTTGTGGGGACTTCGGTCTATAATGGACCTTGATACTTTGTGTGCGACCATTTAGAGTTTGTAAAGTCCATGGTTGTAATTTGCGTTGGCTATATAAAGTGTTTTATGAAATGGTTGCTTGCGGATCCTATGGAAACGCTTTCTCTCTAACTCGTTTTCTCTTTCCATGTCCTAAGGACCATAGGAGATTTCGGGGAGGCTAACATTTGCGGATGGACACATGATGATGCCGCACGACTTAGGCAAAACCAGCTAAGTTCATAATGTTTGGCATCAGAGCGAGACAAACACACGTACGAAACACTTGTCATGCAAACGTGGGGACCTAACTGGGCTGCGTGGAAGACAGCCAGCACGCGCGACCATTTAGGAGAAACGGACATTGAGATGTAGGGAAAAGAGTTACTCAGAGGACCAAGCATCCAAGATTGGCATTCAGATGAATGGTCAACCCTTTGTGTGAGAGGCACCATGAGGACAAGCAAGCTACGAAGAATGTGTAGCGCACAAAGTTATGATGGCTGAGTTCAAACTTTGGCTCGGCGTTGGCAACCAAACTTGACGGTGCTCAAGGCAAGCGGGGCGCTTGGTAAAAAGATGAGACCGTGCAAAATAGGATGTATTGCACAACGACCGAAAGAGTTGTGCAAAGCTCACAGATGTGAGGGGAATTGCTAACTCGAAGAATTTGGTACTCATGAAAAGGCTTATATGTGGACGATGTTTAAGGTCATCTCAAGGCGACCGAAACTCGACGATATGGAGCATTGAGACTTTCTCTTCAGCATAGGAAGGATACGTCCGTAGGAGGATGAAATGTGTAACAAGTTCAGCATGTTGCTAGGTATTGGAGGGTGCAGTAGGGGTTGTATTGACGAAAAGTCGCAATCTAGCAAGTGCATTTGCGAGGACAGAACAATGCACAGTTTGTTCAGTAATGCGGAGTAGTCCAAGGAGATGGTAGTTTCTGAAACTTCCAAAAGGAAGAATGCGAAGAAGAAAGTTGCTCCAAACAGGACAAATATCCAGGAGAGATAAGTCATGGTTCTCCTGAGAGAGAATCATGTGCAGTGGACCGCACATGTTGAGGAGAAGTATCTCAAGGCAACAACTCGACAAAGCTCAACGGACCGAGCGAGCGACGAGGAGTCGTTGCATGATCTCTCATGAGGTAATGCATTGGTGGATGTATTGCGAGATCAAGTGGGGGAGCGACTATGTCAACATCAAATGAGGGCACACTTAGGGCCAATGTGAAAATCGGACTCAGCAGAGGGCTAACCCACGGAATGGTGGGCGTGAGGGCCACCATCAACTCAATGCAAATCGATATGCGAAGCAACTTGGGTGGAACTTGATGAAGTATCCAAGTTGCACGAAGGGAGTCGATATAGAAGATGGAACATGGAGCAGAGGCACAGAGTTTTCCTTAGACAGAGGTCAAGGACATGAACTCTTATAGAGGCAAAAGTGGGATCATGTCGTTCCATGGGTTTTTCATTCTGATGGGGCGGACTCATCCTGCATGGTGCCAAAGACGATGGGAGCTTCGAGGCACATGCACTTTGTCTCAGAGATGCATTTGACGGAGGAACTAAGGTGATTCAACTTGCGAAGGCGAAGTTGAGATCAGAAGGCCTTAATACGGAGCAAGAGGATGCAGAGGCGGATACACTTGAAGAATATGCCATAGTGCTGTCATTCGAGTTGTCATGAAGAAAACGATGCACAGCAAAGATTGTGTTGGTGGGGGATAGAGGTCCACGATCCAAACAATGGTGCACCATTTTCAGCGGTCTATAGACTACGAGAGCTACTAGGCGACGGCCAGTCTTAGAACGATGCTTCGTCCGGGTGTGGCCTGAGAATGGGTGGTCGAATGTTAATTGCCAAAGCAACAAACACAATCGGAGGTGGCGAAGGCCCTACGATGTGCTAGCAGAGGCCACATATGAAGAGATCGCAGTTCGAGTTCATCCCACAAAAATCTAAATGCAATGAAGATGTCACCAGGAGGCGACATGGTGCAGCGGATCGTGGTGGAATAGTTCGAGGCAATACAACACACACAGGAGAAGTCTAGTGAGGGACGTGATTATACAGAGGTATGATAAGGAGCTATTGGGAGCTCCACTTCGATAAACAACACGACGGCAAGAAGAGCTATAGATTCAATGAGTAAATGTTATGGTACCGCAGAGGCGGATCTTCCGTCCGTGCATCGAATCTTACATCAAATGAAAGCCTTGGTCATCAGTATATGGGGGCTGAATTCCGAGGGCAAGTACCAATGAGTCGCATGGGGGGGCTTGATCATACAGAGGTATGATCGGAGCGGCTGGAGAGTTGGACTGCTCTAGTACTTATATTTGCTTAGGGGAGCCCGAGTAAGTGAACGTTGCTACCAAGGAAGCTAAGAATAACAAAATCGGCGTGAGCCCTACAACAGGAAGGCGAAGGCCATGCATGAGAGTTGTAGTCTATCTTTCCATCAACTAAGGAGAACTGCTCAGAGAACACAGAGGTGTTGAAGTAGGTGGTCGAAAGGGCCGAGGAAGCGACGACGAGTCCAGAGGAGCTCAGTTATCCAAAAGCAAAGCGTCGATACGAATGGAGGTGGACTAGGAGAAGTGACACGATGCCGCAAAAGCAGATCTACCGATCACGAAGAAACAGACGTAGATGCGAGGCAACGAATAGTAGTGTCATGGGCATGACAGCGCCATGGTACCGTAGAAGCAGGATTCCATGGAATAATCGATCCCTTGCTCTCATGGAGAAGAGCGTTGGTCGTGAAAGGGGCCGAGGAGGTGGAGAATGCAGAGGCAAACTTCAAGTACCAGGACAAGGCCAAGGAACTTCATAAGACCGGTGTCAACGAGCTTCTCATCAAGATAACCGAAAGTGGAGGACTTCGGGTTGATGCAAGAGTGCTCGACCAAGTAACGAAGTATGCAATACGTGGCGTTGTACCTTTTCTACTCAGAGGAGTAGGCGACAAAGATGATGGAGAAGACGGTACAATCCCAGAGGTGACCAAAACTATCAAAGACTTGCTCCAAGTTGGGGTGAAATTTTTCTATTTTCGAGCAAAACTTCTTTCATTCCGAAAGTTCGATGGCAATGAGAAGGCAAATCACTGTAGCTAACTCAAAGCAAGGAGTGCAAACACTTCGGGTGCTTCGGAAGTGTGAGCAAAGAGCAGGCGAAGACTAGTAACCAATTTGATACGTAAAGTACAATCTCAAGGAGGCGGGTGAAGTCAAGTAACCTTTGTTTTCTCAACTCTTAAGAGACTGGGCGAAACTAAGTACCCCAGTTCTATTAGTTATCTAGCAAAGGAACTCTGCACAAGTTCAAAGACCCTTCGAAGAAATATAATGAAAGACGATGTCAAATCCTCACCAATGGTGATCGGTGCTACCGATAGTAGATTATCCGCTTCATTTCCCAACTAAATGTCAATTGAAAGCGGAAAATGTTGCAAACCTACTTGGAAGCGATAACTAAGTTGAAGAAGAATCAATGGACAAATTTTATGACGGAAGGACCTCAAAAACTTCAAGGTCTACGAGATTATGCTCGTTAAAGCTCCAACAAGCATCCACCGAGTTTAAGCGACGTGAGACGTTTGAGATACTAGAGCAAAACAAGGAAGATTTTTTCCTTTATCAAAAGGATCCGCAAGAATCAACAAGGATCAACCCAACTCAGGCGACTCCACACATGAGTTAGTCATTGGCGAGTTGAAGCAACATGGCGGATCAGAGTTCGACTACTCAACAACAATGGTGGAGAACAACTGAGAGCCAAGAGGCGTGTTGCAGCCAGAGCAGAAGATTGAAGATTCAGCAAAAAGGCAAGATGCAGTGTCTGCAACGAATTCGATCAGGACGTCTAAGGAATAAGTGGGGGAGAATGTCACGGACAAAAATATAAACAAGGTGTTCGATGTAATGCTCATGTTTATTCGTGTCTTTCGGGTTTTTGTACATGCTTTGTACAGCAACTAGCGAGCTTGCAGTAGGCTTGATAGCCCTAGTTTGGTTAGCTTTCATGGTCGATTTCGGTTTGTAGATGAGAGTTGTGTCATGTAGACACTTGTGGGGACTTCGGTTTGTAATGGACCTTGATCTTTTGTGTGCGACCGTTCAGAGTTTGTAAAGTCCATGGTTGTAATTTGCATTGGCTATATAAAGTGTTTTATGAAATTGTTGGTTGTGGATCCTGTGAGAAATGTTTTCTCTAACTCGTTTTCTCTTTGTAAGTCCTAAGGGACCATAGGAGATCTCGGGGAGGCTGACCTTTACGGATGGACACGCGATGGTGCCGCACGACTTAAGCAAAACCAGCTAAGTTCGTGACAGTAAATTATCCACCTCTATTATATAATATTCACAACTCTTACACAACACATTAAAAAAAATTGAAAAGAATATGTAATACCTAAAACTCCAACTTCCATAAGTCATTTAGCACACCAACAAAGGGCAATGTAGCAAGAGATGGCCCA
Organism: Ensete ventricosum; assembly: GCA_029747655.1. Lineage (NCBI taxonomy): Eukaryota > Viridiplantae > Streptophyta > Magnoliopsida > Zingiberales > Musaceae > Ensete > Ensete ventricosum. The sequence goes on along the minus strand of JAQQAF010000002.1, from coordinate 1,850,507 downwards.
GAAATAATTAATTGTCTTTTATATCTCAAACAAGATACAGACAATTGAAGAACCCTTCATGGAACTTCTTATCGTAATGGCCAGTTCAAATAGTATGACATCTTTTGTAAAGGAAAAGTTATAAATAGTATGACATATTGCATTTGGATTACTGTGTATACATGTGAAACTAAATATGCTATCTCCATGTGCTTGTGTAGTTCATTCGGTGCAACCCTTTTTGGGATTAACTGCTCTCAGAGAACAAATGTGCTTTCCTAGAAGAACTACAAGAAAACAGAAAATTTACCTTCTTTGATCAGCAGCAGGATAATGATTAACAAGATTAGCAGCATCACGAGATGGCAAAGTTGGTGACCTGGTCGTTGCAGAAACATGGTAGTTTGAAAACTGAGATGGAAACTTAGCATCAACATGGCTCGCAGTGACATGTGTTGCACCAGTTAAATGCCTGTCATGATTTGTGGGATGACCTAGCCTAAGTGGCTCATTTAGTTGGCTGACAAAACTAGAAGTGACAGGATTCCTGTGTTCAAAAGAAATAAAAGCATTAAAGTACTGAACTTTGTATTGTAAGAAATATTAGTTTTTCTTTCTGAACAACATTAAAGCTAAATACAGGTAAAATGGTGGATCTTGCACATAATTTCATGAATCTAAAGTGGCAGAAATAATTAATTAAATCTGCAATATTTCAAACAAGATACGGACAACTGAAGAACTCTGCAAGGAAGTTGTTATAGTAACGACCAAATAGTATGATGTGTTGTATTTGAATTAATTTGTATACATGTGAAACTAAATATATTATATTTAAAGGCTTGTGTAGTTCATTTGTTGCAACCCTTTTGGGATAAAGTGCACACAGAGAATAAATGGGCATTCCCAAAAGAACTGCAAGAAAATGGAAAATTTACCTTCTGTGATCAGCAGTAGGATTATAGTTCTCAAGATTAACAGCATCACGAGATGGCACTGTAGGTGAATTGGTCCTTCCGGGAACATGGTAGTTGGAAAACTGAGACGGAAACTTAGCCTCAACATGGCTTGCAGTGGCATGTGTTGCACCAGGCAAAAGTCTGTCATGATTTGTGGGATGACCTAGCCTAAGTGGCTCATTTAGTTGGCTGACAAAACTAGAAGTGACAGGATTCCTGTGGTCAAAAGAAATACATCAAAATACTGAACTTTGTATTGTAAGAAATATTAGTTTTTCTTTTCCAAACGACATTAAAGCTAAATACAGGTAAAATGGTGGATCTTGCACATAATTTCATGAATCTAAAGTGGCAGAACTAATTAATTAAGTCTGCAGCATATCAAACAAGATACAGACAACTGAAGAACTCTGCAAGGAACTTCTTATTATATCTGTAAGCTTGTGTAGTTCATTTGTTGCAACCCTTTCGGAATAAAGTGCACACAGAGAATACAAGGGCATTCCCAGAAGAACTGCAAGAAAATGGAAAATTTACCTTCCGTTACCACCAGTAGGATTATAGTTCTCAAGATTAACAGCATCACGAGATGGCAAAATAGGTGAATTGGTCCTTCCAGGAACACGATAGTTGGAAAACTGAGATGGAAACTTAGCCTCAACATGGCTTGCAGTGGCATGTGTTGCACCAGGCAAAAGTCTGTCTTGGTTTGTGGGATGACCTGGCCTAAGTGGCTCATCTAGTCGGTTGCCAAAACTAGAATATGTGACAGAATGCCTTGGTCAAAAGAAATAAAATCATCAAAGTACTGTAAAAGGTGGGTCTTGCACATTAGTTTTTCTTTTCCCAACTACTGCAAAAGTAAATATAGGTAAAAAGGCAGATCTTGGACATAATTTATAAATCTGAAATCAAGGTTAGTTAAGCAACACCTGATGTTTTAGAACATAAATCTCCAGATTAAGTATCACGCTTCGACTATGGCTTTTACCAAGCAAAGTGTCATACCCTTTTTACTCACTGAATAACACCTTACTTTCATATTCACAGAAACTTATGACATGGTAAAGATCCCTAACATCAGCCCTAGCGACTAAAATAATGTTACTGGTGTGTATATATTTTTTTAATCAAATAATCCTGCATAACAGACTATTAAAAAGATGAATTATTTAACAAGAGTCAAATCAAACGATACTTAAGATTTCGAATAGAACATTGAACATGAGAACAAATTATTTTTCTCTTTATGTCAAGCTGTCAACTAAAACCATCAGCCCACCATATGCAACTTCCATTTATGAGTATATAGTCAAGCATATTGAGACAACATTGACAATTAGGGATAGCAGCCAGTAGTGTTTTGGGTACCTGTGTAAACCAACCCACTTAAAATGTTGATGGATGCCCTTTAATCAGGCTTAGAACATGTTCGGAAAACGCATAGGTACCTGAGTCATGTTCGAGTTCACGTAGCTAGATAATTAACTCAGTTGGGTTTAGGTTCAGAATGTTAAAATTCAAGGTTACCCTACTCACTGTCATTCCACTCCTTAAAAGTCATTTGTAATGCATCCAGTTTTTAAATGTACCCACATCTACTTGATGCCCTTAAACCAGTACATCAATATCCAAAATTGACAAAACTGTATAACACGTGCTTTTCAGTGGGAAAAGGAAAAAAATGGCAGCTGAGATAAATCATAGTAATGTAATGAAGTTAACCAAATAATACACTCGTAACAAGCATGTTGTACACATTCTTAAATGAAAATGGGGAACAGTTTATTAGAAAAAAATTAAAAAATGCTGACTTTTGAATTTCATTGTAGCCTTGTAGGTCACTGATGTTTTGGTTAGTAGTTATCACTATTCACAGTTTCAGAATTTAGAAAATTCAGTTCACATAATACCCAAGGCATCTCCAAGTGATGTTTGTCTCTTCAATTGGCATCACCCGTTAGTTCTATCCAGCGGTTTGAATAAGCACTCAGGCGCTCAGGCGACTCAAGCGCCTCAAGGGTGGACCAGGCAGCACGCTTTGGTGAGGCGCTGCCTAGGCGAAGAAACCAAACCAGACTTTTTAAGTCTGGTTTAGTTCAACAGTGGCTAGTTGGTTCGATTGAACCAACTAGCAACTTTCTTACCCGCAAAAGCCACCCTCCGCACCCCCACGCGACCCCAAGCCATCCTAGGGCAGCTTCTACCTTCGCAGCCAAAGCTTTCTCGCTACCTCCACCGCAAACACAGCGGACCGAGGTTTCCTCTATCACCGACGGACGGGTCTGATGGCCTAGCCTTCGTCTGAAACTTCCTTCCGCCATCGCTGCTTCCAAGTGCAGTTCCTTCCACCCTCGAGGGAGAGGTATGCAACTTCCTTTGCCATCGACAGACACCACTGAAGCTTCATCCGCCCACGACGTCGTCGTCCGTAGCTTCTGCCACTCCCACTATTGCCATCTGCAACTTCCTCCGATCTCACGGCTATCATCTGTAGCTTCCTCCATCATTGTTGTTGTTGTCCGCAGCTTCCTCTGTCACTGACACTATCATCCGAAAGTTTCTTCGTCACCGTTGCCCTCTCCTTCCCCACTTTCCACTTTCGAAGACACTTTTCTCCCCCTCTACTACTGTTAACAGTTCTTTTCTCCCCCTCTAACTAATGTTAACAGTAAATAATATACTGTTAATAGTAGTTTGTTAACTACTGTAAAAAACAATCTATATTTAGATTGATAATACACTATTTAGTAAGGTCTACAATATCGATGGAAACCGCCCGCACCGAGCGGTACATACTGGTCCGCCCGCTGACCGGAACACGGACCGCCGGCTACCAGGCAATACCACTGATTGGGGTTGTTTCCGCCCCGTTACCACCCAAAATAGATCGGTAATAATCAATTTCGACCGTCGTCGGCCATTGTCGGGCAGTAACAATCAATTTCAACCATCGACGGTCGATTTTAGGCGGTATCAGCCAAGGGAGAAAGAAGAGGGAGAAGAAAAGGGAAAACCTGGAGTCCAACGTTGCTCTCCTAATCCCTTCGCTCGCGCGATTCATCGCCTGCGGGCGATTTCTTCTCCCGCACTATCACGAACGGTCGTCGCGCACTCGCAACATCTTCGCTCAACGAACCGTTCATCACTTTTGCATGCTTGTACAGATGTTTGACAGCCTGTTTTGGTTAGTTTTATGTAGTTTTGCCTGAGAAATGCGAGCGAAAATAGTTTGTAATGCTGCAACACGACCGCTCACTGCGTCGAGCCAAAACTGCCCAAAACAGCTCCATTTTTGCGTGTCGCAACCTGAATTCTACAAATCTTGGTGTGTTGCAAACGTCACCCATCTCAACCCCCTGGAACCACCCAGGTGGCACAAGGCTGGATGGGGCTTCGGGTATATGTCGAGCGTTGAGCACTCATCACAAATTGAGCTAGTCTTCACGCCCGACACCCGGTGAACCGTCGTTTGTGGACTTACGACTGTTCGTTCAACTTCCAAAGTCCTGTTTCGCTCCTTTCTCTCTTTTCTCTCTTGCACTCAAGGTGTTTGTTGAATTGTTTGTAAAGCTTCCCTCTTCGCGAGACGTCGGGACTTGTTCGCCGCTTGCTTCAATCTAATCAACCTTCTCTTTTGTTAGTCCTTAGGGACCAGCACGAGGTTGCTTGTAGGCTGACCCATTGCGCACGAATAATGCATGGGCATTTCATGATTTAGGCAATCCCAACTAAGTTTGAGACATTGGCGCAAGGACGCTTCACGACTTAGACAATTCCAGCTAAGTCTGAAACTTTGCCGCAAGGGTCAGTGATTTAAATAGGTGCTCGCCTAAGCGCTTGGGCAAGGCGAGGCGAGGCTCGAGCGCCTCGCTCAATCCCTAGGCGGGCACACTTCAAAGAGGCGCCTGGGCACTCGCCCAAGCCCAAGCATCGGGCAAGCGCCCAAGTTAATCCAGGCGACCGAACCAGGCTTTTAGCTCTGGTTTGGTCGTTCGCGTTAGTTGGTTCAATCGAACCAACTAACGCAACTATATATATTTCGTTAGTTAACCCTGATCCTCATCTTGAATCGAGATTACGTTGGTGTCGTTGCCGCTGTTGCTGCCTTCGCCATCGTCGTTGCTCTCGTCCAAGCGCCCGAGTGCCTAGTTTGATCGCTTGGATTACGTCACCGACACCGTCGCTGCTGCCGTTTCTCTTCGCCGTCGTCACTGCTGCTCGCCGCCGTCACTTCTATCGCTCGCCGCCGTCGCTGCCGCTCCTCTCGCTATTAGTTAGGTCAACTCGTCACCTCGTTTCTACTGTTAACAGTATACTATTAACAGTATACTGTTAACAGTATATTAACACTTAACAGTATACTGTATATTAACACTTAACACTACAGTATATTGTTAAGTTAACTAATTATTAATAGTATACTATACTGTTAACAGTATAACAGTATACTGTTAATATATTGTTAACACTTAACAGTATATTGTATTATGAATATTAAGTATTAACAGTATACTTATTAATGGATTGTTAATAGTATATTGTTAATGGACTGTTAACAGTATACTGTTAACAGAACTTTTAACAGTATATTAACAGTATACTATTAAATAGTATACTAATAATAATATTTTTTATTAGATTAATTGTATATTATATTGATTTTAAATTTTAATAATACTAATCCTTATTTATTTGAAATTATTGTTAGGGTTCCAAAATAAATGACAAGTATACAGAGCAATTCAACAGATTCTCCAATGACATCAAAAAATGATCCAGCATGAAAGTACAATTATCTAAAGGATCCTAAAGATTCTAATGCAATTAATTGCATATTTTGTGACAAGACTACTAGAGGTAGGATTTTTCGTGCAAAGCAACCTCTAATAAGAAATTTCAAAAATGCAACAGCTTGTAAGAAGTGTCCACCTGAGGTAAAAGAAGAGTTGTTGGCTTACATGAATGAGAAAAAGATGCAATACAATGAATCTTATGGAAATTTACCAGAGAATATGTTGGAACATATCAGGGATGATGAAGAAGATTATTCCATAAGTGTCAACCCAAGTGGAAAAGATATACACGACAGAAGAGGAAAATAAGTTATGAGCACTACTACAAAGAAGGGTAAAAAGGGACCGATGGATCTATATAGGTTTCAAGGATCACAAAAGCAACAAGGGCAAGTAAGAGGCTCAAAATTAAGACAAACAAATATAAGTGATGCTTGTGATAAAGAAATAAGAGGAAGAACAATTCAATACATTACTCATTTTTTCTATCAAGCTGGTCTTCCACTTAGTACCACTCATCTAGACAGTTTTAAGTAAATGATTGAAGCTATTGGAAGATATGGTACAGGATTCAAACCTCCAAGTTATTATGAGATGCGAGTTCCACTGTTGAAAAAAAAATTGGAGTATACAAATGATTTAATGAAGGATCATAAAGAATCATGGGCAACACATGGTTGCTCTATTATGTCAGATGCTTGGACCGATAAAAGACGGAAGAATATAATTAATTTTATGGTTAATTATTCTTTAGGGACTATGTTTGTGAAGTCAATAGATGCTTCATCTTTTCTGAAATCTGGAGACAAGATATATTATTTGCTTGACAAGTTTATAGAAGAAATTGGAGAAAAAAATGTCGTCCAAGTCATAACCGACAACGGAAGCAACTATGTATTAGATGGTAATATTCATTTTCTAAAATATTTTTAATATTTTATTTATTTTATCTTCAATTAAATCTTATAATTTTTTTATCTTTTATCTCAGATAAATTACTTGAAAAAAAAAATATCACTTATATTGGACTTCATGTGCGACACACTGTATCGATTTAATGTTGGAGGATATTAGAAAGATCCCGAACATCAAGAAAACATTAGAAAGGATAATTTTGTCATTGGATTTCTTTATAATCATACTGGAGCTTTGAATATAATAAGAGAATTCACAAGCAGCAAAAGAATTGGTGAGATATGATATCACCCGATTTGCTACTTTCTTCTTGACATTACAAAGCATGCATCGTCAAATACATAACCTGAGAAACATATTTACCTCGGAGAAATGCATAATAAGTAAATGGGCAAAAGAAGCAAAAGACAAGAGGCTAGTGACATCATCTTAATGTCGTCATTTTTGAATCTTATAGTTTATATATTAAAGGTAATGGGCTCTCTTGTTAGAGTCCTTCGGTTAACAGATAAAAAAAAGAACCCAACAATGGAATATATTTATGAGGCTATGGATAAAGCAAAGGAGACGATTCAAAAGTCTTTTGATGGAAATGAAGAAAAGTATAAGAAAATATTTATAATAATTTACAAAAGATAGAATTGCCAACTTCTTCATCCACTACATACGATAAGATATCATTTGAACCCAGAATTCTTTTATAAGAACACTTACATTAGGTTTGATGCAAAGTTGTAAATGGGCTATATCAGTGCATTACAAGATTGGTTCCAAAATGCAAGATAAGAACATACGTGAATTATCTTTATATAAGAATGTTGATAGTCTTTTTGGAATTCTAATGATAATTCGATCTAAGACAACTACATCCCTAGATATTAATAAATTAATATAATTAATGCCATATATGGTATGTTATTGTTAATAATAAAATAAATTTTACAACTGAATAGTGGAGTCCAATTGAAAATTTCATCCCAAACTTATAACAATTGGCTATCAAAATTTTTAGATTGACATATAATGCTACGGGTTATGAGCGAAAGCGAAGTGTCTTAAGCATGTAAGGATCACAAAATATTTTTATTTCAATTAATCTATTCTTTTTTAGATAGATGTATTATTATATTTTCAAATTATATGACATATAATATATTCACACAAAGAAAAGAAATTGATTAGAGCATCAATGATTACATGATCTTGTTTATATAAAGTATAATCAAGTATTGAAGGCTTGTCATAATTTGTAAGTCATGAGACACTCTTTCATTATCAATTCACAAAGGGTCGGCCTAGTTGCAACCTCGCTCAGGTCCCGAAGGACCTGTAAAAGAGCAAATTGATTAGTTTGAAAACGAGCGACGAACAAGTCTCAACGTCTCGTGAAAAGGCAGTTTTACAAGCAATTCAATAACACTCGATATGTAAGAGAAAAAAAAGAAGAAGAATAAAAAGAAGGACTTTAGAAGACAAACAGATAGTCACAAGTCCGTAAATGACAGCTCACCGGGTGTCGGACACGATGGCAAGTTCCCGTAGGTTCAACGTGCGAACTTGTGAAATCCAATCAACACCCAACATTACCCCAAACCCCTATCTAGCTCGATGCCACTTAGGGGGTTCCAGGGTGCTGAGATGGCTGGTGTTTTGCACCGCATCGCAGCCTGCAAAAAACAAGCCATGGCACACAAAGAACAAATCTTGTGTAGTTCATTTGCTTGTAGGTGCATGACGATCGTTCGTGACAATATGCTTGTGTAGTTCATTTGTTGCAACCCTTTTGGGACAAGGTGCACAAAAAGAACAAATCGGCATTCCTAGAAGAATTGCAAGGAAGAAATAGAAAAATTACCTTCTGTGATCGGCAGTAGGATAATGGTGCACAAGATTAGTAGCATCATGAGATGGCAACACCGATGATCTAGTTCTTCCAGGAACATGGTAGTTGGAAAACTGAGATGGAAACTTAGCTTCAACATGGCTTGCAGTGGCATGTGTTGCACCAGGCAAAAATCTGCCTTGATTTGTGGGATAACCTAGCCTAACTGGTTCATTTAGTTGGCTGGCAAAACCAGAAGAAGTGACAGGATGCCAGTGGCCAAAAGAAATAAAAGCATCAAGTACTGAACTTTGTACTGTATGAAGAATTAGTTTTTCTTTACTGAACAACAGTAAAGGCAAATTCAGGAAAAAAAGGTGGATATTGCACATGATTTCATAAATCTGACATCAAGATTATGTTAAGCAACACCTGATATTTCAGAACATAAGTCTCCAGATTAAGCACTATCCTTCCACTATGACTTTTACCAATCAGAGTGTGGTATGTCTTTTTCTCACTGAATAAACAACTTGCTTTCCTATTCACAGAAACTTATGACATGGTAAAAACCATTAACATCATCCTTAGCAACTAAAATCATGTTACCTGTGTGTATATTTTTTTATCAAGTAATCTTACATAATCGGCCATTAGAAAGATGAACCATTTACCAAGAGTCAAATTAGACATTTTATGAGATTTTAAAATAGCATATTTTAGAAAAGAACATTGAATAAGAAAACAAATTATTTTTCTCTTTATTGGAACTACAACCACCAACCCACCATCTGCATTTCCATTTATGTGTATATAGTCAAGTAGGGGTAGCAGCTAGTAGGGCTTTTTGGGTGCCCGTGAAAACATTCTTCTGCAAATGATTTGATAACTTTTTGTAAAGAAAACTTTTAATCGCATTATCAAATTTAAGTCTTAAATTCCATGGTCAAGATAGAGACACAAAAGTCTTTAAGAACAGATACAAACAAAGAGGCAACAGATGCTCACACTGTACAGGCTGAAAACAACAACATGAGGGTTGTTTCGGGAATATAATAACAAGATGTCTACTGTTAAAGCAATATGGTTTTAAAACAAAAGCACATAAATCGAATCTAAGACCCAGAGTAGAACATTTGATTTGATTAAATGCAAAAAAATCTCTTGTAAAACGATAGCATAGACAAGGGGTAGTAGAAGAATTGGCCAGAAGAAGGAGGAAGAAAAAAACAGTGAAGAAGATCAAGAAAGGCCAATGAACAAGATATTTTGGTCTTAAATAAATTGACCCACATTATCTAGATGCATGAGATGTGCATCTACCATGCAATGGATGAGATACTTTGATCTTGAATAAATCAACCTACATTATCTAGATGCATGAGATGTGCATCTACCATGCATTAGTTTCCAAGAGCTCACCAACTTGCTTATAAAAGAATCTTGGTCAAAGAAGTACTACAGATAGGCCTAAAAATTGAATGGAATATGGAATGACTGAATGATGCCAAAATGAAGTTCACCATTTATTCTGACTCAAAAGAAAATCTAAATCCAATATATTTAGATCTTCATGAACGAGAAATTCAATGCAAGAAATCCTCTAAAGCACCTAAAAAATTAACACAACTTAAACCAAAGCTTATTTTGACTTGATTTTGTAACCTATCTAAACTAACCCTACCTGTTTCATCCAGCATTTTCCAATTTTGTCCTTGATATCTCGGAACAAAAGGATCCACCAGCCACTATGGACTCTGTGATAACAAGAAGGCCCATCTATGTTTGTCACTAGATCTAGATGACAATATATTGTTTGGACAGACAATGGTTAGTTTATCTTTGAAGCTCAATTAGCAGTTGGAAGCATAAGAAACATCCTTGAACACTAGATCTTGGAAAGACACATGAACCAGAACGACCTTGAGGTATTCCTTTGTTGAGTTCGAAATATTTTTGACAACAATGGTGACAATAAGCACTAGATCTAATCATAATTTATTTGTGACTTGCCCAATCTGATCTTTGCAGACATGGTCTCTTATTTATTTAAATTCATCTTATTTATTTAAATCTTTCATCATTTGGACCATTTCTCAATTGTATGGAACATAACTAACAACACTTATTGACATCAAATCTTAGACCCCTAAGATAGTATTGTTATGGTCCTTTCTTATAGTCTTGGTTTCACATACACAATTTAAGATGCTTCCAAACTGTAAGATGTTAAAATGAGTAAGTTATCCCACATTGCCACCTATTTGTTATAAGGATTAATTTCTCACCACCAAAAGGACTAGCAGCTCCACAGAACCATTAGGGGCCAATTGAAGGTCAGTCATACTAATTAAAGTTTCCCCTGGTTGAGATGGGGGCATTAGGATTGTTATGAACTGGTCTGAATAACAAAGACAGCATTCAAGCTGTATTCACAAAGAAATAGGACCCCATGATAAAAAATCTATTAGTGCAACAGCAATCCAGCTTATAGTGATTCACTTGAACCCTTATAACATCAAAGAAGTATCAATGATCCACATCATACAACTTCCAAGTTGTTCATGATTATGCCCATGTAGATAAAAATGCTTTAATTTCAACCAATATTTAGAACTTGGACCATAGAACTCCGATGTCCTTCACAACAAAACAGAACCTAAACATCAAGAACAACTGATACCTCGGTAATCAATAATTAGGTAACCGATGTCATAATGCAAGATGTGGAGTTAACTTAAGAGAAAAAGTTTTTTTTTTCTTTTGTTAGATTCTTTTACAGCTCAGAACATATCATATCGTTAATTTACTTCAAGGATTAACTCAAAACCCAGGCTAGGAGCGACCGCACAAGAAAGACGAATAGAAAGAGAGATCGGGATTCACCTTTGCGCTCGAGAAGACACTTTCCCTCGTCTTTGACGCGGCTGATTGATCTGGGCGGAAGGAAATTGGCCCTTTTCGTAGAAAATGTTGGTTTTCGGAGTGGAGGAGCCAGAAGGGAAGATCACGGGGACCTGGGAACTTGGAGGGGTCGACGGGCCGGGGTAGTGTTTGAAATCATGCAACGCCATCTCCCGGGAAAAGCCGAGAAATGCCTTCGATCGGCTACGAGAAACCCTAACCCTAGCCAAATCCACACCTCCTCGGAGCCGACTTTAACTGCGACGGCCAACGGAAATCCAGAAAGCCGTAGACGAGCGTAGAAAAAATATCGCTCCAACGCTCGCGGCCGGCGAAGCCGAGGCGGAGGCGGTGCTCCGACGGGAGACTAAAGTGTCGTACGGTGACGCGTGTTTTCACTGATCGCTGCTTCTTTTTTATGCCATTTACATGTTTTGAATTCTTTTACCAAAATATTTAAATTTTAGATATTTCCTAAAAAATATTTCGTTTTTAATAATACCTTTAATTTAAAATAAATCTGAAATATCCCTTCAAAGTTTTTTCGACAAATTATTTCATCCCTTTTTTCTATAATTTTCAACTATTATAATGTTATAGTATTTTTCAATAATATTGTCTCATTATAATGTTTATATAATTTTTTCTATCAATTTTCAACTATTAATAATCTATTTATATTATTTATAATATTTTTAAGTAAACTTTATATGTTTTTGTTGTGATAGCCAAAACACTATAATAGATGAAAAATACAGGCATAAAAATTTTTAATAGGAAATTCAGATTTTTTTTAAAAATTAGCGATACTATTTGAAAAAATAAAATGGATATGCCGATTGAAAAATAATTTAAAAATATTTTTAAAAAATCACCCTAATAATAGTAATAATAATAATACTTACTATTGTATACTTATGATGACTTACTCAAAAAAAATATTTTATTATCATTTTATATGGAAACATCCAAATTTTTTGAAATTACTCGAGCATTTATTACATGGCACCTAGGATTTGATCATGAAATATATTAGATAGATTCATCATATATTATGTTTATCTCACTTACATCCTTCAGTTTCTTCTTAATTTTTGGAGCAATTATATGATAACATCGAGTATGACTCCAACATGAAAAGTTGATGGAGTTATTAAGTATTAAAGTTAATGTCATTGTGCCTCACATTAATATGTTGAGGTGTTTTGTCACATGCCAATTTATATAAAAAAATATTAAATCATTTTTTATTTTTTTTATTATTCATAATTTACATAATATAATTTATTTATTATCTTTATATAATAAATATTCTAAAAAAACATCTTCCTAATAGGCTATCAATTAGAAAGTAGTAGATTATTTTGAATTTAAGAATACTTATATTCAATTTTGTTATTCTTGATATACATGTAAAGAAATAGAAATAGTTAGTACAAGAGATAGGAGAATAAGCAATGGGAATGAAGAAAGAATTGGGGAGACTGGATTTGAAAAAAAAGAGTGTGATGAAAGATGAAGAGAACAAAGGAGAGAAAACACACAGAATGATCATTAGCAAAAAAAAAAAGAAAAAAAAAATGGTGTTAGGGTAGATATTGAGGGTAGTTGGACTAATTTGATTTGATTTAGATTTACATGCATAAAAAATATTTGACCTATTCTACAATCAAGTTAGTAATAAAACGAGACTAAAAGAATATGAGGATAAACAATAACCTTGATTCTTATAATCTAAATAATCTTATCGTAATTGGTTCAACTAAAATAAAAAAATATATATAACATAATAAAAAAATCTATAGATAATTTATAATTGGATAATATTTATATGACTTAAAGTCATAGTTTCATTCTAATGATTAGATTGCTATACAAACACACAATATTTAGTAGATTAAAAAATTAGATGCTTTCTATCAAACAATAAAATGATCATGGTAAAGATGTTTAATTCTACATAAGTTAAAAAGTAGAGAAATAAAAAACACACAAGTTACTAGGTCATCTCTATCTTGAAAGGTATCTTTAGAGCTCATAAATTTAAAAATGATAAATTTATAATGAGCCTGTGAGTTACACCAATGTCATGGAAAACATATGATTTAGTAGATCCTATCATTCATTTTAAGAGGATAAGATGGTGACTTTTTTTTTTTTTTTTGGGTTATTTGACCCAAACTTGACCCCTGCAAAAACCGGGTCAGCTCGGATTGGACCGAGCCATATCACCGACAAACACTTGACCCGAACCCACGTCAACGGACGAAGACTCACCTTCGAACCCAATTCATACGTATGCATCATTCACGTGGCGTAGGGAGAAGCCTTGAATTCGCCAAACAAGCCCTGTTCGAGGCAATCAAATAAGGCAAAGATGCATTCCAGTCCGGTGGTTCCATCCACCAGGGAAGGAGATGGAGGAGGACGGCACAGAGACGATGCACGGCGCACAGAAGGCACACGTACCCTCCTCCTCTTCCTCACGAGGAAGAGGGATCCGACATGAGAGGGATAGGGAACCGAGGGTTGGCTGCAGAGCGAACACGTTTCGAGTGGGGAATGGGAATGAGACCTCTCTTTTGGTGGCGTCTGCGTAGGCTTTGGCGCATCCGCTGGTGTGCTCGTCGGCGGATGAACAGAGAGCGAGAGAGCCACGACGAGGTACTGCAATTTGTCCGCACACGCCACCGCTTGCCAACTGCAGGCACCGATGGCCATGCATTCTGGGAGAAGCTGTAGAGAGAGGGAGGGAGGGAGGGAGGACTGATCTGGACGCGAGCAGTGAAGTCTGCAGTTGTCAGATACCTTTGGTGCAGGTGAACTTTGAGCTCGGCGATGACGATTGGAAGGAGGGTCGAAGCCTGCATCTATCCGATGTCTTCCTCCTTTGGATCAGTAGCACGAGTGTTGTTTGGCTAAGTGGAAGCAGCAGAAAAAGTTGCTGACTGCATTCACAAGCAAATCTACTCGAGATGGTTTCAGATCATTCTCCCCCCTTCTTTCTAACTCCAACTCTTTGTTCGTTTAAGACAACCATCAAACTATCTACACAAACACACTCACTCTCTCTCTAACTCTTTGTTCAACTAAAACTATCGTCAAATAATCTACTCTCTCTCTCTCTCTGATATGGTTGACTTTCTACGGTGGAGACCGGAGAGCAAAAGGGGAAAAAGTACTCGGCATCCGACAAGATCTTCCCCTATAATTCCATTCCCTCGAAGCTTTTGCTCGTAAATATTTCTGGATAAACACCATGATCTAGACAAGCATTGTGCCGAGCGCGCTGTTCTTGCTGGATCGATGGCAGGTTTTACCTGCAGAATATTCTGGGGTTAGGCAGGATGAATTTTGCTGATGAAGAGGGGAGGGGGGGGGGGGGGGGGATCGGATGACCTTATCATGGGAGAACAGTATGTTGCTGTGGTGGGCGAACTGTTGCCCTGCGCATAATAGTTACTTTAGCTTTACTCATGAGAAGGCCACTCTGATAGCTACAATGGTTTTTGTTTCTACCTCAAATGTGCATGGCTTCAGGTGACTGTCCTCGCATTGTGACGGAACAGTCATCATCGCTGTAGTTGTCGTACCTCCGATGGTGGGATTTCTGTCATTAATTCCTCCTCAGTTCAGTGTCGGTAAAATTCTCGCCCACCGCGACTCGGGTTGCTGCTGTTGGCTCAGAGAGGCATGTTGGTTCCATCTACGATGGACGCTTCAATCGAGCAGTCGACGAACAGAGGCGGCGTTGTTTGCGTGATACAGAGCTTCTCATCCTCTGTTCTCTGCACGAAGAAGAAGACGATGGGAAGAGAAAGAGCCTTTCTTCGTTGTCATATTTAGGTGGACTCCGTCTTATCTACCGCTGGGTACAATAGTGGGTCCGCTGCCGGGGAGTGGTCATTTATTTATTATGACGCCTCGGCCTCCCCTATTTGTCGTCTCCTTCGGCCCTCTCTCCGTTGTACCTCGCGTCTCCTTTCGGTCTCCTCCCTCCGCACCGCTTCTTGGCGTTGCTTCGCCCCCTCGCACCCCGTCTCGGCCCATCTCTTTCTGCCATTTCTCTCGCATGTGGGTCTGCTCCTTTGGATCGCGAAAGGTCACTATTTTCCGCGAGGATTAGCGGGAGCGGAGGTCCGGAAAACCGAAACAGGGTTCCGGGAAGAGGAAGGAGTTGACGTTCGATGCTCGGAGCCCGTGTCACTCGGAAAGGAGAGAGTTTTCCTTGATTTTGATGCTCTTCCGGATCTGCTTCCTTCTCTCGACCGACTGCTGAGCTCGGTTTCAGTATGGCCGGAAGCAACGAGGTTAATGCCAATGAGTCCAAGGTACTCACCCACTCTCTTTTCTTCGACGTCGTTTTCCCTTCTGCCTTCTGCATTAGATACAGAGCTGTGATTTCGATGGGTTCGACGCTATTCTGGCGATTTAGTGTTAGGGTTTCGCCACTTGGTTCTTGTCCTGCGCTCCTGATGATTTCTTTCCGATGGTTTAATTCGGCAAAGTCCAGAGCTTTGATGGATTTGAATCGGTTCCCATCTGCTGTGTCCTCTCACTTGGTGTTCCTTCCCCCTGCCCGTTGAATTCCGGTGACAAAGTTCCCATCTTTATCCGAGATGGATGAAAGAGATGCAGAAACCCCCATTGATGTCATCTTGTTTTCTCCTCTCATATATTTTGATCTGGTAAAGCGAAGAAACACACGCTTTTGCGATCACTAGGAGCTGCCCTCTTCCCGGGAATGCTAAAAAAGATGGAAGCTTTAATCCACAGTTCCTCCTATAATTGACGAAAAGCCAAAAGCTGAACCCCACAAAGCCTGCCTGATCCTTCTGTTGATCTCTCTTCCTCATCGCTGTGTTTGATGCCCACACAGATGGCGGTTCCCCTCAACACCTGGGTCCTCATCTCCAACTTCAAGCTGGCCTACAACATGCTGCGCCGCCCCGACGGCACCTTCGACCGCCACCTCGCGGAATTCCTCGACCGCAAGGTCCCTGCCAATGCCACCCCGGTCAATGGCGTCATCTCGTTCGATGTCCTTATCGGGCGCACCAGGAAGCTGCTTTCCCGCATCTACCGCCCAGCCCCCGCCGCCGCGGCCGCCGGTCCTCTCCTCGCGGACCTCTATCAGCCGCCCTCTGCCGACCCCTTTCCGGTCATCATCTTCTTCCACGGCGGAAGTTTTGCTCATTCCTCATCCAACAGCGCCATCTACGACTCGCTCTGCCGCCGGTTCGTCTCCCTGTGCGGCGCAGTGGTCGTGTCCGTCAATTACCGCCGGTCCCCAGAGTACAAGTATCCCTGCGCTTACGACGATGGGTGGGCTGCCCTTCAGTGGGCTTCTGCGGAGGCATGGCTTCAAAGCGGAAAGGACGCCAAGTTTCGGGTGTTCCTCGCAGGGGACAGCTCTGGAGGAAACATCGCACACCATGTGGCCGTGAGGGCAGCGGAGTCAGGGATCGAGGTCTCCGGCAACATTCTCCTTAACCCCATGTTTGGCGGCAACAGTAGGACGGAGTCGGAGAAGAGGTTGGACGGCAAATACTTCGTCACCATTAGGGACAGAGATTGGTATTGGAAAGCATATCTCCCCGAGGGGGCAGAGAGAGACCACCCGGCATGCAATCCCTTCGGCCCGGACGCGACGAAGCTGGAAGGTCTCGGCTTCACAAAGAGCCTGGTTATAGTGGCAGGATTGGATCTTGTTCAGGACTGGCAATTGGGGTATGCGGAAGGGTTGAAGAAGGCTGGCCACTCTGTGAAGCTTGTGTACCGGGAACAGGCCACCATCGGATTCTACTTGTTGCCAAACACCGATCATTTTTACCAAGTGATGGATGAGATCAAGAGCTTTGTCATTGCTAACTTGTAGTAAGTAAGTGCACAACTCTACCGGACTTGACAACCTACATCGGAAGCTCGACGACGTATACTGCTTGTGGCTTGTTTACTTCATCTGCTCGGCAACCGACGACATGCATTTGGATAATTGCCGCCGCCGCCGCCGCTACTGCTTGCATACGGTCAGTCAGACTTAGTTTTGGTGGTACTCATTCGTGGGATGCACATGAGATTAGATTAAAAGTTGGTTCCTCTGTCTTGGCTTGAAGTCTAAAGTTCAAAAGATTGTTCTAACAGATTAGATCAGCATGATCCATTTCATTTCGACACCAGGGCGTGGAGATGCTTCTGAGTTATTGGAAGAAAACTTTGTTTCTTGGATAGACAAATATTATGTCCATACTCAATCATGTTCTGTCTTGAGGTTCCGATAAACTGGCTAATGCTGTAACAATATCGATCATCATAACAACACGGTTGAACACTCTATAGTGTTGTTCTTCTTATAAACCATGTTATGCTATACTCGTGGATTTCTATCAGTATGAAGTATGAAGATGATGGATGCCCCTTGTTCTTCTTCTTCTTCATCTGGATGTGTGTCCTCCTCCATAATCTTCTAATTGTATCTATCTCTGGCTAATGTGTTTTGATTCATCAACATGGGGGGGGGACTATTGTTCGTCCTCTGTTCATTTTGTCTCATCTCATCATTGCAGTCTGCAAAGTGTTTGTGTGCGCATCTTCTTCCTTGAGCTGGTTTAGACACACACACACACACACGAGTTTGTCACTTGCAACAGCTCATTGTCACGGTGGTCGAAAAGTCTCGGACTGCCATTGCTTGCTTGCTATCTTTGGCTTCAACAGGAGGAGGAAAAGTTCCTTAATTTCATCCCATCTTGTGACACTAATATTTCTGAAGCATCTTCTTCGTTTCTTTCTGCATATGCTACTGCTGTCTTCAACATTGCTCCAGCAAGTTATGATGGATGGGATTCATGGAACAACAACAGCTAAGGTGGCCAAAGGCAAAGGAGGGGAGGCGTCAGAGGTTAAGCTGTCACGAGCAATAATGGGCACTTCTTTGTCATCTTTTTACGCTTGTCAGACCCTCCCCTTCCTTCTTGGCAGCTTCGCAGCAGCTGCTCTCCGGCACGCCTGGTGGCCTGCGTTATGCGCCGAAGAGTCATCCACGTACCTCCCCTCGACAGACAACCTGCCGCATTACTTCACCGGGCAAATGGTTGCTTGGTCATGCCACCCTCAAACCCATGGATCGAGCACTGATGGAGAAAGGTGAGACTTTTTTGATTCTGTAATGGTTAGAAACCGAAGTATTATCATACATATATGATCAAATTTATGTTTGTCGAGTCAGTCATGATGGCAGGCAGCCTCTCTCTCTCTCTCTCTCTCTCTCTCTCGAGTGGGCCAAAAAAAATAAAAAATAAAAGGGGAACTGCGAAAGCAGAGCATAAAACACAAAGCATGGCTTGACAGCAAGCAAAACAAACAGCTTCGCCGACTCTTCCTCCTCCCTATCAACACCTGGCTTCGCAAGTACTCTACTACTGCCACCACATTATTGGGATGGATGGATCCACCGGCGGCCACGATCTGCGGCTCCAGCTTCCATCCAACACGGAGGAGGCAACGTGAGAAAGGAGGATGGATTGGAACCCCCAGACCAGATGAAAGAAGAGAGGTTTTGGAAGCACGCTTACCCGGAACAGAGTCTCCAGCTTGCTCTTCACCAGGGACTTGCTGCAGACATCTGAGGCACCTGCAAGAAGGCGAGTCCCACGGTCAACTCGGTGGCAACAAGAACAAGCATGCATGCATGCATGTCGAGAGATGGCAATCTGACCCTTCTCGGTTCATCTCCTCGCAGCAGATGCGGAAGGCCATGCACACATTCTTGACTCTCTCAGCACCTACGCTGTTGGATGGATGGAAGATCCCAAGCTCAGTAATCTCATGCTGATTTATTATTATTTATCACGCACACACAGGGATCGCTAAGCAACAGAGGCATGGTATGGTAGATGAGTGGTGGTTTTGTCAAAATGATAATGGATCACAGAAAAAATGAATCAAGACCAAAGCCACAAACATGCACACTCTGGGAATGCTCTCTCTATATATATTTCATGGTGGTGTTAAAGAACCTGGCACTGCTGCCTTTTAGCTGGTGCACACGAGCATCCACCTTCTTGAAGTCCACAGCCTCCTCATCTCTGCAGAGCAATATTGCACCCCCAAACAAAATTGGCAGAGGATGAATCATTGTGGAAGAACTCAGCAGGAAGACTGGAGTCCGTGGACCAGATCACTCACAGCGTCCTGCTTAGCTCATCCTGAAGCTTCTCAGACTCTTGGAAGAAGAAAAGAGCGATGACCTCCGTCACAAACTCGGGGTTGCTCTCATCCTGCAGCTGCCGCAGCTGTGCGTACTGCCCATCCAGAAACCCCTTCTCCATCACCAAACACAGGTTTAGAGGAACACCACAAATAACCCAAACAAAACAAGTACCAGCGAGAGATGATCTCCGAACCTCACGGAAGAGGGTTGATGTGAAGTCAATGTATCTCCTCTGCAACTCCATGTTGTCTGTCTCCTCTGCTCCCAGGGACCTGGTTTCTTCTTCACCGCTTCTGAGTAAAAAACATACCAGCAACAACAACATCGAAGAAGGGATTGCAAGGAGATTCAACAGCGTTGCAGGGAATTTATTGGTGGCTGGGTGGGTGCAAATAAACCTCTTGCTTTGCTGCTTTTAAGCTCCGACATAAATTGTCATCACCATCCGTCATCAATCCCCCCTTTCCTCTTTTGCTCCTATCCTCGCTTCTCTCCTTTACAGCCTATCCTCCTACCATCTCCACTCTCTCTCTCTCTCTCTCTCTCTCTCTCTATGCTGGAGTGACCGGTTGGGTTGTTGATGTGGAAGGCAAAAACCAAGTGTTAGCCACCTTCCATTGCCTTCCTGTGATACGAAAACACAAATCTAGTGCTGTCATGTTTGGTAATGTCATGTTTCTTCGTCTTCTTCTTCTTCTTCTGTTAAGGATTTACTCCATGGCTGGGTGTTCCATTAAGCAATCTACCTTCTAGATTTATTAACAAGATATTAGTTGAATCATAGCTACATTAGTCTAACTATCAACCTAATCTTGATTGCATGTATATTGTGGTTGATTTGGGAATGGAGTCTTCCCCCCAAACCCATTCTCCACTGTGTTGAATATATTTGCTCTCTCATCTTTATTCCCAAAAGAAAGCCTACCGGTGCTACAAACTAGTACTCCGATTGCTTTCCTTGAAATAAGCATGGCCACAGAACACACTCGTCTGCTTCACGCCAGGAATCATCAATATTCCATGTACTGCTTTTAAGAGAAAATTATCAGAGACATCAACATTGTTAATTTGGATGTTCTATGCACAACTGTTCTTTCAGGGAAAATTATGGTAGAGATCAACATTGTTAGGTCATTGAATCTGATTCGATCAACATTTCAGAAGGGAGATGCAGCTATCAATCATGGGCATATAGTCCAATCAACACAAGCTCGATTGGAGGAATACTTTCCATCAAGATTTGATGCCAATGTGACAGATGAGCTAGTTTATATAGCTGAAATCTAACATGGCATTATCTAATTAGCATGAAATATTCACCATATCAAGCATGCATAGAGCAGGAAGAACAAATAGGAGCTATATCAAACATGAATAGAGCAGGCAGAACAAATAGGAGCTATATCAAACATGAATAGAACAGGAAGAACAAATAGGAGCTAAAATATTCACCATATCAAGCATGGATAATAAAATGAAGCATAAAGAACAAGAAAAACCTGAATTGCAACGGATCCACTCTGCAAGAAGAGATCAAGGAAATAGATAGAGCTGCATATCCTGATTTCCATCCTCATATTATTTCCTGGATTATTGTTCTCCCTGACAACCAATGAAGCAAACAACTTTGTGAATCAAGATAGCTCTTCTTGGTCTTGCAATGACTGCATAAGTGTCTTCTTGAAAATGACCAAAAGAAAACATGAGAGCAATAAGAACAAAAAGCATAATACCACAAAATTTGCTGATGGGTCAAAAAGGTAGTACAAGATGAAGAAATTCAGAGCTCCATTTAGACTTTATTATTTGTTACTGATAAATCATTCATACTTCCCAATTCCCATTGTCTCTGCTATAAAAATCATGAATGTAAGTGAAGAACCATGCAACCATACTAGAGCTGGAACAAATAGGATGAAGTCAAGCTAAAAAGAATATGGTGACAGTGACATAAGATACGTACATGAACAAATTATATTACAGATATTATATATATGAATAGACATATATTTATATATGTAAGCATTTGAATCACAAGAGGAAAATCTTCTCTTGATTTTTCAGACAAAATAAATTTGCTTATGCAACTGACTGAGTACAGAAGGTAACTACTGAAGATCTTTCCCCAAAAGCCATCAAAGGAAGGAAAGTCTATGTCTGGCACATCATGCAGTAATTCTCACTAAGCCTTTCTACAAGGATGCAGTTATATAACACAATAAAATCTCAATAAGCTTCCATCAATAAATATCACAATCAAGTATCCACCTGATATCAACTCTGTAAAGCTGCATACATTTCAATAAAAGCAAAAAGTCTACTTACGGAGTAGTCGTAGGCTCATAATACGGGAGCATCAAGACCTGAAGAAGGATGGATGACGGATGAGAAAAGTTCTTTTTTGTTTTGAGAAAAAAAAAAAAAAAATGTAGCATGCAGAACATAAACACAAGGGTCCAAGTAATATTTTTTATGCAAAGGATAAGTGATAAGGACGAGATTTGATCATAGGATTTTGTTATCAATAATCAAAGACTTTACTGACTAAAATAGTTGACATCCTCCTAGTCTATTTTTTTTACAAAAGAATAATTTATTAAAACTTGCAAAAAATGATAATGTATTCTTTCCATTATGAGGAGTCATGCTCCATTTCATGTTGTTCCTAGAGTAAGCTAGCTGGAGGAGGAGGAAATGACCTGAGGCTGAGTTGTAGCTGCAGGGACAAAAGGCACTGAAGAATCTGATACACTTGTGGGTTTGCAGCTGTAATGAAGATTAGGATGAAGATCACCTCAATGATACCTAAAAGGAAACAATTTAAACATTTATAAATATGATATTCTAATCCACAGCTGAATAGGACCTGAAGATGAGGTGATATATTGAGAAAAATGGAATAAGATCAATTAGTCACTGCCTCAAAGCAGAAAGCAACACTAACTAGTTCAAAGAATTAAAATACAGAACCTCTAGGAGTAATACTACTTCAAGTCCTATCAGATAAAAGACTGTAATCCCTGCTCTGGAGGTCCAATTGCAGTCCTTGGTGGAAGAAGGGAATGCACCAAACAAGGGATCGCATAGTGTGGGTTTCAACGCCACAATGCTTGGGTACCAAATCACTGAATTCCGCATTTAAGTTGATTTAACTAGCTAATTCCCTGTAGACGAGCACTGCAAGAGAATTGAATGTTACCGGTTTGAACCCTAAAGAGTAACATCGACCACACGAGAAAGCTGATTCTTTTTCTTTCTCGTCAAGTGAGATTCGATTGTATTCATGAACTAAAGAAAAAGCAGATTCCGATGAAAACATTAAAGTCGACAACTCTAGAAAAGAGGAACAGTACCATGGAAACATCGCGGTTGCGCTTCTTGATGGCGTTGGAGACTGTGGCGTTGTCATTCAAATGAAAGCCATCAGAGCGACGCAAAAGGGGAGGTATATCGGAGGAGCGATTATAAGAAGAGAAGGGGTCGGCGGACCTTTTCGTTCTGGGCGCAGGCGATCCGGTCGGAGAGGCCGCGGTGAGGCGGAGGGTGGAATCGTCGGACTCGAGAGCCGAGACGCGGGTGGCGAGGGCGACGGACATGATCTTGATGACAACGTGCAGGGCCCACACATGGAGGGCCCCCCTATTATCAAATGAAAAACTGTTTTAAAGTCAGAAAAAAATATATTAATCGACTAAAAAAACTTGAAATTTAAAACATCATTTCAAAATATTAATGTAACTAATAAAAACTGATAGTTTATAAAAAAAATTAAAATTTAAAACCTCATTCGATATTTTTTTAAAAAAAATATTGATTTAACTGATAAATATTCGATATTTTTTTTAAAAAAATATCAATTTAATTAGTAAAAACTGATAGTTTTATTAAAAGATTTAAAGAATTTATCAAAAAAATTTAAAGCTCAAAACCTCATTCATCAAAATACTTTTAAATGAAAATATTAATTTCTTTTTCCACTGCATCTCACAAATATCACAAACAAAAATATAATCATCGGATTTAAAAATAATAATTTTGTTCTGATTTTTTTAATTAATCAATTATAAACTACACCTCCTCCTTTTATAATATAAACCACAAGTAATGCACATTTTCTTTAAAAAAAAAATATTTGCACAGATGAAAAAAAGAGAGACCAGTTTAAGATCAACAATCATATAACATTTATATTATTTATAATGTAACACTAAATTTTAAAACTATTTATAAATTTAGTCTAATATTACATCTGACAGGTAGACCACAAAGAAACCCTTTTCTATGGATCTCTTATAATTTAAAGTGAGATATATAACATTCACAGGATATTTTTATGCTCTCCAAAAACTGCCCATTGAACTACCAATAAACACAACACATCTCAACACAAATCTGAACATTTGCTTCTTTCAAGTTTGAAGCAAATTATTGATGGGTTATGCAGATGTTCATAAGCTAATTGTAGGTTCTTTCTACATGATTTCAAGTCCTTCAAGCTACTACCACTTGAGCTGCTGCAAGCCTTGCAATTGGTACCCTGCAAAACAACCAAATCTTATTGTTCTCTTTCTTTTTCCTCCATATGATGATGTCCAGCAGATTGATATTTATTGTTCATCAATTGTATATGCCTGTGCATTAAGAGCTGAACAAGTGCAGTAAGCATGGAACTATTGAGTTGTGGATCCAAAGAGTGTAGCAGAAACCTGAAGGGGGAGCATGAGACATAGTCCAGCCCAGCTTGTGCAAAGAAAGCAACTGATGAAGGCTCTCCACCATGTTCTCCACAGATCCCTATCTGTTCAGAACACACACACACACATTCATGTAAGAGCTCTCCTTTTCTTGGGCAAGATTTGAAGCTGAAGCACTGTTAGAGTGCACACTTGATTGATACACTCACCTTTAAATCAGGCCGAGTTCTTCGACCTCTTTCCACAGCAACCTTAATGAGCTGACCTACCCCTTTCTGATCAAGAATCTGAATCAACAAAAAAAAAATGTATATATGTAGAGCTGTACATAATTAGAATAATCTTCAAAAAAAAAAAAAACAGAAAAAGAAGATTATACATCCTAGGTTGGCAAGAGTTCAAAAAGAACTCGAAATTTTATCCAAGTATTAGAGATTCAAAGTTGGTTAGAATGCACTCATAAACTCCTAAATCAATTACAACAATTATGAATGCTTAAGCGAAGTACTTTTCCTGATTTTTTCACCAAGAAAAACTTTCATTTTTTATTCATTATGATAAAGGTTAGCTTTCATACTGGTATGTTATTTAAAGATCAATCTTATTTCATCCTGTTCCAAGTTCACAAGAAAGACGGTTTTTCTTCATTTTAATCCCAAAGTGTAAATCATATTTGACAATATAGTGGAAAATTATCATATTGTTACTTGCGCCGAGGCAAAAAAAACTTTCCATATTGTTGATTGTGTTGCGACATAAACCTTAAATCAAGATACTTGTGAAAAAGCTTCACCTCAAAGGGATCACTTTGGAGGATGCCCTTAGATAAGTAGATTGGCAAAAACTTGCCAACATCATCCCTACTGTAACCAAATGTCATTTGTGTGAGATCATTTGTTCCGAAAGAGAAGAACTCCGCCTGTTCAGCAATCTGCCAACACGTAATTTAACATGGTAAGACAAAGCAATCAGAACTATTATCTGTTTCTGCTTGTGTAATTATTGCTATTAAACTTGAGCAACCAATTTCTACTGTAAAATTCACTATCATTTGGTCGTATGCCTAACCAAGAGCAGTCCTCATTCATCAAAAAAAAATTATGAAATGATTATATCGGTCAGGATGTAAACTTCTGCAAATTGATTAACCTCTAATGGAAGACATAGCTTTGACTCTGCAATTTACCTCATCTGCGATAAGAGCAGCCCTGGGAACTTCAATCATGGCTCCTGACTTGTAGCTTATTGAGGTTCCCAACTCGGAGAAAACTTTCTGCGCTATCTTCTGTATCAGACTCATTTGATGTTCATATTCCTGACAATCCAACAGCACCGGTTAGATGATGCAGGGCTAAGCGGCACACTCATCTGTTATCATATCTCACCACAAGATGCTACAGCATCTCTCACGGTCTACATATGATTCAGAAATAAAATATGCAGCAATAGTTGTTGGATATGAAAATTTTCCTCTTCTTTAAAAAATCATCAATTTTCATGCAGCTTTCAACATGAAAATAGTGAATATTTCTGATCCAAAAGAAATAAAGTTTTTTGAAAAATCATTAGCTTTTAAGAACTTTTTTGCGACTTGATGCCAAGATTTATTCTCCTCATATTTTTCCCTTTTTTCTTACTTACATTTGCCCATGGTAGCTTATAAACAAGTATTGACATTAATGAGATTGGATGTGTAGGAACACTTTCTTCTTAGCTAAAAATACTTAAAATGACAGAAAGATGAGAATAGGTTCATACCTGAGGTGTTCCAATGAGAGGGACCATTATCTCTGGAAATACTTTGATCCCTTGTTTGCTCACAGAAATAGCAGCTTCGAGTATAGCTCGCACTTGCATCTCAGTTAGCTCTGGGTATGAAATGCCAAGCCTAATAGAGAATTCTCTTAGTTCATCGATAATTATAAGCATATTAACACCATCATCACCGAAACAGTGCCATTTTTTAATAACACAGGATTTGTTTAACAAATTCTTAACCACTTCACAACTGAGAAAACAAATTCAGAGAACAAAGGCACACAATTATGAAATTTTAAGAAAATGGATATGAAAATCCACAACCTTTGAATATAACAATTAGGAAACACCAGCCAAGACTCCAAAAATTATGTGGTATTATTACACCAGGAGATATGAAGTGTGAGAACAAGTGAAAGGGAAAAATTCAATAGCTAGAAGTAATTACAAGCTAGTTGAATCGCATTGCACCGCTAACCAGTTGAAGTATCGTATCGAAACCTACCTGCAACCGCGGAAACCAAGCATGGGATTTACTTCAGAAAGTTTTTCTACTCTTGTAAGGATTTCCTCTTCTTTTATGCCAATTTCAGAAGCCAGTTCACCAACGATATCCTCAAGATTACCCTCTGGAAGAAACTCATGGAGTGGAGGATCCAGCAGGCGAATAGTCACTGGAAGCCCTGCAAGTCAGCAGCAGAGACGAAAGATAAGGTAAAAGCTCCAATTAGATGTAATTTAGCTCACAAGTGATCAAAGATTTGGTTGTACAATCAATGCCATGTAGAAATGAAACAGACACCAAACTTCTTGGGAGGTGTCAAAATAGTGACACTATGATCAACATACAAATTATTAGTTAAAGTCCTCGGAAGGCCATATATATGTTGAATACATAATATCAATATATAAAAGATGTATTCTAATCCTAAAAAAAATATGTTAGAATTCAACTTCATTTGTTCCTTAAATGTTGAAACCTACCATCCATGGCATGAAAGATTCCTTCGAAATCTGATTTCTGATAGGGCAAGAGAAGGTCCAATGCCCGTCGCCTCTGTTCAAGATTTACTGCCATTATCATTTCTCTGACGGCCTTTATCCTTTCATCCGAAGAAAAGAACTGAGGAACAATAGATATCAAATACCAAAATGAACCTCTGAGAACACATTTGTAAAAGCTTCAACACTGTGTCAAGCAACAGCCATGCTTTCAAGACTTCCACCTTGCACTACATGATCACTAAAATATGTCCTTATCTTTATTCTGTCCATGTATGAAGCAATTTCAAATGGAACAAGAAACCAAATTACTGACAACCTAACATATTTATCTGATTTGTAAGATAAGTGCAGCATCCATTTAGCAATAGTGTTGTCATCTTAGCTGAGGAGAATTGCACACTAAACTAACCATATGCTCAGTCCTACAGAGTCCAATCCCTTGTGCACCATTATTTATTGCTGCCAGTGCATCATCAGGTGTATCAGCATTTGCCATGACCTGCATAGTACAAAGCATAATGAACTTGAATGAAAAGAATCAAGCCAAGTGGTAGGTGAATCTTGATAAAGAACATGGTTCATGACCAGCAAAACAATCTTAAATTGTTTCTCAGACTTCCAGTGGAGTAATGATAGCACTACTTGCTCTCGACTTAGAATTGATACCTTAAGTTGCCTTATCTCATCAACCCATGACATGAAGGTTCCTAAGTCGCCACTTAGAGCTGGTGGAGCAAGAGGTTGCCTTCCTAAAATTACTTCTCCTGTCGATCCATTGAGTGAGAGCCAATCACCTTCGTGTATCATTTTGTCTCCGACCACCACCACCTGGAAGACTCAAAATCAAACCACAATGATGATGTAGGTTCCACAAGTTCTTCTTCTTTTCACAGTGTTAAATCTTTACTAAAGCAATGAGAAATCATCAACCATGTTTGCCAACAAAGTCACTGATCATGACAGGACAAACTGATACACCTCATTCGCCATTTTTTGAGAATTGGCTTACCTTCGCTGCATCGTTTACATGGATATCGGAGCAGCCGGAGACGCAGCACTTTCCCCATCCACGCGCTACAACAGCAGCATGGGAAGTCATGCCACCTCTAGCTGTTAGAATTCCTTCGGCTGAGTGCATGCCTCCAACATCCTCTGGGCTCGTCTCTGTTCTCACCTTCACATATGGAACAAGTATCATTGGTGATTGAAAAATCTCCCTGCTTGATTGAACACAAGCATTGATCACAACTATTTTGGGGGCGATTTGGGTTTATCGTCATCCAAATGTCTTCCTAAAAACTTCAAACAAAATTCAACCTTTCCAGAAGTAAACGACAGAAATCAAGACAAAAGTTACAGGTAGTCTAGACTTGACATCAATGAAAAAGATCATTCACCAAGAAAGAAAGCCAAGCCAAGGACTTTAGAAGGTGATCCATGATCAGAAATGTAGCAAGGATAAAGATGAATAATTGATGGCATCTAACAGGAGACATCTAATGGGAATATTAAACTGAATGTATTCAGAAAATAGTAAAATTGAATCTTCCATAGCCTAAAAGAAGCTTTGATGTATCTTACAAGCAACAAGACTCACCAAAATAACAGCCTTTCCTTGAGCATGCCATGCTTCTGCATCATCAGCAGTGAATACAATTTGACCAACTGCAGCTCCTGGTGATGCAGGCAACCCTGTTGCAATCACTTTGTCCTTGTAAGCAGCTGGATCTTCAAACTAGACAAAACAAGAAGAAAGTAAAACAGGTCAGCAGCAGAACACGCTTACACCATCCCACTTGTTTGACCACACAGTGTTCTTGGTTGTGATCAATATCTTGTATCCCACTGGATTCAGAAAGAACAAACCATAAGAATCATGGAGTACTTGGACATGGGCGATTGATCCCTGGAGTAATTGGAATTCACTCACTGCTCTTCCTTAACATATACCTGTGGATGAAGAAGTTGGTCCAGGTGACATGGCTCCACCATCTTAATGGCAGAACGAGCGTCGATAAGGCCTTCTTTGACCATGTCAACTGCAATCTTCACTGCACCTTGCCCTGTTCGCTTTCCGGTTCTGCATTGCAGCATCCAAAGCCTGTTTTCCTGTACAGTAAACTCGATATCCTGCAATTGCGAAGAAACAAACACCTTAGAAGTTCAACAATCAAGTGAGAAACATTATGGAGTTGAAAGAGATTTCAGAATCTAACCATCATTTCTTTGTAATGCCGCTCTAGAATCTCGCAGTTCTCCGCTAGCTCAGAGTAAGGTTCTGGCATGCATTCCTGCATGGCGCCCAGACCTTGTGGAGTTCTGATTCCTGCAACTACATCCTCTCCCTGGAAAGAAAGGGCAGGAGATGTCACGAAAACCCACAGATCTACCTTCGTTTCAGCTTTAACCAATCAAGACGCGCAGTACCTGAGCATTGACGAGGAACTCCCCGTAGAGCTTCTTCTCGCCGGTGCTGGGGTTCCGGGTGAAGAGCACCCCGGTACCTGAGGTGTCCCCCATGTTCCCAAACACCATGCACTGCACGTTCACGGCCGTCCCCCGGAGCCCCTTGATCCGGTTGATGCTTCTGTACTTGTTCGCTCTCGGGCTGTCCCATGAATCAAAGACGGCGATCACCGCCAGATACAATTGTCTACTTGGATCTGCATCAAAGATTCAAACTTGAGGCCGTACCGAGGGCTGAGCGGGAAAGTGGAGCTCAAACTTGTACCTGTGGGGAACTGCTCTCCCTTGGCTTCGATGTACACGTTCTTGTACTGCGCTACCAATTCCTTGAGATCGGCGGCGGTGAGGTCGGTGTCGTGCTCGACGCCTTTTGCCGTCTTCAAGGCTTCCAGTTGTTCTTCGAAGAGCGAGTGAGGTATCCCCATGACCTTCAAATGGCATGCGAGACAGAGCGTGTCATTGCCATGACGTAACAGAGGAGCAAGATTGATCTCGCTTAGTATCACTGTCGCTTATTAGTTCTGCAACAAGCAGCAGAGCAGAGCGGGGAACATTGACTTACGACGTTCCCGAACATGTCCAAGAAGCGGCGGTAGGAGTCGTAGGCGAACCTTTCGCCGCTCTTCACCGCCAGCCCGGCCACCACCTCGTCGTTGAGACCCAGGTTGAGCACCGTGTCCATCATCCCGGGCATCGACACCTGCACCGACGCATCAGTACAAGTTATACGACCTCACGATGTATTCTTGATTCGGACGAGCGCCGTCGTCGACGATACCGCGGCGCCGGACCGGACGGAGAGAAGAAGCGGCTTGGAAGGATCGCCGAGACGAGCCCCCATGTCGTCCTCCACCGTACACAGAGCTTCCAGCATATCCTCCCAGAGGCCGGCGGGGAGCTCGTGGCCGCCCTCCTGGTACTCGTGGCAGGCCTCCGTCGACACCGTCAGCCCCGGCGGCACCGACAGGCCGATGCTCGCCATCTCCGCCAGGTTCGCTCCTTTCCCTCCCAACTGTTACGTTCAGAACCACATACACGTGTCATCTGTTTCCATGCACGCACGAAGCTTCGGTCGTATGGAACTGTAGCAAGCATGAGTGCACTCACCAAAGCCTTCATGTTCTTGTTCCCTTCGCTCTTCCCCTTGCCGAAGGTAAACACCCTCTGTGAACGTAGATTAGCAGGCGCCATTGGTGGATCAACGCAGGTACCAAGTTCGTGTT
Organism: Ensete ventricosum; assembly: GCA_029747655.1. Taxonomy (NCBI): domain Eukaryota; kingdom Viridiplantae; phylum Streptophyta; class Magnoliopsida; order Zingiberales; family Musaceae; genus Ensete; species Ensete ventricosum. The sequence continues at coordinate 1,819,774 of JAQQAF010000002.1, read as the reverse complement.
TCAGGGTGAGGGCAGGGGTTGATGAGCTCACCATTTATAGGCGGTGGCGAGCGGGAGATGCGACCTGCGGGATAAAGACTATGAGGTGGAGGAGATAGATAACGTCGACACCTATCCCGTCGACCGAGAGCGCAGCGCAACATGCACGCAGACGTGTGGGCGAGAGGCACGACGCTCGAGCGCTCAGCGGCCGCCGTGTGCCGCCACGGTAGCGGGACGCACCTGATGTCTCAGTGGGACCCGGGCAGGAAACATGCGGCGGCCCGTCTGCCGCCACGCCGGGTACCCAACCCAGCGGCGGGACCCACCAGACGTCTCCGTGGGACCCTGGTACGAAACCCGCGGGTGGAGCCGCCGGTAAGCCGGCGAGTGACGTTAAACGTCGGCGCGTATCGACCAACATGTACGATGGATACGTACGTCGTCTACGTCATGTTATCGGAACTTTGAAACATCCAGTAGCAACGACGGACACCGAGGGATTTCTTCTTGCTCTCGATTCACTTAGGAAAGATTGGATTTCTCGAATCATATATTTATTTAGGATTAGAATATATTGACAATATAAAATTATTATTTTATATTTGTACCTATCATGATCTTTCATTCTACTCCGGTAAGTCTGAGAAGAACATTACTAGTAACAGGGGGTCTATTAATTGGTTTGGACGTGAGAAATATGTAATTAACAACTAATAATTTGATCTTTAACAAAATATAAGCCAATGATATGATACGAGATTAAAACATCAAATTGGTGCATAGTTAGATGACATTGATATTATCATAATATATAGTATAAGTACATTACGAGGTGAAACTAAGTTAGTGTGATAAATTGGTGGCCCGATTGAGTCTTACAACGGTGGTGACGATGACTTGGTATCCAATTTCAATGGTGAATCTTGCGATTGCGTCCTATTTCTTGAAACTTCAATTGATCATATTTGTTTCACAGAAGATAATGTAGGCTAATGTAGATGCTCTATCATCAGTGTTGCCTACCCAATCAACATTGACGAAGGAGTGGAGATAAAGTGATGAGTATTGATATAACATGTCTCGGCCTTCCATTCCATGGGGCCTCTGGATCGTCATGGCAGAGTCAACTCGGCGCGTCGAGCTGATCGAGTGCTGCAAACTCGAGACAAGACAACTGCTCGTCGCCCCCTTTGGCTACCCCTTGCACCAACTTCGCCTGAGGATGTATGGAACAACGCAGCCATGCACCCAATTACGCCAGAAACAAGGAACAACACTGAACAATCCATGCGGCATCTGTGCTCAATGTACGGATTGATTCACTTATATTGACTAATATTTTGAGTGAGGTAAGATAATTCAAGGGTCCATGTAGCATTATGGAGTAATACATCATATTCTCACACATATCATTGTGCTAGTATGAATATTTTTTAGCTTGGGTGATGATTGTGGGTTCACTAGGCTCTGATAAATAGCTTATGGTAGCATGATTGTCCATATAGTAATAGTACTTCCTTCTTGTGTTGTTTTCATCGGAGTAGATAAAAGACAGTATACGAGTGCGAGAGCGATTGACGAGGGTAATTTATAATTTAAACTATGCTTTTGCTACAATACTACATAAAGAGATTAATGGTGCCATAGAGTCATTGGTTGATGCTTAAATGACTTATAGAATAAGATTGATTTTACCGTAGACATCAATTATTATCAGGATTTATCATTGGGATGAGTTCTCCTAGTATTTGTATCTTATTTGGAATGTACAAAAAAAAAAAAAAGAATGATCTCTTTCTCTTCTGAGTTCTTCTCTCGATTGCGAGTGCTAATGAGGTGGTCGAGAGGATAATAAAAATAGTAGACTATTACCAAGAGGTCGATCGTGGATTCGAGGCACTAGTGAGTTCAGTGATTGACGTGAAGGGGGAGGACACTTGTGAAGATGGTGGGTGCTAGGTGTTGGTGAAAAAACAAAGGGAACACTCACCAAGTAGAATTGAATAATGATGGAGAATCATCGGAGAAGCAAGTAGAATTACTCAGAGACACTGATTAGATCAATAAAGATAATGATGGAGAATCATCGGAGAAGCAGGTAGATTACTCGATGACACTGATTAGATCAATAAGGTGGAGTAGATATGTGACAGAGAAGATTACGCTAAGAGCTAAGAGATCGATAAGGAGAAGTCACATATTTTTATCTTAGATAAAATGCTAGAATTAGAAAATTTTGAAAGCTAAAGAGAAATTAAAAGTATTGTTGGGAGTAAGAAACTCAGATGTCACGAAGAATTAGAAAATTTTATTATGAAATTGATGATATCTGCTTTTGATTTTTCTTAATCATACACCCAAAGAATATATTTGATTCATATATTTAAATATATGATTAATCCTTAAAATCATAAATTGATCATGGATTAAAATATATAAGAAATATAAAATTAACATTCAATATTTATCTCCATCATAATTTTCTATCAAGTTTCGTGCAATGATCAATGGGTTCATGACAATGACAACTCAATAGATTAGAACGAAACATAGACAGCTGCTATGACCAGTACGTGAAGTTGTGTATGAAAAGATTGAAGGGTGAAGTAATCTTGATCATGCTATTGTACATTATTAGAGAGAGGAGAATAGATAGGAACTTGTGTTACTTGTTCATTAGAGAGAGAGAAAGAGAGGGACCAAAACTATGCCACAACATCTCTGTCATTGACTTCGTTGGGACAGACGAGCACTAGATTTGTTGTTTTCGTATCACAGGAAGGCAATGGAAGGTGGCTAACACTTGGTTTTTGCCTTCCACATCAACAACCCAACCGGTCACTCCAGCATAGAGAGAGAGAGAGAGAGAGAGAGAGTGTGGAGATGGTAGGAGGATAGGCTGTAAAGGAGAGAAGCGAGGATAGGAGCAAAAGAGGAAAGGGGGGATTGATGACGGATGGTGATGACAATTTATGTCGGAGCTTAAAAGCAGCAAGCAAGAGGTTTATTTAAATTCCCTGCAACGCTGTTGAATCTCCTTGCAATCCCTTCTTCCATGTTGTTGTTGCTGGTATGTTTTTTACTCAGAAGCGGTGAAGAAGAAACCAGGTCCCTGGGAGCAGAGGAGACAGACGACATGGAGTTGCAGAGGAGATACATTGACTTCACATCAACCCTCTTCCGTGAGGTTCGGAGATCATCTCTCGCTGGTACTTGTTTTATTTGGGTTTTTTGTGGTGTTCCTCTAAACCTGTGTTTGGTGATGGAGAAGGGGTTTCTGGATGGGCAGTACGCACAGCTGCGGCAGCTGCAGGATGAGAGCAACCCCGAGTTTGTGACGGAGGTCATCGCTCTTTTCTTCCAAGAGTCTGAGAAGCTTCAGGATGAGCTAAGCAGGACAGAGTGATTGATCTGGTCCACGGACTCCAGTCTTCCTGCTGAGTTCTTCCACAATGATTCATCCTCTGCCAATTTTGTTTGGGGGTGCAATATTGCTCTGCAGAGATGAGGAGGCTGTGGACTTCAAGAAGGTGGATGCTCATGTGCACCAGTTAAAAGGCAGCAGTGCCAGGTTCTTAACACCACCATGAAATATATATATAGAGAGAGCATTCCCAGAGTGTGCATGTTTGTGGCTTTGGTCTTGATTCATTTTTTCTGTGATCCATTATCATTTTGACAAAACCACCACTCATCTACCATACCATGCCTCTGTTGCTTAGCGATCCCTGTGTGTGCGTGATAAATAATAATAAATCAGCATGAGATTACTGAGCTTGGGATCTTCCATCCATCCAACAGCGTAGGTGCTGAGAGAGTCAAGAATGTGTGCATGGCCTTCCGCATCTGCTGCGAGGAGATGAACCGAGAAGGGTCAGATAGCCATCTCTCGACATACATGCATGCATGCATGCTTGTTCTTGTTGCCACCGAGTTGACCGTGGGACTCGCCTTCTTGCAGGTGCCTCAGATGTCTGCAGCAAGTGCGGCTGGAGTATTCCCTGGTGAAGAGCAAGCTGGAGACTCTGTTCCGCTTGTTCTTGTTGCCACCGAGTTGACCGTGGGACTCGCCTTCTTGCAGGTGCCTCAGATGTCTGCAGCAAGTGCGGCAGGAGTATTCCCTGGTGAAGAGCAAGCTGGAGACTCTGTTCCGGGTAAGCGTGCTTCCAAAACCTCTCTTCTTTCATCTGGTCATGCATGATGCGCTTGTTCTTGTTGCCACCGAGTTGACCGTGGGACTCGCCTTCTTGCAGGTGCCTCAGATGTCTGCAGCAAGTCCCTGGTGAAGAGCAAGCTGGAGACTCTGTTCCGGGTAAGCGTGCTTACAAAACCTCTCTTCTTTCATCTGGTCTGGGGGTTCCAATCCATCCTCCTTTCTCACGTTGCCTCCTCCGTGTTGGATGGAAGCTGGAGCAGCAGATCGTGGCCGCCGGTGGATCCATCCATCCCAATAATGTGGTGGCAGTAGTAGAGTACTTGCGAAGCCAGGTGTTGATAGGGAGGAGGAAGAGTCGGCGAAGCTGTTTGTTTTGCTTGCTGTCAAGCCATGCTTTGTGTTTTATGCTCTGCTTTCGCAGTTCCCCTTTTATTTTTTATTTTTTTTGGCCCACTCGAGAGAGAGAGAGAGAGAGAGAGAGAGAGAGAGAGAGAGAGAGAGGCTGCCTGCCATCATGACTGACTCGACAAACATAAATTTGATCATATATGTATGATAATACTTCGGTTTCTAACCATTACAGAATCAAAAAAGTCTCACCTTTCTCCATCAGTGCTCGATCCATGGGTTTGAGGGTGGCATGACCAAGCAACCATTTGCCCGGTGAAGTTAATGCGCAGGTTGTCTGTCGAGGGGAGGGTTGGTGGATGACTCTTCGGCGCATAACGCAGGCCACCAGGCGTGCCGGAGAGCAGCTGCTGCGAAGCTGCCAAGAAGGAAGGGGAGGGTCTGACAAGCGTAAAAAGATGACAAAGAAGAGCCCATTATTGCTCGTGACAGCTTAACCTCTGACGCCTCCCCTCCTTTGCCTTTGGCCACCTTAGCTGTTGTTGTTCCATGAATCTCCCATCCATCATAACTTGCTGGAGCAATGTTGAAGACAGCAGTAGCATATGCAGAAAGAAACGAAGAAGATGCTTCAGAAATATTAGTGTCCCAAGATGGGATGAAATTAAGGAACTTTTCCTCCTCCTGTTGAAGCCAAAGATAGCACAGCAAGCAATGGCAGTCCGAGACTTTTCGACCACCGTGACAATGAGCTGTTGCAAGTGACAAACTCGTGTGTGTGTGTGTGTGTGTGTGTGTGTGTGTCTAAACCAGCTCAAGGAAGAAGATGCGCACACAAACACTTTGCAGACTCCAATGATGAGATGAGACAAAATGAACACAGGACGAACAATAGTCCCCCCCCATGTTGATGAATCAAAACACATTAGCCAGAGATAGATACAATTAGAAGATTCTGGAGGAGGACACACATCCAGATGAAGAAGAAGAAGAACAAGGGGCATCCATCATCTTCATACTTCATACTGATAGAAATCCACGAGTATAACATGGTTTATAAGAAGAACAACACTATAGAGTGTTCAACCGTGTTGTTATGATGATCGATATTGTTACAGCATTAGCCAGTTTATCGGAACCTCAAGACAGAACATGATTGAGTATGGACATAATATTTGTCTATCCAAGAAACCAAGTTTTCTTCCAATAACTCAGAAGCATCTCCACGCCCTGGTGTCGAAATGAAATGGATCATGCTGATCTAATCTGTTAGAACAATCTTTTGAACTTTAGACTTCAAGCCAAGACAGAGGAACCAACTTTTAATCTAATCTCATGTGCATCCCACGAATGAGTACCACCAAAACTAAGTCTGACTGACCGTATGCAAGCAGTAGCGGCGGCGGCGGCGGCAATTATCCAAATGCATGTCGTCGGTTGCCGAGCAGATGAAGTAAACAAGCCACAAGCAGTATACGTCGTCGAGCTTCCGATGTAGGTTGTCAAGTCCGGTAGAGTTGTGCACTTACTTACTACAAGTTAGCAATGACAAAGCTCTTGATCTCATCCATCACTTGGTAAAAATGATCGGTGTTTGGCAACAAGTAGAATCCGATGGTGGCCTGTTCCCGGTACACAAGCTTCACAGAGTGGCCAGCCTTCTTCAACCCTTCCGCATACCCCAATTGCCAGTCCTGAACAAGATCCAATCCTGCCACTATAACCAGGCTCTTTGTGAAGCCGAGACCTTCCAGCTTCGTCGCGTCCGGGCCGAAGGGATTGCATGCCGGGTGGTCTCTCTCTGCCCCCTCGGGGAGATATGCTTTCCAATACCAATCTCTGTCCCTAATGGTGACGAAGTATTTGCCGTCCAACCTCTTCTCCGACTCCGTCCTACTGTTGCCGCCAAACATGGGGTTAAGGAGAATGTTGCCGGAGACCTCGATCCCTGACTCCGCTGCCCTCACGGCCACATGGTGTGCGATGTTTCCTCCAGAGCTGTCCCCTGCGAGGAACACCCGAAACTTGGCGTCCTTTCCGCTTTGAAGCCATGCCTCCGCAGAAGCCCACTGAAGGGCAGCCCACCCATCGTCGTAAGCGCAGGGATACTTGTACTCTGGGGACCGGCGGTAATTGACGGACACGACCACTGCGCCGCACAGGGAGACGAACCGGCGGCAGAGCGAGTCGTAGATGGCGCTGTTGGATGAGGAATGAGCAAAACTTCCGCCGTGGAAGAAGATGATGACCGGAAAGGGGTCGGCAGAGGGCGGCTGATAGAGGTCCGCGAGGAGAGGACCGGCGGCCGCGGCGGCGGGGGCTGGGCGGTAGATGCGGGAAAGCAGCTTCCTGGTGCGCCCGATAAGGACATCGAACGAGATGACGCCATTGACCGGGGTGGCATTGGCAGGGACCTTGCGGTCGAGGAATTCCGCGAGGTGGCGGTCGAAGGTGCCGTCGGGGCGGCGCAGCATGTTGTAGGCCAGCTTGAAGTTGGAGATGAGGACCCAGGTGTTGAGGGGAACCGCCATCTGTGTGGGCATCAAACACAGCGATGAGGAAGAGAGATCAACAAAAGGATCAGGCAGGCTTTGTGTGGGGTTCAGCTTTTGGCTTTTCGTCAATTATAGGAGGAACTGTGGATTAAAGCTTCCATCTTTTTTAGCATTCCCGGGAAGAGGGCAGCTCCTAGTGATCGCAAAAGCGTGTGTTTCTTCGCTTTACCAGATCCAAATATATGAGAGGAGAAAACAAGATGACATCAATGGGGGTTTCTGCATCTCTTTCATCCATCTCAGATAAAGATGGGAACTTTGTCACCGGAATTCAACGGGCAGGGGGAAGGAACACCAAGTGAGAGGACACAGCAGATGGGAACCGATTCAAATCCATCAAAGCTCTGGACTTTGCCGAATTAAACCATAGGAAAGAAATCATCAGGAGCGCATGACAAGAACCAAGTGGCGAAACCCTAACACTAAATCGCCAGAATCGCGTCGAACCCATCAAAATCACAGCTCTGTATCTAATGCAGAAGGCAGAAGGGAAAACGACGTCGAAGAAAAGAGAGTGGGTGAGTACCTTGGACTCATTGGCATTAACCTCGTTGCTTCCGGCCATACTGAAACCGAGCTCAGCAGTCGGTCGAGAGAAGGAAGCAGATCCGGAAGAGCATCAAAATCAAGGAAAACTCTCTCCTTTCCGAGTGACACGGGCTCCGAGCATCGAACGTCAACTCCTTCCTCTTCCCGGAACCCTGTTTCGGTTTTCCGGACCTCCGCTCCCGCTAATCCTCGCGGAAAATAGTGACCTTTCGCGATCCAAAGGAGCAGACCCACATGCGAGAGAAATGGCAGAAAGAGATGGGCCGAGACGGGGTGCGAGGGGGCGAAGCAACGCCAAGAAGCGGTGCGGAGGGAGGAGACCGAAAGGAGACGCGAGGTAGAACGGAGAGAGGGCCGAAGGAGACGACAAATAGGGGAGGCCGAGGCGTCATAATAAATGACCACTCCCCGGCAGCGGACCCACTATTGTACCCAGCGGTAGATAAGACGGAGTCCACCTAAATATGACATCGAAGAAAGGCTCTTTCTCTTCCCATCGTCTTCTTCTTCGTGCAGAGAACAGAGGATGAGAAGCTCTGTATCACGCAAAATAACACGCAAAATAACGCCGCCTCTGTTCGTCGACTGCTCGATTGAAGCGTCCATCGTAGATGGAACCAACATGCCTCTCTGAGCCAACAGCAGCAACCAGAGTCGCGGTGGGCGAGAATTTTACCGACACTGAACTGAGGAGGAATTAATGACAGAAATCCTACCATCGGAGGTACGACAACTACAGCGATGATGACTGTTCCGTCACAATGCGAGGACAGTCACCTGAAGCCATGCACATTTGAGGTAGAAACAAAAACCATTGTAGCTATCAGAGTGGCCTTCTCATGAGTAAAGCTAAAGTAACTATTATGCGCAGGGCAACAGTTCGCCCACCACAGCAACATACTGTTCTCCCATTATAAGGTCATCCGATCCCCCCCTCCCCTCTTCATCAGCAAAATTCATCCTGCCTAACCGCAGAATATTCTGCAGGTAAAACCTGCCATCGATCCAGCAAGAACAGCGCGCTCGGCACAATGCTTGTCTAGATCATGGTGTTTATCCAGAAATATTTACGAGCAAAAGCTTCGAGGGAATGGAATTATAGGGGAAGATCTTGTCGGATGCCGAGTCCTTTTTCCCCTTTTGCTCTCCGGTCTCCACCGTAGAAAGTCAACCATATCAGAGAGAGAGAGAGAGAGTAGATTATTTGACGATAGTTTTAGTTGAACAAAGAGTTAGAGAGAGAGTGTGTTTGTGTAGATAGTTTGATGGTTGTCTTAAACGAACAAAGAGTTGGAGTTAGAAAGAAGGGGGAGAATGATCTGAAACCATCTCGAGTAGATTCGCTTGTGAATGCAGTCAGCAACTTTTTCTGCTGCTTCCACTTAGCCAAACAACACTCGTGCTACTGATCCAAAGGAGGAAGACATCGGATAGATGCAGGCTTCGACCCTCCTTCCAATCGTCATCGCCGAGCTCAAAGTTCATCTGCACCAAAGGTATCTGACAACTGCAGACTTCACTGCTCGCGTCCAGATCAGTCCTCCCTCCCTCCCTCTCTCTACAGCTTCTCCCAGAATGCATGGCCATCGGTGCCTGCAGTTGGCAAGCGGTGGCGTGTGCGGACAAATTGCAGTACCTCGTCGTGGCTCTCTCGCTCTCTGTTCATCCGCCGACGAGCACACCAGCGGATGCGCCAAAGCCTACGCAGACGCCACCAAAAGAGAGGTCTCATTCCCATTCCCATTCCCCACTCGAAACGTGTTCGCTCTGCAGCCAACCCTCGGTTCCCTATCCCTCTCATGTCAGATCCCTCTTCCTCGTGAGGAAGAGGAGGAGGGTACGTGTGCCTTCTGTGCGCCGTGCATCGTCTCTGTGCCGTCCTCCTCCATCTCCTTTCGTGGTGGATGGAACCATTTGTTGCGTGCCACCAACAGCGCTTGTTTGGCGAACCGCCTCGAGCCGGAATTCAAGGCTTCTCCTGACGTAAATGTTGGGTTCATAGTTGAATCTTCGTCCGGTTCGGGTCAAGTCAAGTGTTTCTTGGCGATATGGTTCGGTCCAATCTAGATCGACCCGGTTTGGAAGGGGTCAAAGAACCAAAAAATGAACCGGTTCGGCTCGGTTTAGCATAACCATGGCAGCCGACATGACTTGTGGAGTCGTTTGTCATCACAGGAAGTGAACGCCGACACTAATTACTCCCAACAAATATCTTTTGGAGGCATTTAACTCACACGGGCTATTTGTTTGTCCTAATTCACACGTTTCATGTCGCCACATTAATTAAGTGCCTTATGCTAAAGACAAAATGTTTCGCCCTCTTCAATTCGCATAACCCTCTATAGGATACACATCCATAGAATAAAAACATATTAACGATAGAAAATAATACACAATCATGAATAAAACAATGCACCTAAATTATGTCATCGTTCCATCAAAGAATTTAACTCTAGGATCACATAAGCATAACTTAACACAAAATTTGTTCTATAACTGAATAAATATATTTCGGTTGCCCGAAACAATCGACAAAGAGTCCAAAAATAAATAATTCATCATGTATGAATTAAAACTGTTTGATCTCTATACAATGACATGCAATGCAAGCTACATCTCCCGCGAAGAAATCCATGCAAATGGAGACCTATCCAATTTTGTGAATTTGATTCATCCTTCTTTTGACGTCAAGAAAAGGAGTCATTTGCATGTGCAGCACATTAAAAGGCAATGATTTCAGCATTTTGATTGATTGTTTTTTATATGTCATCATAGGGAAGAAGCCAAGTTGCCGACTTAGATATTAATATCATGGGACCTTGAACAGGCCACAAGCCAATCCAGCCTACCATGAGGAGTCCCATTGAGTGTTGTGGGGCAGTGCATGGCCTTTTGTCTTTGGTCTCATCTGTTGTTCCCCTTCTCTTCTGGCTTCCATGGTAGCAAAGCTTGTTCCCACCTCCAATGGATACGAAAGCTAATGGCAAACTTGCGGCCCCGCCTGCCGACACCATTGCCAAGGCTCAAGTGTTACCATAAGGTTGTTGTGAAGTAGCAAAACAAATCACTGCATGAAGATAGATGCAACAAGGAGAAAGAACATACCAAATTATGGGGGGAAGGTTCTGCTGTATTGGAAAGCTTCCACTGAATCCATTGCATTTATTTGGGATCTACTGTGCTATAACTTGTTTATTTTTCTCCTGATTGATTTGCACCACGTCTTTCTTGGACTTGCATAATACAAGATTAAAATCTCCGTCAACGCAGAAGCTGATGACCCTGATTTGAAAGATAAAAGGCTTATAAAACATTAGAATTCTCCGAGGAGCTCTGCTTCAACCCAGGTAGATAGTCTGGAAAGGATACAAGTGAATCCGTAATTGTTGGGCTGTCAATTGAATTTTGTAGCATGAGGGCATTAAAAATGCACCTTATGGAAGAATTGCTTGCCTCATGAAGGGTGAAGACTACTGACATATGCTGCTAAACACACACAAATAAAGAAGGATGCATCTTCCTGATGGTTGAGAAGATGCCATCCCCACAGCGTTTTACCATGCATTTTTGGGAAACTGCATTATATGTGGATTATCCCTTGTTATGTCAAATCAGATTGGGGTTTCTCCCTACAGACAAATCAGCCCATCAATACCGAATGAAAGTTGCGTCATTGAAATGGAGGTTTCCTTGAGTTAGTCCTAAACAAAATCCAAAGAGGAAGATCATTACCTATGGTGATATGTAAGTAACATCAACCATATGATTGAGAGAGATTGCAGCACCCAGTAACGTATATCGAAAGAAAAAAGGAAAAAAAGAAGCATATGCTGCATGTGTTCATTTACTAAACACAACTACTCAAGTACTTTGCACCAAATTAGCAAAACTACTCTCAGTAAATTATTTATTACTTGTAGTAACAGACAACCATACCTTGTGCATCCAAATAATGTAACATGCCTAATATTTTCTCTCTATGGAGTTCAAGAGCAAGTAGCCATTCTTAACTACAAGTGCGAGTATTTCAATCAAGAATGTAGCTTATTTTGCTATCAGTGATGCAAAAAAAGCAAATTTGTAAAACTTAGTGAACTTGGACATTGCACAAGCTCCAAGCACCTTCTTAAAAGGGGTGGACAACTAAGAAGAAAAATAGAATGCCGTGGGTAGAAGAAGAGAAATGTGATTTTAATCACAGCCAATGGAAATGATCATTCATCAGCGATTTATTTACAAAGAATGTCACTACACAAACATTTTAAGCAATGGTGTCAGGGAATATTGAACATAAATAGTCATGAAAGTACATCAATATTGAAAAAAGCAAAATTTGCAGACTTACTTGATCTGTATAATGCACAGTAAGTACACTTATCAGCCTTCAAATAGATTTGTGGTGTGATAACTCCATGAACTGAGTTGCTCGGTTCTACTTCTGACTGGCACAGAGTTCTCCGATGAAGAATTTATCTTGCACAGATAATATGCTCTTGAAAAAGCCTCAGGTCAGCGTCAGAAGTGTCGGTTATCTCTCTTGAAAACCCTCCAAGCCCACCATATTATCCCAGTGATATTTTCCACTAAAAACTTGAACAAAGAAGCCAACATCTGTATATTTGACTGAAAAACCTCTCGCATTCCTCATCAAAGCCTGTTCGATGATAGTTCAGAACATATCTGTTTGATGCCGACAAGGAATTGGATCTTCTAGATATGTTTTCAACCTAGAAAATAAAATTGGACTAGCATCAAATGATTAACACAAGAAGAAACTACACAAATCAGATAATCATGATGTAACTTTGTTTAGTAGGTAAGTCAAACAGCACACCATAATTTCAGATGGCAACTTTTCAAACATGGAAAACGGAAGAGAGTGCCAGAGATAAAGATTTCCAATTAGAAACTGTTTTCAATGTTGATGAAGATAATTGTTCTACAAAAGCCAATGGATTTCCTTTCATGGTGTATATAACCAATCTCACATAAACATATCTCCACCAGATGGTAAAAAAAAATCTAAACTTAAAAAAAAAAAACTATCATTTAGAATGAACAGAGACCTTCTTCATCTAATATGAGGACATTTCCCACCCACTCTTATGCTCTTTATTTCTATATCTGCAATATAGTCAGCGGAGCTGCAGGTGGACCTTTTAAGTGTCCATGAGTTCTGCCATCGAATTCTACATATAACACCTTTCCTTTTGTGCTGGACTTCTTCTGCCATCGTAGGTCATCAAAATCCACGGGGAAATCTAATGTACCAGGTCTGAGGTCCAACTTACAACCCATGGTTTCTACCATACTATTGATACCCCATGTTACCGTAATGATTCCTGTTCGCCGATCCAAAACACTCTCTTCTTCCTACATATCTTCCAGGACTCGGACACCATCACCGGAACGAGGGAAACAGGAACCATTCACATATGATATAGCAGTTCATCCGTGGAGAGTAACAGCCATTTAAAGTCCCGAACAAATCAAATCGAAGGCGGCTTGGCGCCTTACCTGCTTACCGCCAAAGAAGCCTTCGCCCACACCGGAGACTGGCCCTGCGCCGCTTGATTTACCCTCACAGCCTGACGCCTCACCACCACTGCCGCCGCCTCCTCGGCACCCACCCTGCCGAGTAATTTGGGGGACGACAGTTGACATTGCTCGAGGTTAGCGTTTGCATTTTGTTCAATTTTTTTATTTATTGTTTTTTTATTAATATAATAATAATAATATTATTATTATTATTATTATTTCCAAATAGGATTTTTAGGTTCAAACTTTTTTCTATTCTCTTTTTTCATATTTTTTACGCTTGCCCAAAAAATACATTTTTTTTTAATTTTTCCCTCCTAAAAAATTTCCAAACAGTGACCCCCCCACTTCTAATCTTTAAAAAATGTCTCTTAAAAAAGTTGTCATCTTTTTCGTTCAAATTCAAAAAAAAATTCCGCCAACTGTTTACAGTATTTTGTGGATTGACTTTTATCCACAAAATATTATAGAGTATTTTTATTTTGAAATTTAGATATAGTATTTTGAAATAAAAATACTATATAGTATTTTTAAACTAGCCTGGAGTATTTTTGAAACACTATACAATTTACATGGAATTTTAAAAATAAAATTGGTGAAAGAATACATTACAACTTTTGGAGGTATTTTTTAGATTTTTAAAATAAAAGCTTCCTATTTAAAAATGTTGAAAAGGGAGCTCCATCCGCGAAAAACTCAAAAAGAGTGTATTTTACAGGGCAGTCATCTTTTTTTTATTTAATTTTAAATATATCTGTCATTTGACCGTCAATTATCTTTTTTTTTTTCTCCCTTTTTCTAAGTATTGATCCATAGGGCAAATCGATCCATCGAATTGGATCAGTTCTCGGTTATAATATTTTTATATTACATTACAGTATTTCCTGGTATTATTCAATATATTATAATTTTGTATAGAAAATGGTAAGTAAGTTTTTTTAGGTTGAATTCTACACTTGGTATATGAATTATAAATATTTTTTTAATATTTTTATAAGAATCCACGAGCAATGTTTATAAATGTTATTTCTAATATTTTTCAATCAATTTCTTCCCTTGTGTTTTGTAATATGACTTACGGCCTATATTGTTGCTATATGTTTTATAATAAGATTATATTTTAAAAAAAATATGCCAAAAAAGTAGTTATTATATTAAAAACACTATAAATCAAATTATTTGAATGTTTGTTGTTTTAAATGGAGAATAATATTTATTTAAAACTTGAGGAAAGTTCACATGTATTTTTTTAATATATTTTGAGTCTATTTTCTTTATTAGTCATGGTTTAACTAGACTAAAAAAAATATTCTGATCATCAAAATCATTGTTCTAATTATAAAACATTTGTAAAGAAAGAGACAAAAAATATTTATAAATCTTGGTTGGGTTTCAATTAGGTATGATTCTTAGTTTATGAAAATAAACATTCAAATAACTTGACTTCTATATGAGTGACAGTGTTTTTTAAAATTATTACAGTGTTTTTGACATGTTTTTTAAAACACTGTAATGTAGGGAAATGAACTGAAAAATATATTAGTAAAAAAATCTTATAAAATCTTGCTTATGTATCTTTACAAAAAAAAAAAAACACTTATGTATCATATACTTATATGTATACCAATGTTTTGAGTTACATAGTGTTTCAATAATGCAAGAAAACACTTTAACGTCATAATATAAAGCATTATAACTGAGAACCGATCCATATGAAAAGAGGATGAGAGGGAGAAAACTATGATAGATGACTATTTGTCAAATTAAGAGTATATTTGGAATTAAACAAAAAAAAGGAGTGTTGTTAGAAATTTAGATTTTTGAGAGAAGTTCAAAAAGAGAAATTCTATTTTTGAGAAATTATTATTATTATTGTTTCGTTGTTTTGTCAATTAAATAATATATTAAACCAATTATTAACATACTTAAATGCATTTTTTAATAATGCATATTTATTAATTAAAATAGAAAATACAAAATAATAGGAAAATAGATAAAATCATCTTTAAAAAATTGATTTTTAAATCCTGTTTACTATTCGGGTCCTTCCCAAATTTGACTTGGAATAGATTGGGTCGGGTAAGTTTTGTTGAATTTATGAACTAATGTAATCCGAGGTAACTAAAATATCTTTATCAAACAAATTCTAAGTTAGCATTATTTTTTATTTTTTTATTTCTTATGATTTTAGGATTAATATTTTTTAAAAAATATTTTTCGATTGAATATATGATAATCGAATATAACAAACTAAATTTTCATCAAATCTATCTAGAATTTTTTAGAACTATTAGGACGAGAGAATAATATATTTAGTATATTTATTTTATATTAATTTAGGATGATTAATTTTTTAAATATGACATTTTCTGATTGAATTCGTGTTCTAGTATGACTCGAGTATAATATGAGTGTTACTAGATTTAAACTCTTTGTATTTTTACCAAACATATGAGATGCTAATATATTTAATATTTTTTAATAATTTAAGATAATTAATTTTTTATTTTTTTGGATATATATGATTGAGTGTAATTCGAATTAATTTTTATTAAATCAATCCAAACTTACTAGCACATGATTTTAAGTATGAATTTAGGATGATTAAATTTTAAAATAATATAGTTTTAATTAAACATGTAATCGAATATAACTCAAGTTAATTTTAAGTTCTAAATTTCTTTTTAGAATTTTTAACATATTATTATCATATATTCAGTATTTTTTTTTTTTACTTTTTATGAACTTAGTATGATTAAAATTGGGTGATGCTATCAATTATTTTTATTAAAATTTTATAGAATTATTAAAATATATTTTAAATTTATGATAGATTAAGGATAAAATTATATAAAAATTAATATATATTTAAAATATGTTATGTGAACGAGTGTAACTCCATTGAAATTCGAATGTTAATGTATTAGATAATTTTATATAAAATTAAATCAAATCAAAGAACAATAATAATTATTTAATAATTATCAAGAATATTTTAATCAAAAACTCAGAAAACACGGTCTCGTAAACATCAAATATATGTGGGTGTCACGTGGTAACAGGTAATTACAAAGAGTATTTTTCGATTATATATATATATATATATATATATATATATATATATATATATATATATATATATATATATGTATATATATAGGGTGTGGAAGAGCGCCTAATCCTGTGCTCTTCTTTTGCTTCTTAGTGCCTCAATCGTAGGGTTTCTCGTCTCTGTGCCTTCTCTCATGGGGCGACATCGAAGCCGGAGCGTCAGCCCGCAGCGGTTCAGCCGGAGCCCTCCGCGCCGTAAGCGCTACGACGACCCCCGCGACCGCTTCCGCGGCGGTGGCGGCGGTCGCGGCGGAGGACGGGAATACAGGGATCGCCGCTCCTCTGGCCCCTCCGGCCTTCTCATCCGCAACGTCGCCCTCGACGCTAGGTCGCTTGCCTCTTTCACCCATCTTCTCGTTATTGGGTCTTTTAGACGCATCCTTTGTGTTGGATCGTAGGGTTAGGGTTTCTTTGCGTTGCTTCTCGTCTTTCTTCTATGTTTTGCCAATTATGTGCGTGCTCCTTTCTTTATACCTGTTGCTACTCCAGTGGTTTATGAGATCGATCCATCGATATTGGCTCTGATACTCGTGTTTGTAACATTTGCCTAGTTCGATCTTCTGCTACTGTTCTAGTCACCTAGGGTTGGGTTCTTGATGGTTTCCCCTTTCAGTTGCTAAAGCCGTCTCCTCTTTTGTCATTAGTTTTGCCTTTATTTTGCTGTGTCAAGTGCTTTGATCTTTGCTTTTAAATGTTGTTGCAATCAGAGACATTTGCGCCTTTTGGTTCTTTATTGGATAGTGAGAATAATCTCATGTATTACATGTTCTGACAATTCTTGTTTGTGTTTATTCTTTGCCTAATATATCTCTCTTTGCAGTAAAGTATGCAAAGTCAATACCATAGTAGTATGATGTGCAAAGAGATATCCGTCAATGATCAATATTTATTTGATTGAATTAATATGATGTGTTTGTTAGAGAAAGATAAATAGTGGATTGAAGTGATATACAACGGCAGGAATGCTTGGAGATTTCTCATTTTGAATCAAACTTTGGTGTTGTTTTAATTTTTTTATATTTAGAATAATGGTGGTACAAGATGATTTAGTGGTTTTGAAACCTTCCTTTTCTTTTACATGTGTCCAAAGAACCCTACCCTAGCATTAGCTTTTGAGACATCATTGGTGTAGCTTTGCCATATTACAAGTCTTCACTGTCAATTTTTTTCCTTGAATCCCATTGTTACAAATGTATAGGAATACATGGTTATCTAGGTGAACTAGGTGACAAGTCTTGGTCTACAGAAGCTGTTCTGTTAATCTAATTTTAAATATATTGCATCGGACACAGCAATAGATGCACCATCAGACAATTTATTTTTTTGCTATTGTATTCTCTCCTTTTATCTAGCTGTGGTTTTGGGTTTTGAAAATGTCAAAGGTTGTTTATTTGTTAAAATTTATATTTTTAGCTTTAAAAATGGTAATTTTTGGTTCAGAAGCTAATTAGTTTTGTATTTAATCTTCTTGCGATATCCAGGCAGGAAGATCTTCGTATTCCCTTTGAGCGCTTTGGCCCTGTGAAGGATGTCTACCTTCCAAAAAATTACTATACAGGGTATTCTTTTTTCTAGCTGGAATTATATCTTTCTTAATTGTATGCAAGAGCAACATGGCAGTATTTAATTGTCTTATGCTGTCAGATTTCTTGTTTATTTGTACTAAAATGCTTTCTTGGTTTGAAATAATGGTAAATTATCGCTTTGAGATCAAGATCTTTTGGTTTTGTAAATAGTTATTCATCTTCATGGAACTAATGATAAAGAAGCTAGTCATGTTATTAGGCAAATATTTGGGTCTCTTTCATTGTAAATGAATGGTCTGTCACATAACTTTAGCTGCATAATGTGTTTGAAAATGAAACATGTAAACCAGCTTCACGTTGGCTAATTTATTAGGAGATCTGAACTGAAATGGATGTGGCCTCATTTGTGGAACCTAAAATCTACTTTTTTTTTTCATGGGCATTACAAGTTATTTGTCTGGTTTATTAAGGCAAATAATATAGAAGCCTCCAGGCATCTGGGTTTTTTAATTCATAGCTTCAGATAGGCAATTGCACCCAGGTATGTACCATGTATTAATATTTGAGCCTTTGTCCTCAACAAAGTACAGTAAATGATTAAATCTAAGACCATCAAACAATTTGTTAACGCAATTGTAGTATAAGATCAGATGTTTCTTTTTGTTTCTGTGATTTTTATGAACTAACTAGAAATAGTATATAGGTACACATGCTTTTAGAGAGTAAGATTGTTGAGATGTAACACAGATGACCACATATTGGAAAGTTAGATAACCTCTCAGATAGCATGAATGCTTCAACAGACAATATTGTTGCTACTTCATGTAAATTAAGTATTAAAGTTATTGCCATTTATGAAATTTTTAAAATGCATTATATGACATTACAATTTTAAACATATCTTTCTGGATATGATTGTTGTAGAGAGCCACGAGGCTTTGGATTTGTCAAGTTCCGTTATGCTGAAGATGCTGCTGTAGCTAAGCAGCATATGAATCATCAGATTATTTGTGGGCGTGAGATCTCAATTGTCTACGCTGAAGAAAATCGGAAAACTCCACAGGAAATGCGTATGAGCGCAAGGATTAGGTATTTTTCTCTTTCTTATATTCCATCATATTTTTTTCCCAGAACTTATGTAAATTATGGAAATAGTTTGCTTTGAGTTTATGTTCCATTTCATAGCATTCCTATTTATTTATTGGAATCCAAAATTGGTAGGTCAAGCCAGTAATTTTTTTTATAAAAAGAATATACTTATTGCGCCAATTACATTGTGCTGCTCCAGTGAAAGATACATGGGAGGAAGCCACAGGAGACGATCTCCACCGAGATCTCCTGGTCGACGACGTCGCTGTTAGTATTTTGAGCCTTGATTTCTTCTTACTCTGTATAGTCGGAACTGCTTAGTCACTACTGCTTGTATCACAAAAGATAAAAAATGTTTGTAATTCTTAAATTTTTTATTGATTACTTTTTATTTCTTCTGTTCGATGCTTTTGTTGGCAGCATATTCACGCTCACTTTCTCCACCAATACGGGAGTCAAGGTTTGTGTTTTTTTTCCTGTTTTAATATATTTGCTTTATCATCTCATTTCATGTATGTTTCTTGCATGAATTTATTGTTGACTCTGTCATTCCTCTTTTCTTTTTTATCATGTGAGCTAAAGTGAAAGGTCAATTTTCTTTAAATGGACTTCAATTTGGGAACTTATTGTTAAACTTACAACCATACCGAATGCTTTTTTTTTCTCTCATTGCTTGAATTCTCATTCTTATCTCTGGTCAATGTGCTTACTTATCTATTTCAAGAACACATTGTTTTCCACTTATAAGCCACCAGTGTTCTCCATTTAGTCCTATGTGAGATAATTTTTTTCTTTTTAATGGTAACTTTACTAAGACTAGGTACATCGCAAAGTGGGCCTTTTGACTATGGTATTTTGCAGTACCAACCTGAAACCATAAAAGGGTTATATATTATTTTTTGTTTGGATTTGGTCTAAGGCATAAATGAATTTTTGTAACAAGTTTACGTGGTAAACTATTAGCTAGCGAGTCTTATTATGAACATATAATGATGATAGTCTTGGATCTTTGGGAACAAAGGTGTCATCATCTTTGCTTCCTACTTTGTTTTATGAAGGGTATCTTTTCTGTTCACAAATTGCTTGCCTTATGATTAGTAAATGCAATAGAATAATAACCAATTCAATTGTGTTGTCTTCAATTTAAGCATCTGTGCAGGTTCAGCACCAATTATGGTAGAAGTTAATGTGATTAAGCCTTTGTACAATATTCATTATTGATCGTTGGTTGCCACTTGATACCATGAACCCTTTATAAAGATCAGTAAACAGATTATCATCTTGCTTTGTCTTTTTTCTTTTTGAATGATCAATTTAGGCTTTGTAGAACTTACCTTCTAGTGCGTTGCATCTACCAGCAATGTCTATAGGCATCTTAGTTTCTCCTCTATATCATTTACTTGCTCTTTTTGACTTTGTTACACCTATTTAGTTCAAAAATCTTTTTTTGGTGAATGTACCTTATTGATTTTTATTTCTGTTTGCACATTTTGCCTCATATGTTGTAATTATATATTTAATAATCATCAAAACGTGTTTGGACACATGCTTAATGATGCTTTTACTGAAAACGCAAATAATAGCTTTAGTATTCTTTCTTCACAATTTTGTTTAAATAATAGGACTTCCTTGTAAATTTTCTGCTGTCATTTTGCAACTACTAGCATCAGGTAAAAAACTTGACAGGTTTGACTTTTAGGATGACCTATAGGACTCTAATGGGCTTCTATTGTTCTCAAACCTTAGCTATGGTTACATGACATGTCTTGCTGAGATGCCATTGCTAAGGATGTTAAGATGTTTTTTTTCACTTGGATTTAGAAAGTAAATACACTTTTGGGTTCCTCGGTGAATTCCAGGATTTAACTATGGAGATTGGGTTCCTGGGTGGATTCCAGTAAAATTGATTGGCAAGTTTATTTTCTCAAAATTAACTGTGAATATTGAAATTTTGGGGTCGTTAACCAGTTATATTATCATCAAAACAAGATCAGCATGATATAATGATCTTATAAGGACCTAATTGATCTGAACCGTAGTTTCCAAGAATTAACTTGATGTTGATATGCCATGATCTAACCTAGATTTTGAGTTTTCCTGCTTTCCATCTTTAGTGAGGGTTAAGAATTGGGCATGGGCTTGGATCACATGGTTTTGATTCTTTCTTTCCTCCCTCTATGGAGTTAATGAGCTTTTAAGGGTCTAATTGATATTGGACCATAAGTTCATAAGATTTTTCTCTGTTTTCCTATATAATGATTATTTGATCTCAATGGCATTTGAGCTGATCCAGCTTATTGGTACCGCCACTTAGTGACACAGTTCTTATTAACGTCAGATTTCTCCTATTTGAAATGTATGGTTGGATCCCACCAAAGGTAGACAGGCCTATGTCGCTGAATGCATCTAGTATGGAAATTGGACAGTTCAGTTAGAAATGCAGTGCATTCTTTATTTGGATTCATTGGAATACATCACTTCCTTGTTCTGTCAGCCTCTTCCTTCACAGTGTTTGCTTGTTGGATAATTGGATGCAAGATTTATGAAGGATTAATAAGGAGCAAATTTGGATGGTCTCAATTTATGTATTATATGGCATCAAGAGATTTGTGAGCATGAGTGACCTATTACCTGTTTGATGGTATTGGTCTTTTTACCTTATGTGTATCAAATCCTTAAGTTGTTACGGTCAGGGAAAAAATCATTGGCTATTATAAGATATATGCCTTTGGATGGAAGAGAAAGAGATACAAGTCTGTTCTTTTTTCCTGATGATGTCTTCCTTTAGCATTAGTTTTTTGGTATTGACTGTGTTCCAACTGTTATCCATATTACTTGAGTGCATGAAACACAAAGTATGTACTATTCCTCTAATACTTGGTTTCCAAACACATTCACTTGCGGGAAAACCTCTTCTCGTATCTATATTAAAGCATTATATTCTGTCAGCCTCTAGTTAATTTTTTGTTGTTGTATACATCCATAGTGTCTTTTATCATATATATTGTCTTCCATTATCGTGTATCCATTGCCAGGATTTCAATATTTGATGTGCTATATTTGGCTGCATATGATTTGAGAAACTGTACTAAGCACCTAGAGTATTGGTTCAGAATCTGCTAAATGAAAATCTTTTTTTTGTAGTTGTATTTTAGGTTTTCAGATATTTGCTTGAAGATGCTTAGTTGATACTTCTAAAATGTAGCTATCGAAGTGAATTTTACTGTTACATGGTTTTGCAACTTCTATGTTTATCATTTTATGTTTTTACCTGCATATTTGCTTATATGATTATATTTTCTTGAACTTTAACAATATGAGGCTCTAGAATCTGAATCCGTGGAAGTCATATGTATGTTTATCCTTTAAGCATAAATGTATACTTGTTCTCACTGGACTCTGTCCTGCATCCAGGGAAGTTGAACGACTATATGTTTGCTCATGCAGATCATAAAAGTGAAAAGAGATCCTAAAGTATCAAGGGGTTAGTAAAGAGAAAAGAGAAAGAGACCCAAATGTTATTGGCTAGTTGATTACCTTTTCTTGAAGCTATTCAAGAAGATTTTATTAATGCCCATCTCCATCAACAGTAAATACAGAGAAACTACAATCCATAGTATCTTTCTTTAAACATTTTTTGTTACTTTTCTGGCAATCTAAAGATTGTTGCTTTGATTTTGTATACTATCCAGTTAAGAAAGAATCTAGAGCTTAAAAAGCCAAAAGAAAGAATCATGATCTCCAGTGCATAAAGCAAAAGAGGAAGTATCATGATTTCCAGAGAATGGGAGACCTTGAAAGTACACATTGCTAGAGAGAGAGCATTGTCTTGATGGTGGTCATATACTTGTGTGGAAAGTAATGATAAGTGTGCCCTAAGAAAGTTGAAGCAAAGAGCTTTGGAGTCAGCAGATGCTGTTCGACCAACAAGTACACCATTAAAGGCATTAACTGAAACATTTTTGGACAAAGTTTCATAATTTTGTTCCGAGAGTGATATACTACAGGTAAACGTCATGCTTCCAACATTTAGTTTCTGAGTTGGAGAGACCTGGAGCATCTCCATGCCCAATAATGGCATGCCGACTCATTTATTAAAATCAGAACATGTCAAAATTACAATTTTTTGCTTCTCTCTTAGCCAATCTTACCTGAGTATGGAAGAAGAAGATACTACTGTCCTGCCTGCAGATCAATGTTCATGTGGTTGCTCTCATCATCTGAAATATGTGTTTTCTCATGTGGCAGGTGTCTAATTATTCAGTATGTATTGATATTATCTTTTGTTTACATGAAAGCAGGGACCATGACAGGAGTACACGTGATGATTACTACTCTCCGCCAAGATCCATCTCCCGATCTCCTGATGATAGGGATCATGGGTTTCACCATCAGTCTTCAAGTCCCAAGGGCAATGGACGAAGCCCGTCCAGGTCTCGTTCGTACAGGTCGATACTCTGTTAGACTTAATTGTTTGATGAAGTGTTAGGAACTCGAAACTCACTGATGACTTGTTAATGCAGCCCTCGGTGATCATCGAGCCTTGGAAAATCCTGTGGCTTCATTTCATCACCAATCATAATGATGCTTTTTTTTGGCTGGCATGCTTGTCAATTAGTCTGCAACCCCATAGTCCTTAAGCTTGATAGAACTTTATTGTGTCCATGTAAACCGTGAAAGTGTCATATTGTTGCTGACTTGGTGTTTTGCAACATTGCTTGTACCTACCTACAAGTCTTTCGTTGTTAGGCGCAAGCTTTTTGCTAGCGTAGTCATATTTGCCCGTTTCGTTTTCAGATTTGACGAGTTCTGTGATGTTTTATTTTTTTATATTATTATTACATACCTACATGACATTACCTCTTTTGATGTTCATGATTTTGATGTATGATTAATGGTTCAAATGCTGGGAGTTACTTCTCAGCTGGCTATTCCCACCTACAAGTAATTATTACATTTTAAAGTTATGTTGCCAGCACATAAACTTGTCTTAGGTTTGGCATTTTTATTTTCATTGATTTTCATGATAGTTTTAGGTTTATAAAGCATTTGTTGTGTAGAGATAAAACTTGTCTATAAATAGATCCCAGATAATCATTTGAGGGGTTTTTTAAACTTCGTAGAGTGGCCTGAAATGTCAACAAACATAACATTTTGAAGCTACTCTCGAGTGGTACATGGTTGGATGAGTTTTTAGGATAATGTTCAGGGTTGATTTGTTATATTGTTTCTTAGTAGTGACATGAACACTTGTGAGGACTTTTGATCGTGATATATCATCTTTGACATTTTGTCGTGTGATTGTCCAGAGTTAGTGAAGTATATGTTTGTAATTGTATTAATTATTAAGTGTTTGTTGAGATAGCTATTCGTGGGATTTTGAGTTAAACGCTTCCTCTAATCCTCTCTTTTGTATGTTATTAAAGGATCATAATAGGTTTTGGAGGTTGACCTTTTGTAGACAAACATGTAAGGGTATCACACGATCTAGGTAAAATCAGTTAAGTTTATAACAAATAGTATCAAAGCGGGATAAGTATATTTAGAAACACTTAGTATGTAGACGTGAAGGACCTAACAGGATTATATTGAGGACAGTCAGCACATGTAATCGTTTGACAGAAATGAGCATTGGGTTGTATGAAAAAGGAGTCGTCCAAAATAATGAGCATCCAAGATTGATATTCAAAGGAATGGTTAATTTTTTGTGCGAGAGGCATCACAAGGACAAGTGAGCAAGATGCTTGACAAAAGATGAGATCGTGCAAGGAAAGATATGTTGCTTGGCGATTGAAATAGTTGTATGTGGACGAAGGACTACTAATGACCATCTCAAGGTGATTGAAACTTGGCACTATGGAGCATTGAAACTTTCTCTTTGGCATAAGAAGTGTATGTTCGTAGGATAATTCATATAAACGTGGGGGACCTAGTTGTGTTGCATTGAAATCAACCAACATGTATGATCATTTGAGGGAAATAAGCGATGAGACATACGGAAAGGAGTCGCTTAGAGGAATGAGGTATTTAGAGGAATGACTAAACCTTAATGCGAGTGATATTATACGAGGATAAGCGAGCTGAGAAAAATGTGTAGTGCACAAAGGTTGGGATGACTGAGTTCGAGCTATGGCTCGACGGTGCAACAAAACTTGATGATGCTCAAGGCAAGTGAGGTGTTTGGCAAAGGATGAGATGGTGCAAGGAAGGATGGGTTGCTTGATGATCGAAAGAGATGTGTAAAGCTCAAAGAGGTGAGAGGAATTGCTAAGTCAAATAATTTGATACTCATACAAAAGCTTATATGTGTCAAGGTGATCGAAGGAAAGTTTATATGTGTCAAGCTCAAAGAGGTGAGACGATGGACTATTCATGGCTATCTCAAGGTGATCGAAACTCAACGCTATGAAGTATTACAAATTTTTTTTTGACATTGAAAGAATATGTTCGTAGGAGATTGAAGTGTGCAGTAAGTTTAGCATGTTGCAAGGCCTTAGAGGTGCAACATGAGCTATATTGACGAATAGTCATAATCTAGCAAGTGCGTTCATGAGGGTGAAACAATGCTCAGTTTGTTCAGCAAGGCGAAAAAGTCCACGGGGATGGTGGTTTCCGAAACTTCTAAAGGGAAGGATACGGTGAGAAAAGTTACTCCAATGTGATATATATTTAAGAGGGATAAATCTCGATTCTTCAGATGAAGAATAATGGGCAATAAATCTCAAATATTGATAAGGGTACCTCAAGACAATAATTCCACAAAGCTCAATGGACTGAGCGAGCGACAAAGAGTAGTTATATGATCTTGCACGAGATAATGTGTTGGTGGATACATTGTGAGATCAAGTGTGAGAGCGACCCAAGACAACACTAAATGAAGGCACCTCTAAAGTCGATGTGGAGATTGGACTTAACGATTGGTTGACCCATAGAATGGTGGGCACGAGGGCTACCACCGTGAAGTGCCCAAGCCATACGAAGAGAGTCAAAATAAAAGGACATAGAGCGGAGGTACAAAACTTTTTTTAGATAGAGGTCAAGGATATAAACTTTTATAAAGACAAGAGCGAGATCATGTCGTTCTATGGGTCTCTCGTTCTGATGGTGTAGACTTAGCTTGTATGATGCCAAAGTCGAAGGGAACTTCAAGGCGCATGCACCTATCTCGGTAAAATATTTGACGGAGGAACTAAGACGACAACCTACGGAGGCAAAATTAGGGTTAGAATGTCTTAGCACGAGGTAAGAGGACCCTGAAACATGTACTATTGAAGAATATGTAGTGCTGCTATTCAAGTTGTCGTAAAGGAAGAGATGTGATGTGGAGATTGTGTTGGGGGTAGGGGCCCAAAATCTAAACTATGACACACCAATTTAAATGAAGTCAGATCTGGGTGTGATCAGTGAGCGAATGGATGAAATAATAAAATATGCTCATAATTAATTCCAAGACATCTGAGAGAGACTTCTATATTATGGTTTCAGGATCATTATGCTCGAAGATGCATAACCGTGCAATGATTGTGAATGAGGCTACAAAAAAAATAAAATAAAATAAAATCATATCAATCACACGACATCGAAATATAATCAATTTGATGCTGTGCTTCTATCACATTATTATTCTCAATAGGTATCATCAACCCAAGATCTGACTTAACATGGACCAATCATGAAATCCAATTTACGCTTTTTTTTTTTTTTTTTTTTGCGTTGGATCGATAGATCAAATCGAGGTCAATTATATATATATATCTCTCTCTCTCTCTCTTTCTTTGTTACTGACTGCATCGACGACGATGGCAGTTTTAAATAAAGGACGGATGGCTATCCATTCTTTACGTTCCGGAAATGAAGCGGCAATCTTTTGCTTCCCTGTCCGAAAATAACAGCAATCAGCAGATAGCCATTGACTGGTGAAAACCCTAAAGAAGGTGAGGAGGAGGAAGAAAGAGGATGAAGAAGATAACAAGGAAACCTGTGCAACAAGAGCCGCCTGAACGCTACAGATATCTCACTCTTCCATTAATAGCCGCTCTGCGCCTTATCTCGGCAACCCGGGCCGCAGGAGACGGTGTGGGCTTCCTCTCTCTCTCTCTCTCTCTCTCTCTCTCTCTCTCTTCCTGTCCTTCCTTCCTCTTGTGGGGAGATTAAATGCAGGAGATGGGAGCAAAAAGTAGCCTTAGAACGTAGGAGGAGGAGAGTGAGAGAGAGAGAGAGAGAGAGGAGAGGAGGACAAGGGTGCGGGTGGGGTGATCGATCGGATCGAGCCATCGAGGGCCCTGCAGCCAGCCACAGTAGGAGTTGGAGAAGAAGAAGGAGGTGGGGGAGTGAGGGTTGCCATCGCCGACCATGTCTACATCCCTCTTCTCCCTTCCGTTGTCTCGCTCGCTTCCTTCCCTCGGCAGACACTGATTCATCTCAGCTTTTGTCTTTCTGTTCTCGTCGTCTTCTTCTTTTGTATCAGCGGCTTCCTCTTCTCGCCCTTCCACATCAACAAGCAACGTTGTCCAAGGTTCCCTCTCTCTCTCTCTCTCTCTTCTTCTTCTTCTTCTTCTTCTTCTTCTTCTTCTTCTTCTTCTTCTTCTTTGGATCGATGCAGGTGAGACTGGTGACCATGCCCGCCCCATACAGCCGCCAAAGATAGCACAGCCACGGAGTTTGAGCGACCAAAGCCATGACGACGACAACACATGCAGTCCTAGCAACCCTTCGTTGAGACCATCTCTCATGGCCGTCGCTGTCGATCATTGCCATGGCTTCAAGCCCCCGATTTGGAGCCGCCGATGCCGTCTCCGCTCCTTCCCCCACCCCAACCCGTCCCTCCTCGACCCCGAGCCGGCGGCTGCCCCTGGCCTTCCCCTTCGGCGCACCCCAAAGTTCTGCCGGAGCCTCTCCACCCCCTGCCTCTACTCCACCAGCGCCATCGGCCCCGACGAGCCCAGGCGCGACCACACCGCCCGCATTGAGATCGTCGCCGGACGGCAGTCGCGCACCATCCACGCCCTGGTCGCCGAAGCGGCCATCGCGTTGGCCTTCGGCGCCACCCCGGTCCCCGTATCCGAAGGGCTCAGCGCGGCGCACTACCTCTTCAACCGCTTCGGGCAGAGCTTCGCGGTCGTCAAACCTGTCGACGAGGAAACGCCGGCCCTGAGCGTCGTCGGCCCCCCCAGCTGGAAGCACTCGACGCACGCTAGTGAGACGGGAGTCCGCGAAGTCGCCGCTCACCTCCTCGATCACGATGGGTTCGCTGGCGTCCCGCCCACAGCCCTCATCGTGATTTCCCGGCCAATCTCCGGTTCCCCCCAAGGCGATCCCACCGCACCGCCCGCCAACCAGTCGCCGGAGAGGAAGATAGCATCGATTCAGCGATTCATGCCGCACGACTTCGACGCGGGCGAGCTCGGGCCATCGAGATTCTCCGTCTCGTCCGTGCATCGTATCGGCATCCTCGACGTGCGGCTTCTCAACGTCGATCGCCACGCCGGGAACATCCTCGTCAAGAAAGGGAGCGGTGGCGGCTGTTACGACGGCTGCACCGGTGACTCCATGGCCGAGCTCGTGCCGATCGATCACGGACTCTGCTTGCCCGAGCTGCTCGACGACCCCTACTTCGAGTGGCTCCACTGGCCGCAGGCATCGGTGCCCTTCTTCGAATCGGAGGCAGAGTACGTCGCATCGCTAGACCCATTCGGCGACGCCGAGCTCCTCCGAGTAGAGCTGCCATCCCTGCGGGAATCATCCCTCAGAATCCTCGTCGTATGCACCATCTTCCTCAAGAGAGCGGTCGTGGCCGGCCTTTGCTTGGCCGACATCGGGCACATGATGACTCGAGAATTCTCCGGCTTAGAGGAAGGCCCCAGTGAGTTCGAGGCCCTCTGCAAGAGAGTGGAGGACACCATGAAGAACACCACGCTCTCCCCGGAAGACGACGGCTATTTCAACGAGGAAGTGAGCAGCGGCGACGATACCTCACAAGTCCAGTTCGACATGGAAGACGCCGACGGGAGCGGCGCCGAGGATGCGCTGGACGTCGCGCCGCTGCTTGGGAAGGAGGAGGACCATGCCAGTGAGAACGGGGATGGCAGCGACGAAGGTAGCGTGAAGGAGCACAAGCTGGGGGGATTCGGCAAGAGCTTCAGCTTCTCGGCGGCGTACTTCAACCATGACGGAAGCAGGAGCATATCTTTCGAAGGGTTGAGCGAGGAGGAGTGGAGTCTGTTCCTGGAGAGGTTTGAGGACCTCTTGCCTGAAGCACTGGAGGCTAGGAAGAGCATGGGGTCGAAGCAAAGGCTGGGAACCTCGTGCAGGTTCTGAGAGGCATTTCTACAAATGACTCATGTGCTACCTTGAAGATATTGGATGTAGGTGATGAACTAGGTTGGATCAACTTTGAACAGCCAAAAAAAAATAGGTTCTTCGCATGTATACAAGTGGAAAAGCACAAAAAAAACCAAAAGCTTACTTGTATGTGGTGATGATACGGCACTCCTTCGAAGGTGTGATAGAAAGCTTCGCCATTTTGATTGATGCAGACTTCGCCTCGGTTCGAGTGTTGTTGTTGCACGACTAAATTTAAAGACGGGAATGCCCATGCCATATATGTTGTTGCATCGTCCCAACCGCACGCGTCCGAAGCCATCGGCTTCTTCCTCAGGACGCGCTTCTCCGGCTCGAGCGACGCTGCCGCCGGACTGTCCGTCCACGGCCTGTCCGTCAAGTCGGGAGTCGAGAGCAGCCTTTTTCGTCGCCTCGGCGTTGGTCTTCTTCTACATGGCACTGTCGAGGACATCCGACGCATGTTCGACGGAATGCCGGAGATGGACGCGGTGTTGTGGACGTCGATGCTATCGGGGTATGCCCGGAACGGGGATTCGGTGTCAGCCTTGGCGTTCTTTATGAAGATGGTGGACGGTGGGCTGCAGCCTGACCATGTGGTGGTGTCGGTGAGCTTTGCTTGCTGTTATGTTAGCCTGCGGGCAGTCGGGATCGATCGGGCACGGGAGGAGTGCGCACGACTGTTGCGTTCGTCGGTGCTTAGGATCGCCGTTGCAATTAGGCAATGCTCTTGTCTTCTTCCACCGCCTGCCCGCCCGGCATGTGATCTCATGCACCGCTCTGATACTTGGCCACGGATCGAACGGCCATGCAGATGTTGCCCTGAAGCTGTTCGACGAAATGTGCACGCAAGGGATACAGCCTAATTCGGTAACTTTTCTTGGGGTGTTGTCGGCGAAGCATTTGGCGAAGACCGGCCGGTTGGTGGAGGCGGAGAGGTTCGCGGCGGAGAGCTTAGCAAACATGCATGCAGATGCTGGCAGATATAGTGATGTAGAGAGAGTGAGGGACTTCATGAATGAAAGGAGTGTGAGCAAGCAGATTGGATATAATAGCTCAGTCGAATCGGTAAGTTAAAAGGGCTGTAAAGTTCTGTCAAAAGAAAGAAAGAAAAGAAAAAAGAGATGCTGTGACTGACATATTTCTGGTACTACTACGGTGGTCATTTATTCTCAATTAAGTGAATTAAACATTGTCTTATTATTCAAAAGTACACTAGTAAAGCCTTTTATGCATCCACACAGTGGTTACATAACAAAATATTAAGAACTAGAAATACAACAGCATTGAGATTGTTTTAAGTAAATTGTAGTGCTTCCCAATAAATGTTTGATAAGATGTAAGACTAGTGACAGATAACATATCAATACCCGATCAATTTATTGATCGTTTGACCCCAAGCTACTAGTCAAAATACTTAAGCTGAATTTGATAGTAATACAATCATCAAACCCTTATAAGCCAATCTTAATCTTACTCACTTCCGATGTGACACTAATGGAAGTGTTATAATCTTACTCATTCAAGAGCTTGACGTTCTCGTTAAGGTCCAACATAATCCAAATCAAACCCTAGCATGAATAGCCCAGTGGTGGCTCTATACTGCGTGATGAGTCATCTGACTCTATCCACAAGTAGCCCTTTTCTACTCGAAATCTCTCACCATACCTAAATACTAACCTAACTCCGATGTCAAAATGTCAGAACTCGAGCCTAATAGACTAACTAGCCTATCAACTTCGTCTGACCCAAGTCAATTATCAAAATGCTTAAGCTAAAATACACACATCAAACCTTTATAAATCAATCTTAATTTTACGAGACAGAGTAGCAACGCAAAATCTATTGGATAGAACTGAACCCTACACAGATCCCCATACATAAATCTCACTCAAAATATATAAAACTGGAGCATCAATATAATAGCAACATAAAACCAAACCAACTCTTTCAAAATCACATACAAGCGAGTCAACTTTGCAAAGAAAAAAATTGGCATAAATAGAAGATTAGTTGGTGAACTTTAGAATTTCCCACATACGAGTGCAATTTTCATAAAACATCAATATATGCTCAAGATGCAGATGACAACCAGATAGTGTCATGGAAGCGTAAAATAAAAGTCAATGACATAGAACACGATTTTTAAGTAATGAAATATACAACAATAACCAACTGAAAGAGAACACATTCGTCGACTTGTCGCTAAATTACTAAAAATTTTCACCTGCATACCAATGCTAGAGAGGGAAAAATAAAAAATAGAAATGTTCGACAGAAACATCTACAGTCTCTTATGCGATGAATTCCCTTGAAAGAAACAGAGGCTTTTCACTAAGACGGACGGAGACACATGCAATTGGGGTTTCCATGAATTAATAATCTCGTAACTCATTCCTTGCATCCAGAGATCCTCAAAGCACAAACAAAGCATCTATGTATGATCTTGTTCATTATCTGCAACACACCATGGCTTAATTCCAAGTCTTGCAAATGAATCCAGGGAGAGCTGAATCCAGAGTTGCAGAAACATATATCCACTGATCACTAAAGTGAGATCGATAGATTTCAGAAGCCTGAGGACTTAGTTTCCTTCGATTCAAGTGTCCTAATTGTTCTCTCTTTCTCTGTTCCTAAGCATAATTCTCAGACCTAGCATGGGGCGACGGGAACAGAAGAACCACCCGAAAGAAGCCTAAATCTTGCATCAATTATTTGCGACGAAGACCTACTACAGATGGTAATTAGAGTCGAGATGAGAGGGAGAGAAAGAGCGGAATCAGACCTCATCGGTCGGGGAAAAGCGTCAGCACCTTCCTCTCACCGCCGTCTTCTCTTCTGGCAGGCTCCAAATCATCCACGGATAGAGCGGCAGGTGGTGGCGTCAAATGCAGAAACCCCGTCCCCGGCGCCGGTCCTACCATCTGATGCATCGCAGGTTGCGGCATTCCCCGGTTCAGGAATCCGTGGTCAAACCCACCCGTTGACGATCCGAAATGCCCCAGATGCCTCTGGTGGTAATACTGCTGCTGTTGCTGCATGGCCGCCGTGATCTGCTGCTGGTGCTGCAGCGCTGCCGTCGGCACGTACGGGAGGAACGGCTCGGGGGCCGCGGCCGGCCCGCGGCTGAGGAACTGGTGTGGCACGGGGGCGCTGGCGAAGAGCTGGTCGGTGGCGGCGTCGGCGGCGGAGATCGGGCCGCCGCCGGAGGTGCTGAGGCCCTGCATGCGCTTGAGGTAGAGGCGGTACTTCTGGAGGTGGCTGGCGACGTTCTCGCGGGTGAGCCCGTCCACGCTCATCAGCTGCATTATGGTCTTGGGGACGGCGTTCTTGATACCAAGGTGGGCCACGGCGTCCACGAACCGTTTGTGGAGCTGCGGCGTCCAGACGAGGCGCGGCCGCTTGAGGGTCCGCGCCGGCTCGTCGCCCCCGCCGCTCCCTGCGGCGGCCGAGGCGGAGGACTCGAAATCGGAGAGAGGCGGGGCCGGGTGGGAGCAAGCGGCGGGCAGGGGCGGGGCCGGGGGCTGGGGAAAGAGGGTCGGGTTGAGATTGCCATTGGCGGCGCCGGCAGCGGTGATGTCGAAGGCGAGGGCGAGCTCTGGGGTGATGAGGGTCTGCGATAGCGGCATGAGCTCCTCGGGCGACGGCAGCTGCTCCTCCCAGCGAGCGAACCAGTTGGTCTCTTCCTCCTCCTCCTCCCTCATCGCAACTAACCAGATGTGGTTGCCGTGGAAATGTTATCCTAATCGATCCACTCCTCTGCTGTTGTAAAGCCGCCCGATCGATCGACCGATCGAATCTGGCGAGACGAAAGAGAGAGGACGAGCCGAGGAGAGAGAAAGGGATCAGAGGAAAGAAGACGAAAGCGAGCGAGATGGAATGGTGGTGGGTTCGAGGTGGATATCTCGAGTTATATGGGGTGCTCTCCTTTGATGTGGGGTTATCATGTACCATGTATGTTTATCAAGCATGTATCATGTACTCCATTCCCCTCTCCCCCTCTCTGTTGTCTACATGTGGTTCCTTCCTCGTCATCACATACTTCCTTTCGCATTAAGTATGTATGATGATGTCAAACGGCATACAAAGTGGCATTTATTCTTAGAAGGAGTGCCTGATTCAAGTATTACTTCCAATCTACGAATCAATGTTCGTCGACCCTCGACATAACCGTGGAGGTCACTCGCTGTAAGAGTGGGGCCATTGGATCTCCTGAGGTGGGGTCACGTCACACTGTGGACGTGATCTCGTGACGTAACTACGGGTTCGGGACCGGAGACGTCTCCTTCCCCGGTGGTCGTTGTTGTCCTCGTGTCCTTGTCCGTGGAATCACATGGACTTGGGGTGATAAGAACGAGCAATGGACGGTCCATAATGTCTCCCTTCTTTATATATATATATATATATATGGATGAATTATATATATATATATATATATGGAAGATATTTCTAAAAAAGACCTCTCTTTTTGAATCTGAGAAGCATCTCCCTTTTCTTCCTATGGATGTGTCCGATTATAATATTTTTTATACTATATTATGCTGTTTTTAGCAGTACCTAAAAATATTATAATATTTTTTAGTATTATTAAAAATACTATAACAATGTAAAGAATATTATAACTGGATCGGTTCAAACTGATCCATTAGAAAAGGGAGTAAGAAGAATATTTCATATATTAGGTAAAAGAAATAGGACATTGTTTGAGAATTATGAAAATGGGGATACTTCCAAGGAAAAACTCAAAAAGAGGGATTTTATTTTGAGAAATCATTAAATTTCTTTTTATTTATTTAAAAAATATTTATTGATAAAATAAGGTAATTTATTTCGTTGGAAATTATTTTGATTGTTCATACAACTTACATTTCCTTGAAACCACATATGTTCACCAAAATATTAATCTGCTGGCGCACACTTTTTTTTTTAATTAATATCCATCAAAAAATTTCAGATTGCTTAAGATAGTTTAACTTAAATTTACATAAAATAAATTACGATAATAACGAGCTCTTAAAGACTGCTAATATCAATCAAAATTTCATCCATTAGAGATTAAACCATTTGAAGTGTATATTGATTGAGTGTATCCTGCTTATTATAGAACTTTTATTTCTGGTGTTAAAGTCTGTGATATGTCTTGGACCAGTTCTTATGACTATGAAGTCTGCGGTGAGAGGGTGAAGAGAGAAAGTTCAGCTAGAATTCCACCTTTGGATTATTAGTATGGTGGAGTGAAGCTTCCCCCTGCCATCCTCAAAATTGATCTCAGAGCATCTTTGCTGCTTCACAATTCAGAGACATGCACTGTATTGTGCCAATAGTTTAGGCATATCAAGTTGTTTTGACTATTATTCTGATATGCTCCTTGTGTCATCAAGGAAATCTAGTTTGCATGACTGAGTAATCTGATGCAATGAATCTTGCATGCTTATACTGACTTGGAAATAAAGAATCCATCACTAGTATGGAAGAGACATGAAGACTAATTTTAAAAGACTGATCTCTGTATTAACTTATGTTACACAATTTTCAGGGGTCGAGCTGAGGTGTCGGCTCAACCTGTTCTCATTCGAGTGCGCAAGTCCGACAACGTCGGTGGGGATCGAGACCTCCTGCGTGGGTTGACGCTTCCTCGGTGGTCCACGTCCTGAGCGTCGGTCGATTTGTCCCTCAGGTCGTCTCGGGGATGATGATCCTGCACACAGGCCTCTTCGAAAATTGGAGGGGTGACCCGGTGAGGCCCCTCCGATGCCCGAGTTAGGGAGAATCGAGAATTGCCCTCCCGGGAGGGTCAAGTTAAGAGTTTTGGAGAGAGAGAGAGAGAGAGTTTTCTTTCCCTTTTACCTATTGCATGAACGTGTGTTTTATACCTGTGGGAGGGGAGCTTGTCAGTACACCTAGCCTTACCCTTGTCGTCCCTCGGGATATGGCCGAGTCGTACAGAGGATGTGCGACCGCAGCAGCATGGGGCGAGGGCGTGGCGCGCCTTACTACATTAATGAGCGTGAAGCTAGGCAGTGTCGTACCCGGTCACCTCCACCTCGGATACCAGATCGGTTGCCGACCTGGTCCCTCGGGCTGACGTGACTTCCTCCGAAGTGTTGTTGTAACTGTCCATCTAGCGTGGGCTTGGCCGAGTTAGACCGGCCCATTGGGTATCCTATCAACTTGCAAAGCAAACCAAGAAACCAGTTGCTTGCTGCCTGTAGCCAGCAGATGAAGAAAGAACAGTCAACATCTGTTCTATGTAAAAAGCTGAAAGTTACCTGGATCTGGATGAGAAAGGATGACACAGTTGCCATGCTGCCTCTAGTTAAAGAACAATGATTTGAAAGACAAAGAGTGTTTAGGTAGCAAGCAGGATCACAAGATAGATGTTATTTCAGATTAAATATGACACTAGAAACTAGTCTTGTCATGGTAATGCAAGATAAGATTTGATGAAACTAGGTTCACTAGCCATTGTTCTTGACCTAGTATCTTTTTCTTGTGCATGCTTTAGTGTCACTATGAGATGATATCTTATTAGAAGGCAAGGCTGGATAACACTGGTTTGTCAGTGGTTTCTGCTTGGAAGTTTGCCCTCAAGCTGCATATTTAACAATTTGAATCAATTGCTGCAAGGTCAAAATTCTCCTGCTGATATGTTCTGGAATTGTTTATTTTTTTCATACTTCTTGAGCCAAGTCTTTTCTCATGGTAAATATATCTTTAAAACATTCACCTGATACAGCCACAATCTCATGAAGCAAACAGATTTGGGCCCTTTGAAGCATAGAAAATAAGATTCCTTGCAGTCTGACATCCAACTGAGCAGTCTGTTGTTTATACTTCAATTCACATCAAACTTTGGTGAATTGTATCTGAATCTGACACTGATATGGCTGAAAGAAGAAAAAAAATATTTCAGCTACTTATTTTTCAACATCAACAGCTACCCACCACCCTTTCATTAATGCTACCTACACTAATGCTCATTAATGTACACACTCATAAGCAGATGCCAAGGTTATTGCCAAACATCAAGTTCTTTGACTGCAGTCTCAGGATGTGGTTCTAATGTCATCTTGTTCTTTGGATTCACAGGCACTTCTCCCAGTCGAAGCTCAAAATGATCTAATGTCTGATCAAGACTGTCTCATCTTTGGATTGCATCTCCATCTCTGCGTACTTGATCTGGCCTTCTGTCATTTTGACCCTCAAAAGGAGACCTCATGTGCAGAGTGAGAGCTACAAAAGAGATCAATCAGTTCTTGGCCCTTGGACTGGTGCTGCTGACAGAGAGTGTAATTTTGCAGCATGGATGCTGCAACTCCCCTGCTTAGCTTTGGTTAAAAACCAAGTGAAATGGATGAGTTCCGTGAAGAGCCAGTCCTACTGCAAGTTTCCCAAAGCTGACTGACCAAAACCTTGCGAGGATTGAAGAAGGATGCAATTGGTCTCACAGGTCAAGATGATCAAGGACAAAATCTTCTGTGATGGCAGGACGAAATCTTTATCCTTTTTGTTCTTTTGATCTTGGTGGGATGCACCCAAGTCCGATTGCGATGACCATTTTGGAACCATTAATTGTCGAGTGGTCCTCCAGCTGATCACAGTCTTCCACTGGCCTACTGCTCCAACTTGAGTGTTGTTGCAAAACAATCTGCTTCATTTGCTGCCAAAAAATTACGTCTTTAATGCGAAAACTTCTTCGTCGAACGATCTTATGACTGAAAAAGATGCGTTTTTCATGTAAAAATTTGTACTATTTTTTTCTTCTTCTTCTTCTTCCAGATTTACCTTGATGAAATAGTGACAAAGAGCTGATACAGACATCCTTTGTGTCACTGCTAACTGTGGGGTTGCTAATAGTGCAAACTCATAATAGACTTGAGATGCTTGTTTTGTTTGTACCAGACAGGACCAACAATTCCATCCCTTATAATTTGGATGTTTGCTATGGTAGGAAGAAGTAAAAGTCAATGTAAGAAACACTCCAGAATAATTGTAGAGGATGAATCCTCTTGTTTGTGAAAATGCCTCACTGACTGACCTTCATTTGCTTGTTCTTGAGCCCCGTGATCCCATGTGATTCCTACGCATCGTCTAGGTCGAGGTGCTTGTGCCATGGCTGTCTTCTCTGCTCATTTAGTCAAACATAGAGAGCCTCTTGGCTGCTGCGTTGGTTGTGCGTGTACTGCCTGTGTGAATATTAATCCCACTTTAGACCATTAGACCACAAGGAATCAATCATGCACCTCATTCACATCCAGTGTTCTGACCTCAAGGAGGGCTATAGGTGATGGATGTGCAACAGCGTGCAGGACTCCCATTGGACTGCAACAGCGACCATAGCCTGGTCCACTCGGGACGATAGCTCTCAGGTGCTCGAGCAGTGGCACAAACCACTTTGATGCCCCTGAGAACCAAAAGGCCGGGCAGTGTCAGCTCCTTTGTGTTGCAAATGTCCTGACGAAGAGTACAGAGTGAGAGAGAGAGAGAGAGAGAGAGAGAGAGAAGACAGCGGCAGTGCCAGTTAAGGAACGGGCTCCAGCGAAAAGTGTGTCGCCCTCCTCTCCCCTCCCTCCTTACCGATGAACAGTGACACTGAGCAGTGAGCTGCCTATCAATGTTGGGAAGGAAAGATTCCTGTCCAAAAAAGAGAAGTTTCTTGTTTTGCACATCTCGGACAGCCTTCCACACCGAATGCGTGTTATCTGGTGTTGTTTACCGAGAGTGTGGTGGATTATTAGCCAAGGCCATGCTGCATGCACCGCCATGGAATCCTTATTTTGCGTGGAGTTGGCGTGCTTGAGGGCGATCCCTCCATGGCTTCGGACAGGGGGAGTCGGTGGCCTCTTGTCCTCCGCACTGCGTCACCTCTGCAACCCCTGTTTTCAAGTGGCGTCAGCGTCATCTTGCGGGTGAAAGCAATCGGAAGAGGGTGAGGACAAGGCACCATGAGATGTCATGAGGGCGAGCCAGTGTTTGATAGGAATGCCTTGATGGCTGGCCATCATAATTAATCGATTGCCTTCCATGTGTTCGATCTAACTCCTCCTTGTATCTGCTCATTAATTTCCTAGATTGCCTTGGATTCTCTTCCATTTGGTACCTCAGAACACTGCTTCCCAAGACTGGCCCAGATGTGTAACTCCTGCATCGTAAGAACAGACATGAAGACAATGGCTAGATTACGATCTATAATTTTGGATTGCATTTTAATAGGACACCCTTGGATGATTGGTTGCCATCAGTCCTGCAAGGCTTTGACTCATCATTTCTGAAACCTGTGTGGATGAAACAACACTCTGAAGTAGACCGATAAATAAACACAATGGCCAACACACCAAGGATTGAACATTTTTTGCAATGGTTGATTGTTTCTGATTCTGACAATATTGTGAGCTTTGCTATGAGCAGCTCAAACCCATTCCTACAGTGAAAGCTTCCAAAATGCGTAGCCTTGCGGTGGTGGTGGTGGTAACATCTTCTTGGCTTCATGTGGCCACGTACAGACATGCGTACCATGCAGCAGCAGGTGGAGATGGCGTCGGGGCTCCCCCTCTAATAATGCTGTGCTCCACCACCTGACCCTAATCACATGCCTCGCTTATCTCCGTCCTCCTCCCGCTGCCCACCTCCTCCACTTTGAGCTCCTCCCCTCCCCTCCATGCCATGATGTATCCATCTCAACCTCCCTAAATCTCTCACGGAAGCACTCATGGCCTTATAACCTGATATCCTCCCAGTGTAATCATGGCTTCCCCTGTGCAGGAAGAAGCACCGCCACCACAGCCTAAACCCTCGAAGTTTAACTGGTTTTGGTTTCGGTCAGCTGGCCGGGGGGGGGTGGGGGTGGGGGGGGGGGCGGTGGGGTCCTACACACACGCATCCCCATGCCCACCCTCTGAGTTCTATAAAGGAGGGGCTGTTTCTGGCTCTCGAGCCACACCAGAGAAGATAGTCCTTTCTCTTTAGCTTGACAGGTTGGTGATCATCGCCGTTCATGGATCAACCACCCTCCTCCGTGAAGCTCCTGGGCTCGTGGGCGGACTCCCACACCCACCGCGTCCAGCTCGCCCTCAAGCTCAAGGGCCTGGAGTTCGAGTACCAGGAGGAGGACTTCATCAACCCCAGCCCCGCCCTCCTCCTCCACAACCCCGTCTACAAGAAGGTCCCCGCCCTCCTCCACGGTGGCCGCTCCATCGTCGAGTCCGTCGTCATCCTCCAGTACATCGACGAGACCTGGACCGACAACCCCATCATGCCCGCCGATCCCTTCGAGCGCGCTGTCATCCGCTTCTGGTGCCACTTCACCGACGATAAGGTGACCTCATGTATCTATCTATGCGCCTCCCTACTCATCGAGTACAACTCGATCTATCATTACATCTGCGTCGTCGGGAGTGCAGCTTGCCCCAGCTGTGGGCTTGGTGTTTTCGTCGTCGGGCGAAGGCCAGAAGGCGGCCGTCGACCAAGTCCACGAGAACCTGAAGCTGCTGGAGCGCGAGCTGAAAGACGGAGCTTTCAAAGGGAGGAGGTTCTTCGGCGGCGACAAGATCGGCTTGCTCGACATCGTCCTCGGGTGCGGCTCCTACTGGCTGGCCGTGTTCGAGGAAGTCATGGAGGTGAAGCTCATCGACCCTGAATCCTTCCCCGTCTTCCATGCGTGGCTGCGAGACTTCGAGGAGCAACAGGAGGTGAAGGAGACGATCCCGGCCATCGACAGGCTGCTCGAGTACGCCAGAGGCATTCGGCAGATGATGCTGAGCCTCAGCAACGGCAGCAGCATCAACAATGCCGCTGCTACCAGTGGCTGAAAACTTTGGCGTTTCTCTAGGGTTAAGGTGTATGCAGTGAGGTGACTCAGTAGGTCTCAGAGCGCTTCCACTGCTCCTTGCACTGTAATCATCGTTTCTCGTGTTGAGTCATGTGATCAGATGTTCTAAATCTGCATGGTAGTAATCAAGAGGTCAAGTTTTCTGATGTCATGCATGGTTACAGAATCTTGTGCTCGACAACACGGGCATGTTGAAGTGCTGCTATTTCCCACTTCTCTGTGAGCTAATGATACAGTTCCTCGGATGTCTTATCTTCCTATGCAATCTTATCTTAGTTTCCTCGATCTCAATACACACACGCACTTTAGTAGTTTCTTGCTAAAGCTTACATATTACAGACAGGACTCGGGATTCTCCACTGATCTATTGACATCTTGCATGCAGTAAGTACTCATGGCAGGAGCAAAGCTGAAACAGTGTTTATGGCAGAAGAGGCAGTGACTGTGGAAGAGATCTGATAGGGCGATAGCATCAGTGTGCATGCATGGGATCAGTGGTCCATGGCTACTCTTCTTTGACTATGGATCAGTATCAGGGATATCAAAAGGGAAGCAGAAAACTAGTGAGACCTCCACATGTTCTTCCCCACCTGCAAGTTGGAACTTTAGTTCATGGTGCAGCAAACACAAGGTTGATGATAGCATCCATTGTTCAGTCCCCTGTTAGAATACCAGTTTGCGCCTGACGTGTTACCGGGCATGGGGTTGATGACGGCAGTAACAGGGCAGACTATTATGATGCCTCATGAACTGGTAGGAAGAAGAAGATGATGCGTCTGTTCCACTAGAAGAAACACAGAGAGAGAGAGAGAGAGAGAGAGAGAGAGAGAGAGAGAGAGAGAGAGAGAGCCCAGTTTGATGCAGTAGTAGATTTGGACCAAACACAAAGTACAGCATCAGAAGGAATAAATACCATTATTCTTGTTTCCAAAGCTAATGTGTATTATGCATGTAAACAGCTTCTTTCTTGTTGATTTTGAAACCAATTTTAGAATCAGTTGTTATTTTCATTAGACTACGCAAGATGATCTTATTTGTCATTAGATGATTCTGATTTATTGCTAGATTTTGTGTAGGAGTCAGCACGACACGGTTCGACCGACGTGTGCAGGATCATTAGAGCTGAACCAGAAGACTCGGGGAGGCTTAGTGAAGCTACTAGGCTTCGCTCAATTGTGGTCTCCGGGTGGAGGACAACTGATCAGCTTCAGCTCATGGTCGGGACATGTAAGAAGGCCCTTGTTGGAATGGTGTCGACTCCTTCGATGACTAAGTTAATATTTCAGGAGTGAAAATTGGAGGTCGAGACTCAAAGGGTTCCGAGGATTTAGAGGAGAAATTATCAGAGCCACCCCCTTATGGACTACAATGAGGGTATTTATACCTATGGAACTAAATGAGGTCGTATCGATGTGTTTAATGGGTGCGGCACCTTCGGTTGATCTGTGGGTACGGTTGTACGTCGTAACCTGCTTTAGTCGGTTCTCGGGATCTTATTCGACGAGGCCGTCGACCGGGGGTACGATCCTCTGAGCGAACAACGTTGCGTAAAGGATTGCTATGCTTATCGAGATGACTGCCGACGTGATCGGGCTAGGCCGACAAACCCAATATTTGCCATTCGAGCTCGACATCATACTGGGAGCTTCCTGCACCGTGGACTACCTGAGATCATGAACTTAATGACGACGGCTACCAACACTAGGCGATAACACTTAAACACGTACATCACAAGGCAGCTATACTTAGCCGCAAATCTGAATCTTCTTCCTCAGGACAACACAGGTAGCTGAGAATTCTATGGCAGTGCTAACACAGGTGGCTACCAAATGGAAAGAGCAGTAGTAGCAATACAAAGTGGAGCAGCAGGCTTTTGACAAGCACATGAACTTAGGGGTGGCTTTGAAAGATGCGTATGAGCTGACGACTGTGACAAGGTCATGGCGGACCAGCCACGTAAAGCGACTTCTTTTGCAACAAAGTCTTCTGTGAAAGAAACAAGAGGACAGGTCAGTGTTATTTGCACGATGAGGGAATGGAGTGGAAAGGAAGGGCACAGTTTCGAGTGGAGGAGTCAAAGAAAGGGGCTGCAGATATCAAAAGTGAAGGTGAGAGTTGCAGGGACACATAGCTGGGAGGTAGGTGCGGCCAAGGCCACAAATCCATGGTCATACTCCACATCTCAAAGTTTCAATCTCATTTCATAAGAAACATTTTATATCTAACTAGTTAGTGGGTGAAATGATAGATCTTCAACCAAACATCTCAGATGGAATGGTAAGAGTCGACTGTTTTGTCACAAGTTCTCATAAGAACAGAAAGACAATGAGAAGCAGAGCTGCTTGCAGTGTGTTTGTTTGCATGCTAGATTGACTACAACATAGCTTACATAAACTCCAAGCATAGCTTTCTTGACATGATTGTTCTTTTCAAGCATGCAATGATATATCTTCAACCAAACATCTCAGATGGAATGGTAAAAGTTGACTGTTTTGTCACAAAAGTTCTGATAAGAAGTGA
Organism: Ensete ventricosum; assembly: GCA_029747655.1. Taxonomy (NCBI): domain Eukaryota; kingdom Viridiplantae; phylum Streptophyta; class Magnoliopsida; order Zingiberales; family Musaceae; genus Ensete; species Ensete ventricosum. The sequence continues at coordinate 1,777,234 of JAQQAF010000002.1, read as the reverse complement.
AACACAATGAGAAGCAGAGCTACTTGCAGTGTGTATTTTTGCATGCTATGTGACTCTCAAGTAGAGCTTCTGTGACATGATTGTTCTTCCCAAGCATGCAATGAGCAAAGACCAAACGCAATCACAAAGTAATTATGTTCAGCTTCATAGTTGCACTGAGGGGTCAGTAACAAGAAACAGTATGATATGTAAGGATGTCTTCGTTGATCCCTGATCGATGCGGTAAGAGAAGACTGGATTGAACTACAAAGCTTAGCATCTCGTTCCAAAGCAACCGTAAGAGATCGACAATTAACATAATCGTCGATGTAATGCAAGAACCAATCAATGCATTCAGAAAATAGATAGTTAGTCAGGTTCTGTATATCGTTTTTGAGCAATTTATCTAAGATGAACCAGAAATATACAACTAGTTCAATTTAACAATCCACCATGGGACTCTTCTTGGACTCCTTTATGGTGGCGTGGAAAATTTCTCGGTTTAGTCTTTGCAATTGAGTTCAGATTGTACATACAAATTCCCACGGCAAGTTGAAGATCTTCCACCGAAAGAAAAAAGGAAGGTCCGCAGGCGCAATTTGCTAGTGCCACCCATTTGCCCAATTTCTAAAGTGATTTTTGGATTTCAGAATAGGCTGCCTACTGTTGTGTGCCTGCTTCGGAATGTCATGCAACTCCATAACTTGTATCGTCCGCTGCTTCTTGGCTGCATCATATTGAAGCGCAAGTCACCCATCAGAGCTGTGATTTCTTTCTTATATAAAATAAATTTAAGTAATACATTGAAGCTTATAAATTAACACAAACCATTTTCTGCTTGTTGGTAACCTTCATGAAGCTTTCGCTTTGCGAATTCCAGCTTAGCCCTGACCGAGGCCTCCTCAGAGTATATCGGTTCCTACACGACATGGAAAAGGTTAGAGATCTAAGCTATTTATAACTTATCACAATGCATGTTTTTGTGCATTCACTTACATTTTGTGGAATCATTGGTGGTTTCCTTTGAAGTGTAGCAGCAGTATCTTGTCGTGGTCCAGGTTTCACCTTGCTGCATACATTCTGCTCAGAGGTATACTTTACTGGTCTGCCAGGCCCGGATTCAGTAATCATGCTTCGTTTGCCCATGATGCTTTGTGACTTTGCTTGCTCTATAGAGATATTGTGTGGCTTTGACTGCCTTGTTTCGAGTTCTTGTCTATTATCGTGTAGCTTCTCTTCTGATATAGCTAACTGTTGCGATTCTTGTCTCCTTATATTCTCTTCTGGCAAAATGGATCGCTGTGCTTCTTGCTTCCTCATCTCTACATTTTCCTCTTCTACAATATCTAATTGTTGGATGGGTGGTTGTATTCTTGCCGTTTCACAATTGCCTGTAGGCCTCCGCCTGTTCTGCCGCTTCTTATCGAACTCCCAATTATTTCTGAAATCTGCATCAAATTGGCAGCAGGAGGATGATATTAATATTCTGGTTTATCTCCATAAGAAAGAAAAACCAGACGGTAACCAGCGAAGCCCAACTACTCACTTCCATCATCATCCATTCCATCAAAGAACTTTGCGAACCGGCGGCCAATAGACACATGAAACCAAACAAGATCAGTGTCCGGACCACTGGCAACGAATAAAGGGAAACGCCAAAAATTTATCTTATCTTTTACCTCGGAGAGTCGGATGGATGTTGTCTGAGCAGTAAATAGAGCTCCCTCATCTAATGGAGGAGAAGGAAGCCCTTCCTCATAATCCACAATAGAAGGATTTACGGAGTCCGGAGAGTTATCTGTAAACCATAAGTTCGTAATCAATCTATAAGAGATCGTATACGGCAGTGTGATGCCAGACACAAGACAAACATACAGCATACCAGCAATGGCGCCGGTAGCACTGACCCATTCATCAACCAAAACCTTCCAACCACTGCAATCCAAATATAAACCAAAGAAATCATAAACATTTACGATGAATTTATTAAATGATAATAACATTTTAGGCATGCGAAAACAGAATGTCAAATCTCTGTGCTACCCTAATTTTGACATTATTATGACCAAATGTCGTATAAACCACGGAAAGCAGTGGCATGAAGACTTGTTAAAGTGCAAAAAAAAAGGACATGTAAACATCCGATCCAAAGTACTTGATCTAAACCCCACGAGCAACAATGGCATCTAAATTTGCACCAGTCCGTGAGAACAAAGTCGGTGTGCTAAATTCTACTGAAGGTGTCGTTTGCTTTGCCACCATCCATAATTTGTAATATATCAAAAGAAACTCACTCGATCAGAGTGCGAACTAGGTGGCAAATTTGCTTTGAGTCGTGTTTGCGCAGGCCATTCACGGCCCTTCCAATCTCGGTCACCTGAGACCCAAACGAACACAACAACAAAAGAAAAATCAACAACGTAAAGAAATAACTTTAGAGAGGAATGTTGTATCAGAATACAGCACCTTCAGAACATCGACAGAAAGTTCCATCAGTTGCAGCCGCCTCAATGACTCGAACAGAACATTATCAGACTGCAAAGCAGTATCAGCAAGTCAAGACAGACAGCTCAATCAACTAAACAATCCAAATTGACTACATCAATATACATCTGCATGAGCTACAACTATAGATAGAAATTGAACCAAACAAATGTTAGCACGACAGAGAAAGAATTCATGTTCTGAATGCATTGCTAAATCAAGGCAAAGGTGAGTATGCGAGAGGAAGAAGATGGCACGAACAGACCTCCTCATGGTGGTTAGCGAGGATCTCCTTTATCCTCAGCACCTCTTCGACGATTTGGCCTTCCACTTCGATCTCTTCGGTGAGCGCCTCCGCCTCGTCGTACGTGTAATTGCTCACCACCCGAGTAGACGACTCGGGCCCGTCGTTGCTGCTGTCCACCTTGTTCTCCTTCTCCCCGACCCTCCTCACGCTGCCACGCCCCTCCTCTCCCTCTGCCCCTCGCGGGTCGACGCGGTCGCAGCCGAGGCACCGCGGCAGCAGCGCAGTGAAGAACTTCTCCACGAGCCCATCCCTTCTGCTCCTGAACTCCTGGGGGTAATCCGACGCCGCGACCACGATCGCGTGCTCCATTACTCCGAAGATATCAGAGTCGGCGCTCCGGAAGAACTTCCTCCAGTAGTCAAACGAACCGGGCAAGCTCGCCATGGCAGCGGCCGTTGCTCCGGCGAAGAACGACCCCAGCAGTCCGAGGCCAAATCCGCCACGATCAGGCGGTCCACGGTCGGGAGACGACCCAAGATCAAATTTTTTTCTCCGATCGACGGCGTTTTCGATGGATTATCCCCAAAAATCAGATTTTTTTCCGCGAAAATACGAAATCTCAGAGCAGATGAGGCCGAGGGGGTCCTATTCCTAGTCGCAGGACGACAGCGTCACGACCATGAGGTTCGCGGTTGGTAGAAGACTCAAGATCGATTTTTTTTGGCCGATCAACGACGTTTTCGATGGATTATCCCAAAAAAACAGATCTTTTTTCCACCAAACTCCAAATTTCTCAGAACAGATGAGGCCGGGGGGAGGCAGAACCGATCGACTTCGGTACAACTTCTAGTCGTAGGACAACATCGTCTTCAACCCCACGCGCTTATCCGGATCATCTCTACCCCACGCGACAAAACTAGAACCGCCAAATCCAGTAAGACAACATAAAGCTAGCTCGATCACTCACCCACACTGTCAAGTTTTCCCCTCCCCTCCAGTCTCTCGTCAAAACTCTCGCCGCCACTCCTAAAAATCAAGTTTTTTTTACCTCTGTTCTCGAAGTAAAACATACATTAAGAAGGAGGGATCTCTCCGCAGCACCCGAGTGTAGAAAGCAGAAGTAGAGAGAAGAAGTGGAAGCATAGATTTAAGAGAGAGAAATCTTTGGGCGTGATGGATCGCATTCAGTGCATCATCCACCTGGCGTGCGGGTTTGCCGACAATGTGGTGATGGTGAGATAGTATAACAATGGGCGGGTCAGAAGAGGTGTTGGAATTTGTTGGGGTCGTGTCATGCTTTAGTCAAACGATTACTTTAGGAGGGCAAAAAAAAAAACTATATTTTATATTACTATTAAAAAATTAATCTTAATATTTTTTAATTATGTATAATATATCATTAAAACCTTATCGATTAATTCTGTTTTTGTTTTATTAATATTAAAAATTAAAGCCAAGATTGAAATAGCAAGATATATATTGGGATAAAAAGGTTTTATTCAATTTTTTATCATATCGATCTAAATTAAGAAACAAAAAAAATTATGAAGGATGTGAATAAGATTATATATGATGTGAAGGTATCAACTCGTGCATAGACGATGACTTCGATATCATGTGGATGATCAACTAGATGAACATATGTAGAAGACTCGTATCGTACGATCGGGGTGAGACAGTAGCCTACCATTATAAATCAAAATTTATTTGAAAAAAATAAAATGTATTGAAAGAATGTGAATAAATGAATGGATGAATATTGAAAAGAGTGGGAGATAAAATAAAGTTTATTCTCTCTGTCTACTTTGGTTTGGTGGTGTTGGAATCTATATATAGCATTTGATGGCCGAATGTTATATTCTACTTTCGGTGCCTTTTATGGGGATGTGGCTCTTTTTTTATTTTTGACACTGCCTTACTTCAAGATTTTTTAGGAATCCAAGAAGTGTCATAAAGTTCTCAACATTAGAAGTGAGCTAAAAATTTAGATTCACTTATAAATAGCCTAGATATATAAATAATCTTTCTTTTAATGTTGCATTTATTAACTTAATTGCTTTTATAGCTTTCACATTTATAATATAATAAATTTCATCACTCATGAATGGAGCCCATGAAAAGCCCAACCTTGCAACCTATTATATTACATTGTGTAGGATCCCATGGAGGCCCAACTCCTAATAAATCCCAACTCCCACATTTATATTTTTATATTTTTGATAAGACTTGAAGTACTATTTTTTATAGTAAGGATCTCCAATAATTAAAACTTATAATTTTATCTTATCCGCTCTATATTTCTAATATAGTGGATGTTTCTCCCATATGCTTTCACATTTCAAACCTATTTCAATAGTCACATAAGTTTTCTATAACACATTTTTATAGGTTTCATGGGTTTGGAGAGAATTAATTTGATCTTTAATTCTATCATAGTTCAATTAACTAACTCATTAACTTGATAAGTTTAAATCATTCATACAAAATGTTTTGGCCAATCAGACCTCTCACATTCAATATAAACTATATATATATATAATCAGATTTGATAGAAAATTTTTCTCATTAAATGATATCTTGACACAAAAAGAGATAAATCCAATGATAGGTTATCCATTTAAAAAATATTGTACGGGATATTACCCTCATTTTACTTATATAAGAAATATATATTGATCTTTATACGAATCAATTCATCATGAGTCCCGTAAGTTATCGATTTATCTTGTAACAATATTCATAAATCTTCAAATGTATTAGGATTCATGCTTCCCACTAACATTCATACAAAATATATAAATTAGTCATAATATTTTTTTTTAAAAAAAATAACTAATTTTAGTTAAAAATATATATACAAAATGTAAACTATCTTAATATATGTCTTGTAATAATCTTACAAAGTCTTTAGTTGGTAGTATATTCCAAAATATATGGAGTGTTTGAATCCTTTTATCTTTGATAAATAAATATAAGAATCATTACAAGATTTATAATATGTGTGTATATATATATATATATATAATAAAATTATTTTAGATTATAAAATATATTTAAACTTAAATTTTGGAGAAGTAAATACTAATACCATTTATTTCGGAGGATGTAAGTGCAAAATTGGCAGTATAACACAAGTGGGAAGGGACTGCGGAAGAGAGAGAGAGAGAGAGTTCCGACCTTCGTCTCCCATGGCGATCTCGCGGTTCCCCAGGGGCAAAGAGAAGCCGAGATCCCTCATCATACCCCTCCTGTTCGCCATCTCCGCCGGTGCCCTCGCCCTCCTCTGGGTCGCCTTCTCCTCCGCGGTCCCTGCCTCCCTGTTCTTCTCCATCGCGTCGCGGCGTGCGGCGGAGGGGGAGGGACCGACCGGGTTGGAGCGGAAGTACTTGTACTGGGGGAAGCGCATCGATTGCCCCGGGAAGCACTGCGATTCCTGCGCCGGGTTGGGCCATCAGGAGTCCAGCCTCAGATGCGCCCTCGAAGAAGCCCTCTTCCTCCACAGGTGCGATTCACCCTTCGATTGCCTCTTTCCTTTATTGTAATTGCTGCTTTGAGGTATTTTTCAATTGCCCCTCTCTGATTTGGCTGCAGAAACTTGTTTCGGAGTTCTTCTTTCAGTAAAGTTCACATCTTTTCTTGATGTTTAAGTTGATGATTCTTTGAAGAGTTTAGCGAAAGTCTCTTTTTCTCCTTTTAAATTAGCATGATTGTATGTTGTTGAATTCAATAAAGATTTCTTCTTGGTAGGTATGTCAAGTGCTTCTCATGATATGCTCTAGAAATATTTGCGCTGAATAGCCCTCTTATTATTCTATATATTCTATATTATGTAGTAGAAACTTCATGCTAAGATTTGGTGCCCGGTACCTTTGCCACCTATGTGAAGTCTGCATTGGCAGGGGCCTCCTCCTGTACCGACCCTCTTTGTCTTTTATAGTAGAAACATGAGACCTAGTAATTATGTGAGATTTGAAATCCGTCTAACATTTTTTTGCATCTTCCTTGCAGAGTGTTCGTTATGCCATCTAGAATGTGCATCAATCCAATACATAACAAGAAGGGCATCCTATATCAGCCCAGCAATGCAAGTGCAGATGAGATGTGCGGTCACTTGGTTCCCCTTTTGCATCTGAATACGGAAGAAAAACTAATTTTTTCTTCAAGTTTTTTTTTGGCATAAGCCTGAATCTCATACATTTTGGTGGTTGCCACTCGTTCAACTTGGTGCTTTGCCATTGCTTACTTTTTAGGACAGCTCTTTGTTGTGAGATTCTTCTGATTTCGAATGGTTATTTACACATTTCCATCTGTCATCTTGCGTTTTTTCTCAGTTGATTTTATGAAGGTAGTCCATAAACCTTCCAGTAAAGGTGCATAAAGCACAACAAGCTTTGAAAGAATTAAACTTGTACTCTCTACATAGTTATATGATCACTGAGTTGGCTATTTCCTGACCATATTGCAAATGCCATAGGCTCTCTGCAAGAACTTTGTATGTATCACCTTGTAGTATCTTATAAATAAAGAGGATAAAAACATGCTTATATGTTCATTTATGCGACCTCGTACCCCTTCTTTTAATGTGTAACTGACCATCTTCTCCCATTTAAATCCTTATTTTAATCCATCAGAGAGCTGTGTGGTTATTTAGTTGGAGCTTTGCTGTTCTGATCTTTGACCCTCGACCCTCATTCTTAGAATGCCTTAAATAAAGCATATTTGATCTCATGATGGAATTATTAGTCTTTGTTTTTTTCTTTTTCAATTTGTGATATATATCTGCCGACCAGCCATCTAAACAAAGGTCACTTATATTTAACAGCAGTTCTCAATGATTGTGGATGACATAGCTCTAAGCCCATGAACTCTAACTTATTGTGAATAGAATTTTGGAAATAGTTGTGATTTCTTTTTTCATGTTTTTAGGTGGTCAGCAAGTTCATGTGCTATGGACTCTCTATATGATCTGAGCCTCATTTCAAGTAAGGTGACAGTGATTTTGGACAATTCAAAGATGTGGTCTCGTATAGTGTCAGCAGGTATGAAATTAGGAAGCAAGGGAGTGGCTCATGTGGAAGGAGTTAGTAGGGTTGATCTCAAGGAAAATAGCCAGTACTTTAATGTGCTACTAATTAACCGCACTGCAAGTCCTCTTTCATGGTAATCAGTCATTCATGAAATTCTGCTTATTTTCCAAGATGTCAGCATGGTTAAATGATGCACAACTTTGCTAGGTGATCTTTGAAACCTCAAGCGCTAGTCTTGATCATGATAAACATCCAGGTTTATGGAGTGCAAGGATCGAACTAATCACAGCTCTGTTTTGCTGCCACATTCTTTTCTTCCAATGATGGCTGCCAAAAGACTGAGAGATGCTGCAGATAAGGTATTGGTTCTCCAAAGTGCATTTCACTTGAATATGGTATGCTTGACTGGATCACTCTAAAACTTTAAATTATTTGACAAATATAATTATCATTTATCAGCAACTATCTGATGATCTAAGTAATACTTTTTCATGGAAAATGCATTTTCTTTTTGAGTGTCCGTTGTTTCTATCATAACCCACAAATAATTAGTAACAAATGGTTCTCCCATTAAATTGTTTGCTTGGTTTGCATGTGAATTGCCAGAACGGAGCTGTGACCTCAGAGCATGGCATGAGTTATGTGATTGCAGACAAATAATGCACGTCAAAATTACTGGAAGATATGAATTAACAAGAAAACGATTTTTATGCGTATAATTAGTTAGAAAATTAGATAAGTTGTAGATAATTCCAGGCTTCTGGCAAATGGGAAAGATCGTAAACTTGTGCTCATGCACATGTCACAGTCTTTTTGCCTAGTGGTTCTGCATTATACTTTTGCGTAGAAGGGAAAGCCTTTTGTAATTTTTCAATCTTTAGTTTTAAGTGTTCGGACTGTATTGAAAAAGCATTCGTTTACATGATTCTTTAGTGGTGTTAAAAAAAAGTACTTTGACAGATTAAAAATATACTTGGTGATTATGATGCCATTCATGTGCGCCGAGGGGATATAATAAAGACCAGAAAAGACCGATTTGGAGTTGAGAGGAGTCTTCACCCCCATCTTGATCGAGATACTCGCCCTGAATTCATTCAGCGGAGGATTGCAAAATGGATCCCACCAGGACGAACACTATATATTGCTTCAAATGAGAGATCACCTGGCTTCTTTTCACCACTCTCTGCTAGGTATGTTTACAACGTTAACCTCATTTTGGTTGCTTATGATTCCTAGATTACTACATCTATTGATTGAAGTGTATGCTCATGCACTGTGCCTATTGACATAACTATAGCTATCGATCTAGACTCAAAATCTTCAACTATGATTGTGATAGAACCCTAAGGTTTTTATTGGGGACACCTGATCACTGTAGGGGAGCGGCCCTTCTCGAAATCTATAGGGGTTTGGCCCTCCAATATTCGGCCATCAGGCTGAATAAATTTTATGAAGTTTTTCTTGATGAAAGAAAAGAGTTTACATGCTTATTTATAGGGTTCATGAAGAGACCCCTTAAACCAGAACTCCTAATAAGAGTCCTATTATAGATAGAACTCTAACTCCAACTCCTACTCTTAATCAAACTCCTCCTAGCCGAATCCTAGTCCAATTAGAACTTGGATCCAATCAACTCTTACTAGAACTTCAATTCAGCCGAATCTTAATCGCACTAGGATTTGAGCTGATTTATTCAAATTGACTCAAATAAACTCCTAGCCGACTTACTGTCAGGTCTAGGCTGGCCAACAGGACCCAATCTACGGACTTGACTCACTAGACTACGAGCCGACCCAGCTAGGGTCCTATCAGATTGTTATCTTGCTTATGAACTCAAATATGAAAGTGCTGAAATCTCGGTATCTGGGACTTCTAATTTTGCATCAACTCTCTGATATACCTCGAAAAAGTCTCTTTCACCTAAGAAATTCCTGTTTAAGTGTGAACTTGCATTTTAGTAGTTGACTTCCCTAATCGGCAGCTTCTTGCTGCTTGTACTCAATCTTCTATAGTTGAGATTCTAGAAAATTGTTTATATAACATTTCCTTTTTTAAAAATTTGTTCCTTGTTAAATGGAGATCAGACACAACATCTGTGCCCACCAATTTGTATCATCATGATAGGTCGTGCCCACCAATTTGTATCATTATGATAGGTCGTGCCCACCAATTTGTATCATTATGATAGGTTATTACTTGACAAGAACCTGTTGGACGTGGCCAATATTGGTCTGGAACTGGTTGATCTCCTCAAATGATTACATGCCAGCTTAATTTATTATGGTGGTCTCTATTTTTAATCCTTAAATGAATAATATTTTTTTGTTCATCTATTCATTGCGTCAACCCCTTGCATAATACCCAGTAAATTACTAGTCTGGATCAAAGTTTGCAATTTCGATCTGTACTGCTCGATATTGGCGGTACATACCTATCCGTTAGGTTACCGGTACGCAGACCGCCCGTTACTGGGCGGTATTGCAAAAATCGACTGTCGACGGTCGATTTCGACCGTCGACAGCTGATTGAGGGAGAAATCGACAGACGACGGTCGATTGAGGGAGAAAAAGGGAAGAAGAAGAATAAGAGGAAAAGAAGAAAAAAGAAGAGGAGAAGAAAAACCTACTTTCCACGCGACGTCTTTGCCCACGAGTCCTCACCGCCCTCGCCCGCGGGCGCTTTTTCTCCCGTGCGAGGGGAGACGTTCCGTCTCCCCCCGCGGGGAGAAAGATCGAGGCGATGTCGCCCCTTTTCTTTTTCTTTTTTAATATATTAATATTTTTAATATTATATTATATTATACAAAAAATTATATTATATTTTAATATACCGGATGGTACGTACTGTATGTATTGCTTGGTACTGGTACCATACCGGTATCAAGATAATCTTGATATACCGGTACAGACCGGTAAGTCAAACCTTGGTTTGGATATTAAAGCTCGATTTGATGTTTGCTTATTATGATTTGAACATCACAGGTACAGATTGGCGTACTCATCGAACTTTAGTGACATTTTGGACCCATTGATCGAGAACAATTATCAGCTTTTCATGGTGGAAAGATTGATATGGGCAGGTGCTAGAAACTTTGTCAAGACGTACAAGGAAAATAAGAATGATCTCAGCCTCACAGATGACCCGAAGAAGAATACAAAGAACTGGCAAATACCTGTTTATACCCTCGATGGCGAGGAAAGTTAACATTGTTTCATTCAGGAAATATTGCATTCCATTCTCATGTCTTTTTTTGCGATCCAACAAGAAGCACAAAGGGCATGGCGGCCTTGGATGACAGTTTGGGGTTTCCGATTGCTTTCTTTCTTTACAAAGATTAGTAATTGTTGTGTTCTGTACATGCTGATAGAGTTTGTTTACAGGGTAGTTTTTTTGTTATATTCTTTCTATGGTAAATTGTAAAACAAATTGATACCATGAATCCTCAGTTTTGTGGCTTTTGTTTGAGCAAGTGAAGGTAGGTCATGGCAACAGTTGTACATATCTCTCTGTTACAGATCTATCATGAATCCTCAGTTTTTGTGGTTTTTGTTTGATCAAGTGGAGGTAGATGATCTTGACACCAAAGTTAAAGAAATCTCTCTGATACCGATTTCAACACCTCTCTGTTGCAGATCTACCATGAATCCTCAGTTTTTGTGGTTTTTGTTTGATCAAGTGGAGGTAGATCTTGGCACCAAAGTTAAAGAAACCTCTCTGATACCGATTTCAACACCTTGTTGGATCGGAGCGATATCAGAATACCAAATGGATCGGTATGATATCGTAATACTAAATGGTATCACTAAGAACAAATGCAGAGATAAACTATAATAGTACATAGATATCTGAAATCTTGCTTGACAAGTCAATCCTAAGCTAACCAAACAAAACACACAAGCACTTATCCTATCTCTCTCTCAATTCACCACTTCATCCAACTTGCAAATCCACAGTTCTCAATCTTTTCTCAAAATCCCAGCAGCTGGTGCACTACTAGTTACAGAAGATATTTCTACATACTGAAGCAACAGGTCCATCAGTAAAAGCTTTTCCATGACAATACGATCAAGAGCAAGTAGCAATTTTCACATTCAAATTGAGCTCTATAAACCACCAGCTTCACCCATCTGGTAAATGTCTAATAGCTTGACTGGTAAAGATTTTGATCACAGATAGTAAAATCCTTACGGCGAATTCCATTTTCACCTAGCTCAACTTCCACATTCTATTTAACATTAGCATATGCCATAAGCTTTTTGAGATTTAATAATAAGGTTGAGTCAGCACAAAAACCCTTTGTGTTCAAATGGCAACCTGTTCATCAAGGAAATGGCACCACTAACATAGTTCACTTTAACATTCAAGCAAAAAGCTATATAATGACAATCAAGTAGCTCAGATGGATCCATAGTTGTATAACAAAGTAGCAGCTGAACATGCTGAAGCTAGAGAGATTGCAAAGATTTTGGATATCTATTTCTGGCATCTAAACTACAGCAATCTTAAGAAACATGACATGCTACCAAAACAGTTCATTCTGTAACCTAAGAGCTCAGATTTCTACGAGGGTGTTCTCAATCTTTCCATTGGCAAACCATCATCAGAAACAGTTCAATAATAGGGCTGGTGATCGCCAAACTGTTTTACTGTACAAAGCCTGTATTAATATAAAATGGGATGAGACGTTTCTATTTCATTAGTCTCACTTGCATCAGAAATTTCTCAAATCAATCAAGCAATTCCGAAATCTGGGTCTTCCTGAACGCATCAGTAGTTGCGAGTTGTATTGCCACAGCCCTGGTAGGAGATATGTTATCAGCTTTCATCCTTTCCCTGAACCCGTATGCTGGAGATTTCGCATTTATGTAGGTCTGGAGTAATAATTGATACGGCCTCAATCTCACAGCATATCCAGTCTGCCTCAGCCGCTGAAAGATCTTCTCAGCATTATGGATGTCTCCCCTTGCAGAGTACCTGTTTAACACCGTTATATATGAGCCATAAAGGGGCGTAGGCTCATTCTGTTTGGATGCTTTGAGCAATATGGAGTCAGCTTTCTCCAATTCCCCAACCTCCGCATACAGCTTAATGAGTGCATCCCAAGTCATAGGGCCGATGTAGCAGCCATTGTCTGACATCCGCTTTGCCAATTCCTTTCCCTTAGATAGAAGCTTATTATTTGCATAAACCTTCAACAATGCGTTGTAGTATTTTGTTGAGAGCCCCTTCCATGCCTTGAACATGTTTTCAAAGACTTCCTCTGCCTTCTCTACCTGCCCAAGCTTGCCCCAAGCCTCTATTGCAGCTAAACACTCACGTAGACCTGGGCTAGACATGCAAATCTTCCAAATTCTTTCCACATCATCTGCTTTACCAAGAAGAGCATAAAGAGAAATAAGATCCCTGCAAGCAGCACGGTTCTCCTTGATGTCATCACCTTCCATCTCCCTCAAGGTTGCTTCTGCTTTCTCATTGAGACCTGAAAATACATAGTACCTTGCAACCGTAGCATGAGTCAGCAAATCAGGCTCCACGCCTTCAGCCTTCATTGTGTCCAAAATTTGCTCCATGCCTGTTATGTCATGTGCACGGCCTTTCATGTCTATCAATAGCCTGTATGTGACGCTATTTGGTTTCACATTCTCCTTTTCCATCGTCAAGAGGACATCAGCAATCTTCTTCTTCTGATCAGTCCACTTATAAAGCAGCAGCAGTTGGTTGCAAGCAAATGCCGAGATGGGGAGGCCAAGAGACTTAATTCTATTAAAAACATCTTCTGCTTTCTGTACATTGTTAGCAGAAACACAATTAAATAGGAGAGTTCTGTACACCAACTCGCCTCGGAGGGATGTTGGAATTTTCTCTATGTACTTTTCAGCCTCTTGAATACCATGTACTTTAGCGACCAAATCCAAATGGGTAGCATAGTCATGCTCAAGAAATTCAAGACGGTTAGTTGCTTCAAGCCACTCAACAAACTGCAAAAGATCACAAAAGTTCATTGTACTAGGCTACTAGCACCCAAATACCCAAAAAAGGTGACTACTAAAATTATCATTTATTCCTTACCAAAGAAGCATTTAATGGCACTGAACAAAGAAAATGTTATGGACAAAATCTTTTGTATGTTTACGACAAATTCATACACAAGCAAGCAGATATAAGTACTCTTATTATTTCCCTTGATATATTAAAGAAATATTGATATATCAATAAAATAACAAGAGGTTAAAATCAAATAAATATGTAATAGTACAGGAAGGCAAAATAGACTGGTCTAAATTCAAAGACAATGTTCTTGTTGTTTGAAGACAAAGGCCATGGTTATCAACTTAGTCTGAACAAACAAAAATCTTCCTCAGTTTCAATCTATACATCTTTAGGACATTCATCTAGGACAGATAAATATATTATACAACTGCATATGGCAGGTTTTATATATATCACATACAATGCCTCAGGAAGATCTAAAGAAACTGCTAAAGATGATGATTTTCAGACAGCTCAGAAACTTTAGATGAAAAAGGTTAGCATAAGCACAGATTTAAACAGTTAAGCTTCAGATTGTACCAGCCACCAACTGTTCTAGAATATTCATATTTGGTCAGTGTAAGCATGCATATAGCGAGAGGAGAGGGACACTGGATTCAGTGTGGATAGCCTGCACACAGTGGCAAGTTAGCTGTAATTTCATTTGTGTTTTGCCCTTTCCCTCCTGGCACCTCTTTTGGTTTGGAAAGGGAGGGGGAAAGAGTTCGATCTTAGTCCTACATAGGGACTGAATTACAGATTTATGCCTGTGCCTCACATGGTGCAGTACCACTACCATGCTACCATGTTGGAAACTTACCAAAACCCTGTTCCTTTTTTTACCATGTCAATACAGGTGGCACCAAGGTCTTGTGTGTCATATGGTGGCACTGTGCAGCAGATTAGCAAGGAGGGACAACATAAATTTTGCTTATACAACTGGTAACTTATTCTACCAGATGTTGACACAAGCACAGGATGAAATGTTATGACATGGCACTGTCATGCATCACCAACAGGCAATATATATGACATTCTAATTCTTTGCCCTCTTAAACTAAGAGGACATTCACCCATGTTATTTGCTCACATGCTATCACTTGGCAGTTCCATGCACTTAGTAAAAGCAGGGCAGGATAATTTATCTAACCAAGTAATATCACAGTCAATAAAGTCAACAAAAATCATAATACAAATTTACACTGATGGAAGATCTAATTAGATTAAAAAAAAAAATCACCTGTAGAGCCTTTCCATAGAGCCGGCGCTTCCTAAGCTTCAAAATTACAAGTGAGAATTTTCCTCGTCCTAGAGGATTCCCTTCTTCGACCCACTTATCAAGTGTGCCATTAAGCAAGTATCGTGGAGCTTCTATTATGATTTTGGAAAGTGGTAATTCAACCGTCCTCTCTGTTTTCTTTTCAACAGACACATCTGTTTCACTGTCCAACAAACTAAGTGCATCAGCAGCAGCATTATTCGTCTCCTCTTCAGACATCAACTCCTCATCGTCCTCTTTCTCCTCGGGTCCTACCATTGCATCATCTTCTGGCGGAACTTCTAGATCAGAAAATCCATCTTCTAGATCATCATCATTCTGGCCCGATCTCACCCCAGCATGAGAAGAAAGGTTTCGACACCATAGGAAAGACTTTGTATGATACAAACGTTCACTGGAATACAACTTAGACATTACGGAACTCCCAGTTATGCTAAAACTTTTGTCATGGTGCCCTTCTTCATGCGCCAAGCTATTTCTTGACAGTACTGAGTCAGCACAACATGCCCGAGCTAACAAAATGCTGCAATTCTGAACCCTGCCACCAGCATAGAAATTGATCAAAAGATCAATAACACCTCAAATTAATAATGAATTTTCAATTGTTGCTCATAAAATTAGTCTTCAATCCTAATCTATTATCTGTTCTTCTTGCAACCCAGATAAATATATCACCTTAGATTTTTATCAACTTTGAATGAATCACGAGAAACTTAGTATTATCACTCTACCAGTTCTACAAACAAAGATCAGTAATATATACCTCATTTTATAAATATTGGCCAAATTATAAGCACTTATTACTGCTTAAATATAAGAACGAATGGAATAGTTATCAAGAAACTATAGCAATAACTATGATAACCACAGAAATGAAGGCCAAAACATTTAAATAGTTGGAAAAACAAAAAAGTAAACTTACCATGAAATACAGAAACCAAACTACAAAATGTTGGGGTTATTAAAATGGTTAAGTGTATCGTAATTTGCGGAGACAAAAGAAGACCTTAACTTTCTAATTCTTTAAATATAGGTTATGTTGTTGCCTTGATGTCGTTGACTGTGGATCGGCACCGCTTGATTCTGTCCCGAAGGCGAAAGGCCATCTTGATGGCCCATGTGGTGAGGGCGGTACTGATCAATTTGTCCTCCTCTAGTGATGAGTTTTGATGGACCCGAAGGCCCTTCGGAACCTAGGGTCCGTGCAAGATGCTCGTGACTATTATACCACATCTTGATTGAGTATGAACTATCTATCCCCCGGCCTAGGCAGCGCCCCTTCGACCTGATCCCTAGGGGCTTTTGATTGTCCTACGATGCTTTCGAGGCAAGACTACGCCTTCCCTTCCACCCAATCACCGAGTCATGTCTCGAGCAATGGAGGATCTCACCCACGCAGATGGCGCAATTCATGGCGCTACTTAGTGACATTCATCGGTGAGTGCAAAGGGGCGGGAATTATCCCTACCCAAGCTCTCTTCTCCTCTTGCTTTCGTTTATGCAAGGGGCTGAGTGGCTATTATCTAGCCGCTCAAGGGGGTTTTGAAGTGAGCAGAGCCCCCTCGAGTAACAAGGGTTGGAGGGCGTGATACTTCTTCGTTGGCGCTCGTCAGGAGTGGCGCTTTTCTCTTGCCTGGTCAGCATGGACCATCGACAACACTCCTCTCTTGCTATCGAATGAGGCGGCCACCAACATTCGTCGCCCGAGGGAGATCCTCTCCTCTTCTAATGCAATGAGGCAGATGGACGAGGATTGACTGGTCAAGCCTCGGTCCGACCCCCCAACGTATGAGCTGGTCTTTCCTTGATTGTTTCTGATGTTGCCATTGACCTTGTTTGGATGCCCTTCGTTTTGCAAACATGGACCTCAAAGACTTGAAGGGACTGAGTCCCTCGACAACAACTTCGGGGTCTTGAGCTCCTTGGGTGGTTGCCCATGAGCCGTTTGTGGAGGCTACCCAACCGTCCGTGGAGCCCGATCGAGAACCATCTGTGGAAGCAACCAACTTGCCTCGGTCGAGACATAGCGAATCTAGGTGACCCCGAAAGAAGCGCAAAGTTGTAGTAAGGAAGATACCATGCTCTCAGATGGGTCTGCCTCCTGAGGAGTAGCTCAGGGATAGCCTGACCCGCATTGGGACGTTAGCTGGCAAGCCGATCATTCCTCCAACCCAGAGTGGGGGCTTGCCGTCGCAGGACTCGTCACGAGGGAGGTGCGCACACTAGCTACTAAAGGGTGCCCTGGTGCCTCAGGATGCTTGGGAACGTCGGATACAGGGCCCATGCCCGATTTATGTCGAATCCAAGGCCAATCCTTCATGGCCTTCCAAATGGCTGACATGCTTGCTCCTGGCGCCCCCTGGAGCCGCACTGGAAGGGGCTTACCCAAGTTCAAAGGGTGTGGAGTCAAGGCATGACCACAAGTACTATTGGGGGTCACTTAGCCCCCTTCTGGCGAAGCAAGTATACTACTATACCTCGGAGACACTGTTAGATCATTGCTTCCGGAATGAGGTTTTGGTAAGTCTCTGTGCTTGGACTTTTCCTCTATAGTCTACTTGTTGCTAACCCGCTTGTGTCTTGACAACATCATCATTACGTGACGGGCTTGATAGACCGAGTAATGGATGTCGGGGTGGTGATCAATCAACTGTCATCGGCCAATGACGACCTTCGGGTGAAGGTCAGAAAGTTGGAGGGAGGATCAGCACTAGTGGCCACGGTTGGGGCGACGGCTCGGGCCACCATGTTGGTCGATCAGCTAGAGCTAGCCTTGCAACAGCTCGAGGACACCGAGCGGGAGCTTGAGGGTGCCAAGCGAAAACTAGGCGAGGCGAAGCATGGGCGAGAGGAGGTAGCCCCGCATCTGGGAGACGCCAAGTGGAAGTTATGCGAGGCGGAGCAAGGATGCGAGTAGGCAACCTAAGAGTTGGAAGACACCAAGCGGCGCTTGGCAGACCTCAACCAACAACTGAAGGAAGCTCGGGAGAAGGGTCGCCTGATGGAAGACCAACCGTCGATCTTTTCTAATGAGTTGGTGGTGGCTAGGATTAAGGCCCAAAAGGCGAAGGTAAGCTGGGAGGAGGTGTCGCGATCCTAATTTGGAAGAAAAAGGCAATTGTTGCTTACAAGAAATCGAATGGATTCTAAAGGGGTTTGTTGGTCGGGGCAAACTTCGTACCAATACATGTACCTTATTGCCCTGGAATGCTTCAAAGCGAAGTACCTGGGATTGAAGGTCACGGAGGATGACAATGTGCCGATGGCGGTCAAGGTATCTTTCGATGACAGCCCCGACACACCTCCTCGACCATTTGCTTAGTTTTTTTCTAGTATATTGTCTTGCTTAGATAGTAGTCGTCCTCTCTACTCTTTATTTCTCTTTGTGGGGGGGGGGGGGGGGGGGGGGAGGCGAAGCCAAGGTCCCGCTGTGGGCTCCTGATCAGGTGTAAATGCTTTTCCTTCTTTGATGAAAACCTTCCTTCTCGACAAGTATAGCTTTGTTTGAGTATGTTGAGGCCCTTAGACCGAGCTATGCCCGACCTTACGCGAGCATCTTAGGGATATAATTTCTTCAAGTTGGAGATGTGCTAGGTACTTGAAAGCGTCCTCCCTTCTGTGGTCTCAAGGCGGTAAGTCTCATCTCAAACCACCTTGGTCGCCTTGGAAGAACCCTACCAATTTGGCGCCAGCTTCCCTCTGGAGTCGATCGGGTCATTGACCTCGACCTTTCGATGCATAAGATCCTCGACCCCAACCTGTCGGGGGCAGACCTTGTGATTATAAAGCTTAGCCACCGCTTGTTTGTATCTCAGAGCTCGGAGGTGCACCTCGGTTCTGAGTTTTTTGACCAAGTCTAGCCTAGCCCTGAGCGAAGAAGATTCAACCTAGGTGATCCTGAGGTCTCTTAGCCGTCTGAGGTGCTCACGAGTCAGATCGAGGTAGGCTATGCACTCGTCGGGGTTGCAGGGATGAGCTGAGGTGTGCCCATACCACCTTCCCCAAAATCACAGTCTGCCGGGGGCAGAAGGTTGCTGCCATGCTGTCCGCCACTGGAAAAAGGGAAAAGGGGATGCGGGTGTTTCTCTGCCCACGTCAGCATCCGGGTGGCAGTGAGTTGGCAGATCAGTCAGCAGGTCAAGGCTGATGTCAGCATATTCCCTATCAGGCTATTTCTTCTTTCTTCAAAGGCTTATCGCCTTCAGATCAAACAAGATGCAACACCAAACATAAATGACAAGTATAAAGACGAAATTTTTAAAAAGAACAGCTGCTCAAAGCACGATTTTTTGATACGCAGCACAAAATGCTAGCATAAAGCAATCAACAAACTTCCTCACAAACCATCACTCGAAACTTTAGATGACATGACAACAGGGCAAATAGAAGCCCGCGGCATCAGAAAAGAAGAAAAAAATTAGTTCTTCCCATGGATATCTCAGGATGCATTCGATAAACGAGAGAATATCTAAAACGCTCACCTGGTGGCGCCGGCAGCAGCTCTTCGGAGCGTCCACATGGCGATTCCTCTGCCGATTCCACAACTACAAGAGAATCGAACGTAGTAAGGGAAAGACCAAGAACTCTCAAGCGCTCATCGGAGCTCAAAAATTAGCCACGGGGCGAGGCATGCCAGCCTTCAAAACCCTAAACCCTAATAACCTCAGGATGGCTCGGAGCACTCGCTACACCGGCTTAATTTTGGGTTGGGCTCCAAAATGTCGACGGACCTATTTGGGCCGAAAAATGACGTCATATATATATATATATATATATATATATATATATATATATATATATATATATATATATGACGCCATTGCCACATATTGCTGGGACATGATGGGTCCCACTCTCCTTCCTGGTTTGTTACGGACGGCAAAAAAACAGCGGTTTTCGCCAATAGATCACCGCCACGTATCCGATTTACTCCTTTCGAGGGCTGTCGATTTGGGGATGGGAGCGACCGCAACAGTATTAAGTGATGGGTCGTCCTCTTCCTCCTGGATGTAACAGTGGTGGCTACTCCAACATCCCTAAACCTACAGGAAGTCCGGCAAATTTCTCATCGCAAGGATACGCGGAGCCTGATTCCACGTTACAGGTAATACAACCGGCCCTGTTTCTTACCTAGGTCATCCAGGCAGTGAAATTTTTACCTGTTTGCTAATAGGACTGGTTACTTGATTTTTTGCCGATCATTGATTGTTTTTACATGCCTGGATTTGGAAGAAGGGCTCTTTTACCTCTTTGAGGGAGAAGACGATCTCTGCTCTTGTCTGTGCCACGAGTGGTTTGTTTGGAAGAGAATGAGTATTATGTTTTTTTGGGTGAAATCCACAGAGAGTTGAGTGTCAATAAATAAACAGCTTCACCAGAACAACGTTTATGATTCAATCTAGTTTGCCTTATTATTAACTGTTTAAAGAAATTGATTTTTTTTTTTTACCAATCTTCTACGCATTGGTGACTCATTATTTTGTGTTGTAAAACATGATATTGATTGAGTCCAGTTATTAGTGGTAAGTGAGGACAACTATAGTATGAAATATGTGTGATTGTTGATGGCAATTACATGTTACTTTGAAATGTGAGCTGCACAAAATGATGAGACATTGCATACCCATGAAAAGAGAAACCCTGTTATGGGGAGTTTCTCTTTAGAACATTGATAAATCTTAAGATTAAAGGTCCCAACCTCATTGGGTATGTTTGATAGTCTGTACCTTTTGGTTATCCCTTCATTCATCTCAAGATTTATAAATACATTGCCAGCTATATTTTTTTTGTTCATTAATTTATGTAATGTAGGTATCCAAGGTCCTGCAGTGGTTAGCATCTGACAGGAAAGAATTACTGGTTTCCCAATCTTTCTTTTTATTGACAGGTCTGTTCTTTAAATATCATTAAAAATTTATGCCCATTGAAATTATCTGTCCTTTTCAATCCTCCTGAATTTGTATAGCCTGACAGTAGAGGGTGAAGGACATCAAATACAATTGCCTCCACTTTTGGCAAAAGATGCACAATTTTATGGCTTAACTTCATTGTTCTAGCATCTGTATTCTTCTCTTTTGCTGATATGTTGGTTCTTTCTTTAAATGCAAGAATACATGGTTATCTGCTGAGCAGGTTGTTTCTTTCAGGTGCATCTATGTAACTTATGTGCCAAGCATTAGTTTCTCTGCAGTTAGAGAATATCAGATTCATGAATAGAAATTCTTTTCAAGTTCTCTGATAGATCTGGCTGTGTGTTTTGCTAAGAAATAATAGCTTGGCAGTAATAGAACAAGCTTTATAGATGGGAAAGGATTTTAACCTTATATTTTAGGGAGGAAGAATGATTATTCTTGGCATGGATTTATAAAATTGAGAACAGCTACATCAATCAAGTTCACTTTACCCCTTAAAAACAATATGTACATAACAGTTCTTAGAATGCTGATGATATAGACATATGGCAAGACTATAAGAACATGGAACTCAATTATGAACCCCTCAAAATTCCCTCAAAAGAAGTTATCCGGTATGGTTGCAAAAGAATATTACAAAGCTTCAAAAATTTTCTCCATGTTGGAAAGTAATCTCCATATTGTTCAAACTAAGCATGAAAACAATGAGAAAGTTGGGAGTTCATATCGTCCATGATCAAAAGACTTTGAGCTTTTCCTAGAAGATCTGTCTGGAGATGCTGGAAGGTCTTTGAAAACTATCTGCTGTGGCAATTTCCCTGAATCAATCGGTATCGCTAAAATCTGTTACAGGCATTAGTTTACATAAGATTGTCCAACTCTGTCATGAAGTTCGGAAACATTTACACCTTCAGTTGCCATTGAGATGATCTATTCTCCACCTACCTCATATCCCCACAAGCAAGATTTGTACATGAGACTTATGAATAGGTTCACTAGAAAGCTTCTCGGTGCTTTCTCTCTCCCTTTTGCCATGATTGTCTTCTGCTCTTCTCAATAACCCTCAAAGAAAAGAAAAAGAAAGCTTCGGCACATCGTGCATGATTTCTCCACCATACCAAGTGTTGGGTACATTTACAAGTTCAAACAACACTGGTCCCCTCGCTTCTCTTTTCCGTTCACAGATTAATAGAACACATCTCTTCTTTTCTTTGGATTTGTCTCAGGGTTCCCTTTTCTCATCATGGCCGCAAACTCATCATAATTTATTCTTCCATCCTGCATATTGACAGTGATTTAGATCAGAATAGTGTTTTCCGGGACTGCTACTAATATACTAGATGGCTAGGCACGTTCTAGTAATATTCTGAGACAGATTCTGCATGGCCTCTTTCTACTTACATTGTCAACATCAGCTTCAGCAATTATATCCTTGATTTCCTTGCCGTCATATAGTCCCTTCTCTTTTAGAGCTTGCTCAAGTTCTTCCCTTGTGATAAAACTATAGAAAGAAAAAAGTGTGTGTTCAGTTAGGTCGCCGACGTGTCTAATTTATTATCCAATGGATCATTTAAACTATTTCACTGTATATCGTTTTATATAAAGTCAATGTGTTATACTATTGTTTTGCACAAAACCTACCCGCTGTTGTCCTTATCAAAGTACTGAAATGCTGTATATAGATGCTCTTCCCTATCCATTCTGTTCATGTGCATCGTCGCTGTAATAAATTCCTCATAGTCGATAGTTCCGTTCCCATCTGCATCAGCCTGTATTGAGTGTATTAGATTCTTTCCATCTGGGTTGATTGACTGAATTTGTCAGTAAAATTTTGGGTGCATATAGAACTCACAGCTTCCATCAGCTGTTTGACTTCATACTCCGACAGCTTTGTTCCTTGCTTGGAAAGACCTTGTTTTAGTTCCTCTAGAGTTATAGTGCCACTATTGTCAGAGTCCATATTCTTAAACATTTCCTTCAGCCCTTTGATCTCTTCCTCCGATAAACATCCTGCTATTACCTGCGCATATTGACAACAAACTCATTGATAGTATCAACTACAGGCCTTGCCAGTTGAGTGCCTTATTTTCTTTCCTCTCTCTAATAAGTCTGAAGGGATTTCAAGTCATGAGAATCAAAGGCGAGAAGTATCTTGTAGGATATCCAGGTAGACATTCTTTCATGTTGTTAGACACAAATCTAGCTTTCCATTAGTGATCCTTGAATTATGTTAACCAAATAATTCTAGACAAACATATAGCGAATCTTGCAGACATTGGGTTAATACAATATGTGAATGGGGAAACAAGAAATTTACCCTTAGGGCAGCTTTCTTGAACTGGTTCATTGCTCTGAATTGTTTCAGCCTGTTGAGGACAGCATTGTCAAGTGGGGTGTCAGGTGCTTCTCCATCTTCCTTGATCCAAGGATGGTCTGTATTGTAATAAGTCCATAATATGATAAGACAGCTTGCATGAGATTCCCTATGTGTTTGCATGGTAAAGGTATTCTTGGTTCAAAACACATGGAAAGAGCTTGTATTTAGGGTGGAAGATTCTCACAATAGACTATATGTTTGTCTTAATGTTTAAGCATGCATGCCTTGGTCTTGTCTGGATGTAAAAACCAAGGAAGATGTTGACTGCCAAGCCAGGCCTCAACCTGGTGGTGGCAATATGTCTGACTAAATTACACAGGCAAAATTTTATTTTATCTCTTCTTTCTCTAAATGTAATTTATCACTCCAAGATTTTTAGACAACTAACTTAGTTTACTAGTAATGCTGGTGAATCACAAAATAGATATCGTTGAGTTGCATGAAAATTGGTCATACTGAGAACTTCAAATGCTGTTAGCCTCTGTCTTGGGTCCAAGTTCAGCATCTTTCTCACAAGATCCTTGGCACCAGGTGAAATGTTAGGCCATGGGTCACTTGTAAAATCAATCTGCCCCTGGAGAATAGCATTGAAGATCCCCTGCTCAGACTCTGTTGGAATAAATATTAGTTTGACTTTTTTTCGGTTTCATGATTTTGGCAGCACAAACAACAAGAATTATTTGAATAGATGAAGAAGTACCAGCCCAGAATGGAGGAACTCCACAGAGAAAAATGTAAAGCATCACTCCTATGCTCCAAATATCAACTTCTGGCCCATATTTTCGCTTGAGGACCTCAGGTGCTATGTAATATGCACTGCCAACTATGTCTTTGAATACCTCACCTGTTCAGGAGAGATCTTAATTTAGCTGATTGCTAGATGATCCAGAACTGTATGAATTGCAATCAGGATATCATCAGATGCTGCAGAACCAACACATGAAAACAATTGCTCCAAAGAAAGAAAAAAAATATGAGAAGATGGCATACTACCAAGGCAAGGAAAAGAGAGACTCTTCCCAAGAAGGAGATATTTAGTGTCTGCAAGTTCCAAGTAGGAAACATTTAACTAAGAAGCAGGGAAGATGTCCTTCACACTGTCTTCTTGTTTCCAATATCATCAAGAAGACTTTACATAAAGATACATCCTGGTGATAGTTTATATTAGTAGAAGAAAGATTGCAACTTTGCTTTCTTGGATCATTGTTTTGAACCACATAAGAGTCTTTCATGTAATATATATGTTGCAAGAAAAAGGATGAAGCTGAAGCAAGTTAGAAGGCATAATAATGAGATTTATGCTCATGTAACTGCTAAATTTTTTTAGGAGTGGATGTATGTTCTGTTTATATATAGAATAAGAATAAAGGCTTTTTTTTTTTTTGTGTGTGTGTGTTTCTTCTTCCTTTACCATTCAAATGCAGTTTTCTTTCTTTCAAATGACTTCCCCTGTTCTTTTGTAGAAGCAAACACAGTTTCGTCGAACACGTGGTGAACAAAAAGGGGGAAGAAGAAGGAAGAGGAAAAGAGAACTGAATCGAATCAATGGAGGGGCAGAAAGGAACTGAACCTTGCTTGAAGAAAACAGAGAGCCCAAAGTCGGTAGCCTTGAGCGGCGCGTCCTCATCCTTGTTCAGCAAGAGGAAGTTTTCGGGCTTGAGGTCCCTATGCATCACCCCCATGGAATGGCAGGTGTGGACGATCTGCACGATCGTCCTCAGCAGCGACGCGGCCGCCCGCTCCGTGTAGTGGCCCCTGGCGATGATGCGATCGAACAACTCCCCTCCCGCGCACAGCTCCATGACGAGGTGTACCGACTGCTTGTCCTCGAAAGCCCCCTTCAGCTCCACGATGTTGGGCTGCCCCGACAGGTGGTACATGATCTGGACCTCCCTCCTGACGTCCTCGATGTCCTCCTTATTGGCGAGCTTCCGCTTCGCGATGGTCTTGCAGGCGTACTTCTCCCCGGTGGCCTTGTGGGTGCAAAGATGGGTGACGCCGAACTGGCCGCGCCCCAGCTCCTTCCCGAGGGAGTAAGTGGTGCGGACGTCCTCCATCGGCCGGCCGAGCACGGGGCCGATGGGAGCGGCCGGCTTAGGGGGCGGGCTGAAGGCGGCGGTGGGTACGGGTGCCGTTTGTACGGGGGCGTCATCCGGGGCGGGGCTCGGGTCCGGCGCGTCGGCTGGGGTGTCGGCATCGGGAGGAGGCGTGCCGGGGTCGGCGGGCTTCTTGGTGAAGCAGTTCCCCATCGAGGATGAGGAGGAGGAGATGGGGAGATGGGCTACAAGGGACGGAGAGGAGGAGGTCGCATGTGTGCGGTGGGGAAAGGGAGGAGGAGAGGGCGGGGCGGTGAGAGGAGTTTTAGGAGGGGCGGATATGAGTTGGACAGGGACGGGGGGGGGGGGGGGGGGGGGGGGGGGAAGGTGTTGGGGTCCGTTGGGCGCGGAGTAGAGGTGAAGAGAGATTGGCGGGAGCCCAACTGCTACCTCTCGCCTACATTAGGATCTCGAGTTGATTTGTTGGGCCGTGGGCCTCGAATTCTCACTTCTTTGGGCCTTCGCATCCGTGACCCAACAGCTTCGATATGCGTATGTGATCAATTGGTGCTGAAGTCAAAGATGATATTATATTGGAGGGATCAGCGGCACAGTCAAACCAATGAAGCTTGAAAGAGCCGTTCATCAATCTTGACCACCTTCCTTAGGTATTTTGACCAGACTTCAACAGCTGTTGTGATACATCATTCTTTTTTTCTATTGATAAATCAATCATATATGTATTCTTTAGATTCTCTTTATTCTTGGTCTCGAAGCTTTACTAACTTGGGTTTCAGATGAACGAGACGAGAAAATTTGATATCGATCTTCTTCTACCGGAGGTTTATTATCAAGGGACCCCGTCAAATTAGGTATTGGCTCTATCTCAACCTCTTAGTATATCATATGTGATTGACTTGCATCCACTTTTGGCTCATATCGATGTCTTAATAATAACACGAGAGGTAGAATTGTCGATAAAAAACAATAAAGGATATTTAGTTTTTTATTTTTAAATTTTAATGATAATCATGGTTATTAGTAGTTAAATTGATATATAGTGAATATATATATATACTATAATTTGAAGGGATAAAATATATTATTTCTAAATTTTTGATAGGGATGAATGCTAGCAGTTAAAAAAATTGGTTCTTTTATACTTGTTTGGATCACAAGGCAGAGTAAATTATTGCATTACAGGCTTGCTCTTCTGACCATGCACCAGCAAAGTTGTGCAGCAGTCCTTAATTAAAATATGAAGAAGGTAACCTGCAAGTCATCTCCATGTCCTCTGGGGATAAGATGGAGAGGAGAATAGGAAAGGGACTGTGCTTTTGACAAAGTGTGGAAACTACACAGCCACAAAACATCCACTGCATCTGGTGGTGATCACTGTTTGATCTTTTAAAAATCATAATATTATGATTTTTTTTATTTCACATTACAGAACACAACACAGGAATGATGGCTGTAAAAAAAAAAAAATGACAACTTTTTAATGACTTGTGGATCATGATAGCCATCAATCTATTTGTAGTGGGTGTTGGGAAAGCCAATGGGATGTTAGGTTGCTTCAGCACAGCACATGATCGATGTGCAGTAAAATACTAATAAATCAGAGAGATAAAACCCATTCCTACCTAACATGTCCTTTATGTTGGCATGGCATGGCCATCCTATGAATTGCTTGGCATACATACTCAATAAACGTGGCTGGTTAATCAATAAACAAATTATTATTGTTTTCCGATTGAAAGGTATAGCCAATTAAATTAGTTGATAAAAAACTTCGAGTGTCTTCATTCACTATTCGAACGATTGATTGATGCATAGTAAGCAAGTCATGTTTTTAGTTTTATAACCACACAAATTTAGTATATAAAAATCATCACTTTGAAACCACTGTTTTGGTGGGGTTTAAGATTGGCATACTGTAGTGATAGGGTTTGATAATGTAGTGATAGGGTTTGATAATGGGTTGACTCGATCACTCGTTGCACGTCAGAAATAAAGCACAATGTCGACAATCAACCTGACACAGTAGAATCCGACCTGACAAAGGGAAGTCCGATATGGACAAAGACAATCGTGGAGTACAATGCACGATAACGTCTGATGCAAACTCAACGCTTGAAGACATCAAACCATACAAGACTATACGCCAGCTCAACAAAGGACACTGACGACATTGAAGCTTAAGGTACAATCAACCCCCGGCTGGTAGGTATAAAAGCCATTCACGGACACAAGTCAGGGAGGAGAAAAATCATATATACTTTATATATAGTATTTAGATTCGACTTCGGTCGAGGTATTAACTTGATCGTCAAAGGGGTCATATCAGACATCTCACTCCGATGAGAGTAGCAGCATCCCGAGATGCACATCTTAGAGATCCGATCGATCTCTCCCGAGCTCTCATACCTCTTTTATGATCGATACGAATGATCTTATATATACGGATATGACCGAATCATGTTGACTCTTCAATCACAACATGAGATTTCATATGTAGTGAACAAAATGTATGAGTAGGGCCTTAAATTACTACTGTTTATGCTGTTGTTTCATCTTCTTCCCGTGAAGCTTTGGACATGGCACATCCACGTCACTCGCTGACTTCTATTTGGTCCCCTTTCCAAGCCAAAAGGCTCCATGTCTTAATACTAGTTGAATCGATTTAATTATTTTTTTTCATATTATATTATAAATATTTTTAATAAATATTATAAAAAACATTATGTTAACGTATTTTTGTATTATATTACCGTGTTTTCCTAGTATTAATTACTAAGAACAAAAACACTATGTTATGATGTCTTTACACTACGTGATAGTATTTTTTTAGTATTATTAAAAATAAACTAACGTGATATAAAAAACACTATACATATAATATTTTTACAAAAATTATATAAAAAATACTATATTATAATATTTTTATAATATGTTATATAATTTTTTCGATATTATTAAAAATACTATAACTAAACTGCTTCACCGTATATATCGATACATTAAAAAAGAGCAAAAAAAATAAAAGTATTAATACAAAGAGAAATTGAGGGCAAGAAAAATCGATAAAGCGGAGTTGTTTTTGGAAATAATAATAATAATAATAACAATAATAATAATAATAATAATAATATGGTGTGGGCCGAGCCTAGGCGAGCCGGACCATTCCCTGTCTTGCTGACGTCACTAAGGTCAGCAACGTGTACGTCAAAGTCCGCAGCTCTCCTTCGTCGAAGGCCACGTGGCATAATTATTGGACATGATTGATTGCTTCGAATAGTATTCTCACGTGCGTCTGTCAAACCCCATCGAGCCTTCCTTCGTCCTCCCCAAAGCACGTCTTTGTCTTCAACCTCAGCTTCCAGGAAATTAACCGCGCTCCTTTTTATTCCCAAGATTACGGCTCTTTACATATCACCATAAATAACCAAGTATCCCTTGTTGGATTCCACATCTGCGGCCACGGCAGTACACCTTCTCCCTTGATTGCTTCATCCGCTCCCCCATATCTGTGGGCAGCAGCAACCAGCAACACAAACCTGCACCTGCAGCCCTTGTGCTTCCTTCCCTCCATATTTCGCCCTCACCTGGCCTTGCTGCTGCCATACCAGACATGGGGAGGCCGAGCGTCGTCCCCCGGAAGACCCCCGGGCAAGCCAAAGCCAAGAAGGAGCCCATCAAGGTGGTGTACATCTCCAACCCCATGAAGGTCACCACCAGCGCCGCCAAGTTCCGCGGCCTGGTGCAGAAGCTCACCGGCCGGGACTCCAACGTCGCCGATATGGCCGCCACGGACTCGTCGATGGCGGAATCCCTGCCCGGATCTGCGGCGGCCTGCGAGGCACCGCGAGATCCGAGCTTGGAGTCGACGGGTGCAGTCGATGATCCCTTTAAGGCCGCGGCGGCGTCGCCGTTTGAGGTGTTCGATGATGCTTTCGCCCCGCAGATGTTAGATAGCCTTCCGATGTACTATGAGTCTCATGTAGGTGGATCTTGGATGCTCAGTGAAGCGTGAGGTACATGTTTGTTGATCTGTATCTAATAAGACATGTTTACTACGACAGCAGACCGCTGGTGTTTGATGGCGGCGGCACAGCCGACCGTCCTAAGCTTTGCAATGCTTTCTCCTTCTCTCGATCTGAAGGCTGAGCAAAAGCTTCCCATGGCGCTTGCTGCTGTTGATCGGATCACTCCTCTTCTGTTTCTCGTTCAATCTTTTCCTACTCTCCCCTCTTTCTTCTTTGCTCCCCTTGTTTACAGGATCCGTGGGACACACGTTTGGATTCAAATTCCAAGTTGCTTGTACGGTTTGAGAACTCACTGGATTCGCTGGAGAGAGACGATAGCAATGGATCGGAGGTGAGGGAGATGATGAATGGGAAAGCAGGTTTAGAGTCACAAAGAGGTTGCAGTGCATGCTCAGGCTTTGCTCACAGCTTATGGTATTGGGAACTACTTTGTGGGTATTGTCATGTGTTTCATTGGAAGACAGAAGTAATAATCCAGAAATCACCGATCCCCAAAACCAAAACAAAACAAAACAAAAAAAAAAAGGAAGAGAGAAGAAGGTATTAGATTTGTAAGAAATGATTGCAGCTGTTTGAGATGCAGACAGGCGGTGTTCGGTAGGAAGACAGGGAGACACATATTGAATGTTTGACACTGCCTGTTCTAAGCTTTCTCCAGCATTAAAGCTGGCGTTATACAAATTTTTTTTTTTTTTTACCGAGGCTAAGGTGTCGCCTCTGTCTCGTTTCACCCCCAAACATATCGGTATTTGGAGATTTTTCGTTCGCATTCAATAGATGTGCAGATTTCTGGAGACCTCGTTTGTTAGGTTGGGAATTCAAGTGGTCAGCTCGTGCTAAGTCAATCTTTTCTCGAGCTGTAGTTTTGAATTCAAATATTGCAATATTTTGGGGATATTTATGGATAGAGATTTCTTATTTTGTGAGTCTATACTTTCATTCCTCAGCTGATTTTTTTATCATCAACCCTGTACTAAGATCACGATCGTAGAGGAGGAGAGGGTGGTACAGTCCCGACTCAACCACTCTAATGGTTAAGTCAACTAGATGAATCATTCTGTGTCTTATGTCTAATGCAAAAAAAGTCATTTCATTCATTTGCCTAAGCACCTTTTATACTATTTGGGGAGATAGAACTCGTACAAAGTGGATTAATGTGCGTGAGTGGTAGGTCGACACCGTACGTTGGTCGATGGCTGAACCTCCGACCTGTCTGTCAATTCTCACTGTTATGTTAATTGCTTTTATAGCGTATCTACAGTAAGCATGATCCTTTCATGGATTGTTATCTGAGTCGAAACAGTTCCTCCTACTATGTAGTAGATGTACAGAAGGAAATCTCACGGTGGAGACATGTGATGCGGTCTGAGCCTAGCCTCTCGAGCGATGGTATGGGACAGTGCTTCTTTCCGAGATCGTAATCCGAGTTGAGTCGACTATATCTACTTAGATTTTTAGAAAAAAAATGTGAAAATATACATAACAAGCCAAAAAAAAACGTGATATCAGCTGCCGAACTAATTTAAGTGTTGCACTGGTGCAATAGATCCATCCAAAACCATAATTAATGCCAATGGTTGTGGATCATCTCAGATAAGATTAGCATCTTAATGAATGGTCTTCATGCTGCACTGCACTGCACAGCACAGCACAGCTCAGCTCCAGCCACTGGTTCAATACTCGTTTCTCCTATGTTTAATGTCATGATGATCTAATGTTACATTTGTTATTATCTAAATTCAAATATCACGTATCTTAAATTGTTAGAAGAGACTATATATTATTCTCTTATATTATGCTTATGATTTTCTGTCAAGGATTGTGTTATCTAATGTTGTGAAACTTTATGTTATGGCTGAGGTGTCGACACGGCTCTGTCCCTCCCGTGTGTGCAAGGTTGTCCGTGTTATCAAGTGTTGGGTTCGGAGCTCGGGTTAGGTGAACTTGGAGTACCTGGGGTCGCCCCTTGGGTCCCTCATTCTCGGGGTTCGGCGTATCGAGTTATCCGACCGTGAATCCCTCCTCGATCAACCTGCATAAAGACCTCCTCGGGGTGGGGACTCTCGAGATAGTCCCATCGACATTCAAGTCAGTATCTCGATCGAGAAGGTTCTCAAAATGTAAATGACTGATCCAGAGTTACATAGAGAGTCCCCTTTCTTGTTTTAAGGAGAGGTTTTTATACCCATCGACCGGTGATGGTTTGTACTTCCACCCTTATTGTCGTCGATGTCTAGGAAGAGGTGAAAGTATGATAACACTGAGTACCGAGACATTATACACTAGGTGGGTTATTAATAGTGACGTGCACAACATCCTTCATTTATGGGTACTCCAACTCGATTGTTGGCGTGACACTTTGGTCAATACTGTGCCACCTTGGTCAATCATTGTGCCACCTCGGTCTATCATGTCGCCAGGTCGACTGGTGACGTGCCTCTTATTGATGTTGTGTCCGGATGAATTGGATGAGGTATTAAAGAATTGGGTCAACTCATGATTAGCCCTATCAACTAATATGAGAGTATATATATGTAAATAGAGGAGCGAGAATGAAAAATCAATATGAATTCTGACTTGTATATTTGTGTACAATCACATACGTTATTATATATGTGTATTTTTGCATGTTTATACGTGCAAGTGAAAGAAAGGTAGGTTGGTAAAGGGGGAATATTATGATGATTAATGCAGTAATGTAGGATATATTTTCTGTTAAATTCTTTTTGCTCCAAATTCCTTTCAAAACATACATTCTAGAATTTGGTCATGAGTAATATTGTCTTTATCAAAATATTCTAGAATTTGGTCATGAATAATATTGTCTTTATCAAAGACTTACAAAGTCAAAGACTAAAATATTATTTTGGTCTTTATCAGAGAATTACAAGTCAAAGACCTACCTATATATATATATATATATATATACATATATATATATATATATATATAATTAATTAATTTACATCAGTAGATTGTGAGTATAATGGTATTGAAACATCAATTAATATGTAATTATCATATTGGTCCTTATAAATTTATGTTTGGATAAAAGAAGTTAATTATTTGGTGAAAGTGATTATGGATGTTTTACATATTTAAATATTATAATGTCATTAAATTTTGTTGATAGTGACGGTTGGGAGGGATTTTTCTAAGTTCATCGAATGGATGACATGTATGAATGACTTAAACAGTCTAAGAAATATACATATAAAATCCAAATAAGCTATTCCAAAACTTTGGGAGGATCGATGTGTAATACTTTTTTTTACTAAATCCTTGAAATAAAATATATTATCTTTCTATTTCTAAAAATATAGATGTAGTTGATGAATTTTTTTGTTTATTATTATTATTATTATTATTATTACGAGGGCATAATATATTTTACAGAGATAAATAAGTCGTTTTGGCTGTAACGAAGGGGTAAAACCGGTATTCCGAGTCGCCGTCACTAACTGGTAGCAAAGAGGAACGAACATTTCATGCCGTGTTACCGAAACTACCCCCATGTCGTCACCATACGCCTTCGACGTTTGCAGAGGATAAAACTGGGAAATAAAGAAGCAGTATTAGAACATAGTCGTCATTTCAGATCGTTTGGGTATTTTCGTAAAAATAGAGAGAAAACGTCAGTTATGACGCCGTTGCTTGGCCGTCGCAGGCGGCCCTGCGAAGCCCCCGATGTCGGAGAGCATAAAGAGCTCGAGATCTGGCGCTTGTCTCTCTCCTCCTTCCCTCTCCGTGCGCGTCCCTTTGGTACCGATCTCCTCCTTCGGATCGCCCTGGTGCCCGATTCCGAGTCTTGAGGGGGCGCATGGCGGAGCAGCTCACCGAGGAGCAGATCTCCGAGTTCAAGGAGGCCTTCAGCTTGTTCGACAAGGACGGCGACGGTTAGATCCTTTCCGTCTCCCACTCTGATCCTATCTTTTGCTCCGTTTGCCTTTTTTGTTTCGATTCGTTATCTCCTGCCTTCAGATCTTGTGGTGATTCTGCCCTTCTTCGGAGAAGGGTCTCGTTTGACCTTCGTTTTGCACGCATAGAAAATCGATTATGATTCTTTCAGGGTTGTTTATGAGAGTGTTAGGAATCTCCTCAAGATTGAGACTTTAGAAAAATCTCGAACTTCTTAGTTCGAGATTTGTGTTCTTCCTTTTGGGGCCAAAAAGAAGTTCTTTCTTCTTCAGGTCTGCTGTAGTAGTCAAGATTAGATAGGTCTGCTGTGGTAGATGTTCGATACAGTAGTGCTGAGAATGCTATGATTTGATGTTTGGATGAAGTTGGTGATATGGTCGCGTTTCTCCATTACACAACATTGAACTCTTTAAGCTTTTCATGGCCGACATAGCAGCAATGCAAGCCAAGCCAAGTTTGAATACCTGATGAGGCCACATTAGTCTCACACTGGCCAGGAATTGAGGAGTCATGACCATTTGGGATGGATGCCAAGGGAGAAATCCGTGCGAGCTGTAGCCTGAGAGAACCAAGGTTCGCCAAACCGTACCGTACCATACCATACCGGTGTACCGGTATGGCTCGGTACGTCTAGGCATATCGCTTGGTACGTATATATATATATATATAATAATAATAATAATAATATTAAAAAATAAAAGAAAAGGGCGACATCGTCTCGTTACTTGTCCCCACGCGGGGAGACGTTTTTTCTCCCCACGTGAGGAGAAGAAATCGCTCGCGGGCGATGAATCGGGATTGGGAGAGCAGCGTCGGATCTTTAGGTTCTCCCTCTTCTTTCTCGTTCAGCTGATACTGTCCGAAATCAATTGTTGCCAGCGTTGAAATCGATTGTCACCGCCCGACAGCGGCCGGTAGCGGGCAGTTTGGTACGTACTGCCTGGTACAAGCGGTACCCATCGGTATTGTATACTTTGGAGAGAACCATCCTTCATGAGCTCCCATGGGCAAGCTGATGACAAAATGTGCCTGGATCATTACTTGAAACTAATGACTATCTAGATAAGTGCATTTGCTTTCAATTGGCATATCGTGTGGTGTTTATTTCGGTGAAAGAGAAATTGTTTCTAGAAATTAATATTATTAATCCATTTCTGGTTATGTTCTGATGGTGTATCAATTGGCATTATGGGACTCGGCGCTTGACATCTTTGGACCATAGTTATAGAACTTGAACCAGGGCTCCCGATCGGATGGGAAAAAATTGGAACCGGACCTATGCTTTACCCAAACCCTCTCTCTAATCATTCCTTGTTCTCTCTCTCCTCCATCCTTTCCTCCCTTGACCTCTTTCATACTTTCCTCACCATCCTCTTTGTGGTTTCTCCCTTTCACTATCATTCTTTGTTCTTATTTTTTGTCATCACATTATGTGTGCTATCGGCCTATTCTACTATCATCCAACTCATAGGAAATGAAATTTTATCTTTTGATCACCAAATTTCTGCAATTCATTCTATAACAAAGAGATTTCACAACCGTATTTTCGGTTTTATTATTTAACATTTTAATCATAAAAGTATATCTATATACTTTATATTAGTACAATTTATTTTTAATATTTTATATGAAACCTGCAATCTGATCGCTTGTCCCATTGGTCCAACTAGCGCACCATTGGCTCAAGGCTTGGAAAGGTCAATGTTGGTTGCTGGTCTCACAATAATACTATGGACCTCATTTTGGATCACGAGTTTAATATGAATGTGATTGAAGAAGATGTCATGGTTTGGTTAATTGTCCATGTTAGATCATGCCTTATGTGCATCTAGACTTGTTCTTCTCCGCTACTAAAAAAGGAAGGGAAAAAAGAGAAAGAGATAGGATGTGAGGAACACTTCCATTCTTTTTACATTCTACACATTGATCATAGAATGAATGATAAATCTAATAGTCATCAACTAGTACTGCCACCTGATGCCATATATGGACTATTTTGATATACCATCGATCTCAGCCTCCTGATGTAACATCATTTAGGAGTTTACATTTTGAGGAAACATTGTTATATACTGTTGTCGATGAGGGTGGTAGTAATGAGTCAGATGAAGAAGGAGAAAATTTTTTGAGTTAAATGAGAATGTATTTATCTTAATCAGATGTGTACAATTCAGTTCGACAGTTGTATCGAGTTTTTTCTTTCTTCTACAAGCAATCCATTGCAATTATGTTGCTTTGGGTATTATGAAGTTGGACAGTGTTTAATTTGTAGCCATTCTTTAAAGATTTCCATTAATCACTCAAGTTAAAGATAGGACCTAATCACATTGGTGTGTTTTTTTTTTTTTTTTTGGTATTTCAATAGGTTGCATCACTACTAAGGAGCTTGGGACTGTGATGCGCTCTCTGGGTCAGAACCCTACAGAAGCAGAGTTACAGGACATGATAAATGAGGTTGATGCAGATGGTAATGGGACGATCGACTTTCCCGAATTTCTCAATCTGATGGCCCGAAAGATGAAGGACACGGACTCAGAGGAGGAACTGAAGGAGGCCTTCCGAGTCTTCGACAAGGATCAGAATGGTTTCATATCTGCTGCTGAGTTGCATCATGTCATGACCAACCTGGGCGAGAAACTGACGGACGAGGAAGTTGACGAGATGATTCGTGAAGCTGATGTTGATGGAGATGGTCAGATCAACTACGATGAGTTTGTCAAGGTCATGATGGCAAAATGAGTCCTCGGAATAAAATCTCATGCACCTGCATCATATGCAAATCATCCCTCCTGTCTGCTTTAATATTTACAGACGCCACAGGTTTTGTTGGAATCCAACATTCCTCAACTTAGATGAAGAAAACATTTGCTTAATTAATTTATTTTGCTTCTCCTGTGATCATGCCTCCAGATGAGGAAGTAAAAGTATTTTCCATGCTTTTTTGTTTCAAGTGTGGCTTAAAATATTCCTTTCCCTTTGGTTGCTTTTGCTTAAAATGATGAATCCACCATTAATTACTGATATGACAAATGCTGACCTGGCCGTCAAGTCATCACACCCTCGGACAGTTGGCCCGTCGACGTGGCCGACTTGACGCAGGTAATCGGTCGGATATACGGGGGGCGCCAGTGGTCGTACAGTCGACCTGACACAGGTAAGATCGACACCCCCCACCTGCAAACGCACGTCTCATTGCAAGGACAACAAGCATGATGGGAGGATACAGCGGCATGGTAAGTCATAAATGC
Organism: Ensete ventricosum; assembly: GCA_029747655.1. NCBI lineage: Eukaryota > Viridiplantae > Streptophyta > Magnoliopsida > Zingiberales > Musaceae > Ensete > Ensete ventricosum. Next base: position 1,740,651 of record JAQQAF010000002.1, on the reverse strand, counting down.
AGTAAGGTTATCAGGTACGAATGATCTACAACACCCACTATAAAAACTCATGCACCTCTACGGGGCAGGGGGATCGAAAAAAGAACAAATCCACCAACTAACTTGACCTTAGGAGGGGTCACATCGGGAACCTACCCGATCCGACCTTCTTGCAGGATTCAGCGGCCGACCCGAACTGGAGTACTCCCTCTTCACTCGGACTCCACCACTCCAGCAGCCGACTTCCCAAGTCGAGCTCTGAGTCACCACTCATCCGGACGAGCTCCCACTCTGTACCGAGAAGACCACGGGCGAGCTAGCGCACACGGGCCTGAATCAGCAAGTGCTTGCTCAGCAAACTTGGAGGCGGAACGCATCGACTAGGCAAGCACCAAATTCGCCCCTAACAATTACCCACATAGGTAATCCATAAGTGACAAATCTCACCCAAGCTCTAGTATTTTAGAACTAATAATTGTTGAACTCCATCGTTCTAATCATTCATTTTTTTTTGTTCTTATTTAATGACAACCGTGTCAACAAACCCTTCAAGAGAAGCACGATCATTTTCCATCAACTCAAATATGTTGATGCTGCAAACAAATCATCCCTCCCCAACACAATACTGATGAGGCATTCTTTTCTGTGGTTTCTAATTGAATGATGATAACGGCTTTCTATTGCAATCTTTGTGGCAGCAACATGGGGAACAAGTCATAACATAGAGAAATCCATGTCGTTCTCCCTAATAAGCATTGAGCTGCCAATTACAAAATTATATGTTGTGTGTGTGATGAACGATCGACCCTCTATTACAAGAATGAGAACGCAAAAGTTGGAGCATTCCTTCACTCGGACTTAACCTTGTCTTCTCCAGCTTTTTGCTCCTTGCTCTTTGGCTCGGTAAGCAATCTGAATGTCCAGACTGCTACTACAGTTGCTTGAACGGGTGCGAACCAGTAAACAATCAGATGATCCAACGTTATGTGATCTCCCCGAGCATATGCCCAAGCGAAGGCCTGCAGAACAGATATGTCGTAAGGAGTAATCATGATCTAAAGAAAGGTTGGAACAAGAAAAAAACAATGTACGAAATGCAAATTTCCATTACAACTAATGAAAATGAATCTGAAACCGTGTCCAGGATCAACCATCTGACAGACTTAGATATCACAACCAAACAGGACATTGATCGCGCACAAGAGATCAAGACCCTACCCAGGACAGATTTAAATGGAAATGCGCAATGATATAATTAATACATAGATCAGAAACCTTGACCCGTTCTCTTCATATTTTGCATTTAATCATTAGAGCACTACAAAGAGTTATTGTCCTCCGGAAGCTAAAAGATGTTTTCATTTCAATGGATTAGAACATGGGGCCATAATTTCCGTTTTCGAGAACAGCTCAAGATCTCATAACAACCACCCCTTGGAAATATGATTGATGTACCTTATGCCATGCACATCTAAACCACTTGCTGGGAATAATTATGCATAGGCATGTGCCAAGTGGCTTTAGAAACCAAACTGAACTCATACCGGTTTGTGCTGGTTGATGTCAGAACAAAACGGCAACATACGTTACATGCTATCATACCCCAAGAACCAGAATCTGCCATCTGGGACAATTATCTATGCCATATAATGCATCAATAGACTTAGTATATCAAGGCATCCATCCTCAAGAGAATAATAATGAAGAGGACAAAAAGAGAATGCATGACTAGAACAGTGAGAGATGATTAGATGAGATTTCACATGCATTTACTGGAGCTGTAAGTCTGTTATAAATAAAAAAGAGATATCGACCATCATGTTATGACATTAAAGATGCACCCCTTTTAATAATTTTAGGAGGTTTACATGTTGATCGATTATTTGAGAATGCTTGTGGGTGGCACAAAATTCTCACATGGAATATTTAGCTCCATTATTCTACATTATTAAGTAAAATAATCGACTAAATAATTTATTAAGTTGAAAGAGAAGCATCAAACTGTGATATAATTTTTTCTCTTCTTTTTTTTCTATTCAGTTGAACGCATATTGGATTCTTATTAGAGATTTTTTTTTTTTTTTGTGATATTGTTTAGCACTACATATCCGACATGTGTTTTCAGGGAAACAAAAGAGCTTATGTTTCAGAACAATTATCTAAAATTAATTGCACTACAAAATAAGATAGAACACTTACAGAGGCAGGGTTCATAATTCCTCCGGTTAAATCCGAACCAAGGACATTAAGTGCCAACTTGAAAATGCTTGAAATCCATGTTTTCATGAAGAAACTTCCAGGATCTTTCTTCTTTAAAATTAGTGAGGCCATCACAATCATAAATGTAAGCAACCCTTCTGTCCATGCCCCACGATGGATATCAATGCTCAAACGAGGTCCGTGACCAATCGAAGGAAAGGTTTGCTTGATGAATCTAACACCAATTGCTGATCCTATCACCTGAACATGCCAAATTTAGGTAAAAAAACACAGTCAATGATTAAGTTGCAAAAAGCTGCTAACTAATCTAGTATTAATAATTTAATATGCAAACTAACCTCCTATCAACCATTATTTTCCTAGGTTTTTATTAAAACTGAGAAAACTTATCAAGAGATAATTAAGTATCTTTTGGAAACTAAACGACACTCATATGAGAAAGGATAGAGCTGTACTAAACGTAGAGTAATAGATCGAAGTTAATTATGCAACTTAGAAAATCCAATATTTACAAAGCGCATCGTATTCTACAAAAATAATATCATGCTGCATTGAAGAGGATTGCATCTAGGGATAAAAAACTACTTGAAACATTTGTTCTATGATCTCAACAAAGAGAAGAAAAAGGACACCCTAGCAAACAAGAATTCTGTCAATGCGCAGTTCTTACTGCCTGATTTGGGAGGTCAAGATTCCCTTTACATATCTTGCCAAATTAAGCAAAAGATATCTCCACAAGTTATTCGCATATGATCTTGAAATTATGAACTTAATGTGATCCATAAGTTTGAATCTTGACACCTCATAATTACATGCTAGAAAAAAAATGCCTTTGGAATATGTGGGAATTCTCAATTAGCCATTGATTTCACTCCTTTGTAGGTCAGACCACATTGCCTATGGAATATGCGGAGTCCCACAGCTGAGCATACTGATAAAACCATGCCACGACATGCATATGCATCACAAAATTGATTAAAAGATGTAGTAATAAATTATAATGCATTTTCGTAATATTGTGACACATGAGTGTTGAATTTGCTATAATCAACACTTATGGATCTTACTGATCCTATGGTATTCCTCACAGTCCACTATAATATTTTAGAGTTTTTAACTCAATCCACTAAAAAATGACAGCTCATGAGCATGTTCCTTGGACAAAGTTATAACTATTTCAAGATGTCTTTCTTCATGATCAAGGAATGCATTAAAAGGGTTAGTTGACAGACGTAAAGCACTTAAATGTCATAGTTCCCTATGCATGAAGAGTTATTTCATGCTAGTACTTATTTTGATATTCTAGGGCTAGAAAGAACTTCGGTACCTGATTGATTTGTATTTGCAGAAGCTACTTAGAGTTTCTCTAAAACTCTGTGTTTCTTGGATGCATACTTGAGTGGTGAGTCTTTTGATTTAACTTCCTTGAGGTAGTAAACTTTTTGTATCCTCTTGTGACTTTAAACTTGGTGATGAACTTTTTATCCATTTTACGTAAGTTCGAATCTGAGTTTGTTCCTTTTCCACGAATCGACTTTAAACTTTCAGTTTCTCGTTTCTTTCCAAATTTCATTCCTCTTTATCCTTTCCCGATATCATATTGACACAAATAGAAGTGTATGTGCATTTATACCGGTCTTTGACAAAGTCCTGACAGGAAGATCGAACCAAAGAGTGATGGATCGAAAGATTCCTATCTGTCATAGTTTGGTCGCAGATCAATCGAGAAACTACTCGATCAGATTCAAGAAACAGAGCCAATCCCCATTCGTCATCTATCAGATTAAACAAGCATTATCACCGAATCAGGAAATCGGCATGGCAGATCGACCAAAACGGAGAAGAATCCGAGCAAGAAAAGGAACTCGCCTGCGCAGGGATCCTTCCCAGGGCTGTGAAAAGGAACCCGTCGGGGCCACCGGAGAAAGCGTAGGAGAGCACTGTGAGAGGGTTGTAGGCACCGCCCCGCGTAACGTGGCCGAGCCACGCGAAGAGGAACATGTAGCCGACGGCGAGGGCCATCTTGAGGGCCTCGCCGCCGGGGCGGTGGCCCAGGCCGAGGGCGTCGTAGACCAGGAGCTTGACGAGCGCGCCGGCCCACACCCACATGAACGACATAGCCGCGTCGCACGTCACGAGCCCCAGCCGCGCCATCGATCGGCCCGTCCCCGCTTCCTCCCTCCTCCTCCACTTTTGGAGACAGGAATCGTTCCTGGTGGGGGCGGGCGGAGGGCGGAGGGCGGAGGCTTCCTATTCCACCAATCGCCGCTTCAACTCCGAGCATCCATGTTGCCGCCGCTGCTCGACGTCAGACAGGAACAGGGAAACCACCACGGCTTGGCTTTCTTTAACGCGTGGAATCTCCAGTGGATCAAAGCCGCGTGGAATTCGGATCCACACAACACCATCCGAGGATCCGGTCTGAATCCGATTAAAGCCCGAGTGCCATCCCAAGATTAGAGAGGTTTAGACCGGGTCAGACCGGGTCGGGGTCTCCAATAGTTTGGGTTTGGATTAACACATTTTAACCCTCCATCACTTAACTGTCCATGCATCACGTTAGCAACCCAAAAATGATTTGATTTAATGTTACTATAAGATGAGAATATATATATATATATATATATATATATATATATATATACTAAGGGAAGAAATTGGGAGTTGGAATTGCAAAATTTCATATGTCATCGTACGTCTTTTGAACAATTTAATTTAATTTAATTTAATTTAATTTAACAATTAAATGATTTAACAATTTAATACTGTAGGTTTGAAATAACATAATAAGCCTACGCATTTTGATATAGTATATAATAAATATAAATACAAAAATAGTTATAATATTTTTTAGTATTCCTTACAATACCGTAGGTTTGAAATAACATAATAAACCTATAAGTTTAGATATAGCATATAATAAATATAAATACAAAAAATAGTTAAAATATTTTTAGTATTCTCTATAATAATGTCATTTAGTATTGAAATATCTATTCTAACAAATATTTGATTATTAGAACACAAAACAATTTGAATTTGAGATACAAGGCTGTACACATTGGGATTAGTATCGTGATAGGATCCTAGCAGGATCGTGCCCTAGTCAACTTATTCATGATGCAATAAAACTCTGAAGCATGTATAAAACCCTAATTAGCCGTCGCCCACCTTGCTTAGGGGAGAGTTGGCTAAGGTTAGGAGAGGAGTTTTATTAAAAGTATGAGTCTCTCGAGAGTTAAGATTTTGAAGTCCTATATAAACATATAGCCGCTCACCTATCTGGAGGGAGAAACCCCTATGATCAATCTAATTGCATCAGAATCCTTCGGGATTCTATCATATTGCTAAATAAGATTTACATTGATCAATATGTATGCATTTCATCAATTGGATAAGGATACATTACACACGAATTAACCCCATTATTACATACCACAGCTCTAGTTATTTTGTTACCCATAATTACAGTTCTTTTACAAGCTTACATCGCAGAGCTGTAGGATGATGGAGCAAGAAACAGATCGAAGGCGTTGATGGAATATGGAGTAATCACAACATCCATGTCACTCCCTGCATTTGGAAGCTTGCTGCTAACTGGAAACACCTATTGTAATATTGAAATAACAAATAAGTGGAGAGGAATACCATTCGGATTTAAAGAACAAAAGAAACAAATATATTTCACTGCAGCCAAAGGTAATATTTCGATACGTAGAACATATTCTACGTTACAGCATGCAAGTAGGAACATGCATACGTATTTAGTTATTCATGGCTGAAGAAAGCAGATGTGATGCATATTTACATCCACATCAATCCTATGTTTTGAAGTGACTCAAAACACTCCTCATAGTAAAGGTCTCTCTATCTATGCATGGAAAAGTAGGCTCTGATAAATGTAAAATGCAATGAAGAGGGTCAACTTAACCTTTTTTGGTTCCCCGAATGAATTCTCATCTGCCAATCCACCCGTAAGCACAGTCTTCTTAGATACACATGAGCAAACATCATTCTCTAGTCCAGTGACAGAGATCTTTAGATTCACAAGGTCACTGCCATAGTTGACTATCTGCATCCACAATTTCTCTTGGTTAATGAAAGGAAGACCATGAAATTATATCCATAGCTAACAGTCGGTTGAGCTCTTAATGTAAAAGGAAAAAAGATTGATTAGCCAACTTAAGAAGAGGGAAAGATCACATTTAAATTCTCATATGCACTCTACTCTATGAAGGCTATTGAAAATAAATGTCAGGAAATAGATAAAATATTATTTGAATCCATTGACTTAGCCATGTTACACTAGAGTAACCAATGAAACAAATTGCCAGATGAATCAGAAACAGGGATGGAGAAAAGACCAATTACACATGTCATTTCTAAGAAAATTGGTTTAGAAAAATGTCAAAACTAGTTAGTTGTCCTCAAAAAATGACTTTGCAGGAGAATGCAGATCATGTCAACATGATGGCTTTTACTTTGCCGAAGGAATTGTTGAGAAAAAATTACAAAAGTTCTACTTGAAAGGAGGAGTGCATGAAAGAAAATTCAATCACTGACAAAAAAGAAAACTACCGGAAACCAGATCAACATTCAATTTGCCAGAATGGAAATGACAGAAAGAAAAAAAAACATGTGATGTGGATTTTATGAAATGAAACCTTTATTTTCAGGTACTCGTTGCCATCTTCAGATTTCTGCCAAGTAATTGCAGATGCCATCAACGATTTGGTGGAAGTAGCTTGTAAGACAGAAGGATGAATAGTTGCACCACTTGATTCCTTGAAAAAGTGCTGCATCCAGTAGCTCGGTGTTCCATATTGTTGCCATGAGTTGAAGACAATTGCATCTGGACTCCACCTTGTCTCAAAAAAACAGTTCTATATCAGATTCCAAAATTTTATACCAAGTAGTATTCTGATCAATGAGGAACAGTAAGGTCATGCTGCATTGAATGGTCCTCTGTTTTTATACTGCCATAGTTGAGAACAGGTTCTCCATCAGGAAAAGGAAAACATCATATCTCAAAACCATACCAATCAGACAAGATGTGAAGACTCAGCTGAAGGAGTTACCTTCGATCATTGTCATTCACAAAAAGTGGTGAATTGCTTGCCATCTCAACAATGTCACTGCACGGAAACCAAAAATAGCAATCAGCAGCAGCACACAAAAAATAAGATGAAAAACTCAGCCAACAAGTTTAACCATAAGGTTTGGCTTTTTCCAAGATGGGTATATCCAAATTTAAGATGTCCAATTGATATGAGTCAATGCTGCAATTTCAATAAAAATTGTTCCTACAAATTGCTAAAATAATCTGTGATATGCTAGTTTAGTCTTAACCAGTTCTGGAAGTATCCAAGGCAGGACCTTATCTGATTACTCTGATCAAAATCTTCATGGAAATTAACTTTTATCTTTAGTTTATGCATCATAAGACTAAGTAGTTTTAATACGTTAAAATATAGCGTTAATTAGAAAAAAAATAGAGCAAGAAGTTCTTGCATCTATGAACAATTAATGGTTGCATAAATCAAAAGTAAAACAAAAGGGAACTGCTTATAGGTGGTTTTGATGTATACAACGGAGACCTATAAAAGCATTGGTCATCAAGGTAAGGATACTTTGATTAATGATATCAGAAGACGAACAAGAATTCTAAGAAGATTTCACCAATAGTATTAGCAAAGAATTTGATAACACTTAATTTCAGTAGTGATATTAATCCCGAGTGGTGAAAAAGGATCCATATAGTTGACCCAGTCAGTAGTTAAGCCCATGAAAACTTGAAAGGGCGAAAAAACTATAAGTTGTTATAAACAGAATGTGCTGATTCATATAGGTCTTTTTTAGATAAGCATGCCACCATGAGAGACGGATGATCCTTAAACCAAGATATGATGATTCATATGCTTCGTGCTTGCTAGCAAAGAGAAATTTCAGAGTATTGATATGCTCATAACATACGGAAATAAGAGAAAAATAGAAACCTGTTTCTCTCCAACCCAATAAGAAAACCAGCTTGAGCTAGAGCTGATAAAAAGCTACCTTTGCCAGCATCTTTTCCAGTCACAGCATACTCGCTAACAAAGGCCTGGAAAAGTATCATCACGATTTATTTCCCAGAGACAGGATAAACATTTATTGAACAAGCAAATAATAATTTAAGAGTAAGGCTCCACTTTCAATTCTTAAGTTAGCATATAAAATAGCAATTTATTCATACCTTGGGGCCACTACGTGATGTGCGATCAAATTGGTGAGCCATGGAAAACATGTTGTTCGCGGATGTATAAACCTATTAAAGAAGTGGTACAGTTGCACTTTGCTCTTACTGACACAAAGCAGATATAACTACTGCAAATAAATAATGCTATACACAAATTGTAAGGGATCTTACATGAAAGTCATATAGATCAGCAGGATGATCTAAAGGGCCAGAAGACGCATCACAGTTTGATATAACTTGAATATCCGGATAGGCATCTTTAATGGCAGAATAGAACTTCAAGTAATTTCCTGTCCAATGACAAGTCAGCGTATTCCTAATATATTGACATGATATCCTTTGTTCCAACATGTCTCTTTGGAAAGTAAAGCTAAAATGATATTTGATACTGTATGTATTTCCTTAATTTTGGCAACAAAAGAATCTGGGTTACTCTTCTAGAAGTTGTCAAGAAATTAAATGGAATAAGATCTTCTAAGAAAAAATATAACAGATCAACAAGCTCAAAGAAAAGATTACCAAATAGTGCAAAAACTTCAACGTATACATGAGCCAAAAAAGAGTCAAACGGCTCTTACAACTGCATTTAATCTGTGAATAGCTATATTTTAGTTTAGTACATGTATGGGTAAGTTTTGTTTCACATACTGAAGCAAAGTTAACAATCTTGGGGTTCCTAGAATTGTATATTTATAGTAGCCAATAATATGAACAATTTCTATCCTGACTGACTTGAGAAGAAGACATCCTTGCAGTATAATTAAGAGAATAAAAAAATGGCCACAGCCTTTCTCTTCCCTAAAACAAGTACTTGTAGCAGTGTTGCCATTGTACATAAATCCATTCTAAGGTGTATCAAAGATGAAGCAAATTTACCTTTATAGTTTCTCTTAGAACAATCCTGATTCCCAAGGGCAACATAGTACAGTTGAAAGGGTTCCGGATGTCCCATTGATGCTCGAATAGAGCCCCATTTAGATGCAGAATCACCTCTAGCAAACTCAATGGCATCAAGAGTATCCTGTTTTATAATCAGCAGATAGTAACAAAAATTTACTCTTGGTGCCATGATCTAGCTCACACTATGGTTTTTGATGTAGGTTCAGATAAAAAGAGCATAAGGGCACCAGCTCAAACAATGAGAACATAAGATATGATACAATATAGAGACACATAAGTTGATTTTGCTATAAATTTGACAAATAAAGAGGAAGACAAAGTATCCTGTGAGCTCAGGAATGTGATGGCTGTTTCACGTTCAAGTGGTCAACTCGAGAAACATGCAAGGCAACACATAGATCATGCCAAAAATGTCCCAACATAATGGCCACCATGTTAACATTGGCAATATTCTCCAAACCCACTGTCAGTAAATCCACAAAATATATAACCGCGATTTCAAATACCCAAAGGATCCAGGATGATTAAATTGAACTATAGCAAATGATCCAATTATAATGGAACTCTCATGATGCAAAAGTAATATATATGAATAATGGAAAAAATCACAAGTCTCTAACATCCAAATTAAAGCCCAAAGTTTAAGTTTTCAGAAAAAAGAAAATATTTTCTTGGCAGTTATGATAATTATGATAGAAAAGAAAGATGACCAACGATGCACTTAGAAAATGAATGTTTGTGTAACAGGGACGAGAATATATAGAGGAAAATTGAATTTTGGACATGCCTTTACAAAAGCTGATATGCTTGAGGGATTAACTTGGTCGTTGTGGCTTATTCCTGTCAAAGAAATATGTAACAAACATATAATTTAGAAGTGATGATCCGTTAAAATATAGCTCGTTTGACAGCCCATGACAACTACCAGTATTGACCACCCACAGTGGGAGAGCACCAATGTCTTCTGCTAGCTGCAGTAAGCCAGCATCAAAATACAAAGCTTATGGAGGAGTTAATAGCTATTAAGTATCTAAAGAATGCATTAAATATAGTCTGCAATCAGAAGACCTACTTGAAGGAACTCATAAAATCCAAGTCCATCATCAGTCCAATACTTCCAAACATCATTGAAATGCCCAGGTCTCTCTTCCCATGGACCAATGGTTTCTCTCCATCGAAATGCATTCATTAACCATTCACCTTCAACATAAGAGCCACCTAAAACAATAGAAAAAAAGCAAAGAAGCAGGTGCATTTATCAGATCACAACTATGTCAATCTCATAATCACCTATGCATGGAAAATAGATGCAGCTAAAATAGAGTATGTCATAGATTATATGGTGTATATATCAGAGAAGCATATTCAGATAATAACATTACACCTTTACCAACTCACAAGGACACTTCTGTTGTCACCATATTGCTCGTTTCTTTGAAATGCAAAAGCTTTTGTTTGAACATGTGAACTACAGAAATTGTAATGCCATGAAAGATTAGGCTTAATGAGCTGTATGTACAGTAATAGTCATGTCCAGTGACAGTGATACTGACTAAAAAACAATGTTCAGCTTATTTCAAAAGAAACACCTGTGTTTCAGCTGTTTTTCACTACAGCAAGATAGCAGAGAACGCCAAAGATGAAAAACAGAATTCTTTCACAAAATTATTTTATAAAACAATATTTTATGCAAAGAAAAATATTTATGCAAGTTTACATGCATGTAAATTTGTCTAAAATGTAACTTCATAGAAAAAAATGTTAAAAATAAATTATATGTTTCTAAATAAACTGTCATTAAACATTGTATTTTAACCTCAACATCAAGTCTAAATAGAAAATAGTCCAATCTAACCCTTCTGTTGTTCTATCCAAATTTGAAGACTTTGTTTTGAAGAAGACCTGATATAACCTGAGTAAACTGAGTGATTCTCTCCTTTCAATCACGAAAACATACTGCTACAGATTGGACAAAAAGGCAAAACAAGGTCGACCATCTACTGCTCTTGTATGCTATAGTTTATATATATAAGAGGGCAATTTGAGCACAGCACAAGACTAAGATGACATAGGGCTTGAATTTCCAAATATGTTCGTGCAGGATTACTACTAAGCCAAGTGAAGCCTAAAACTCCTGGCTAACGATGATAGGTGAATTTTATAACTGAGCATAAAAACAGAATTATCTCAGCTTCTTGTCCAAATGAATGCCATTAACAAGTGGAAAACAAGTTAGTAGAAGAATGGCTAATATACAACATTGACTATGGGATGAGCAATCATATTTTGCTAATAAGATTGACCAAATTATGAAAATAACTTTGGAAAGTTATGAAATCAATTTCTAAACTTGGTACCTAACCACTTTTCCTAATCACAAAATAGGGGCAAGTTCCACATGCAATTGTTTTTTATATTACTTATGCATAATGAAAATTAGGGCACCTTTCATTTCATGATTTGCATCATATATTGACAACTGCAGTTTTGTGTTCCAAATAATCTTAGTGTATCACATGATTCAAATGGTCAAAATAACTTTAGTTTAATGTTATTAAAAACATTAACATTTTTGCAGCCTCAGTTTTGACTTAAGGATTTGAAATTTTTGAACAGATATTATCAATAGCATTTTTGACTTCCATATTGCGACCATTGATTCCAATGCAATGGTCCTTAAATTGCTGTCATCTAATATAGTGGAAGGGATAAACAAGGAAAACCAAGAGGAAACCTGGAAATCTGAGGAATCGAGGTTTCAGATCTGCTAGCATCGAAGCAAGCTCCATCCTGAAACCATGCCCCTGCAGTAGATAAACCCACTGAATAATGATTTGAAATAAAAAACAAATGAGTCCAGTCTCACTCTTCGGTTGTTATGCACTTGATAGTATTCCATGCATCTCAGAAGGAACAAGATAACTAGTTCAAGACACATGGTAAACTCCACAATTGCCTAAAAGAAAGATGAAACAGAAAAGTTTAAAAGGAATATACAACCATTATGTCAGAGAACCAAAGTAAAATGTACATGTATCAGCAAGCCTTTCCATGATAAAATGAATTTTCAGAATATATCATCTGAGAAAAATTGTTGAGTTGCTTAAGAGCATGGAATCGTGAACTTCCTCTTTCATATTTACATTTATTGCCAAGATTCTACAATTTAGAAGAGTTGTGCATGCTACATACCATGTCATCTGAGAAGCAATCTTTACATAGAAAAACTGTAATGCCATTTTTTTTTCAGATACCCATCGACAAATGTAATATGCCTGCTTTGTATAATTGGAGCTTGATAATCTAAAAGGTAGAGATTATTCACTCTAAAGACGTATGGAATTTTTCCTATGACCAGGAAAAACATAATATGTTCTGCATCATCATGGTTAATAAAATGCCAGTACTCATTCAGTTCCTAATTCAATTAAAGTACCCAAAAATTCTTTCGAAAAAACAACACAACAAGCTTTATTCCAACAAAATATCACATGGTTTTCTCGAACTAAAAGAAAATCTTTGTAAAAACAAATTTATCTTATATTTTTTTTATAAACAATAATATGTCTAAGCAAACAAATGTGTCAGTAGAAGCTGGAGAAAGAATATAGATTTCATTGGCCATATGAATGCTTAAATATTTCAGCAGATATGTCAAAGAATATGTACCTTTGAAAAAAAAAAGAATATGTACCTTATATGTGTCCAAGGGCATCACAGAAACTTGATCCAACCATATCACACCTTTTGTAGTGGTTGTCAGTTGAAATCTTGCATTTACATTTGTTCCACTAGATTCAACCTGAAGCTCAACCTTGGTCCAGTCTGTCTTGTCTAAAGTATCAGATCTAAAAGAAAAATTCAAATTGTAGCACAAACATTTCAAGCAGATTTGCCTATTCACCACAAACAATTCAACTTATGAAACTTAACAAAATAGGCTCACTCAATTGTAGCAGTAGCCAGGTTTAGCGAGCCGTCTGAACTTGTCAGTGAAAGATATAAGTTCATCGACTCTGAAGTCCTCACATGAAGGGCAATCTTATAGGTCTTCCCTTGCTGAATATTCTGTATCACAACATTAATAAAAGAAAAGTATATTACAGTAATTTACTATATCAAAAGTGTTTTGTCTATCTGCTTTTGCTAAATTTGAAGGTACATATATAGAAAGATTTATCACATTAGACAAATTTGAGTATTTAAAATAATATAAGAGACCTAGTGCAGCAATGTCTTCATGATCTTAAACCAATAAGATATAAGATTATACAAGATAAATTGAATATCATATTATATATTAAAGAATGTCTCACCATGCCCCAGAAACCAGGGTTGTATACCCCAACACCACCTGCTGGACAAATATTGGATCCATTATTGTCACATAGTACTTCCATTCGAAGTGCAACCTTATTGCGGATGAAACAAGATGTTCGATCAGTTGATACAACAATGTTTGTTTCATTCCCGATTATGGTCCATGGATATATGTTCGAAGGAGTATTGGGACCTCCATCTTCAAAACCTGGAAATCAGTTTGTTTTTGGGATTCAAGAACATGGGACATAAGGATAAACAAACCAAGTCAAACCATACCTAAAATGTGTGTACATTTGCTACTCCAAAATATATATAGTCTCAATAACCACTAGCCCAAAGATCATTTCTTCATAAACAGATTCAACCAATTTCACAAAAGCATGTATATTTGGAGCATGTAATCAAATAGGATACAGACTAAGAAGAACATAAAGATGGTACAGTCCTTGTAATAGGCATACGACAAGTGTCACTGGGATTGTGACTTTACTCATGACAACCAAGCAGATCTAAGCAATAGAAGAATCGAGGTGATCAATAATTTCAATTGTTCTCCCTAGAAGAATACCTACCAGTTTGATTCAATTGTTAATGTCTGTGCATGGGATGCATACATGTGACTATTAGTGAAGGACAGTGCTACATATCATGACTCCTCACCTGACTTAAGGCATGAGTTGCTAACATGCCCTATGGATGAGTGCCAGGCCGCTGTCTGTGCCTTATGTCAGGGCATTTTTTAATATTACAAATGAACTCTGGAAAGATCAATAATCAAAAAACTAATTTTTATTCAAAGAAACTTGGACATAAGCTCAAGTTCTTTTTGTAGATTGCCCATAACTCACAGATAAATATACTGCAAAGAACCAGCCTGACTTCTATCTGTCATTAATTATGATGCATCCAATCAGAAAGGCAGAAAGTACTCTAGGTTCCAATTAAAAATTAGTTTTAATGAATGAAATGGATAATCATATATTTGGCAACTTCCTCACATCACACAGCCTTTTTCAGTTTACAGAGGCCTGATTCCATTAATTGATTAATCCTATGCCATACTATTTATAGTTTTATTTATCTTAGTTATGCAAAATGAACATCTTAGTGTGTTCTTCTATATTCTTCCACCAGAGGATGAAAAAACAAATTCAACAAGAACATGCAGAACCCTGCCACCTCCTCGCCCTATAAATGTAAAATGGCCATGGATGCAAAGACCGCGAACTTACAGAGGACAAAGATTTGGATGTTTAAGTTTAACTCACATATGATAATCCACCCATCTGGGTTCAAAAGTAGAAAATAGTTAACTTCCACAATCAATATCATATAACAAGTTTTTGTCAAAAACTATTGCACTATTTACAAACTTATCTATTAAAAAGATTTAGTGTCCAAGTGAAAATAAGCAGACATTTTCTTGAGGGAAGTGCCAATAAAATATTGGTATCAAACTACATTCATAGCAGAGTTCAGTGGTTAGTGTCAGTTTAATTATGACAAAGTAGCAACTACAGATGCTAATGACCACAATACAATATTTCAAATCGTCAGCTCACCTCTATTACTTATAAGCTCTGCCCATAGTCCACCTGCTCCAGCATGGTTGATCTCCTAGAAATGGTATTACAAATTTATAAATAATCATAACTCAATGGCCTTAGCTTTAAACTACAACTCATAAAACTAAATAGCAATTTCCTAAAAGCAAATATCTGAGGCTATTTAACTCGATGAGACAGACTATGGTAAAGAAATCATCATTGCCGAATGCACACCATTTCAAAAGAAATCCTGCAGGACAGTAAAACTAACGAGGACCAATGTAAATATTAAAAATAATGCATAGAAGTAGAAGCAATAAGCCATCAGCTCAAGTAAATGAATCATGACACCCTAGAAAAGAAAGAATCAATTAAGCTGAAAAAACTTCACATGAATGAATGGAACATTACATATGTTATATAATCCTAAACTTTCTTACTACCGGTAGAGCATTTGCTCTGCATATGTTTGAACTCAGTGAATCATGGCCGATTCTACTCCTCTGAATGCAATACGGAAGGAACGAATTTTCTTTCAATCCCACAGATGAAAATGAAGCATCGGCCGAAACAAAAAACACACAAGCGCACACGATTCACCTCGAAGAATATGCCGAACATGTTCTGGGGTATCGTCCGTCCCATTCCCGGTGAAGCATCAACGAGCAACGTCGCCGTCTGGTTAGCTTTGATCCTGGAAGCGGAACACCAACATGACATCGACACCAAAACCAGAGCGCATAGCGTGCCTCGGAGACCCATTCTCGCCGCTGCCAATTCCAAGAAACGAACGATTAAACCGAACGAACGCTTTGGAATCAAATGAGCGACGAAAGAGTGCATCACTTTCTGTATCTGGAAGAAGGAAAACCTAAAAGATTACCGGAATCCCGATCGAAGAATCCGAAAGGAGTTGGAAGTGGTTTGAGTCGATGTGATACTGAGGGAAGACGACGAGAGGGCGCCCGCGATTAATATCGTTTGCCCGACCCGGTTGAGAACCGTCAGATCAAGATCCGACGGACGCCTGATGCTCCGGCGTGCGAAGCTCCTCACGCTTCCTTGCCGTCGCTTGGACGCACAGTTTTCCTGCGATCATCGGGACCGTGCATCGTCTGGGCCCGCAAAAGGAACGGCTGGGATTGAACACAATCAGTTTGGATATTGTTCGTGAAGTGACGACAATGATTAAGACAGCGACAGATTTAATTGGCTGTCGCGTGGTGTATAAGTTCGTCTACGTTGGGAGGGATTAGCTGCAAGATGCGTTGGTCGAAAGACATCGTATTCTCTCCATGACCCCACGCGTGTCCACGCGTGTTCATGCGCGTTGCACGTGGACACGGTCGGTGTGGAGCTTTTAAGCTTGCTTTGCACGCAGCATATCAGAGCCGGTGATCCGAGTTGGTGATAAGTCACCGGTTTTTGGATATAATAAACATAAGTTGTCTTACAAGTCATGCTTGCTAATACTTATCACTTAGCGTAAAAATCTTTCGTTTCAGTCACATTTATCACTGATAACGTTGGCTGATGTCACAAAAATGTACTAATAAATGGGATAAATGATGCCATCGATACATCAAGTGCCTATTCATTATTGAGTTGATTGGTGATTTCCTGGTGATGTCACCTGTTGCCCATAGCTACATCAGCATGAGATGTGTTGGAGCCCACCGGATGGGCGATTCATGGTACAATGACATCATAAGCTTATCCGTTGTTGACTTGGGGTAGAAGACCCCATGCCAATGTCGTCACCAGATGGGGCCCAAATGGCTATTAGCATTTATCTTATATATATATATATATATATATATATGATTTAACTTATTCATCAAGTGTTAAATAAAAAATATTATTGATATCTTAATCAGCTCAATGTGATCCGGACTCATGTACATAGGATTATCCGAAGTATCTCCGAGTTGACTATAAGATGGAGGTGTAGAGCTCCTAAGGTCAAAGTATTACACTCCAAGTGGAATCTGTACTAAAATCAAAGTCATGAGAGTTTTTTTGATTTGATCCCTTCGACGCTCAAGTTAGTAATTTGAAGTCGTTAAATGTGAGCCCGAATAGTTCAAGAAAGAAAATAGCATTTCCCCATATGTTTTTATACCATGAATGAGGGGAAAAAAATTTGTGGTGTTTTTCTTGTCATAAAAGAAGAGAAGAAAGTTTATAATTACCATGTCATAAATGAAGAGCAAAAAATTTGAGATTGTCTTCATTGCATAATGAATTAGAAGGAAGCTTGTGCTTCGTTGTTTTAGATCTTTGTACATGTAGACTAATAGAGAATGACATGTGAGAATCATGTGTCAGTGACACTAGATTTCATATCATTTGTCCTCTCGAAGGCATGATTTGAGGCTCTTGCAATGGGGTTCAAAGCGCGTCGTTCGATTTTTTCGACATGGAAGCGTTCGAGATCTCATCTTATGAGTCAAGTTTTCTCGAATCAAGTGTCTCGAGTATATTAGGCCTTGTGCCCCCGTCATGATGAGTTTTTTTTTATGTGGGTCAAGTTTTCTCGATTAAATGTTTTGATTTCTACTATGGTAGATTTCTCTTAACATGAGTAAGATTTTCCCAACTCACGCAGTGGGGTCGATGGTGAGGGCATTCTTGTGTAAGAGCAATAGCTTCTGGTGCTTCTTCACATGATACAAGAGATCGATGGGGACGAGGATGAAGGGGATAGAGGCGAAAGGCCAAGTGGTCGCCAGTGTCACCTCTTGGGGGGTGAATTCATTGAGCTCGAGGACTTAGTGCTCCAAGGAGCCATAGCCATTGCTCTCGGTGACGTCACCACTGTGAGCGTCGTTAATGAGTTTAAAGAGCTGGTCGAGGGCGATGGATTTGTTGTTATCGTCATCGCCTCCGAAGTCTTGATTAGCGTTCGCTCGGGGGATGTAGGATAAAGAGTTGGCCGAGGGTGATGGACTTGCCACTATCATTACCTCTGGAGTCCTAGTTAGCATTAATTAAGGGGTTGTGGTGGTCGAGCATGCTATCATAGTCGAGGACCGGGGAGGATTACCGGTCGAACAAAGATAACTTATCCACTAACCAAGGCATGGTATTGCCTCGTTATCCCTTTCTATCTTATTGGAGTCTTTTGTTGGGTTAGCTATGACAAGAGTGAATTAACAGCTTGTATCATATATATCAGCGTTTTCAACTACTGGGTGAGATTCAAGAACACCTTGGCATGAATGAACATGCGGCTCGAGTTCATCCCTCGGGGTGAGGAGCTTGAGTCATTGAAAAAACGCTAGTGCCTCATTAGTGTGGGCCATGGTGGACGTATCTATATATGGGAATGATGACAATTACACCCCCCGAGTAAAAGTGCTATGGGTTAGAGACAAATTCTTCTCATTAAAGTGTTCGTTGAAAGGGTTGGTAGGCGAATGTTCCAACAACACTGGACCCTCCTTCTTGCTGGTTATAGGTGCCCTACAAGCTAATCACGTGAGTGATGACATGTGTGACACATTGTACGATATTTTTACTTATGATTATTATTGGTATATCTTCATATTATATTATTTGTTGAATATATATATATATATATATAGTGATGTCATCAGTTCTATGCAATGAGAATCAGATTGTGAGAAAATCATGATAATGAGACCAATTCGTCTTTAAACACAAATCCTAAATTATTTCGGTCATAGGTTACTCGAGAGGGACATTGAGATAACCTGACAGACTGGTGTACTGTATACATGTCCAAATGATGGAGATGGGTAGCCTTATAACCACTTATGTGGGGACACTAAAGCTATAGTACAGGTGCTCATTAAAGAATGAGTTTATTGATTGATCCATTTATGAAATACTAGATGATTAATGATACTTATCGTTAGACAGCGATTCCATAGTCCCAATTATATATTTGGTCCTTAGACTTGATACACCATGGATGTCTTATTTGAGTACCCCTTTCTTTGAAACTGGATTTACATGTTTGAAAAGTTTCAGATCTAGTACAACCGGTCATCGAGATTGGTACCAACCTTACGAAGACAATTGAGTGTCAATAGAGGATCACCCAATTTTCTTGGTATCACGAGAGGAATATCATATGTGTTATTGCTCTAACAAATCCTTGGCTGAGGTCGTTCAGATTGATAGAAAAGTTCTCTAGGAGAATTTAATTAAAGCGACACTCGGACGGATTTCATATGTGACTTAACTGTATGCAGGGTTTATAAATGTGACTTATCATGACACATTAGTGATAAATATGACTTACCATCCATTGTAATCACTTTTGAAGGTTTCATTTTATGCTATATGCATGGTTTATAAATGTGACTTACCATGACCAGTAAGTTAGGTCATACATATATTTAATATGTTGGGTTAGTCTCATAAATTATAGTGTAAAGGCTACAAGCATATGGATCTCATGCCTATGGACCAAACATGTGTATAGTGCAAGTATGTCAAACCTATCTAAGATGGTTCACTTAGTGTTAATGCATCATACTAAAATCATATTGGCAGTAGAAATAACAATATAGAGAGAAAGACCTAAAAAATTTAGAGGTCTCAAAGAAAATTATGACAGCAAAGGGGAAAACAAAAATGAATGATATAGTATTAGGTTGGAAAGAGAGATACTAACTTAATTTATTCTAATAAAACATATTCAGAGTTCGCTATTTTTAATAATTTATCATGCGAATAAAATTTAGATGCATACTCATGATATATAGAACATGAGATTTAAGGTTGATAATTTGATAGGAACCCATTATTTAATCTGACCCGATTTATGTCGATTTTTTTATTATCTCAATTTGGATCCAATCAATTTATGTTTTTCTTTAACACTAACAAATAATGGATGTGACACAAATGACTAATTATAGATTATCTCTTATAATTAATCATATTTAGTATCTCGATATTTATAATTTTAAAAGTTATATTACTTTATACTTATAAAATTAAAATATTTAATCTCATTTTTCATAATTTAGATTTACTAATATGATATTTTTATTAGTAGGATCCAGTAAGAAACTAACTTAAATGTTAGGATCTTAATATAATTTTTAAAATATAAAAATAAAAATAATAACTAATTAGCCCTAATGCGGACCGCCTGTTGTGCTCCATAGAGCAAACCGACATATCGGCCGAAACCCGAGGCGCACATAATGCCGGAGCAGTGGGGAAAAAGATGACGGCAGGCGGGCATCAAGAAGCGAGAGGGAGAAGCCAAGCGTGACCATTGCCAGAAATATTCGCTACCGACGGTTGCTTTCTCCAGGAATCGGAACCCTAAAACCTCGATTCAGGTATCCATCCTCCTTTTTCATGCTCAAACTCGCCGTCTTTGTGTTTGTTCCTGAGAGAACTGAATCGTTCTTTGAATTTGCGAATCTGTGAAACTCTCTCCGGAGCTTGATCTTTTTCTTGTCGCTTTTGTGGAAGTCCGAGTTTTGGCGATCTTTATGATGCATTTGTGCAGTGTTCCTCATGTTTTGACACGATAAAGCTTTTCTTTGCCCTCCGGCAGTCCGTTAGGGTTTTTCTTAGTCCAATCTAAAGCTCATTCCATTGACACTGTTCGTTCTCCACTGTCAAAATCGTGCTTTCTCCACATTCAAGTTTGAATTTTAGGTTTGTTCGCGAAGTTGCGCGCCAGCCGTCCTTTTTTTTTTTGTGACTTTTTTGGTGAAGGGTTTGTTCTAATAACAGGGACACTAGGTTCTCTCGGCGTGGGAGATCAAGGGACCAGGGTTTTCTTATCTTCAGAACTGATACTTTTGTAGTGCTCGGCAAATGGAAGGGCGATCAAACTGTGCACCTCATTCTTGGAACGAATCGGCGGTCTTGGATGTGAAGCCTTTGCGATCTTTGGCTCCCATGTATCCTGCCCCACTTGGGCAGAAGGACAAATTCTCCCCTCCCAATGCCCCTCCCTTTGTTTGTGTCACAACACCTTTTGGTTCCTTCACAACGGAGTCCGCGTTTCCTCCGGGCTTTTGTCCGCTTTTCCCATCTTTTGCTGCCCCTCATGACCTTAACCAGAAACCAGTGGATGCTAATTTTGTCAACGATGCAAATGGGTTTACCCGTGCCTCGGAAGGTTCCGACATTAATGGTTCTCTGCACAACGCTTCACCATCTCCTTCCTTTCAGACGCCCCCTGCAGCCATAGTATCTTTTAACGACGAGGAGCCGCTGGCTAGTGGTGCCTCCCCACAATCTAGCAGGACACTAAAGCGGTCCTCTTGCTCTGACAGCATTCACATTGGCAATTCAGAGACAAAGGGTAGCAACAAGAAAATGAACAAAACTAGACGGCCTAAAGCTACTGGTGGTGATTTCTCACTGCTACCCTCTTCTTCGCATG
This sequence comes from Ensete ventricosum, assembly GCA_029747655.1. Taxonomy (NCBI): domain Eukaryota; kingdom Viridiplantae; phylum Streptophyta; class Magnoliopsida; order Zingiberales; family Musaceae; genus Ensete; species Ensete ventricosum. Next base: position 1,719,062 of record JAQQAF010000002.1, on the reverse strand, counting down.
ATCCCAGGGAGCCAGTGGAGGTTGTCCTTATGACATTCGATGCACTTCGCCGGAGGCTTATGCAATTAGATGAGTCCAAAAGGCTACGCCCGGACCTGAAAGCGGGAACCATAATGATGTCCAGTGATCTCCGAGCCAATATGGTAAAGCGGATAGGGCAGGTACCCGGTGTTGCGGTCGGAGATATTTTCTACTTTAGGATTGAGATGTGTCTGGTAGGATTGCATAGTCAGAGTGTTGCTGGAATTGATTACATGACAGCCAGGTTTGGCAATGAAGAAGACCCTGTGGCTCTTGGTGTTGTCTCCGCTGGTGGTTATGACAATGAGGAGGATAATGTGGATGTTCTGATTTACAGTGGTCAGGGAAGTTCTAGCAAGGATGACCAGAAGCTTGAAAGGGGTAATCTTGCTTTGGAAAAAAGCTTGCATAGGGCTAATGAGATTAGGGTCATTCGTAGTGCAAAGGATCCTTCGGTACTATATGGTAAAATTTACATCTATGATGGCATGTATAAGATTCATGAGTCATGGGTAGAAAAAGGAAAGTCAGGCTTTAACACTTTCAAGTACAAGTTTCTGCGAGAGCCAGGGCAGCCTGATGGGATTGCAGTTTGGAAAATGACTGAGAAATGGAAACAGAATCCATCGTCTAGAGGGAATGTAATTTTGCCCGACATATCTTCAGGTATCGAAAATACACCTGTTTGTCTTGTCAATGAGGTGGATGATGAGAAGGGACCTAGGTATTTTACCTATTCCACTACTGTTAGTTATTCAAAACCTATTACTTCATCGAGACCTTCGCATTCTTGCATGTGCAATAGTGTCTGTATGCCAGGTGATTCTAATTGCTCTTGTCTACACCAGAATGGTGGCTTTCTTCCATACAGTTCAAATGGGATCCTTATCAGCTGTAAGCCTCTTATATATGAATGCTCTGTTTCCTGCCAGTGCCCTACAAACTGCCGAAACCGAGTTACGCAGAGAGGTGTTCAACTCCATTTTGAGGTTTTTAGGACAAGGGACCGTGGATGGGGCCTCCGTTCTTGGGATGCTATTCGTGCTGGGACTTTCATCTGCGAATATGTAGGTGAAGTCACTGAGAGCATCCAAGCAGTTGAATATGGTGAAGAAGATGACTGTATCTTTCAGCCAAGACATGTTGACCAGGGTTTTAAGTGGAATTATGTGCCTGAGTTGTTGGGAGAACCTAGTGGTGTTGACCTGAGTCAGACTTCAAAACCCTTATCTTTCATCATTAACTCAAAAGTTATAGGCAACATTTCTCGATTTATGAACCACAGTTGCTCACCTAATGTCTTTTGGCAGCCAGTTCTTCATGACCATGGTGATGATAGATTTCCACATATCATGTTCTTTGCAGCAAAACATATTCCTCCTATGACAGAGTTAACATATGATTATGGTCCGAGTTCAGCTGAGATGGGGGATTATGTTCAATCCTGCAGAACAAAAGAATGCCTTTGTGGCTCAGTTAAGTGTAGAGGCTTTTTTGGCTGAAATTTTAGCCATATGAATGTACCATGTAAGGAGTAGAAAGTAGAAGATGATCAGAAATAGCTGTCGTTTCAGTTGCCTGTTGATTAGCTATGTTTTTACCATCATATAATTTTCCTCAAATTGGATGTTTCATTTATCAGCTCCTTTGCTAGCAAATATCATTTTGATTAATCATTTTCCCTTTTCTTTTTCCATTTTGAGATTAGCATTATGAAATGCATCCTTAGTCAAAATGACTCTTTTAAGATGTTTTACTTTTGGTAAGAGTGATTACCATGTCCCATTTATTGGTCTTGTGATGCTTTTCATTTCTGTGTGTGTGTACTGTATGATACTGTGTTAAAAAAGAAACTGCATCCCTTTTGGGCATCATCTTGTATATTGGAATAGACAGGTACTCCTTCTCTGTTCAGGTTACCTTAATGATGATTTAGCAATGATTTGAAGTGTGTATGTGGAAATACTATCTCTTTTCTTCCTGATAATGCATCTCATCATGCTTAGACTAAATTATAAGCCTGCTGGATTGTGCTGTGTTGGGGTAGGATATCTCAAGTTCCAAACATGAACCTTATTATTTTACAAGGCATCTCCTGTGTTTACTTTTTAATCAGTCTATATGGATGGTAGTATATTCTTGTCATCTGTGTAGTTTTTATAAAGACAACTGGGAAACCATGAAGATTTTCTTAAAGTTCTCTAATGGAGGAGACATTTAAAGATGATAATAGCAATAATTATCAAAGGATTTGTTGAATGTATTAATATTAGTTTAAATGTTATAGATATTTTGGTTTCTTTCTTTTGACTCACAAGAACTTTATAGATCAAATCCAAAAAGAGAAATCCGATGGGTTATTTTCCATGGTAGTAGTGGTCATGAAGAACTGGCTCAGGCTGCTTGGTGACTCACCATTTATTGAAGAGATATAGTGTAATGGTACTATGAGAAGAATGCCATAAAGATTTTGTGGAAATAATATAGTTTTATTGATCATGTGATCAACCCCAAAGGATTAGTATCCAACTCCTACCAATCTATTTATTTATTCAAGAAAAGCAAATCTTTGGAACAATTCAGAAGTTATTTATTTTGATTTCTGAATTCCTTGCGTCACCAAATGTTATGACCAATATTAAATGTTTTGCTTGAATTAACATATTTGTCTTACGATTATAAGTTATTGCTATGATTTGTGGTTGCGGATCCTCGTTCTCAATCCAATAAGCTTATCGGATCAGGTGCAAATCCTGAATGGGACCCGGAACCCGCCTGAACCATTAATTGCTGGTGTCTCGATTCGTGCCGACTCCAGCTGCCACATCAGTGATGAGGTGGCGTGGACGAAGGCGCGACGCAACGGATCATCACGTGCGGCTTCCTCTGTATTAAGTAGTCTCCTTGCACTCCCCACTCCCCACTCCGCGCGCGGCGTCTCGTCGTCGCGAAGCTTCGTAAAGAGGAGGAGTGAAGCGGGAACGAGAAGAGAAAGCGATCCGAATTCCTCCCTCCTCCTTCCTTCCTTCCTTCTCCCTTCACGTCCTTGGGCGACTCGGACCAGATCGAGTCTTGCTCTCGATCTATCGGTTTCGAATCGGAGGCGCCGACCCGCGGCGATTCGCGCTAGCTAGGGCTTGATCTTCCTTGGCCGGACCCGGTGAGTTGGATCTATCGCGATTCCCGATCCGCTTTTCTTCTATCGACATACAGATCCGTGTTTCGATCAGTTACATCTGTACCATTTTCTTGATTCTTTCGTTTCTTGATCTTGTAATTTTGTTCCATTCCGATGCGATCTTGGGACGGGGTTCGGTTTGCGAGAAGAATTTTATGTGGTTTTAGTCATTTTGATCTGAAATGGCGTCTAGACTTGTATTGACGAGCAGTTGATGACGACTCTGCGATTTAAGATTCAAGAAAAAGAGAGTTTCGAACTGGCCTCATCGGCATTTGTTACAATGTTCTTTTCATCGGTGGGTGTTAGGCTCCTTGTTTCATCGACGTGTGTATATAGTGATTTATCCTTCCGATAAACACATTCTTGAAGATCTTTGAACGTGCTCGAACAGAATTTGATGTGGTCTTAGACATTTTGATCTGAAATGGATTTTAGACTTCTATGCACACGCAATTAATGACAAATCTGCGATTCAAGATCCAAGTAAATGAGGGTTCCGTGGAGGTTAAATGCAAGAGAGGGGGGAAAGAGTGGAACGCGGTTCAAGATACAAATTTTATGGTCTATATTCCCTGCTTGTCCGGACCATGCAACCCAGTGAATTGTGTCATTGAACTGTCGTGATTGGTGCATGTTATCATTTCTTTTGTGGGTGAGGCATTAGGTTTCTTATTTCATCATATTGTGTGTTTGTTTGGTGACCTTCCGTTCTAGTAAACTTATACTTGCATATCTTTATTGGTATTTTATAATAATAATTCCTTTATGAGTTTTACGAGGCATTTTAAGGCTTGCTTTTAAGTTGATTTTACATTAAGTTTATGTAAAACTTGTTGGTCGAGATTGAGTTGTTCGTTATGTCTGAGGGGACTTGCACTAAAATCCATTCTGTGATAGTGTGTTGTATGTTGCTAATTTCTATTATTAAGTAAAATTACTTTGTCCACACATATAAACTAAAGGCCTTTTGTCAACATAAATTTTATCTAAAAGATTCAACAACTCAACGTATAATTTGAAAATAACACAAAATTAAGATTATGTTAATGTTTCATTAGTTATGTCTTTTGTCTAAAAATTAAAATTCATTTGTGACATAGGATGGACCCATCTTGGGACTTCTTCTGGACAGGGTTAGTATGTTTTGCTAATTTAGAGCAACAGCAAAATTGAGTGACTATCTTGATACTAAAAGAAACAGTTGGGGGTGGTTGTCTCACTTGTTTTGAGTGGAAATAAGAGAAAAGAGAAGTGAAATCTAGAAAGGGAGAGGGAGAGCATTACCTTCTGCTGTATTGACTTCTAAATCTTTTCTTGATTGTGCTGCTGTCTTCTATAACTGAAATCAAGAAAGGCAGAGGGAGAGCATTACCTCCTGCTGTATTGACTTCTAAATCTTTTTTTGATTGTGCTGTCTATTATAATTTTCTCTGTTAGTTGGCATCTTTTATGCTTCAAGTCATTCTTGACAAAGGCCAAAAGTTACTTTTATTGTAGATGATTATCATAGTCATGCGAGTATTTGTGTCTCGAATATCGAGTATAAAACAGCTTTTAGCATCGGAGTGGTTGTTGCTCTAGTTTAGGGCATGAAGAAATAACCTAAAAAGATCCAAGTGTTTAATACGAATATGTCGACATGGTTCCAAATTAAAATATTTAAAGAATAATTTTTAGAGCATTTAAAGATATTGTTACAACAATCATATATACACAAGGATCCTTAGTTTTTCAGATTATGTTCATTCAAAAGTTGCTCTATATTGTTTTAGGAATGTATTTTCCATATTTTTTTTTCAATTATTAAAGCTAATTAATTTATTTTAAACTAATATCAATTATTTGAAATACTTCATTTATGTACATTTTTGGAATTTTGGATCAGTTGGATCGATATTCCCGGTCACTGACGAGCAAGGCATAGATCCCATGCTAGGTCGGTGTGACCTATGCATGTTGAATTAGCATGAATTGATGCAAACAAATGCCAAGTTTTAGCATCACAGATATCATAAACAAATGCCAAGTTTGTTGTTGTTGTTGTTGTAGATGGTGCTGTAGGTGGTCACGGTTCTTCATATACTACTAGTTTGGCTCTATTTCATGAGTTATTTTGTTATAAAGTTGCTCATAATTTATTAGGAACTGAAAACATTAGAAATTCTAAAATTAGGAAAATATCAGACTTTTAAACTCTCCATGGGCTCTCAAGTGTTTCCAATATAGATGTTGATTTTTGATTGCAACACATTCTTCCATGCCTTTTTTCTTTTTTTGGTTGATAACTGGTTCTTATGTGATGGGCTTTTGGCTAAATTGCAGCTGCAACATTAACGGGTCTGCATTTTGCCACCACCACACTCATGACTAGGTGGCCGGGTGGGTTACATTCAGCACTCCCCACTTACCTTTGTCTCAACTTATATAAAATTTATTCTTTTTTGCTGACTTATCAATTGATGGGATGAATGCTAGTATGATGTGGAATTTGTGTTGGATTTTATCGGGTTTGTTCTGGTCCCAACTATGTTTTATATTGTCTCTTTCGTGGTAAAGAATTTCACAAAGTGGACTTACTTTTTTTTTTTTTTTAATTCAATCACAGAGTGTGTGGATGCCAGAGGACTAACTGGTAGCTGCTACTATGGCAGTTTTGGAGCACTTCTTTACAACAATATGCGATACGTATCTGAACTGTGTCATTCTTTACAACAATATGCCAGTAGTTAATTGTGTTTTCTTGCATAGTTTTGTTGCATAAGTGCTGCTGAGCACACGTCCAACACTGCAATCGGATCAGCTAGCCTCCACCTCCTCTAGCTCAGTCAGGGAAAAAGGACGCTGTTGTTAGCAGTAGGGAAAGAGCGGCGCAGCTATCCAAACCTCAGAAGCCTGCTCTCATGACAACAAAAGGTTTAAAGCCTTATCTTTTCTCAATATTCCACATGAGAGAATTCTTTTCATAGATGATTATAAATTTTAAAAAAACTTTTTTAAGAATTTCTTTTCGGCCAATTCAAATAATCAGAAAGGAGAAATCAAAATACAGTCATTTCCATAGATGATTTTAAAAAAATAAAATGCTAGGTCACCCCAGAACCAACCGCATCTGAGCCAAAATGTATAAAAAAACGTTTAGACTCAGCATATTTGACAAAAAAAAAAAAAAAATTGAAGTATGGTAAATCCAATATGAAACCATTCACCCCTTTTACTATCCTACTATCTAAACAAAAGAATTATGATATTTGGGACGGACACAGATAAACCACCTAAAAACCACGATTACATGCCATCCCCATTCGTAGCAACATTGCTGTACAAACTGACCTGGTGACATTACCCACTTCTCATCAGTGCTAGTGCTAGCTATTTCACAGACAAAGCTTTCAGAACAAACCCCACCCCCCTCCCAAAAAAAAAAAAAAAAAAAAAAAAAACAAAAAGCGTCTTCTCCCTGCTGACACACATATCCATCATTCATGCATTGGCCCTGCAAAGAATTCTACAACTGCTAGTCACATCAAATGCTTTGGCTACTATATATTCTCATGGGCATTCTGCCCTGCGACAGAGAATGGACGATGCTAGAAGACACTTTTCTTGAAATTTCTTGAATCTTAAAGGCATCTCTACTTGACTCGGAACTCATGCCTAAATAATGTCAGATTTTGGGTGAATTTATCTCTGTTCTTGGACTCCAAACTTCTTGTGACATCAGCCATCAGCTTATCAAAACATAGTGACAGGCGTTCCACTTGATCTGAAGGCTGCAAGTAAACAAAAAAAAAAAATCTTTAGCCCACCCAAAACCCCCATATTGGCAGGAGCATCATGCATTAGATTCACCCTTAATTCATGAGACCAACAAAAATATAGATGAAGGTCAAGTAGATGCTCACCTGAGAAGCCAAAATCTGGACTTTCAAATCATTGAACACCTGCAGAGAAAGAGCGAATCAGACAATAATGACGCTATCTGTTAGCTAAAGAAAAACAATAGCTGAAGAAACCGAAGACATTACTTGAATCACATACAAACGTAAAAATACAAAACAACTAGCATGGAAAGGATGATGTCCTAAATGAAATTTCTTTCAATATGAGAGAAAACGTGATATAGCATGCATTGTCCTGAGTTGACCTATCCAGATGACCCAAAACCAGACCAGTCCTGAGTCTCCTGTTTATTCCTTTTCATATTCTATCAGTACCATAATTATAAACAATGATAAATGTCATTGTTTAAAAAAATAAAAGAAAAGGGGCGATGTCGCCTCGATCTTTCTCCTCGCGCAGGGAGACGTTCCGTCTCCTTGCACGGGTGCAGGCGGCGACGGCAAACCGCGGGCGAGGGCGACAACGGTGCGCGGACGAGGACTGGCACTAGGTTTTCTTCTTCTTTTCTTTTTTGTATTTTCTTCCTCTTCTTCTTCTTCCCTTTTTCTCCCTCAATCGACCGCCGACGGTCGATTTTTGGCGGTACCACTCGATAGTGGGCGGTCCACGTACCGGCAACCTGGCGGACTGGTATGTACTGCCCGGTAATTGCAAACCTTGATCACAACCATGATTAACAATGACATTTATCATCTGTGCAATAGTTCCCATGTCGAAGGATGACTAAATCTGTACAACGAAGTGTACTAAAAGAACATTAAGTACATTGGATAAATTAACAGGTTACCTGCTCACTTATCAAAATTAAGCTCAGCATTGGTCTGCTAAGACTCCATTGATTGCCACAGTCTTCAAAAAGGACTATCTCAAACAGGGTCTTAAGTATCTGCAAAAAATATATATATATATCATCGTACTAAAACATTTATGAAACTCGATAAAATGAACGAATAATATTTACTAAGAAAAATCAGAATTAGCTTGTTCATTATTCTAACAACTCGATAAAATGACGTTAACTGTACAAAATAGACACAAAATAGACAATTGTTAGAAGAGTTTGAAAAGGAAGAAGATTAACTTGTGACAACAGGAAGATGATTATTGCGATATAAAGAACAATATGAAAAAAAAAAACAGGTGTAATGAGATATGTGATTATTTAATATCATATAAAATATGGTGGTGGTATACTTAATTTAAGCAAAAAAAGAACTCGTAATCCATCAGGATTTAATGGAATCAAAATCATACATCGAACAGGAAGAAAAATTAACATGTGACAACTGCTCACGAATGAAACTGTGTTAATGGAATATGATATATTAACCTCTCGTAACAGGTTCATCACCAAATTGCTTGATGTTCAAAAATATTTGTCATCCTTCTTTGGGTGCTATTATAACTGCTTTATAGCACCTTTAGGTTGCTGCTTGATTTAAATATTGAAAAAACAAATAAATTTTTCTTGTATTGATTACATAATCTATTAAGATTCTGTCATATATCAAAAGCAAAACAGATTATAATAGCATATGGATAAGCGTCAAGGAAGATAATAACTCACCTCAGCAAATAGATTGGGACACTCAGCTACATGCCGGGCAAGATTCATTGTAGTTGGTGATGGAGGCATTTCACCCACTGTTATATTGTTGAAATAAAACGAGGCCAGATTATCAATAGCCGATGCACACTAAAAGAAAAGAATTAAATAAACAAATGTCAGCCAAAACCTTCAAAAGAGAAGAATTTTCTAACATAACATAATGCTGTAAGTAATTGCAAAAAGATGCACAAAATATAAGCATGATTTGAAGGTTTATTTTGCAATTTAAATAAGCAAAAGTCAAATAAGAGAATGCAAAGCAGATTCACATAATGTACCTGAGATGAGATACCAGCATCCAAACCTTTCAATCCAGATTCAAGCGATGCAATAATATGCATAAACGTGTTTGTATCAAGAGTCAAAATAAAAGAAATATGGTTGCCAAACAAAACCTCCATATATGCAAAATAAGCCTTTGTAAGCTGAAAAGAGAAACACAATAGTTAGGAACTCATACCACCATGTCCTCAAGCTCAAACAAAGCATGCCAATCAAGCCTTACTGGTATAAGACCATGACAACTTTAGCTTGTGCCCACTGGCACAGGCCAAATAGCATGACACTAATGTACTATGCCCGAAAGTATCTGTGTCCTCTTAGTTGAAAAGGTAACAGGAGAAGTCACAATTGTGTCTATCAAAAAATGCCTAGACGACTTTGAGCTAATTTAACATCCAATGCAACTGCAGAGCAAAATATCATGGCTTTTTTTAACAGGATGCCATTTTTAATATCAAAATCATGTAAATTTCAAGTATATAATATTTATTAATGCAAAAATAATTGATATGCTAGAAAATACTCCAGGATAACTTCATAAAATCTGGTCCTAAAGTACAGTCAAAATCATACACCTTACCTTCTGATATGCCAATATATCGGACAAAGAAATTGATAGAATCATCTTTAAAGAGATATCAAGAACATCTGCAAGTGCCCGATCACCATATAATTCAAACACCCCAAAATTGACATAATTGCCAGTCATTGCTGCCAAATAGCATTGGTGTAAGCAATACACAAGCAACAAGCTCTCGAGAGAATATGCGACAACACAACTGAAATCTATGGTTATGTCAAAAAGAGACAACCCCATGCAGACAATAACAGAAAAATATATGCACAGTGTTTATTGGTTAATTCCTAAGACAGCTCTAAGTATACTAGTGGCAAATGTAAAGGATTAGAAGAATACCTACCGCAAACCCACACCAAACAAATGAGCAGAACGGTGTGCACTCACACACCAGTTCCCTGATTGCACATGACATGAAAATTTTAGATGAGGTTTACAAATTTTACACTAATCAATTATCCCATGCCTCCTAGATTATCCCATGATGGGACTACTAAAGCCACAATTGCATATTACGGAGCAACCATAAGCCTCTCATGATATTTTATCAACACTATATACTACTTGTGAACCTCGTCCTTGTTGCCCACTTCACTAAATAGTAGTTCTTAACCTTTTAATTCTGGTAAAATCATGTGAAAAAATAAGTTCCAAAACATCCTGAGCTAAAAACCTTCTTTTGCAGTTTGAATACATCACCAAACTCAAATACCGTAGCACAAAAGTCCAAGGAAAAACAGGTATGTAAAAAAGCAGATATGAGGTTAAAATGCCAAAATACTTTTTTATGCATTATGACAATATCCAGAAATTCCAAGATTTTTTCCTAAAATGGGAACCCTAATAAGAGACTCAGAACTTTTCACAACACAGCTAGTTGTATAATGTCATCATAATTGGACTATATTTTATGTTGCTCTATATTGGTCTTATATTTTATAAAACCTGTCTATTGAAAAAAAAATGTAACATTGGACAATAAAAGTAAAAGTTCTTTAGTCTGATTCTTGAATTTTTGATGTTGCTAAATGTAATATTTGCTCAATAAATACTCAAACAATATGTTTACTTGTAACTTCTGCTAGCCTTACTCGTATTTGTCTTTGTTATTTTTTGTTTTCCCAATAATTTTAATCCTACTGAAATTAGCCACCACACTTGCATGAATAGAGTTCTGTGCCAATTTGGTAGCCTCTAATCACAAAGGCCGTTGTGACACTTGAAACTGATAGGCATTTAAAACCATAGGTTCAATTGATTTATAATTCTTGATTTGTTATAATATAGGTAATCAACTACAAGATTTTGTATGGTTGAATACTAGTTTCAATGACCAGTCAGACTGGTATGGTATATCATTCGATATCCTAACTTGCACCCATGTCATCGGAATTAATAAAGCATTATATATGAACTGGTATCAAGTATCAACCTATATGATCCAATACTGATCCTTGCTCTGACAACTAAATACCAGCAGGTATGTGAAGGTCTGTTCAATATTTAAGACCTAGATCAACTACTATTCAAATGTTCAGCTCAAGATACTGTTAGTGGCAGGCTCAACTTCGTGTGTTGACTGTTGAATATACCATCCTTCTCAAATTCCTCAATGAAGGATATTAGGGTATCATAAACTCTCACTAAAAATTACTAAAATCTTCATCAATGTAAACATATATTGTCTAGGATATTCCTCTGGAGTTTTATGTAGAGCTGAATACACATGGTCTTCTACCTCCATTATATCCACATACTCAGTTCAACTACTACCTTCGCAGAATGGAAGGTAACCAAATTTTGAATGTCACCTCACATTGCATAAACCCTCATGCAAGACTGATATAGTTTAATACCATTGTCACAATCTGGATATCCTCCAAGCCAAATAAATCGCATCGAGTAAACTCTGCTGACATTGTTCTAAGTGCCTGAGTTCAAGTCATTAACAGTAGGGACGCAATCAATCCATATATCCAAAGGCCATTCCAAATTTCCTAATACGTGATAATAAATCACATGACTAATAACGATTTAATAAGGAATATCAATAGTCATACTGCTTTTACATATTGTTCATTATTTTCTTATAAATATAATATTATTTGACAAGAAATCATTTTAAAATTTACAAGAGCCAAATGTGAATATGCAGCAATTATTTCCTTGATCGGGATTTCAGTATGTCCATAAAATCTTGAAAATTTTCCTTTTGAGAAATTTTTGTTAGAGCATGTTGGTGCACTGAGGTGCCCCTTTATGAATAATATATTGCAAAAAAGTAGGTTTTATCATTAGTGTCCTAATTATAATCACGAACTTGACACCTGATTGCACAACCTTCCCAAGTAAATTTGTTGTGCTTAGAAAACTATTATGCATAATTAAAAATGCAGATGATGTAGTCAAGATGAACATTAGTAACCAACATCAAAAAATTAATCAATGTGACACCATGAAAAATCTTGTAACGACGCGTATAAAGTTGACACCAATTTTTATCTATGAAGATATATCACATTGACTCACCTCTTGTGAGGATGGTTAGAGAGATCCAAATTCCTTTGTACTTGTTGGCATAAACGTCTGTGCTGATGGGATGGGATAAAATTCTTGACCCATAAGCAACAACTAACTTGCTGACTTCCCGGAACAAAAGAATCCCATTAGCTGATGATGAATCAAAAGTTAAACGTTGAGCTTTGTTTAAAACAAATTCCGCCATAAACTTTAGCAATGGTGTAGTGACCTGCAATAGTTTACTGTTATAATACGTACAATTATGAAGTGAAACATGTTAAAAACATTTCATAGCAATGTCTCATGATCTTGTTATATTGGTCCAACTCAATACTTTGGTTTCTCAACTTTATTACCTAAGTCAAATTTCATAAGTCAACTCTATGTATAAACAAGTCATATTTCTTATGTAAAACGTCTTAAAAGTTCATCAGAATTTCACACAAAAGTACTTGCACAGAACCTTCTTTCATTTAGACTTCTGCTATAAAGCAAATTCTACAAATAAGGCTTCAAAACATTCTGATCACAAGTCAATATACATATTTGTGTGCATGTCTGCCAAAAGCAAACAGATATTTGCATGCAAATAATCAGTGAGTATTCTATAAACCCATAATACTCACAACAAAGATTGCAATTATCGGTATTTGATTGCATATGCCTCTAAAGTATCCCACATCTCAAACTCAGTATATAATTTAAGTTATTGGCCTGCAACATGGTTAAAAACCTAATTAGAATACTACTAAGAACCTATGCAAAGTTAACCTGAATTGAAGTCTCTCTTTTCACATTACTGACATTATTACTTGTGTGTTTAGTCACAAGAAGACCTTAGAGCAAAATGCAAGCTGCTATGAAGACATAACAGTTCCACCAGTTCAAAAGATAATTCACAACAAAGTTTGCTACAACTGAATCAGTGTAGTAACTAAACAACCTATCTATATCTGAAATCAAGATTCAATTGATCTCATTCAGAAAGTAAATGCATCTGAAAGCATCAAGACACAGCATGACCAATTCTGAAGGGTCAAATCTGAAAGCATCAATACCTGCAGTTTGCATCACTTGAGATAAAAAGGAATTTACTATCTAGTAAAATAAACATACCTGTGGTACATCTGCCCAATGTGAGATGGCTTTTAAGAGAAGTGGCATGTGTGCTGGATATAACCAATCAAAAAGAAGCCCATATGTTCTACGACTGAAAAAATATAAATAAAAAGATGAACAATTGTATCCATGCAAGCCACATCCCGGAACAAAATATAAGTACCTATTTGTAGCCATGGCAATTCCTCTTAAATCCCTCATTAGACCAATAAATGCATATTTTACAGCATCAGAGCGGAATGCAGTATCAGGGGTTGTTTTCAATCCAATCATAACCTGCGATAACATATATATAGACTAACTTTAAGCACTAAAGACAACACACACAACCGAATAGCAGGAGTTTCTGCCAAGAGGCCATTTGCACCTGTAAAAGTGGCTCCATAGAAGACTTAAACTTCACAGGACTGTCTTCCATAAAGATCAAGTAACCAAGAGTATAATAGAAGGTTGTTCTACTGTGAGAACATCTATTGTCCTCCAGAAACGGAAAGTTCTCTCTCTGCAAAGAAGTACAGTGATATCTTCAGTACAAACACCTCAGATTCATACAGACCCATATAATAGAACAAGAAATGAGTATACTGAGGGATAGAGGTTACTGTGTGATGTGAAATGATGAACTTTATAGAATCCAATTTAAGCAGTAGCTTTCCAGTCATATAACTGACAATAACTTCAGACAATAAGAAACTTGGCAGACCTATAATGAATATCATTAGGAAGCAAAACCAAGAAATACAACATACCCGGATGCAAGCTCCAAAAAAAGAGATAAGGTGTGTTCAATAACCTCCTCGCACTGCATGCATAGGAAGATTGAGATTTAATAATGGGTTCCGAAGAAAAGATCAGTTAAAATTACAGTTCAAAGGTCACCTCCGTGTAGCATTTAAGATTGGTTGCAATTTTTCCAACAATAATATTGAGCAAAACTAGATGATCATGGATCCCAAGGAGCTCTGACAGCCTTGTGTATAACTGCTGCAGCAGAAAATATGCATCAAAGGATGCAAGGAAATGTGAAGCATGGCTGGGTACAAAAGTCCACTTGCCTTAGATGAATGCATGGCTAAATCACCAACATATGATTTCCGGAAATTCTGGAAAAAGGTTAAAATTGCACGGTCAAGTCTTTGCTTGCTTATTTCCCCATATCTCTGCAACGAAATTCAATTAACATTGTTAAATAATTTGTGACAGTATGCAGATACAGATTCTTGTCAAAGAGAGTTGTTCCAAACAACAATTGATGCATATGGAAGAGAAAGTAGTGCTCATTATGCTTCATCTGCTTATAGCACACAATGATTACAATTAAAGAATTCTCTGGTCAGATATGAGGATAATACAAGGAACTGAGTCTGTGACACCTCACTTTCTCCTTACATTGGCAATTAGTGTGGCCCAATCAAGGATTGTTTACCGAGCGGTAAAGCCCCGTATCGGGCAGTACTGACCGGTGTGCGGACCGCTCGCTACTGGGTAGTACCGCCGAAATCGACCGTCGACAGTCGATTTCGGCCATCGACAGTCGATTGAGGGAGAAAGAAGAAGGAGAAGAAGAGGAGGGAGAAAAATACCTAATGCATGCTGCTATTCCCTGGTTCCCCTAAGTGGTCCGTTGCCCACGAGAAAAGAATCGCCCGCGCGATCGTTGCTCAGGGCCGATTACTTCTCCCCACGCGAGGAGACGTTTCATCTCCACGCACGGGGAGAAGGTACAAGGCGACGTCGCCCCCTTTTTTGTTTTTATAAATATATATTATATTATATTATATTGAGTGGTATGCATTGTGCATATCGCTCGATACCGGATAATACCGTTCTATACCAAGATAAACTCGGTACGTCGGTACGGACCGATATGGCGAACCTTGGGCCCAATTCCTCACAAAAGAAAACGCCATAAAAGTCCCTACTATTTGGAGTCGGCTACATGGATATTTTGTCACCACTATAAAGAATCATATCTTTACATAGGGGTTTTAATGTCAGCTTTGTTGATTCCACTCTAGGCCAATAAAAAACCTCCTAAAAAGGTTAGGCACAACAATTTAAATTTCAGCCAGTACCCTTTCAGTAACATATTGAACTGATATTGTACCAATCAGGGTTTTTAATACCGTTCTATACCACCCGATATAGGCGGTACATACCGGTCCGTCAACTGACTGGCACGCGTACAACCCGCTACTGGGCGGTATTAGCCTAGCTACGACGAGGAGAGGAAGAAGAGGGAGAAGCATTGAGAAAGGAGAAGAGTCAAGAAAGAGTATCATGGAGTCACCGATGCGTCATCACCAGCGTCTCAATGAACCTGAGCCCGTCGAACCTCAACACGAACTTGTCTTCCACGCCCTTTCTCGATCCTAATCCAGTGTTAAGGAAGTGGTAGAGCTGAAGCTGGACAACAAGACCGACGTCCATGAACAAGTCTCTGATCTACTGCTCAATGGCTGAGTAGGGCAGCCCGCTCACCACCACCTTATTGGGATCATATGACTCGCCGCCTCCTCCTCCTCCTCCACAT
Organism: Ensete ventricosum; assembly: GCA_029747655.1. Lineage (NCBI taxonomy): Eukaryota > Viridiplantae > Streptophyta > Magnoliopsida > Zingiberales > Musaceae > Ensete > Ensete ventricosum. Next base: position 1,703,320 of record JAQQAF010000002.1, on the reverse strand, counting down.
GTTCCTCGACATCTTGATGCGACAGATTCTCTTCTCGGCCTTATTCAGGTCCTCCATGGGTGTGACCACTGGCTGTCCCCACTTATCCTTCTTCTTCTTCTTCTTCTTCTTCTTCTTCTTCTTGTTTCTTCGCTCCTTCACTACGACGTCCGCTGCCATTGTTCCCTCAACACCACAACCCTTCGCTCCCTCTTCTGCAACTATTGATAAGGTTCAACCCAATATATAAAGGCCGACATGAAGCACACGAAGGTGCCCTTAATGGCCATTTTATATTGTTGCGATTTTTATATTTTTTTATATAAGTTCGATATTAAAATTATTTTTTCCATTTTTTAGGTGTATCGCTTAGTGCATCGAACTGTACCAAACTAAGCAAAGCTCAATACACCAGTACGCTACGAAATTTCAATCCTTAGTACTAATATACCTTTAGCAGATTGACTAATATCATTAAGTAAAATAATAAAAAAATAAAATGAATGGTACTATACTAGTATCGAGCTATACAATTTAATACAAGTACTTGGTTGGATTGGTGGTTACGATAGACACATATTGATTCAATCAACATTTAAATCCTTGAGCCCTTTGGTAAGGATAGCTCCATGTTTTCCCTATATGAGTATTAGTTTTCATATTTTTATGGACATTTTATATTTCCACCATGTTTATGTGATCATATGTCTTGGATTAACTCCAATAGCATATAGTTTCTTGAAATTTCCTAACAATGTTGGGCTTCCCCATATCACCAATAAGATGATTTAGGACAACTTCTCATTCTAGTGACAGGACTGGGAGGGCTCAAATTGACTCTGAAAGACTGAAACTGACTTTGAAACTATAAATAGATAGAAGGCAGCACAAATTCCAGAAGATATGTCTTCTCATCTGTGATCTACCTTGATGAGGTGTAGGTGTAACTTAAATCTTACACTGATTGATCTTCTAGCATCCATACTGTTAACAGTGATGATCTTTGTCAAACCACTAGTTGTTCTTCTGCTTGTGGAGCTCAGGGATTTGCAAACAATTCTTAATCTTGTAAAGATCATCTGGCAGGTCTTGAAGTTGCTCTTGACATTTGAACAACAATCCTGATTCCTTCTCTTGGGTTTATTGAAGATGATGATTTTTCTCCTAAACATTTCTAGATGTCCTTAAGACCAGTATTACTCCAGCTCTTCCTTGGGAGATTATTGCAGTTCGATCACTGTTCAAATCACCGAGTCATCCACCTTGTTGCCAGAGAACCATTCTAGATAGTAGCAACTTTTTTTGTGCAACAAGTTATGAAGACCAAAGGCTTCAATCTTAGATGCTCAGAGCAACAGAGGCTTTAACCTCCACAAGATGGGAGGAGTGTAAATATTCATTTGTTTGGTCTTTGCTCTTCCTCCCTTTCTCTTTCCTTTTAAGGCATGTACATACTAATTTGTTCAGTATTCTCCCTATCCTTTTTTGTCATTATATTTCACTCTTTGTGACCACCTATGTCTGCACTCTTAATTGTCTATTTGTGCCAACATACAATACTAGCTAGCCAGAACTGAGTTCAGCTAAAAATTGCAATCTTTGGTTTGACTCAACTGCAATCAAGGAACAAAATTTGATCAAAATAGTATCATTATTGTAGACGTAGATAATTCATAGATTGAAAGGTTGTCTTTCTTCCTCTTAACCTGAGAGTGCAATCCACTGTCTGTAATATTTATTAACTGCAAAACACGTGCAGCAAGTTCAGCATCAATTAACTCCTGAGACTCCGTGCTGTAGGAGAAAAAACAACGAGTGTATCATATTGATGAATTTACTTCTTACATATACGCTAAAAAAAAGACGGGAGATCTTCACATACCTACAACAAGTAGTCTGTCTGACCTTAAGAATAGCAGCAATGATATGAACTATCCATGCAATTTGCCCTTCAATCACAGAGAGTTCGTCCACATCTCCATGTGTAGGTAGTCTTGCTCGCTCCTACATTCATCACACATTATTACATTATGTTATTCCTAATATGAAATGTGAGTTTACATATAGGTTTAAACTTCAAAGACTGAAGATGCTATAGTTATTCCAAGTACTGCAATTATTATACCGTATAAGCTTGCAGAATAGGTTCCATAATCTTGATAATGTACACACTGCTACTTCCATACTGCAACACATAAAGGATGATATTATCCAGAAAATGCAAACTCAATAATAATTGAAATTTGAAGCACCATTAATGCAGAAGAGAATCTCAAAAGTCAACTTTCCAATGACAAGGTTTTAGTATAACTAAAAAATGAATAAGCTTCTAGTCAGGCAGTGAATGGAGACTGTTGATGGCAGTCTATGCCATTGTTTAAAACTCCGGTATGGTGCCTATACCTGTAGGCAACAGCACAGGGATAATCTGGTACCGACTGATGTTCCGACAATCGGTATGGATCGGCCACCCAAAACAAGAAAAAGGAGAAAAGAGAGGAAGAGGAGGATGAGAAGAAAGAAGAAAGAAGAAAGAAGATGACTGGCAGAGGGAGAGGCTAAGGCAAAGGAAGAGGAGGAATAGGATGTGGGGGACAAGCAGAAGAGGAGAAGGAAGATGTAAAGGAGGACCAGGGAAGAGAAAGAGAGAGAGAGAGAAAGAAAGGTTGAGAGAGAATGAGAGAGAATCACGGGAGGAAAGCTAAGAAAAATGCCAGTGAACAGCAAGAGCATTGTAAAATGCCAACCTGGAATCTGCAGAGATATGGGAAGCACTCAAGCTGATCTTGAAGAAGTTCGATATTGTCCAATGGATTGTCTGAAAGGTCATCCGAAAAACCACCCTGAAATGAATAGCGTTAGCAGAGCAGCAATGCAACTCTTTGAAAGTTAAATATCACTAAAAATAGCATACCTGAACAGAACTGAATCTAGAGGTGATAAAACCTTCAGTGATTTTCGGCACAGTTTCATCCAACAAACTTGGTGTATCACCTTTCAAGTAAGGTACAGAAGTCACCAGCCTCGACCAAAGTCCTAGAAGATAGTATACACTGTTGCTTGCCCACTTGAAAGTTGAAAAGAAAAACAATGTTAACCGCTGCAATCCGAGAAAAAAATACTTATCTACCAAAATACAAACAGCTTGCCAAATTAAACAAACCTGCCATGACTGCAGTGATTTTGTTGTGAATTCTGCTACCAAATGTATCCAGTCAGTATAAATTTCCACGCTTAAAAGTTCCGACAACTGAGAAAATGAATTCAACATGTTAACCATCATGGCCAATATTACTATCAAATTAAGTCATTCATAATGACTTGTCCCAACAAAGTCAAGTCACATCAAGTCAAGGCTAATCTATATGTTCTGATAACCTAAGGTGTGCAACCGAGAAAACCTATATTTCATACATAATAACATCCAAAAACCTACTCTGAAGTTTGAACCACTTTACTGCACTTTCAGATAATGAAATACTTAACACAGTAAATCATTCAGATGAATTCATTCAAGTGTGCCCTAAACTGCACAGTTTATAATATGGCAGATATTCCTTCTTAATGTAAATGTTAACTGCACAAGATTACCAACTAGTTCAAAAGTGCTGGCCAAATTTAAAAGCAATATAAGAAAAGTACAGTGGAGTTAGAAAATTTCATGGGTTAAGCCAATCCAGGGAAATGACCATTTTATACCATCTGATGGAAAGGGCATTGAACTGCACAAATTTTCTTCAAAGAGAAATGTTATCTCATTCTACTCTAAATTAAATTTTATAATAATTAAACATCATTCTCAGAACATTTTGGAAACAGTTTTCACATAGTTTGGTGACAAGATGTAGTTGTCGTTGAAAGAAGTCGTAGTTCCTGAGCATATTTCTTGAAACTTTCCTGGTCACCGTTGAAAGTTGTAGTTGTTGCAAATCAAAGGGCATTACGCAGCCTAGTTCGAATCAATATGGGTTACCAATTGTTTCCATGCCTTGGTATATAGACTCGAGCCCAAGTTGGCTTGCTGAACACCATTGTAGCCCATGCATGGTGCTTCCTCGAAGATTACTTTCGTGTTTTTTTCAAAGATTACTAATTTAAAATTGAATTGGACCAAGAATGACAAGATAGCTTTTAGATATGCAGCAGTGGAGAAAGCAATACATAAGCACAATGGAAACTCTACTTGTAAGCTTATAAAGGATAAGTTGTGACTGTATCAACAAAGGTCCGCAATACCAAATTGTACCGCTCGTACCAGGTGATACATAACAGTCCACCAACAGGCTGGTACGCGGACCGCCTGCTACCAGGCGATAACATCGATTAGGGCTGTTTCCGCCCCAATTTCGACCGTTGCCACCCGCTACTGAGTGGTATCAATCGAGGGAGAAGAAAAGGAAGAACCTGGAGATCCGACGCCACTCTCCTTCGATGATCCCGATCCATTGCTGCCCTCTCTCGTCGGATGCTGCAGATGAGAGGTCGCTTCCGCCTCGTTTGAGGCGATGAGGCCTCGACGCCGTCGGCGACTTCTCCTCATCCGCGGGGGGAGAAGAAGCCTTGATGACGTCGCTGAGGCTTCTCAACCACGCAGGGAGAAGAAACGAGACTACAACGCCGAGCGATATGCTCATACCTTTTTTTTTACTTTATATATATATATATACCTTTTTTTACTTTATATATATATATATATATATATATATATATATATATATATATATATATATATATATATATATATATATATACGCACGCGCACACACACAGAGCAATATGCTCATACCATACTATAACGAGCTCAACACGGTACGCTAGGACTGTACAAAATGGCAAACCTTGGTTTCAACCAAGGTTTGACATACCGATCCATACCAACGTACCGAGATTATCTTGGTACGGACAATATACAGTACTAGGCGGTACACACAATGTGTACCGCTTAATACATAATACAATATAATATAATATATTAAACATAAACAAATAAAAAGTTAGCGACGTCAGCTCGATCCTTATCCCCGCACAGGGAGAAGGAATCACCTGCCAGCGATTCTTCGCCCGTAGGTGACGATTCCCACGGGCGTTTCGTCTCCCCGCGCAGAGTGAAGGAATCGCCTGCCGACGATTCTTCGCCCGCGGGAGACGAATCCCGTGGGTGTTCTGTCTCCCTGCACAAGGAGAAGGAATCGCCTGCCGACGATTCTTCGCCCGCAAGCAGCCCGCGGTCGACGGACGACACGGGGAACTAGTGAAGGTATGTTTCTCCTCTTCTTCTTCTCCTTTTTCTTATTTCTCCCTCAATCGACCACCGACGACCGAAATCGATCGCCGACGACCGATTTTGGCGGTACCACCCGATAGCGAGCGGACCACGTATCGGTAATCTGGCGGACAGGTATATATCGCCCGTACCAAGCGGTACAGACCAAAATTGTAAACCTTAGTTTCAACAATAAAAGTACACCTATGCATGAGACAAAATGTTCATTACAACCAAAACTAAGTAAAAAGAAAAAAGGACAAGCTTATATAGCATGCACTAGAAAGAAGCCAATTCTAAATAGGACACCCTCTTCCAATCACAAGCTCATTCCAAAACCCCAAGGTACTCCATCTTCAAAATGCTAATAAAGGATTATGACCCTCGACAGAATTGTCTAAACTTTTATAAGGAATAAACCTATGAGGAGACTGACCATCATTACGCTATCAGAATAAATTAGTTACATAACATAATTAGGTATTAGAGAGACATCATTGAACCAAACAAAATTGGCCATTAAATGAAATAAAGACTATGACAAACTCTTTAGGATTACATCCACAAAACAGAATAATAAAGCATGAAAAAGAGAAATAAAGGGATATAGAAACTTCTTCCATGAATTGATCTAGGAATCCCAGGTTCTCAATTCTTGTATCAAGGTATTATTACTCCAATATACTAAACTTGAATACTTAAAAATTTAAATAGCAACTGAAAGTGTTTCCACCAAAATGATGACAAAAAAGAAAGACACTATATGTAAACTATTGCAAGTGCAGGTGATAGAATTCAAGACAAAATTTAATTAGCCAAAATTAAAAAAATTTAAGACAAAATTTAAAAAACAGTGATTAAGAGAACAAAACTATAGCCAGATTAATTAGCATGACTCAGATAACTAGTATGTCAGCTAAAGTTCTCGTTCGCTCACACATTTGGTACATTACTACATAAGTCCTTCCCCTTCATCAGGTTTAATTAATAAGAAAATGGCAAATCACACGTCACAAATTCACAATATTAATAATAAGTCATGCGCCAAAACCCTGACTGATATTACATAAATTTCCCGATAATGCAAGATTATCTTTTAGTCCAAACCTTAAAAGATGGAAAACTATACTACTAATGAACTGCAACTATATTAGGAGCTTCAATTAAGCCAAACGAATGAACAGGCTACCTGAAAGTTGACTTTGAAACGCCCTAGGAGGCGGCAAAACTCATGATAGTTGTCATGATCAGCCAAGCCTGGAAAAAATAGGCATGAGGAAAGTTAGCAGCATAACCATCACTAAATAACAAAAGTCTAACAAGGTATAACTTAAATTTTGTTGGATAAGGAATGAGAATAACATATATTATTATAGTAGGTTGATTATACTAAAGCAAATTCCTCGTGTCAACAAATGGAGATAGATATCAACTATTCTTTCCCCATTAATTGAAGTGATTAGGTATCTTCCGTTTGATCCTTCTTTTTCATTTTTCAGATGGTACGAATTGTAACAAGTGAAAGAAAGAATGTTGTGAAAGACGGTAACCATTAGCCTTTCTTCCTTTCACAAGTAACACAAAACACCTACAAAAGATTTTTCACCCCCTATTATCATAGAACCATCTGTTTCCTTTTTATCATTTTCTCATGGTTCATGAATCCATCACATTTATTTTTCTTGATCTAGTGCATGCACATTAAACCTGTATCTCCCCCTCCTCAACTCCCGTACCGGGCGGTACAGGTCGAAATTACAAACCCCGGTTCTAAGTTGAACGTTTTTTTTTAACTAGGCAGAAAATTCTATTACATTAATCAGCGTACAAGACGTTCAAATATGAATCAAACCAGAGACCCATTACTTGTGCAACAAGGTAGTTGAATGAATTTTAAAGCTGTATACTTTATACATACTGGGGGAACTTTGGCACTGATCTTATGGAACCACAAATGAAATTTTTTATTGAAGCCCTTCACGAATCCAATTTATTTAAAAGGGTCCCAACAAATGATGCATTGTTGATGTGTATATGATGGACTAAGAAAACATTTAATATAACTAGTGGCCAACAGGGCCCATGCAGCAAGGGCACACTGGAAGGTCCACAACTCACTGTATCATTGGAACCATGCAATGTGGGGAGTGAATTACATCTTTAAAAAGTGCTGTTGGATGTTATGCCTCAAGCACGAGCAATATTTTATTGCATCTTTTTGCAGCAATTTATTATGAACCATAAGAGTTCTATTTTCGAATTTGGAGTCCCTAATCCAGAGTAAAATGCCTCTGATTCAACTCAAGAAAACCTCAAAAGAAAAAAGGAAATAATATACAATCAATTTATATCATCTAGTTTATAGCTTTCAGGTTTTTAACATCATAGTCTAAGGCATATCCAGCCTAATGTAATGACTAAAGTAAGTGGAACAATACGTAGCATAATCCTAAATAACAAAACCTTTATGCAGTACGAACCAAGTTAACCCCATCAGCACCTATAGCAGTGATTTAAAAAGCGCCAAGGTCCACCCGAGGCCCGAGGCGATAGGCACTCTGAAATATTAAAATATAAATAATATATAATATAATTAATAAATATAATATTTAAATAAAATCTTATATTAAGTTAAATCTACCATTAACAGTATATTGCCTACTGTTAACAATAGTTAGACAGAGAGAAAAGGAGAGAAAATCTACTGTTAACAGCATATTAATTACTGTTAACAGTAATTAAAAAGCCACGAAACTGTTAACACTAAAGGGATAAAAAGCCACGAAAGTGGGAAGAGAAGCAGCGGTGAGAAGCTGACAGCAGCAGCAGCAGCAGTGGATTAGTCTAATACAGCCGCAAGAGTGCTGCGAACGGTAGAAGCGGTAGTGGTGGAAGCTGCGAACAGCAGCAGCAAACAGCAGAAAGCAGCGGACAACAGTGGCAGTGGACAGCAGCGGCAACGGATAGTAGTAGTGACAGCGGAGAGCAGCAAAAGCTGAGGAGACTCGATCGGCGACAGAGGAAGACTCGGTTTGCTGCGTCTACGGCGAAGGCAACAGCGAAAAGCACCGATGGGGGAGGCAACAACAGAAATCATCAGCGGTGGAGGTAGAGGGAGAAAGCGCATGCTAGGGTTGGGAGTCGAGGTCGTGCACAGCTTTTGAGGTAACTGTGTGCGTTAGTTGATTCAATCGAACTAACTAACACACATTTAGCCGAATCAGACATAAAAAAGTCTGGTTCAGTTGCCTTACATCAAACGGGCGTTCGCCCGAAGTGCCCGACGCCTGGGCTCAGGCAAGCGCCCAGGCGACACCTCATTGAAGTGCGTCGCCTGGTCCTCATATGAGGCGCTCAGGCCTCGCCTCGCCTCGCCCGAGCGCCTTCTTAAATCACTGACCTATAGTATGATCCAGACTGTCGAAAGGACTTGGTTAACAGACAAAGGATGAGACACTCCAAAGAGTTCATATTCCTTTCAAAGTAACCATGGTTTGACTGAGACATATTGAGGAAACATTGCCTAACTTCTGTTGTTCGCACAAAAAAGGATCATATCTGGATCTGAACTTCCATCTTGAAATCATGAGCAGTTGGAATGACTAGAACAATGGAGGTCACAGTGATATTGGCACAACTACAATGAGCAATTATCTACAAAAGCTCTGCCTGTTTCCTAATATTACATGCAAATCATACAATCATTATCTCTAGACAGAAGACTCGTAGGATCACACTAGCTAACAAGTTGATGTGTTATTTGAATGTGTAGTGCTGATACATTTGTCAAAAAATTCTTATGGATACCTTTCTTAGTGACATTCTCGAAATCAATTGCAAAGACTATGAATTAGTGTCTTACCGGCAATGCAAAATGACTAGAGATATTTCGGCAAAACTACTTGTAACGGCTCAAAGGCAAAACTACCTGTAACAAATCTTTTTTTTGTGGTGACATTCTCTAAATAAATTGAAAAGTCTATGAATTAGTGGGCATTTTAAGGCATAGAAGAGATTAAACATTAAAAAAAATTATTGCAAGACATTATGAACCTTGGCCTGTTTGCAGTATCTCTTTAGTCCCTCTCATTAGATGAGCTAGAAACTGGGAGCGTGCAGGATCATCAGTGAATAAAGACCGCCTTACAGAAGCGAGCCTAACTAAACACTCCAAAGCCTGAAAATAGGATATAAGGTATAAATAAAAAAAGTAATTAAGATCAGAAATAAGCAAAAACAATGAAATAACAGTTATATAAAAATACTCAACATAATCGACTGTGTGATATCACAAACTTTTATCCAACCAAACCACCTGAATTGAACTAACCTCAAAAGTGGGGTCTAAATAATCCCATCTGTCAAAAATTTGAATCTAGACAAATCATTTGGTTTAGTTCAAACTTCAAGGTACAGTACATCTTTGTTTACAATTTTGGACAAAAAGGGTCTGAGTAACCAAGTGGAGTCTATGCTAGAAAGAGAACTTTGTATAACATTGAAGATAAATAGCATCATGTCAATAGTTTAATAATATGATCAAAAAGGATTATCAAACTTTTGGAAGCAACAACAATCAAATAATTATGAATTGTCAATATGTTAGCCAAAGGTGCTCTCATACATTACATAAATACACTTATACGTCAAACTCACAATATTGATCTTAGGTTTGAGCCACAATAACTTTTAAAAATACCAAACATCTTAAGTATACCACACAAAAAGTTCTAGTTATACGAATCAAAGATGATCCAAATTGATAATAGAAACCACAATCTCATTTCGAGCAATAGAAATATAAAGAGTGAACTTAGCATATGAGGCTCCCGCCCCTACCGGATATGGATGGTCTCACCTTTATTTTAAATGGGTTGTTGCACCCTGGTATCCATGTCACAAAGCACCCTTACCATTGTACCAGGCTGTAGATATATCTGAATATCAAATTAAATACTAAAAAGGCTTCACCTAATTGATCAATTTGTAGAGTTTACACATCTTAAAACACCAGCAAAACATTCTAAACAATTTTGATAATTCCAAATCAGAAACCAGGTCACCAAAAGGCAACTTCCTGAGTAGCTTTCCACCTTATAATAGATACATAGGCAACATGATTATAGAACAATTGATTTTTGAGCTCAAAGAATTAATAGATTCTCCTTACAAAGACAAGATTCACAGAGTCCACTGTAAAATTACAAAAGCATTTGATAGCATTGCTACATGTAAATTACTTGAAAGATTCGATTGAACAGAATTGGGCATGGTGCAAGATAAATAAGATATGAAAAGGTCATAATTATAGCAGAAATAATTATTTTGAACAATTACAAGCTACCATATTGATAACACAGCAAGTGAGAAATATAAATTCAATATAATTTACAAAGAAGGAAACAAGCATGCAAATGGGAAGCAGAAAACAAATCTAGGCTTACAAACAAAGAAAATGGAACTGTGAAACATGTTGTTGACCATAAAAACTGATTAGGTTGCATTTGATTGAAAAAAACAACATTAAGTGGAAAGCAATAAAAAAAATATTAATTTTGATGAATAATAGACCTGCAAAAAAAACTTTATTTCCCTCATATACTATACCTCTTTTGACAGAGGAGGCTCAGTGATACTGTAGTAATCAAAGAAAATCTGTAGGGTGGAAGGATCTTGTATGACTGGTTTCCACGAAGATGGAATCTGCAGGAATTAAAGGATGTCAATAAACTTGTATCAGGTAGCGAAATAATCAAAAAATTATTCAGATATATGAAATTTTGTGCCTTGTAATTGAATACCTGCACGGTACCAAATTCTTCAGAGCTTTCATCTACTGAAGTTCCAACAAAGTCAAAAGACAAGCATTTCAAGGAAAGTGAAAGAGTAAGTTCCCGCAGGACAGAGACTGCTAAAAAAATAATAACAAAAACATCAGATATCACATTACGATAAAAAGTTAATATGGCATGACAATCTCAATCATTGACTCCAATTAAAAACCTTGCATATCTTCATCATTTTTTAGCTGATGCAAAGAAGTCACAGAAATTTGAAATATCTGGAAAAGTGATTGATCCCTGAAGCTGCAGGCAACCTTTCGATGATTTGTTAGAGACATTCCCTGGTTTGGCTGGAAAAGTTAAAAGGCCAAGATGTTATTGAAAGACCAAGTACCACAAATGGTTGACCAAGAGGAATACTTATAATAGAAAGATATCTCATCTGAAAGCCAAAGAAAGGGTAAACAAGATGATGAGGTTGCATAAATAGCTGATATAAGATTGTAAATATAACTTCCAGAAGAAGTTTACAACAATATCCATGAAAATTTCATAATTGCCATTGCCAACCTAACACAACTCGTGTATATTTGTCATCAAAAGTAAATATGAACAATAGTTACACATGTTTGGAACCTGAGACATCAAATTAAGAATCTCAAAATCTAATTTGATTAAAACATTACTATCTAACTTCAGTTTGATTTTACTGTTGTTCAGCAGCAGTTTTGTTCTAACAAGAACCATTTGAAAGGTTGTTTACTGCTGAGCAGTAGGCACACATTGACTTAGATATGGCACTTAGATCTTGTTAGGCAGCCATTGAAGTTGTTTACTGTTCACCTAAAAGCTTGTCCAGCAACGGCAGCCCAACACAAGAGGTTCCCACCAATGTGAAGTAAAGAGTAGAGAGGTTGTTTCCATGAATGCCTTGGTTATCCAGGTTGCAAAGAGCAACCTCACTATGGTGCCAAGGCTTGCTCTCTGAATCTTGCAAGCTTACCCAGAAACTGTAGTAATTTATGGAATAAATTTTGCAGACTCTTAATAATTGAAACAGAAGCTATTTCAATAGTCAATCTTAAAATCTTTACAAGGGTCATCTAGGGTCTTAGAGTTTTGACCTCATTGTCAGCATTTGTCAAATGAAGAATTGTTGTCTTGCTCAGGAAAACAGACTGTAAACTCAACCAAAAGAGAAGAAAAGCCGCTAACATAGATAAAGGCTCTTGTTAAAAGATACCAGCACATTATCTAACGGTATGCATTTTATCTATATTCACATGAATGACATGCACACATAGGCCATCCAATTCTTTCTATAATCAGAAAATTGCTGATCAATCATAAGTACTTTATTAACAGCTTCGGGCAAGTAGGCACTACTATTGAGAATTAGGCATCAGAAATCAAGTAAACCCAATGGTTTGATGCATAAGCTCGTATGTTAGAAAAATGCTAATATTACAGTCCTAAAAAAGTATAAGACAATGTTCTCCAAAAGATATAGGTTTATCTCAAGGAGCTCAACCTCAGTGCCACTTTAGAACATGAATAGATGTAATCTAATAAGATTGCACTAATCTGAACAATTCGGGTGTTAATTAATGCTGCAACAAAAGCCATGTATCACAAGTTCTGTTAAATTACTAGCTTGCTCTGGATTATTTGAAACCCCTGTAATCACTTCGTGCAATCTCAATTAATGAACATATGCCTCATTCAATCTCTTTTAAAGTGTCAAAAAATCTCATTAGATTTAAAAATGGCAGTGCAATCACAAGCTATGGTGACTGCATGCATGATAACATTGCAGCATTCATGAAATTAATCTTCAACACTAAACAGACAAGATCCTCACTCACCAAGTTGCCATGTCGAGCGATGAGAAAGGCATTACACAGGTGTATGTACAAAGAGTCTAGATCAAACAAGCGTTAGGCGCAATTAGAGTAGTTGAACATCTATCTTGATCATCCCATTGTCAGTATGCTAACATGGTGTTCAAACCAGCACACACAGAAAACTTTGAAAAACATTGCTTCTTTGAGGTACTAATGTCATATGTCACATTGTGTTTCTTTAACCTTGGTAAAACTATCTGCTAGAAAAACATTTTGCATGAAAAAAAATTGCAATTGTAATAACCAAGGTTTACAATTTCGACCTATACCGTCTGGTACAGGCGATACATACTGGTCCGCCAGGTTACCGGTACGCGGACCACCCGCTACCGGGCGATTCCGTCAAAAATCGACCGTCGACAGCCGATTGAAGAAGAAATCGACGTCGCCCCCTTTTCTTTCTTTTCTTTTTAATATTTTAATATTTTTAATATTATATTATATTATAAAAAAAATATTATATTTTAATACTGGGTGGTATGCACTGTGCATACCGCCCGGTACGGGTCTCGTACCAGTACCGACAATATATCGGTACACCGGTATGGACCAATAAATCAAACCTTGGTAATAACTAAAGCAATCATCCCTCATACAGAACTAATGTAAGCTGAGGCTCAAACAATTATCAATTTATTTCTCAAGTGTCGTCTTTTAATTCCCATGCACACAACTATCCACTCATTGTTTATAAGAACATTTATGATATATGGAGGCAACAGAACATTTGTAATAGAGGTAACAAAACATTTATGATATACCCTAATCCTTAACCTTTGCATGAGTAACTTTGAGTCCAATAGAGGTAACAGAACATTTATAATCTTGCTTATAAAACAAGATAAATGCAGAGAAATTATGTAGCAATTGGAAGCAAGAAACTAAAAAATATATACTTCCAGATATGTGAATTTAATTTTCAGCATCATGCACCCATAATGAACAGTGAAGAGATTCGAACAAAGGAGTAGTATCACCTGAATATCTATCCAAACAAGAAATAAAAAGATGTCATATCCATGCAAAACATTTGAGTGTCATCAAGTTATTAAACATATTTCAGTGTCATCAAATCATGCTAAAACACAAAGAATGACTATGAACTGATAAGTACTAACCTGACTCATCTCAGATACAAGCTGGTTTAATATCTTCAAGCCAATTGAATAGTGGCCTGACGAAGCCTAACAAACAAAAACCAAGAATCAAACTGACAGTTAGCAGCAAATGACGTTCAGCCTACTATATACAAACTTGCTTAAATAAGTTGAATTATTATTTCTTCCAAGCAAGGTTTTACATATCAGTCTGTACCGGTATACCAATATTTTCTCGGTACTGGTACGGTACCAATACCATACCGGTACCGGGCGGTATGTACAGTACATACCGTCTTGTACACTAAAATATATCATAATATTTTTATAATATAATATTAAATATATTAATACATTAAAAAAAGAAAAAAAAGGGCGACATCGTCTCTATCTTTCTCCACGCGCGGGGAGACGTTCCGTCTCCGGGCGAGGGTGGCGATGACGCGCGAGCGAGGACAGCGCGGTGAAAGGAGGTACTTCTTTCTTCTTTCTTCTTTTCCTCTTCTTCTTCTTCCCTTCTCCCACAATCGATGGCCGACGATCGATTTCTTCTTCAATCGGCCGCTGATGACCGAAATCGACCACCGACGATCGATTTTGGCAGTACCGCCTGATAGCAGGCGGTACCGCCCGATAGCAGGCGGTCAGCGTACCGGTAACCTGGCGGACCGGTATGTACGGCCCGATACAAATTGAAATTGCAAACTTTGCTTCCAAGTATGGGCGGTACAGATCGAAGTTGCAAACCTTGCTTCCAAGCAACATTTACTGTTTATCCGTCTCCCGTTGAGAAAAAACTGATGTAGCCTAAATTTAATCTAATGACCATATAAAGCAAGGATCACAGTTTCACACGGACTGGTATAAAACATACCAGTCCAAGAGTGAACAGGCCAATATGCGAACCATCCCCATTTTGGGCAATCAACTCTGACAAATAAAAAAAATTAACTAAGACTTTTAGGGCTTGCGAGCCCTCTTTGCCCAAGGCATTTTGCCTCCTGCTGTCATCCATCGGCGCTTGCCGCTCGTCGTGTGTCGTCGGCCAATATGCTTCCTTATCTTTCTTTCCTCTTCCTCCATCATTTTCTCTTCTTCCTTTCACTTCTTCCTTCACTCTTCCTTCGTCCTCCTCTTCCTCCACGGCTCGTTCCTCTTCACCTTCTTCTTCCTCTTCGAGTCATCGTATGTACCGGTGTCACTTGCGCCGATACACCGATAACTTAGCTGGATATGGGGCCAGTACCCATGTTTCAATCATTTATATGAAGCACACACCATCTATCATAGTGGTCAATTATTAATTAAAATCATAACCACAAAATAAATATCTGTTTACTGGTTGTCGTCCTTAAATGATACAACTTATTTCATAACCATTTGTTTCAATATAATGTTCAGTGAGATGAACCAACAAGAAAGAGTTAATATGAAATTTTGTTTATGGTTTTTATTTCTATTCTATTTTCTTTATTATAAAAAATGCTACAAGATAATATGAAACTGAAGAACAATAATACAAACTATGTTCTCTCCATGGAACTTGATCTGCAGATTGTAAGTTATGATAACATAATAAAAATTTACAAGTTCAAATGTGGATTTCACATGATACTTTGATATAGCATCTCAGAGATGATGGCTATTCGATGAAGCAAGCCTTGGCGAGACAATGGAAATATAATGAAATAGTGTAGAATATAACAGTATAAAAAAGATCCGACAAAAACATTTTGGTGACCTCAGAAACATTACTTATTGAGCTTTATTACCTGATGACCAATGCTACAAGCTTTGTAAAATCATAAATCCAGTACAAACAAACCAAAAAACCCTCTCTGAATTGACTTTGCCAATAACTTTTATGTGGAGTGTCAGACAATCACAAGATTCCCAAATAAATAAACTTTTGAGGCCGATTGCATGAGCATTATTTTATAATCACATAGATCCTTTGAAGAAATCCGAGAAAATATGTCAAATTTAAACGATCATCTATAGCTAAATGAGTGATTAATTTTGTGACCAACCATCAAATATAAAGAACAAAGGCAATAGAAAATAGAACCTAAGAATGCAAAAGAGTAATATAGTTAATAAGCTTAAAAGTTAAAACTATAAGTCGCGGCATAATTGACCTGGTTTGCTTGGAACTGTTCCATTTGCTGCAATATATTTACTTTCAATAATAGTACTGGATATGTAAATCCTAAAGGGGCTGCAACATCAAACATGGTGTTGCATTCTAGAACTGGTTCTTATTAGATACCATAAAGTCTTAGCCTCATCATGCATGACTCTAGGTCATTGGCAAATGCAACAAGTGTAGAGGCAAAAGGGTCCCCACAATCTATAGGGCAAAGCTCCATGCTGAAGGAAATAAAGAATTCCTAGGTCATGCACCAGTCCCCACACCAGTAGGTACAAGTTGGTAGTGATTAAAAAGATGGAAACCAAACTAGTGGTCCAACTCAAGTAAACTCAACCCAAAGCACCCACGGTAATCCTTGGGAAGGTTGTACTAGAAAACTTCTCCAAACAAAAAAACAAATGGCAGAACATAAGAACTAAGTCAGATAATTAACATCCCAACGTTTCTTGCACTAGAAATGCTTCTAACATCATCTACTCGTGATAAATGCAATTGTGCTATAGTTCCAACTCTATTATATCTATGTCACTTTCCAAATTCCTTAATCATGGTAAAATTTACTAGAAAACCACTGACCAATTTAATGTTGCATAACTTCCCGTCATAACATCCCAGTTCAGTCTTACATCGAAAATGGGCAAAGACTTGTATTGGCCTGTAAGGGCATGATGGGTCTACTCTCTTTTGGCATGTGTTCAGAATAATGAGATGGAAATTAGTCATGGAGTCAGAAATATAACTAACGAAATATAAGTGGAACCAGTAGAGATAAGAAGATTATTAAATCATAATGTGTCTACTAGGATACATCAAGTACATCAGTCACCTCCCTATCATCCATGTGAACTTAATCTAACATAAACCAGGTTCTTATCAACAGAAGTAATAGATATCTAGAAGACAGAATTTACCTGATTCAAGAAGTTTGTTGCCTCGTTAACCACCTCTCTGAATCTGTCATCATCAAACCATCCAAATTTTGTAATCCGGCATAACAGTTGTATCAATGATCCAACTACAAAGTTCTGCAATTCAGGTCCTCTGCTAGCTAGATAGTTTATCACATAATTCCCTTCAAATACACAAACAATCAGTCAATTTAGAATATTGCAGAGAAGTTGAACAGATGACTTCAAAGACTAGTCAATATAAATATAATAAAACAAACAAACATGTAAAGTGGGTGAAAATACAAAATAGAACTTCTATTCTCCTTTGTTAGCTAATTATTCAATCAAAACTGACAATGCAAGACATCATATGTGTACATAGGTTAATCAATACAAGTAATACAGTGAATCTTCCATGTCTTTACAAAACAGCTAAAGTAATTAATGATATTGCCATCATTAGGATAAAACAAGATCCATTAGACTAGTAAATAGATGAAAAAATTTAATCATGAAGACAAACAAAGTAAACCCTAAACCTAAGCTTGAAATATTACTTGACCCCAAGCTTGATATACAACAAATTATATTGTGGAAAAATTAACATATGTGTCTAAAGGAACATTACGGATATCAAGCCGCAACTTCAAAGAAAGACTGTGCTCCATTACTTGCTTCAACAAGCTTGAACTGGCCAACATCAAAGCATAAGGGGTCAAAGCATTGTCCAAAATGTATTGGCACTGAGTGATATAATCAGGGTTCACAGAAAAGCATTTCAAAGTGCTCTCTGCATGTGCTCGTTCAACTGAGTCCTGAGAAGTGTAAAGCCTCTCACACAAGGCTTCCAAGTGGGCTAAGCTCTCCATCGATATGAGTAACCAGAATATCCAAATTTTCAGATGGTCAAGAATCCAAGATTAATGGCGTATGTTTGTCTCCATCCCACATAACATCGAAGCACATCTACAAATTCCCATATAATGCTGTTACAGATTTAGGGAGAACTATGCAGTTCTGAAACTATACGTGATTATATATGATCACATACAAGTATTATATCGCCAACAAAGTTGAGAAGCTGCAATAAATGATAGTACCACTGGAATGTCGCATCACATACAAATGTACAACATGGTATATTTCAAATCAAAATTGTCCATGATATACAATGGTCAACAGAAGTTCAAAATAAACAGGAAGCAGGAGAAAAGGCCCAAGAGGTAGATCCTCAGCAAATGCACCACAGATCGGAGCCCAAGGCAAGCATCTAACCTCGCAAATATAAAAGAGAATATAGTTAGCAAGAAGATAAAGACAAAGCAACAGACATCCCAAATCATAACTAAGCAAAATTTTTCTCATGATATTACTGGCATTACAGATATAAGTACGAAAACCATTTACACCTGTTGATTAAGTAGCGTTACAATAAAACACCAAAAAACACAGATTAAAAGCAGACCCTTAAAAGACTAACGATTCAATGGAATGCAAAATAAAAATGTAGGAAAAAAGCAGACCCTTAAAAGAACAAACAAGAACATGTTGCAGGTTACAGACATATTACAGAATTAAAAAATATATATATGGATTATTAAAGCTGGTATAACTTCACACACTTTTTTTTTAATATCTCCAGCAAGATTGCAAGATTGTGTATGACCTACTAATTTACTAAACCAAAAGATATAAAATAAGAGCCGCCACACATACACATGACAACGTATTGGGGCATAGGTGAGCTGGCAATGGCTAATGCGACATGCCAAGTAACAGGGGCACAAAAGGCATGTGGAAAGGTAGAAAATAGGTCCCATGTGGATCACATCAAATCACTTGGTTGGCATCAACACATTCATTAACCAATATGCATTTTGTGCATAAACTACCAGCAAAAAATATCTAAATTCATGATACAAGCATTTTAGTTTATCTCCATATAGAACCAAGGTGCACTTGACAGGTTTGGAGTCAACTATATGATCCAGAAATAAGTGATAATTTTTTTCCCAAATAATGTGAATCTATAATGGCCTATTTTGACACCCATCCTTCATTTATTGATGGAAGGAAGAGGAAAAGAATGAAGAGTTGAGGAAACACTGTAGGAGTTCCTATAACGCCATTCCTGACTTTAGCAAGATATCAAACTCATCCACAAAGTGATTCCATCTATCAGGATAAGGGAGTTCTTTTTTTCTTTTCCTTCTCTTTTTCACCTTCCTCAAAGTATTATAAAGGCTTCAACATTTTTTGCTTACCAACGAGAAGCATAGACATAAGAGAATACAAGTTCTCTTACTAAATAATTGGATCCTCGTATTCAGTGTTGATTGTTGTATATATTTCTATCGCCTCTCAAAAAAGTTTAAAACGATTAAAAGATCATGATACAAATTTTAATGCATCAACGTCCCAGCTTAGATTTATTGCAAATTTAGTCAGGTAGAGGTTTCACTGTAGTTGCACCATGCAAGATAACTCCACTATCTCGCAGTGGCCACTACCACCAAAAGAGATCTACAAACTATCAGGTCAGCATCCCATTTCTGCATAAAACTGAAAACCTAAATTGCTGATTCATTTCTACTTCAAAGTATTTCCATGAAGCTTAGGATACTCATCACACTTTTCCATGAGTTTTCAACTACAGGTTCACCTCTATGAAAAAAAAACAAACATCTGTCACCCGTCAACAAATCTAACATTGATCAGAACGTAAAGTAACTAAGATCACATGCATTTCTAGTTTCATCTTCAAAGAACTGTCCACTCAACTCACTCGATTCTTCCACATCTATGATCCGCAATAACCAATTATCTACCACAAATTTGACACCTAAGATACCAAACAATTTCCATAGTCACAGCAGCGTTTCTTGAAGGCACAAGTCTACCATAAACCCTTGTCTTGAAACCTATAGCCGGGGCTATCTTCGCTACAGATTTGGCATGAACTTTGAAACTGATGCAAGAACCGGTTCTTCATCATCCAAGTCCAAGAATGCCCATGAGGGTCTCAAGAATTATGGCGGTGAGAGGAAGCAATCGAGGATTCATATCTGGTTAAGAAATTTGTGGAAACAATTACGCAACGATCCTCTCAAGGTACCAAGCCTACGAAAATCACAAGAAGGTCTCCCGAGGACCAAATCTACCACAATCTCTCGCCACAGAGACTAACATCAGGGCTGTGTTCGCCAAGATTCCACTTGAATTTGCGACTTCCGATTCAAGAACCAGTTCTCGCTCATCCAAAATCAAACAAGCAAGCTAGGATTCAGGGAATAAGGGGGATCGGGGATCCGCATCCGGCGAAGAAATCTGTGGAAACGAAGGTACAGACAATCTTCCGGAGGAACAGTCCACCATAAACACACAACAGATTCTCTTGAGGATCCGAGTCCACCACAACCCATCGCCGGGAAATCTGACACCAGAGCTGCCGTCGTCACAGATGCGGCGAGAATTTGCAATCTCCGATTCGAGAACCGGTCTCCCGTCGTCCGAATCCAAGCACGAGGGTCGAAGAAAGAGCCCCAAATCTGGCCAAGAAACTTACGGAGATCGATCCACGAAAGATTAAAGAGTCGGAAGAGGGGCGAATACCTTTGGATTCCGTGAGGCTCTTTCTTTCCCGTTCTCTCCGCTTTCTCTGCTCAATGAGTCTCGGGTCTCGGCTTCATCGAGATCGGGATCTTTATAAAGGGCGTGGTCGGGGTAGCTGCCAGCGAAGGTGGGCTTCGCTTCGCCCGGTTCGCGTCGAGATTCCATCGGCTCCATTTAGGGTTTTCTCTTCGGGCCGGTCCCTCTTCTCTTCGTGGGCCGCTGCGGCTGTTCCTCTGTTCCGGGCCCGCGTATATCGACCAATCAGAAGCTCGAGACCGGTGGAGCCCACAGGAACAGCCTGACCCGTGTCTCGGTCGACACAGGAGAGCGTCACCGCTCGCGTGGTCTCACTTCCTGCGGCATAGACACCGTCGAAGACGAGGTCGGGTTGCCGTCTGCCTGCCGTCACGGAGTTGGATTTGGCTGGGTTGGTGTCAGCAAAGCGACGTGGCACGCGTACAACCCTTGGAACATGAGGCCGAGCGCCACAGAAGCTTCTCTCTCTCTCTCTCTCTCTCTCTCTCATAATAATAATTTTTTTTTATTTTTCTAAAACATCTTTTGTGGCCAAATTTACTCGGCTTCAGATCGCGAATAAAGAAATTAATTGCTAGTTTTTTCCAATAAGGTTTCCCGTAATCGAACATTAAATATATATATATATATAAGTGGGCCTATTTTGGAAAGAAATATAAACAGTTTGATTGATCAAATTGGAGCCACGGATGAAATATATTTTTCTCTGTGGCACGCATAATAATATAAAAATAATTTACATTAACAAGCAATTAAGATTTATAAGAGATGAATTTAAAACATTAGATTGAGACATCATCTATTTATTTACAAAGCTGAAGTCACTAAATATGATACTAAACATATTGGGCTCATCCATTCACCCCAAGTCAGGATCCAAAAATCTCGTGCGACCAGGGTGCAATATCGACGATACCCTCAGCAGTTTCTAGGGACAACTGACACCGTGTCGCAAGACCAGCATGGGGTCGCACCAGTAATCGTTAGACTCATCGAATGAAATTTCGGGAATCAACGAAGGCAACACTCGACACATGATCATACTGCAGGACCAGCCTCATTAATCATCTAGGTATAGCTTCCCACGACACTCCCTCAAGTATATATATTCTCTATTATAGTTAACCGAGGGGCTAACTTCTTTACACTACGATTTCTAGTTCTCTGAACCCGAGATCTAACTTAATCATCGAAGAAGTCACGTTGGGCATCCACCACCATGACGAGGGCCTTCTTATAAGACTCGCTCGAGGACCCGAGTCGGTTTCGTGGACCATCCAACGTAAGAAGCAATAGCTGATCGACTCTCGACACCCGTCCAAAACATCTCAAACTTTCCAATCGAATTCGAATGATCCTACGCATGCGGATCGAACTATACTCTCCGTCCATGATATAAAATACAATAATAAAAAGAAATCTGCCCTATTTATTTATAAATATATTTTAATATATTATAATTTATTATACCAAACGGAAGGGAGGAAAGAAGGAGGGAGAATTGGATGTGTATTTGAGGTTTGCCGCCGCCGTCTCCTTTCCTCTACGTTTACCCACTCTTTTTGCAGGGAAACCTTTCCTCTACATTTACCCACTCTTTTTGCAGGGAAAATTCATGATTTGAGGATCAAATGATGGAAATAGAAGAAGAGATTGGCAAGGAAGTGACATTAGCTATTAAATTTAAAATCAGGACTGAAATCGATTAATTCAACTAAAACCATCAAGGAGGTTTTATATCTAAATTGGGATTTGACCCACTGATTTCAATTGAAAAATAAAATAAAATTCTTCACCAAAATTTGAAGGCACATTGATGAGCTTTTAAATCTAAAATATTAACCACCATATTATCCATTCTATTTATATATATATATATATATATATATATATATATATATATATATATATATATATATATATATTTAAAATCAATTTGAAACTAGAACATTTGGTTTGAAACCGAAATTATCAATTTTGATTTCAATTTATAAAAATTTAAATTAAACTGTATGACTCATGTTGTGAAACTTTATGTCGTGGTCGAGAAATCAACACGGCTTGATTTTGCCCATGTTCGCAAGCTCATTAGGATTGGTCGAGAGAAGTTCATCGGGCACTTGGTGTGGGTCATGCGATGCTCCTACTCGGAGGTGTGCCTTGGGGTACAATTACTTAGTGGCTCCCGTGAGGTCCTTCACGAAGGTTTGGTCGGGATGGGGGATGCTCGATGTGGTCCTTCTGACGATCAAATTAACGATGTGGAGAGTCTCCCGCTACTATTTACTTGGGTGCTTTTTATATCGTACGAGATTGTTTAATACGTGCGGGGGCGCTGGAACCGTGTCATACGCCATTGTGCTCCTCGGGTGAGGGGTGAACTAGCGATCTGTCTACTGATGTCGACTGCTGCGTCTGTTGCCTCACGATCCATACGAGGTTATTTAATGCGTACGTGCGTTGGAATCGTACCGTGCCTCGTTGTGCACCTCGGGTGAGGGATGAACCAGCGATCTATCTGCTGACCGTTGCCTTGTCATGCTTCTTGAGTAGCGATCGAAGTAATACCCCCTTCCCGAGATAGTGGTATGGGCTGAGTCAGATGACGTGACAATCTTATTAGATAGGGTAGAATATGCACCATCAACTCAAGTTTTAATTCATTTCCGATTTGAATCGAATTGTGATCACCCTTCTTATATCTGATATGACTTCCTTTTTGAGTAAATATTATTTAAAAAATAATCAAATTGGATCCGATTCAACTTACAAGTCGGTCGGACAACCTTAGTGTGTATGCTCCCCAAGAACAACCACAAGCTATCATCTCAAAACTTTCTTAACAGGAAGCCATCATTAGTCTCGTTAAATGGGCATCTTCTTCTTCTAATCCGAAAAGAACTCAAACCGACCAAAACCTTTACAACTCGCACAATAGCATCAGTTTTATATCATTCCCTCCCATTACAGGATAACATTCTTCCTTCCCATCTCACACACTTCACTCAAAGGTCTTGCAGGGAATAATAATAATAACCTTTGCCTTCTCCCAACTTTTAAAGCTAAAGTTATACATTTCATGCGTACGCAGCCTCCTCAATCTCAAAAGGACGGACTGAGACTTCCATTAAGAAACTAGTAGTGAAAGGCCTAATCATATCTCTTATCTTTTTCTCAAAGTATGATGACATGCAAATCCTATCAGTCTTCTGTAATGGAGGACTTTGGACCCTCACTTTATCATGCAACGTTCCCACCCACCGTCCTATAATACCATTACGTTGGTTGGAATCATCCCTCTCTCTATAATTTTCTTTTTTTAAATTTTAAAAATAGATTATTACATACCTAATGATGTACAAAACGTTCACCTATGTTATGATGCCGATGAAAGATAACAACGAAAGGATTTATGAGTTGTTGTTTATAATTTAACGTCTTAAGTTCATACGTGAATTAGTAGTGAAGGACTCACTCCTAGTGCTATAGGATGGCTTATTCTTGATCGAGGACGATTAAATAGGAAACATTTTATTTTGTGAATTTTGAAAATATTAACATGCGATTTTTCAGATATCTGTCAGAATTAAGATATATAATTATTTAAATTGTTTGAGGAAAAAATCTAAATAAAAAAAAAAAACTTTCTCAAGTGGCATAGCCTCGTAAATAAACACACTCCAACTGCTACCATTACAGGTGGAAAGACTAAAAGGGTGATTGATGTACAGCTGCTATTATATATATATATATATATATATACTAACACGCCACCGTCCGATGTCCATCAGACGGTTCGTAAAGAGGAGTGACTGCAAGCGGTAGGTGCCTTCAGATGACGGCCCACGAGTCGAGAGTTGGAAAACTCGGTGCCGCGAGCGACGAGTCGAACTCAGCAAGAACCGGGGCGTCGACCGCGCCGACTCGGTCGAGAAAGAACGCCGACGTGTCTAGCGTAGGAAGGAGGCAGCTCCCCTGCAGCACGGCGGCGGCGGCGGGAGGAAGATCAACAGGGAGCCCAGCCCCGTCGAGGGGCCCTGTGCCGGTGACCTGCTGGACCAGCTGGCGGAAGTTGGCGGGGTCGGCGGTGATGTAGGTGGTGAGCGAGCGGTTGGTCGCCCGGGACTTGCGCTTCTTGGCGATCCGCCCGGAGGGCGGGTCCCGGCCGCGGGGAAGATCGGGGGCGAAGGGGAGGAGGAAGGAGGCGGCGGCGAGGGAGGTGGAGTCCCGGGAGGGGACGGCAGAGGAGGAGGAGGAGGCGGCGGCGTCGGAGAGCAGGGAGATCTGGAGGGCTTTGGTGAGGGCGTCGTTCTCGCGGGCGAAGACGGCCTCGGAGATGCAAGCGTGGGGTCGGTACGTCCACGGATCGAGGCCGCAGCAGTTCTCCGCCATGCTTCGTGTCGATCGAGTGTTCCTCCTTCGAGGGGCGTGGGAGCGGCGGCTTTGGAATAAAGTGGCGGAGGAGGGGCGGGGCATTTTAACGAGCAAGCGGTGGGGGGGAGTGGTAAAACCACGGCGCCCTCCGCCATCGGGCCACGTGTATCCACGCATCGCGCGCATTCACTCCGAAATGGCGACTGACAGCTATTTTATTTGTATTTTTTTTACTCTTAAATTCTTTTTTGATCTGCTCATAATAATAATAATAATAATAATAATAATAATAATAATAATAATAATAATAATGGAGTCGTTTTCACAGTGCCCGTATAACGGATAACAGATTATTCCAACTAATAAATCTATATTATATTAACAACGGACTCCGAAACAGCTCACGAAAGTAACAACGAGACTGCTGACGTACGTTAATCGACAAGCTACGTCAGCAGAGCCTCTTCCATCGACACGTTTTAGACTACGATCTGAGAAGAGGGGTACTTTGGGTAATTCAAGTTCCCACAACTGACGTCGCCGCCGTCATCGAGGAACGGGGGTTACGACGCGGTGATGCGGTTCCCACTGACGGCGTCATCTGACGGGAAACGTGAATCAGACCGCCCACCGTACGCACGGCAGTTCATCAACCGCACTCAATAATCACCACCGTCGATCAGAAATATCCGAAACACGATGCTGGATATATATATATATATATATATATATATGCATCGATGTGTGATTAATAAATAATGTCTAAAAGCTCGTCGGGTCAAAGTACGAAGGACATTGACAGTGGGCAGGAGTGGTTAAGTTTGACTTGTCTTCTTCGCGCAGAGCCATCCCTCCCTCGTGGCTTTCGACTCCTCGCATGGCATCGAGCAGACCATTGATTCAGCTGCGTGTTTGCTGCTGCGATAGAATGGCTTCTTCTCGCTTGTGTCATTAGATTTCCCTCCTTTGTCCGCATGAACCCTTGTCACGAGAGTCAAAGAAGCTACAGTGTAAGAACTTTGTTCAGCTTGAAGTCAACCCCTCGGTCGTCTCGCTGGAGGGCAGCGGTTGTTGACTTTGGGGGGAGCAATGGGTGTCCGTCGTCCCATTCGATTCGATGGGCGATTACGAAGCATTTGAGGTTGTTTCTTTCCTACAAGATTGGTTTGGAGTTGGAATGATATGTCTGCACATAACGCTCGCAAACAAAAGCAAAAGCACTGTATAATAGTTATACCAAAGTCAGCATGATACATGTTTGAAACATTGTTCCAATGGACTTGATGAGTGTGTCAACTTTTGTCATGAAACAATTCATTTCTGATTCCTAACTTACATGGACGGGGGAGTTCCTGAAACATGCCAATCGAGCTGATTGAAGGCAAACATGCAAAAACCTGTCAAATAAATTTTTACTCGATGACTGTGGCAGATGAACTGTAATGACGGTGAGGGATTTGTCAAACAGTAATAGGGATATGGATTTGTTGTTGCATGGCAATGAGATCACATAAGTCTGGGCTGAAAAAAAAAGGGGCACATTTCTCACCTAAACTCTGAAAAATCTGGCAATTCCATTACTTTGACCAGTTTGCAAAGTTGGAGTATTTAAAGCATGAATGATGAGCACAACAGCTTAGCCAGCAGCTAATATGGATCGACAACTAAGATTACAATGCTCTAAACAAGTGTTGAAGGTGAGGTGAGGTGAGGCCCAAGTGGCTCGCATAGGATTTGAGAGAGGCGCTTCATTGAAAAAAAAACATTGCTTGGGTGATTGCCTGAGCCCAAGCGTCGAGCACCCGATCGAATCTAATGGGTCGAACCATATGTTGGACTCTGGTTCGATTCAAAAACGACTTAGTTTGTTCATTCGGATCGATTAGGTCCAATAGTAAACATCGAAACCCACCCTTGACTCGCTCGGTAAACCTTATGATCCGTCCGTCATTACGTCTTTTTGTAGCCGATGGAAGGGTCCAATTTGTCTCCTTCATTGCAACTTTACTCATAATATTTTATATGTAGCTTCCTCCATCGTCATCAAGGGATAGGATCGTGACTTTCTTCATCATTCTTGTCGTTGTGTACAGCTTCCTCAACCGTTGTTGTTACCGTTCGAAAGTTCCTTTGTCACCACCGACCTCTCCTTCCATTGTTAGTGATTCCTCTTCTCCTCGCCCACTGTGAAATACTCTTAATAATGGATTATTATTCTTTAGAACCGATAATTAAAACTACTATTATCATATTTTATATTTTAAAAAATACAAATTTTATATTTTTAATATTCTTATAACGTCTCGTTTAGGCTCCTCGGGGGTCTTGAAACCTTGGCACCTTTTGACGCTTAGTACGAGCTATCTTAAACGGATGTAAATATAGAATCAGACGGCACTTGTTTATTTGATATCAAATATATTTAAATTTTGGAATTTGATATCCAAAACTAGTTAAGCTCCAAGTCCAGATTACAGGATGAGAACTTGGGATCTTAAGCAACATAGATTCTTCAAAATCATCGATAGCAAACTTTGCTGCATTTGCATGCCACAAGTTCTAACTCCTCCTCATGTACTCTTGTTCTACCTGGCTGTAGTAGGCTGATACCTTCCTTGTACGTACGTCTCCAGAGCAGTATACGAATGAGATTATTATGTATGTAGTCTCTTCTTGGCCGTATGAATAATTTGAATAATACTTGGCAGCTGCATCATTTTCATGGCAACATACTCCTTCAACAGTGAAAAATTCTTGGCTCAAATATTTCTGTCACTGTGTATCTCCCCACATTTAGATAAAAAAAAGTTCTTCCCGAATGATCTTAGAGAAAAAAAATATATTTTATTTTCCAAGAACTGATATGATATTAATTATGATACTAAATCTATTCTCGTTTATTGCAAACATCATCCATCGCCATCAAATTTATCTATTATTTCAATCCTCTAATACGATCAGATCAAGTAATATACTGTCCTAGAAATGAATAATTTTGTCATCATAAATAAGAATAAAGAAAAAAAAAAAAGAAATTTCTTCCCTATACCTTCCATGCCAACAATATGATTACCATCCACTAATGGGTAAAAGATCACATACCAATCATATGATCCTTAATACATTTATATACTCAATCAAGTGATCAAAACCGAGACCAAACCCATAACAACATTGTGAGTTATATATATATATATATATATATATATATATATATATATATATATATATATATATATATATATATTATCATCAGACTAGTGTTTTAACAGTAAAAAATTATTGGTTAATTTTTTTTTAAAGGAAAACATATAATAGTAGAAAGGAAGGAGTAAAATTAAAAAGAGAGGGGGGGGGGGGTTGGGAAATAAGCAGTATGGTGGTGGGCCACCGGCCGGCCCTGTTCAAGCTTCTCTTTGGTAGGCCGGGAGGTAGGTGGCATTACAACTCTCAAGTTGAGCAGTTGAGCCTCTGATGGCCTCAAATGGTCAACGCTGAGCCATGACACAATAGATTAAGCACCTACCAGAGAAAAGGTTTTGCCTACTTCATCAAAAGAAGACCTTTCCAAAACACAGAGACTTCACATTCTACTGAGACAGACACACACACACACAGTGACAGAACCTTGAGAGACTTTAATCCTCTTCCACTCCTTTCTGGGCTGCAGTGGCTGCCACTTGCAGTCTCAGGCATCACCTGTTCCGAGTGCATGTTGAGCAAGCTTTCCTTCCCTGCTTGCTGCCGAACACTTTGCTTTCAGCACAAAAATCACATCTCTGTGAGACCATCAATGGCTAGATTCTGCTGTTGACTTCTTCTGTGATCAACACACAAATCAATCTAGTCAGTACTCTTCTTTACTGTTCTCAATGCTCAAAGAAATTTAAAAAAGAATGCATTTGTGATCTGGTTGACCTCAACTTCTGATGCAATGTTGCCAGAAAATATATTGGAGCTTCACATATATATATTTATTTCAAAGTGTTGACTCTAATTAAAAGAAACCTTTTAATTTATAAAGGAAGCTTACATAAACAGAAGTGTAAGCTTTGGATGGTGGACTTTGTTTATTCATTTATGATCACTAGGTGATGAGCAAAAGGAATCCTAATGTATAGAGAGAGTGAGAGTCACTTTCAATCAACTAGCTCAATATCTACCCATCCAGAACAAAAAGAAAGAAGAGAGAACATACAGCTTTTTCTTTTTCAACCTAAAACCTGATAAATTGATAAATAAATTTTGATTTATCATAAGTTATGAAGTCTTCCATTAGATAGATATGCCAGAAGCCAAGAGATGCATAACAGTGGCTAAGATTGAACCTGAAGACCAAAGATGAGCATATTTCTTATTGTATAGACAGACATAAGCCAAGCACTGATGATTACCTGAGATTTTATCAGATTCAACCTTCGCATTCCTGAAGATTCCTCTGGGGAACCCACCAAACGTTCAGATTCCAGTGGTGGGTCCCAAATCCATGGTTTTGTTGGGATGTGTCTACAAATATGATACAGCCAAACCCTACAACACATGGAGGGATGTCAGTGGCAGCAAGTTGCACAAGTACCATAGGGAAAGATGCTTGATTAAATAAAGGACTACAACCCAATTAAATAAATGACCAGGAACTGTAGGCATCAATTCCATGGTCCCTTGAGTTGATAATCTGCTTACATTACTCCTATTTTGCTACATGTATGCTGCCGAAAGATATTACATAAAATGCTATTTTATGCCAAAACAATTGCTGTCAACAGTCTCTAACTTATGCATTGGATCAAGGAAGAATAAAAATAAAAATTCAGCTAAATATTAAAGAAATGTTAAACTCGTGATGACAATATGACGATCGGTTTTCATCAACAACACCCTATCGGACCATTCACTCTGAAACTATTCAGCTTACCTCAGATTGAGTGCTACATTCTACAACCCAGATCATGATTTTTCAAAGGAAATTTGGCAGCTTGTGAGCTCCCATTGGGGTTACTTTCATCCTGCAGTCAAGGTGGTGGTTAGAACTTAGAATCATGTGGCAGACAGCTAAATTAATCAACACGGCATCATGAACTTAACAAACAAAAATGTAATAGATTATGATTTCAGCATTCTGATTATGACTGCTATTTAAGAAGGACAACTACCATATTCTGAAGAATAATAACTGCAGCAAGTAATGCTTCTCAAAATATGTCATCAGTCCTATACATGCGCCAAACTATCACTGTTACCTTAAAAATACCACTGTTATGCAAAATACTGTAATTAAGCCACCAGAAGTTGCTGCAATTTGGAACAAGTTGATCAGATATAGATCAAGATATCACCTGCCATGAGATCAAACATGTAAAGTGGAGAAAAAGCAATCATGCAAATGAGAAAAATATTGTTGATTACGCTTGTCCTAGTTGGGTGAGGAAGGAGTTGACAAGGAACCCATGAAAAGGAAAGCAAACCACCAAGGCCTCCATCTAGGTGTCTTTATTTCCTTCACCAGATGAAAGTTGATATATGCTCATTTATTCATACATTAATGATAAGATCCTTTCTCCACTACTAAGATTTAACCTTCCGCTTCTGGTTGGGCAAGTACAAGGAGGCCCATCTGATGCTTCCGATAAAACAGAAGTTCTCCCTCCCTCCAGAGATTTCTGCTCTGAGCTTTCGAGCCTTGACAACAGGTACAAAAGGCTTATCTGTTACTCCTCTGCATGACATGGTTGCAGGGATTCACTGTTTCATTCTCTTCTTGCTTCTAAGGCATACTTTCTGATGCTGGAGTTGTTGCTGGATGATGTCTGGTCTGTCCCTCAGTCGCCTCTTCTCGGCAGCTTGTATCATGTCCCAGATGGTACTGTGCTTTGTGACTTCTGTTTCTTCATGGTGCCCCACTCCCCCCAGCAGACAATCCGAAACAAAGTTCACGCAGAAAACCAATAAATTTTGGGAGTTTGAGGAGCAAAGCAACACCTGGGTGGAAATCAATCTGCCATTTGATCTGATGTCCTGCATCAATGATAGCTGCAGCAAAGTTGGATCGATAGAGAACATGGGTCAGAAAGATGATGAGTCTCCGGCTTTAGAACAGCAACAGAATATAACCGATAGGGATGAAACTAAAGAGGATTATGGTCCTGTTCTGCCCCTAAGGAGGAGGATCTCTCTCACTAGAATGTCAGAGGCATCTGTTTGGGTGACAGGGCAAAGTGGATCAATATATGAGAGGTTCTGGAATGGTGTGAAGTGGGTAATTGCTCCTCATGAATTACCAAATCCAACCGGACAAGCTGTTTCAGTTCTTATCATCAATCAGACTATTCTCGCTGTATCGGAAGGAGGACTGCTATATCAGGTATTCTTGTGACACACAGAACCTGACCTTGATACTCTCAGCATGTTTCTTTTTGTAAACGGTAGAACACTGTTTTAGGTTGAACTATTTCACCCACTGTTTTCTGCAAGTAATTGCTATGGATATTCTCCAAATTTGACAGAAGAAACATAAGAAAGCTAATTGCTCTCTGCTTTTGTTTCTGCAGCTCATTCCTTTATGCTGTACATCTTATTTTATCTAAGGCATCTAGGTCTTCCTGGCAATATTGTCTGACCAAAAGTACTTCTGCAACCTAGAAGGAGAAGACTTTCGAGTAAAGAGAAAAAACGTAGTAACAAGAATTTCATTTTGCTAATAGATTCTTATAAGTTTGGTGGGAATAAAACATTTTCTACCAATCTTTCTTAACTCTAAAAGCCATATTGAAGCAATTCAATGTTTCTATAAGAAAGCATGAAGCACCAAACCCCTCTTCTTTATCATCAAACAGACGGCTTGTCTATTATAACTATGAACACATAACAACCATAACAGGGACTAATGTTTCATCAAAAAGAAAGAGCCATGATATGCACTGCTAACATGCCCTAAGCCATACATGTAAGTAAACCTTTCATGACAGAGTAGACTCAATTGCTGAACGGTTAGTTATTTTGTGGATTAGAAAGCTTAGAATAAGTTGCATATTTTGAGCCATCTAATTTACTTGTGATCTAACTGCTTCAGCTGCAACTGAATGAGAATTCTCAGCCCATTTGGACAGAATTTATGCTTACAACTGAACAGAGCACAAGAACTGAAGAAGCAGAACCAGGCATGGTTATACAGATCAAAACTGGCGTTGTATCTTATCATGGAGAGTGAGTAATCCGGTACAGATTTAAAAGAATAGTTAAACATTTTCTTTCATAGAAATAATAGTATCCTTTCTTTATTTTGAAACACCAACTTGGCAATAATGACAAAGTAACAGACATTTATTTGCTTTATACTTCAGGAGGCTGTATTTAACCACAGTAACTGGGGAATTGATAGAGATCAGTGAGTTTCAGCCTTTGAGGTAAGGGAAGCCATTGCCTAACTTTTGCTGCTTCTGGTGTTACTACCAAATTGCTTCAAGAACTAGATGCGCGGAACCTCTGGCATGACTTTAACAAGTGCACATACAACTCTGAACTTGAATAGGTGGGAAAATCATGGCAGACCACCAGGAGGAGACAATTCTGCCATAGCCGACACAGGTGCTATTAGAGCAGGCATTGTTTTCACAATAAGGTGAGATGATGTAATCTGATTGTAGATATTCAGGATCAGGATTATGACAGTCACGCAAGATGTGCTTCAGCGATAGAAAACAACAATAAGTTTCTACATGAACCACTTAACATATGGTTGCCTACCTGAGCTATTTGCAATACAAGTCATATTTATGATCAAAAAAAATATTCAGAAGCACTATGATACATATGAATGTGGTTCTTTTTGTTATAAAACCATATAGAGTAATCATGCAATTTAATTCTTAAATTGATCTTTCTGAACATAGGCACACAGCACTAGTATTCTAGATCCTTTTTATACCCTTCCATGTCATTCTGAAGATTAAGATTGTGCTGCAGCTCTAGTGGAGATCTGTATGAGTTTGACAAGAAGTCAAAGCCATCATGGAAGAAACATATTTGGAGTGATCCATCCATCAAACAAACTTCATTGGGACCATCAAGAGGATGTACTTTACATGGCTTGACAGGAGCTCACTCATCATCTCTATTCCTCTTAACTAAGGTACAAATTGGATTTTCTTCAAACTTCTAGATTTAATATAAACTTCATGCTGGAAGTGTAACTGATTCCACCAAAGATAACAAATAGTGACCAGAAGTTATATAGCCAAGGTAGGTGGCAAAGTAAATATCTAGATATCCAGTTGATCTTCCTCTTTTATTAACTAGATATTCATGAGAATCATTATTTATAAGTACACTAAGCACCGACATGATGATGCTTCAAATTTATGACTGCTAATATACAGATCATTTAGAATATCAATCTATGTACAGCGAACCTAGTCATTGGTCAAAGGAACTAATAGATCCACAGGATGGCTTTTTGGTAGAGAGGCGCTTGCACAAAAGAAAGTGGAAGTGGGCAGTCCACGGAGCTCCCAAAGAACACCAATTGAGTGCTGCGACAGCTGTTCAACAGAGTGAACTAAATGAAAAAATATTTTCATTGTTCTTTACTACAACAAAAGGATATGTTTTTGAGTATCAGCTTCCCAAGAATCCAGGTAGTCTCTGATTTCTGCTCTAATTTTGATACTATTCCTTTGCCAAGTTATTCTGTGCACTAGCAACAAGAAGTCACCAATGCTTTTCAGATTGAGAATAATCAGATTTAGTCCCTAATTTAGATAAAACTTTAGTTAATGATAAAAATATACCCTTCAGAAATATTCTATTAAATTAACATGCTCTTAAAAGATTGAGATAACTATCGAAACCACAACCATGGTTAGCATGATGAACGCTATATGTTCAAATGCAATACAGTCTTCTTGTCATTGGCGTCCTAGTTCAGTTCAGATATCGACTTATGAAAACCGATGATGGCAACAGGCTAGTACCTCTAGTATTTATTTTTGAGGATCACTTAGAAATCTTCTGTTATTAGTCTAAACATCCTAGTATACTTTCACAATAATAATTGGGTGACTAAATTTGCCGGCTTGCCACAGTACATATTGGCCTGAAATGATCTGAGTACCAATCAATGACACAGTAGTTTAGGTTACATCCATCAGTAAGTTGATCGACTTTTTTTTCTGATAAAAGGTGGCACTGATTGGGATAAAGTTCAAGGAATGTGGATAAATCATCTGCATCCACAAAATTCCAAGGTTGCACGGGGAATACAAGGGATAGAAATTCAAAGTGGGAGACTAATTTTCCCATTAGATGATGGCAGACTTGGGGAGTTGCATTTGCCTGGATTTGGAGGAGAAGGATCAGGTCCAACTCAGCCGAGTAATTTAAGAAGGAAAACTTCAAATAGGTATGAATGGTCAGTCTTAGATGCCCCAGAAACTGAAGGATGGAATGCAGAATACTGCACTGAGGAACGTGGACCATCAAATTGCATGACAGGAACAAAGGATGTAATATCATACTATGAACCAAATGACTTGAGCACAACTGCACCTGCTAGAAGGCGGAAGGCTGAAGAACACCAACATTATATACCTTTGAGTAATCATGAAACTGGCACATCAGAGTCCTACAATTTTCTAACAAGAAGCATTAACAACAACTTCCGGATGCGAGTGATGCATGCAGATAGATCATTTTTCCTCATAACAGACAATGGCGTGACTTACGAATATCTATACACTGAGAATGTCTGGGTATGGCTTAGGCATGAGCATTCAACAGCCATAAGAGGTGCACTAGGAAGCTACAACGGAAGTTTGTTTCTGGTTGATGTAAATGGGAATTTACTAATCAGGGAAAGGATCGGTAATGAACTACTGTGGATCAACTGCACTGCCATGAAAAAGGGAAGACAGGTAGTGACAGGACCCCCGTGGGACGGAGTAATGGGTAAAGCTCGCCGAGTTACAACAGAAGATGCTCTCTTCTTTGTTAACAAGAAAGGAAGGCTGCTACAATTTATGGTAATACTAGATATCTCTATAATTGAAAATTCATTGAAATGTTACCATACTCTAGTAGGGAGGAAATCAACACCAGTAGTCCCACATATGACATGATGCACTAGAGATGAATAATGGAACAGAAATGGAATTCATTCCAATAGAAATATGATAAACATAATCGGGCAGCTAATTGTTACTGCGAAAAATATTTTTTGACAAATCTATGGAGTTCAGCATAAGATAAAACTACACAAAGCACATGCCTATTGATCGATTGCTAGCCACTTTTGCATATGATAAATAGCAATCATATACAGTTCCCATATAACAGAGATTTACAAAATTATTAGTTCCTGCTTCAAAAAGTAATATCAATTGTATTAAGAACTTAATGATTGAGCTGCCTGTGAGATATGCAGCTTGTTAGATATGTTCTGCTATTTGTAACATAATTGTTGTATTAATATATGAAAACAATCATTTGTGAGATAACTTACAGATAAATAATACATAGATTCTTGCTAAAAGAATAATGTTCCATTGTGTATAAATTTTAGCAGAAACCTAGATTTTTGCTTAAGGAATCTGATTTAATCAGGTAAAAAGTACAAATCCGTGATAGCTATCATCAGTTGGTATTTGTTATTGTGAAGCAAAGAGGATAACAGCTCTGCCAAAATATTCTTTCCAACAATAATGTCTATCCATTCAAGACATGCTGTCATGTTAATTCTTTAATTTTTATAGTTTTTGTATGGATATAATCTATTAAAAACTATTTTTTCAGGTAGCACTAAGAAAATTTCAGTGGAAAGACTGCCACAGTCCTCCAGATACGAAAATTGCATTTATCGTGGATCAGGAAGCCTACAGAAAGAACATCATCTTTGTCGTTGGGCAAAATGGCTGTTTGTATCAATATAACAGAATCACTGAATTGTGGCACAAACACTACCAATCCCCTCATTTGGTCCTCTCGAGATCCCCTGGAACCGCAATTAGACCCTCTGTACTGTCATTAGCTGGCTCGATATTCATGATCTCAGATAATGGAGGCTTGGTGGAGTACCAGTGGGACTCACTAGATGGATGGGAATGGGTGGAGCATGGAACACCATACCGAGACGTGTTACTTGTTGGTGCACCAGGTCCATGCTTTGACGACACTCAGTTATTTGTGATCGGATCGGATGGCCAGGTTTACAGAAGGCATTGGGATCGAAGGACTTGGAAATGGACGTGCCATGGGTTTCCCCATTCTGAGCCTTCATCCATAGAAGAAGATCAAAGGATTAAAGGGAACAAGAACTGTGCCACCGACGACGACGACAATGTGGCCAACCACAAGAATGAGGCCCACTACCCGGATGGTTACAGCAGAAACTGCAACGAAAAGGTTAGAGGAAAACACCAGCAGCACCACCACAACCAAAAACACTTATTACGGCATCGTTCTCGCCACTAACCCGACACGGTATTTGAGGATTTGCAGGTGGCAGCAGTAAGACCTACGCCGTTTTCAGAAGATTCGGTCATTTTCGAGTTGAAGGATGGCAGGGTAAGCAATTCTAAACCTGTTTCTTTCAATTGATGCCAATATAATCACTAGATTTAAGATACATGACATCCTGAATAGTGAATAAAAGTGGCAAAAAATCAGAGTGAACAATGCATCAAATGCAAAAGGCAAGCAGATATCAGAATTTGAAGAACAAAAATGTAAGGAGAATCGAGGAAAACTTGGTGCTATCGATTCATATCAAAATAGTAGCATTCGATGAACATACAAAAAGAAATGCAAGATATAAAAGAAATGCAGAGATGATGACTAGGGCAAGCAAGCAATTCCAACCCTATTTCTCTTTAACTGACTGATGTCAACATAAACACCAAAAACCCAAAAGAGAAGCAGAGATATCAAGATTGCCAACCGAACTGAAAACGATGAACAATCGGAGTTACGATTACATATCTGCACGCATCAAAACATGGTGTTGGAACTCTGACGATGTCAGCGCTGGATGCGCAGCTAGCAGAACTGCGGAGGTCGGAAGGGGGAGCGGGATGGGAGTGGGCGCGGATCATCGGCACGCCCACCAGCCTCTGCTCCACGAGTTACTGGACTGCCGTCGCCACATGACACCATCGAATGCGGGTCGGATGTGCAGGTAACAGCTTATTAGCACAATTGCCAATGTAAATTAAAAGGTAGAATGTTCATATGATACGTGACAGGAAGAAACAGAGAGAGAGAGAGAGAGAGAGAAAGAGAGTACTGCTCAGACCATAAAGCATAATAAGATTAATATACTTATTTGTTCTATATTTGTCTAGTGATTATTTGAATCATTTCTATGCTTTCTTGATCTCGATAAATCGGTTGTGTGATGGAGTGAGAAACACGTGTCAGAGTATTATTCTAAGAGAGAGAGAGAGAGAGCACAACATCAACAAACAATAAACTGAAACAAATAGGCATACTATTACGATACATTACAAAACTATAGAGTGACATAAAAAGATGCATCTCTTATTCTCAGTTTCTCGATTGCAGATGCAGTTTTTATTGTATTCCTTATGTACAAATGAGGGATGGAGAGAGAATAATATTTGACCGAGCCTACTACTAAAACTGGCAAGGATCTAAAGAAATCTCCCTATATAAGAATGAACAAATCCCTATCATCCAAACCTTTTGGTATCAAACCCCTCCTAAAGACTATGGTGAGGCAAGGATCTAAAGGCAGCAGGCGTAAACCACACCAATGGTGAGGCTTCAGAATGCTGCTGTTGCTGCTACTCTTCTTCGGAAGCCTTCGCCGCGTTCTCGTCGGACCTGAAGTCCTCGAGACTGTGATACTTCTCTCGAAGAAGCCTCTCCAACTCGGGGTGCTTCCTTATGGGCTCAGTCTCGCCCCGCTCTTCTCTAAAGTGGTGAAATGCCCTGGGTATATGAACAAATTCAGCAATTAGTAATGAATCAAAGAAAACTGATGACTAGTAGTTAATCTTCAAAATCGTTCTGTGCAAATAATAACCAAAATTCTAACGAATTTGCATTTAAGAAAACCAACGCAATGTACACATATATTTAGACAAAAAGTTAAAAGCTTGCGAAAACCACATTCATCCGACACTACATTTTTCCATTTGTACATGTATATTGCAAGTCCCATGACAACCTACCGTATTCAATGTAAAAAAAAAAAAGAGTATTTTTTTTTTCTTATATCATAGCAAGATAAGAAAGCTTTTCATACAGCAGAAAAAAAAAATATAGAATATAATATATATGGAGAATTAAGATCAAGCAAATTATCACAAAGTTCTCATGTTGAGAGATCTATGTTGGCATAGTAGGCTAGTGTCCGAAAATTAGTAGCACATATTTCTCACTAGCTCCTCATTTACAGTCACAACAATCTGTCAGAAAACCAATCAAAAGTTTGTAATTTCTTTAGCAAATTTTGATGCTGCTAGCTTGAAATATC
Organism: Ensete ventricosum; assembly: GCA_029747655.1. NCBI lineage: Eukaryota > Viridiplantae > Streptophyta > Magnoliopsida > Zingiberales > Musaceae > Ensete > Ensete ventricosum. The sequence continues at coordinate 1,664,741 of JAQQAF010000002.1, read as the reverse complement.
ATTAGTTCAAAAGCTGAGACAGGGCAACATAAATGTTCACACATCAAATCCTAACACTAACACATCAGAAGAAAGAATTAATAACCAAATATTAGCAACGACTAAAAACAAACTAAAGATTAGCAGTAACGGACATATTACCAGTACTTCTCAAGTCCATAGATATTGCCTTTTTTGTAACAGTCAATCGTAAGTTGTTCAAAATCATCATAAAGATCTTCTCTAAAGTGTTTCTCCAACCCATAACTGCAAAAGAATAAAGAATATAATGGGACAAGCAGAACAATGGTTTCTATAAACGAATAGTTAAAATCCACCAACGTGCACTAAATATAATACTCTGTAATACCTGTAAAATCTGAAAAGGCATTCTAATCCATAATTATATTCAGCAGCCGCATCTTCCATTGCTAGCTTGCAAAATTCATCATACATAGCTTTGTTGAACATATTTCTAAGGAAATATGACCAAAATCGATAAAGAGTATTCATTTCCTGCATATAAATCAACAGATACTCAGAACAAAGAATGAAGCCAAAACGTGTGCCTTGATAAAAGAGCAAAACAATTTTAGGAAAACAGAAGAAATGGTGAAACATAAGTTTGTTTTTCGCCATAGATGATGAAAAAAGTCATCCAACAAAATTTTTCCAGAATTTGAACACGCACATGCATTGCGCAAGTGACCAGGAACATTAAGATAATCATAGAAAAAAATCAGGAACATAACAAATTGAATCAATAAAGCACTCACATTAACTACCCCTATAAACCAAAATAAGGTCAGTATATTAATAAATATTGACATATGCCATTGGCGTGTAACGTCACCACCAGTGTTTATCCATCAAAGGTCCATTTTTTGAAACCACATGTTCATGATGAATGTCTAGGACAAATATAATAACAATTAGAACCTACCTCACTGCAACCAATTCCTAATCTCTTTCGATTATAAAGACAACACTTGTGGAACTTCATATACCTTCAACAACAATAAAAATATTAATGAGAAAATTACAAAATCGCTAAACTGACACAAATGTTAATTGTAATGATAAAGCATATAGTCCAACAAAAAGTCATACTTTTGCTGCTTAAATTGATTTTCTTCTAAAAGCCGATGACTTGGGTGCTGAAATGGTGGGAAAGATTTTGGCATTGACCCCACAGGCGGGCTCCCAGAAAGAATGCCATGTGGAGAACAACTCAAATTTGGCGACATTAGACTGGAAAATGTGAAAATCAAAAGAAGAACCAATAAGACAATAGAAAAGGCTAGCTTTATCATATAAAAAGAAACTACCTAGCAATACTAACATGGTACTTTCTGGTGGCGTTGAACCAAAGAAAAAGCCAACAGAGATGCCTGGTGGGCTATCCGACACAATCCCATGATGATTTCGTCCACTGCCATAATTTCTAAAATTACTTGGAAAAAGACGCTGTTTATGCAGGGAATGCAATTTGCTTTGCCGCCTTCTAGAATTGGCTTCTCCAAGCTCTTCAGAGGCATTATTTCCAGTATCTGTGTTAGCTTTCAAATCAAAAGATAAGGTTGCATTAGTTGTAGCTTTAGAATCTCCAGATTTGATCTCTGTCCTGACCCTGTTCCTTCGGTTACTGGATTGCTGGGCACACAACTCCTGCTAGTCACACAGCACAAACGTAATTATGCATTTGTGCCAGAGAACTCAGATGTGGAAATCGTATTCATACTTAAACCAAGAAAGGACAAGTATCCATACCAAACTCAGATGGTTTGGGACTAGCACACAAACAAAAGAATGAGAGAGAGAGAGAGAGAGAGAGAGAGAGAGAGAGATGCACAAAACCAACCATTGGCTAAAGATAAATTACTGCTTCAAGTCTTCAACTATCACACAAAGAGCAACAAGACATTACCTGCTCATAGAAAAAAAGCCCATCGTTGATAGCAGATGCAAGTTCAATTGATATTGTCTCCTGTCGCCCTGAACCAGTTCTATCATCTTTGTCATCCATAATATCCTGTATGGGTTTATCCAAAATGCAAAAGTCCATCAATAGTGAGGAACTTCTATTAGCAGTACAGCCTTTTAAATATGCAATCATTGACAACTGAACTGTGAAACTTCAATACAAGAAAACCACGCCTATCCAAAGTAGTCGTGGATGTAATCATTGACAACTGAACTGTGAAACTTCAGTTCAAGAAAACCACACCTATGCAACGTAGTCATGGATGTAATAGAAAATCTTCGGTAAGTTTACAAGACATTAAAATAGTGGATTGGTAGGAAAACAATTGCCAAAAGAACATATGATATCATAAATCAAAAGGGGAAAAATTTGAAGGATGAAACATAACATTTAAAAATGGACTTATATCATACTGCAAGAACCATCAAGAAATTTTAAAAGATTTGGCTTTACCTGCATCATAATTACTTGGTTCCAGTAAATATCAGTAAAGCCAAATGATTTAGTTTCAAAGCTTCCACCATATTACTACCATTTGGAATTAAGAGATCAAAATATTAATTATAGTCATCACTAGAAGTTTCATAGTGCAATTTGGTTCTGGAAGACCTGAAGTAGGCCTAGAAGGAGAAGAAAAAAAAGAAAAAAAAACTATGGAACAGTCTAATGTACTAGTGGTCACAAATTTCTCACACTGAGCCAATCACAAGGATATTCTCATACTAACAAAGTATGTTTCAGTGCATTATATTATAAAATTATCAGTAGAAAAAGAAATTTGAATTTCTTGCACATTAAATTAGAAGAAGAAAAAGAATGTATTCTGATACAGTTATTGACCAAATGACACCAACATTTATAAGTAGGTTTCGGACCCATATAGAGAGACCCAAACTTTCACCATCATGTAATTGACCTTGTTTGAACAGGATCCCATATGATCAGCAAGTAAATATTACCAGATTGGAAAAGTAGAAAGATAATTTCCATAAATGTTTGATTTGGAACCTGTTAATCTGACATATATAAATCCAGACACAAATACTTGACTATTTGGTACATCAATATGCCGTAGGTACGCAAATTTCTTAAACACCAGGTTTCAAGCTAACCTGATTGGACATAATATCACAATACACTACTTGCAAATATTTTCAAAAGAAAGATTGTAACAAAAAAAGATGTTAAATACAACTTTGTTTCTTTTTATAAAATGCCAACATAAAAATGTGAAGGTGTCTCCTCCTTAGTGGGGTATTACTAGAATAAATTCTGCAACCAAAATATTCATCAAAAACAAGAAAATTCATGGACAGAAGGATGTAAGTGTGAGATATAGATAAAAAAGTAACAACACAGGCATCAAAAAAAGCCAAGGAAAAACTTATTTTTATTTTTAAAGAAGGGGAAAACTCCTTTTTCCATGTATTGCTTGCTACAAATTAATTTTATATCTGACCGAATCCTAAATATAAAACAATTGTTGTATTTATATGCACATACCATAGAGAAGTATTATTTGACTGATAAACGCTTTTAAATTTAAACTGATTGGATGTACAAGCAAACCAATAAAAAAATCAAGTACTACATCAATACAAACAAGCTTTTAAACTACTAAATACAAACAACTATACTTTGCCAATCTCACCATTGAGCATGTAAATACTGATCAGACAATTCACAGACTTACCTCCTACAAAACGTGGATCCCAGTATCCAAGAATACCTACTGTATTTTATTGGTTTGACTGCCTGACTGGTATGTGATAAATATATTATCTTATAAAAGTATCCTGATACTTCCAACTAATTTATATTTACTTTTTTAGTGCTACACTGCACTTTACTGTATGAAACCTACAAACCATGCCACTCCAACAGGGGATGCACAGAATTACTATCCAAAATTTATCCCACATGATATACTGAATTAGCATCCGAAACTTCATGTGTTAAGGTTTCCAGTCATCTGTAATTTCAGGAATCTGATCTGATCAAAAAGATTTTAAAGCATACATACCTTAAACATATTAAGAAAAAACTATCAATTGAAGAAAAATAAATATACAGAAATCCTTGCAAGGAGAGTATGCAGGTAATTTAAACAAACTGACATAGTTGATCTACTAAGTACTCATAAATATTCAAACATAAATATTTGGTTATTAACTATAAGCCCACCTCGAGAAGATTTGATGTATCATTAAAAACATATACGTGGATATGTTAAACAGTCTTGAAAATAGAGGAAATGTGAGAAAAAAATTGTGATCTTACTTGTGTAACAATTACAAGTCTGTGCACATCTTGGTCATTAACATTTACTTCATCCTCTTCATCGTCAATGCTGTTGAAGATTGCATAATTTGGAGAAAAAATAAATAAGCAAGTAGTAAAACATAAATCCAATAGTTAAAGTGTTAATAATTGAAGAACAGCATTTACATAAACCATGGCTAACAAATAGATTATACATACAATTGACATAGTAGATATCATAAATTTTCATTGATCCGTTGTTGCCATTTAGAAGCCCCAAGATACTAAAGAAAAATAATTTAAGAATTCTTAAACACAAAGAATACCTATAATTTGCAAGCTTGAAACTTATGGTGTTTCTGTTATAAATCACCCACAAAGAGATTTGCTCATTTGGATTTCCCTAACAAATCAAGGACTCAGTGTAAGCATGCAACTAGGCATCTTTGCAGGTCAACATTGAAGCACAATCCAAAAAATGAGAGCTAGGATGGAAGACTATATAAAATTTACAAAAGATCACCATCAATATTCTAAAGCTACTGATAGCCTACTAGATTCTTAGTCCAGGCAAGTTTAGACAAAAGAAAAAATCTTTGACAAATAAACACTACTATATTTGGTGAGGTTTGAACTAAGAATACACTATCCAGTATAACCAGCAAAACTTGAATCTAAGAGAACTATAATAGGCAATTATAGTTTAAAATCAGAAAGCCAATACTTTACTTCTTTTAACCAAACCAAAGCAGCAAATGACTATACTGTATTATGTAGAATACAGTGAAACCCCAGTTTAGTCCTATATAGGTTGTGAGAGGAAATTTGAGTTGGTTTATAAGGCTGGATGAATTTGCTAATACTAACTTGAGTTAAAATATCTTGGATCAGTAACCAATCATCCGATCATAACAAGTTGTGAGATTGAGACTAAATCCCAAGGTGAAGACCACTATGTAAGTTTGTGTAGTACCAAAACTTACTATTTAATAAATAAATCCTTGACACCCATCCTGTATTATTTCATTTGATGGGCCAAATCTCCTCCAGCGCTCACTAGTGAAGCCCAAAAAGATCAAATATTTTCCATCTATAAACAGAGAAGCCGGGCCAGCAATGGCACAAACTGCACAAGGCTGTAAAACCATGGGATTAAGTTTCTTTAAACCTCCTAAAGTATTGTGCTCATGTTGGTGATAGTGTGAAGCACAAGGAAGCTATTCATACCTAGAATTTTTTTACTGTATAATATCACCTAGTACAGGTGGCACATATTGGTCTGAGCTTTTAAACCCTGTTCCAACTGGCACACAACAAACAAAGTTTAAGAAACTTATCTAAACTAGTTGTAGGCCAGCTTATCTGGCTTCCATTTGTAACAGAAAATTGATTAAACCCATTAATTTGATAAATTAGTCAAGGTAAACAGGTTACCAGTACAAATTTTCTTATTCTCCAACGCAATTACCTGAATCTAAGTTTATGATACATAATACAAGTCCTTGATTATAAAGGTAGTTAATGAATTTGTATAATCATGAACAGATGTGCATTCAGGTCAAATAGACATATAAGATACTGCAAAAGCAAAATTTTACATACAGGTAAAATTTGAAAAAAAAAGCATAATTCAGGCACAAAATTAAAGGGAATGCTGTCAGGAAAGAAAACCCTTATCACCTATTATTTAATGAAAGATGTTCTGGCGCATTTGTTGTCTGCTCTAGTTCCAGTTCTTCATCAAGCATAAAGGTGCTTTGTGTGTTTAAGCTTAGAGATTCATCAAGAAAACCATTACCAAAATCTGAAGCTTGTATGCCAGATCTCATGCTTGTTGGATTAGCTATCTTCTCAACTTTTGCATCACTAATGGATAGTTTGGCTTCCTCCACTGACATTTTAGAGATACCAGAATCACCAAAGTTAGTCCTGACATCAACATAGGTGCCAATGGAATCATTAACAGGTGTACAGTTACAGCCACCACAGGAATCTCTTTGTCCATCCTCTGAGAACTTTCCAGATTCTACCTTCTTACTGTTGCTCATGACATCTCCATTGTGTATTATAGTTCCATCACTAGTGAGCAAATTATCAGTACTGCATTCTGAACAATTATTAATTTTCGCCTCAGAACAATACTCTGTTGGATTCGAACTTGCTGAACTATTCTCATGAGAAATACAAATAACATTAGTTTCATTATTGTCACTATCCTCCACCCTAACAGGAGGTTGGTTGCCAAGAGACTCAGATCGCGTGGAAACTAGAGGCTGACATGAAGCAGAAACCCACTTAGACCAATCATTACGGTTCCTTATTTGGTTACCCTGCCAATTCAAATAAGAATGAGGACCTAAAAGATACACGAAGGCATAAACTTTTTTATCAACATGTCCCATTCAGATCACATGATAAAAAACAATTGTAAACAAAAATACAAAAGGTTTCCAGAAAGTATAAAGGAATTAGCGTAACCTGGACTTCTATCAAATGTGAGCTTCGCAACGCATCCAAAATTAAGGATTCATCACTTGTCATTTTTGTAACCTGTAGGATCATCTTTTAGTTAGTAGCAAGAAAATGCAGGAAAATGATATTTAGGTGGCATAACTACAAAATGTCAGGGGTGACATGGTCTCTTGTAGGCCTGATGTGGTGGAATTGACTTATATAAAATGCATGTCTATTTTGCCACACAAAAACTACTACAGAAGATTTTAACAACAAGAAAAAAGCTTACCCTCTTAAACTTTGCAATTTTAGATATAGGCACCCATCCCTGCTCATCCATTAACATTATTAAAAATTCGTCAGTCTGCAGGTTTCCGTTACTGCAAAAGGAAATTATAATTAGGGCAATAACACAAAAGAAAAGGGAAATTAAAAAAGATACCTTGCTTAAAATAAACCTATTTGTACCACTTTGATGACTAAAAAAGAACAAACAAATACAAATTCATGAAATTGCCCAACATGAAGATAGAATTAGTTGCACAAATGCAAAGGGCTCATTATAAATATTCCAGACAGATAATCCTTCTAACTTGCAAATTTTGTTCAGCAACTCCGAAAACCATTCATGTGATAGAAGAATTATACTTGACCAAAGAACAACATGAAGTATGCATCCAGACTAACCTGAAATAGTATTCAATTTGCTTGACTAAATTAGCCTCCAAGGCCTTCATATCTGCTGTCCGATTGGAATCGTGAGGAGCCTGTGGATCAAAACAAGGGACCTGCAGCATTTCTGGACGGGGACCAGAAAGAGAATACATGGGAGAAGGAGGAGGAGGAGGAGGACCACCTGATTTTGAGCAGCATATATTAGTTAGGGAAAGATGATTACAGTAAAAAGAAAAATTGCGTAAGAGTAATTACCGCGAATACTAGGTCCATAGGCGATTCCAGAGGCAGGACCATAAAACTGTGGAACTGAACTAATAGTAGTTCTTGGCACAGGAGTTCTTGGTCTATATTCACAGCCCCTTGCACCAAAAGCCCATTGGTCACACCAAGTTGGATTAAAGTTGTTGGGAGGTACAGGAATGTTGTATGGTGTACCACTGTATCCACAATTGGGAGGCCAATTATATGGAACTCCTCGTGGAGGTGGTTGGAAATTTCTGTTTCCATAATTTCCTCCAGCTTGACTGGATGGGACAACAGGCATATTGGATTCATGCAGCTGGTAATTAGGAAATTGCACACTGTACATGTAACAGCCATAATCATTCATCACGTTTGAAGGATGGAGAAAAGGATACAACACTGGTTGCTGGTGGTTTGCAAAGGGTACAGTAAAAGGTTGTCTACTATTGGCTGGTGCATTACGTCTGGGACCATGTTTGTGAGGATGTGATGCGTGATGCTTGGAAGAATTGTTAGTTCTAAATCCATCATATTTGTGCATGCCTATTGATCCCTGAAAATATAAGTAGAATAAGCACAGACAGAACATCATATAATGACAAAAGAATAATCACAAAATAAGATCACAGACAATAAACATAAGAAATAATGCAGCAAACTTCATAAATCTATTGCATACTTAATATATTTTTCAAATATAAGCTAAAAATAAATATATCTTGCCAAAAAAATGAAGAAAACATACAATTGTACCAGAAGAAACAATGTTTCGACCAACAGGCTGATGCCAGCCCTAACTTAGACCAAGAAATATTGTACCTTTAAATGTAATTACAAGAATCTTCATTTTTGAACAAACAAAAGAGAACAGGCGCTGCAATCACTATAGTTTTTAATGAGCTGATTTTGTTGGGCAGAATAATAAGTTATGATTGACTAACAAAGATGCACGTATGATTTAATTGGGATATAAGATATTGTAATACACACGGTCAATTATAAAGTATTATGATAAGATGAATGGTTTAGATAGGTTAGCACTACACAGGTCTTCATTCCCCCAATCACGTACATAACTTGCAGGGACCATTTAGCATAGGGCAACATTTGGTGGTTTGGTGATTCCTTGTATCGTTTTTGTTTGGGTTTAGGACATATTGAAAACAAAGGACGTCTATCTTTTGGATTGCAATAAGATGGTTCTATTTTGATATAATATCCTATTATATTAGGTAAGCCATTGTACTAAACAAATTTATCCCTTTGACTAATTACTGATCGTAATTTCAACCCGTGTTCTCCAACCAAGTGGATTCCATTCTAAGTAAATATATCGAACCAATAAATGAAGATCGAGAGTTCTCGAGGGGAGCAAAAGTAAGACTCATGCACCCGCTGGAAATTCACAAGATCTACCACATTACATCGTGGAGGGCAACAAATGACTGACCTGAACAAAAAGAGAGGGTGGTGGAGGCAGCACATTCCCTCTAACTTGACCGGCGTTCTGCACTGCCATCGGTGGCGATAGAGCAGGAGAAGAAACCTTGGCCGCCGCACGATTGGGCGAACCTTTCGTCCAGACATCTCCAAGCGCGGGCCACGACTCCGCGCCCATCACTAGATCACCCTTCTTTCCACCATCCTCTGCCGCCGCCGTTTTACTCCATGGTGTCCGCGCAGTGTTTGGTAGCGGCCGCACCGGACCATGTGCAATTTCCTTTACGACATCGACACCGGCCTCCGCGTCCGGCTTAGTAGCGTCATTCGTGATCGCTGTTTCCTTTCCGGCATCGACACCGGCCTCCACCGCCGCCGCAGCTGTGCCGTCCATCGTCGTACAAATTCGAGGTAAATCGGAAACTACAAGAACGCAGCTAGAGATCGAGGTGCGCCGTCAGCGTCCGATCGGGGTTGATGAGGGGAGAGGATCGGGTAGGGTTTTGATGGGGCGGGCGAGGGAAGGCGGGATTAGGGTTTTTGGATGCGGAGAGAGATCGACGGCTTTGCGGGTTGCACGACGAGCGGAAAAAGGGGCTTTTATAACTGTCAGATAGACGATTCCTTATGTAATCCGGATTTATAATGTATTTAAAGAATCTTATTCTGATTACAAGTAGCAATCCCATCAATGATCGAACACTTGGCGTCCGCTTCCTCTTATCATGATGGCACGTGAAGACCACATATGATGGGGTTTATCTACTATTATTAATATTTGTTTATAATTCTGTTGTTATGAATTATAATGTTTGTATTTTGAATGTATTTGCATTTGCACCGTATTTTTGTACTCTTCAGAGTCGTTACGCGCACGGGAAACAGTAGGTAATAAAACCCACGCTTCCTCTCTCGGCCCCTTCAATTTGCTTCTTTGCCGATGGGATCCTCTGTAAGCCACGCTTCCCTCCCGTCCCGCCAATCGCTCCCGAGGTGTCGCTCCCTCCGGAGCAGGACGAGAAGCCGAGGACTGGTTGAATCTTTCAAGCCCCGTTCCCTTCGAGCGGATACAACGAGAGGCGCTCGTTTTGTGTACGTATCCTCTACTATGCATCTGCAAGAACGCTGGTTAAATTCCTCGATTATTGGTTCTAAATGTCGAACAGGGCAGGGCAAAGATGCATATTCTGGTGCCGATCGAAGCCTCTTTCTTGTGTTTGTCTCGCGTGCTCCTTGTAAGTTGCAAAGGGAGCTACAGTCCGATCTCATATTGAAACTTGCAGAAAAGACAGTAGGAAGGTTTCTCCCTTCCAATGCGTCAGAGAAATGACATCTCTCCTTGCGCGGGTTGTTCCTAGGCGCATTAACCTTCACCAGACCCAAAACAGGTGGAGCCTCATTGCCTGGATCTCCCTTTCCTTAGTGCATTGTAGACCTCATAGATGAGCTACCTTCAATTTCCATTTAGGAAAATAGGAGTTTCTGATCCACCAGGTGCTCAATATACTGATTTTTCAATGCTGAAAAGGAAATGCGAAAACTGAAGTGGTTGATTTATGCTAATTCTAGCTCCATATGTATTCTCACAATGCTTCCTGCAGTGTCCTTGAATCCAGAGAATTCAGTTCAGGCATTTTAACTCATCCACAGGTTGTCTAGTTCAAAATTGATGTCTCTGTTGGTTTGACCTTTGTAATTGTTGACCTGAAACTGTTCTACAGTGTTTTCATTGGAGTCCATGGAAGTTCCAATGGGTGCTTCTCCGGAGGGGCAATTGAATATGGGCTTTACTTTTATTCTTTTGACAGAGGTGAATAGCTCATGGATTCGATCGTTTCTCACAGCCTTAAAGCTTTAACCACTCTAATTATTCTGTTTTCCTATCCATATTCAATATCTAATCATGATAATATGGAATGGTCTGATGATCTGAATCTTCTGGGCCTTCAAGCATAATAACTGATAACATAATTGCCACATTCTGATATACATCTCTTATGATTGTGCTCTGCAGGTTAATAATCGAATGATGGATTACAAACTTGGATTTGGTATGACCATAGGAGAGTGAAGCTTCTAATATAATTTCTCCAGAAGATGGAATGGAAATTTATCTGGCTGCTGCTGGGTCTCGTGGTCGCCTCAGCATACCATGTCCTAGAGCTCCTCATTTCATAGCTGCCAAGCTCATGCTGAAGGTTAGTTAACAAAGGAAATTACATTTATGTATTCTTATTTGTTGGATTCAAACAAATACTTTTTTCTTGATAGCCATTTGGTACTGTGGTATTTAATCACCATGATTCGTTGTTGAAACAAGATTTATAACAGCTTTCATTGTAGAAATTTTTCTAGGTGTCAATTTGAATTACTTCTCAAGCATTCCTTTGCTTCATTAGTGCAGAAGTATGTGGAGGTAATGGGCCTCTAGAAGTAATAGAAATCTATAATTGCTTAATAATAATGAAAAGTTATACCATGATGGCATAATAAAGAATCGTAAAACAAGTCAGATAAAAAGTTCATATAACTAATTGTCATCTTGTATTTTTGAACAGCATTGCATAGTGAATGATGTTTTTTTCTTCTGAAAAAAAAGTATCATTTGACTGATTTTTGGATGCTGAAACTTTGACAAGTAATAAAACCTTAACATACCACAGAATGAAAAACTCAGAGAAAGACTTGATACAACTTTTTATTGGGTTCTTTTACCAACTTCACTTTGGATCCGAGGAGAAAAATGTCATCTGGGTAATGTTTCTTAGATATCACTCCCAAAGAACAGCATTAAGCAATGTTTAGAAGCTTTGACTTGGAATTGAACTTTTGAACTGCATTTTGCTTAATAAGGGGGCAAAACTGACCTTAAAATAATCATCAACAATTAAGTTAATAACGGTCAACTGATAAAACCCGTGACATCTTTTCAAAGTTTTATTTAAGTAGGCGATTAAGTCAGAAGTCAGAACTTGTATTACCAAATGGGTTGGACATGGACACATTTGGACTTGCTACTCATGCATGTGAGACATGGCTTTGCCTGATTGATTAATCATAGGACAACGTAACATGCATCATCTCTTAACATGCATTCACTTTATTTCCTTATTAAGAAGCATTGTATGTTTTCACCTATAAGACTATACATATATACCTCTTGATAAGAACACATAAATGAAGCATGCTACTTTTCGCTGCTAATAATTTTTTTTTTTTGTTTGATGGAAAAGTGAATGGTTCGAGTATTGCATCTTCATATTATAAGACTATAAGACTGTACATATATACCTCTTAATAAGAACATATAAATGAAGCATGCTACATTTAGCTGCTTATAATATATATATATATATATATATATATATATTAGTTTGATGAAAAAGTGAACGGTTTGACAGTTGCATATATCTAGAAATTGGAAGCATGGTTTGCATCGATTCTATATGGTAATTATTCTTCCCAAAGCTTGTGTTGCAAAGTTTAGATGCCAATGTCTTGAAATTTCTGTTCAGATCAGAGTGCTGGTGTTTGTTGGCATGTGTTCTTATGAATCATTACTATTCGGATATGGTTGAACGAATATTTTAATGCCTGTTATTTTCTCTTCTTCTTGGGGATTTAAGTTAGTAGTTGATATGGATGCACTAATATTATATTTCTTATGAATGCAAAAGGATAGATATCGAATGGGGGACATGTGACTGGATCGAGAAAATATTTTTCTTTTACTTGACGTATGGCTTTGAGAAAGTGTTGCTTGAGTGGCCCAAAGGTACAGTTGGGTGTCAACGTCTGTGTAGTGTAAGATCAACCATCTGTATTTATTATAACAGCATTTTGTCTTATAGTTTGACTTGAGTAAATATTAGTAGGAAAGTTGGGCAAAAGTCTTTTTATGTAGATTTAAATAAGCTCGCAAAACAAAAAATCAAAACAGCTTGTTATCTGTTTTCCAAGATTAGGTTCTTTGTCAAACTCTAGCCATCCAAACTCTAGCTAGAATCTAGGATTTTAGGACAGAGCTATTGGTCCAAACATGTGTCCCCTTTTAATTATACAATTTTTTAATTTCGCTAATGATGTTGATCAAAATAATATGAAAAGATTCATATACTCTGCCACAAATATATGGAACATTTTGACTACTTGTTGTTGTTGCTGTTGTTCTGGTGCTTCACAACATATACAATATGATGCAGCTGAAATCAACAAAGAGGTACATGTTTTCACCCATTATTCTTTTTCCCATCGTGGAATTACAAGTATAAAGTACACAAAATTAGACAAAGCAAAAAAAAATTGTGGATTCTTCTAATCCTTTGTGAATTGTGCAGATATGGTGAGCTTTCCTGATGATGTGGGTCACACACAGCACCAGCATCTGGTACTACCTGAGACCCAGTCATCCCCACGTTTTAAACTTGCTTGGGTGGAATCAGCCGACGAAGTGCCAACCTGTCATCAACCATGGGTTACTTCAAGCACCAGTAGAATTTAATTATTTGTTTTCATAATAATTTTATTATTTATATAATAGTAAAAATAATGAAGATAAAATTCGAACTTCGATCATGCGATTGTTTTATACTTTAAATTTTTTTTTTTTGACTGGCTTAAAATTGAGTTTGATAATAAGTAATAATAGTTTAATTTGGATATCATCATTCTTGATGTTAAATGTAATGACAAAAGAATATATAATTTTATCCCATCATTTAAATCAGATTACAATATATATTTTTTAAATTGTTTAAAAAAAATAAGAAAGTTATTTAGTTTCGATTATCTGCATAGTTACTGCCAGATTCAACTAGAATGAAAAATATGGGTATTTTTTTTATTGACATTTCTAAATATGATTGGGTCAATTTACATAAAAATAGGAAGAAACTTTGCAGGTATATTTATGCCAATTATTGCTGAGGTGGAACCAATTTAAATAAGCATGTAAGTACAGTGATTATTTTTATTTTATACGTATCGTGTCAACATAAACTATCTCAAAGGGCCTAATTATAGATTTGTACGAGGGCTTATCCGCAAAAAAAGAAGCAGGTAACGACAACCGCTTTTGTCACCGTCCAAGATCCAAAGATGGACGGTCAAGATTGCTCCTTGAGGAGGCGCACGGCGGAGATCTCCGCGCCGCATATGCCAAACACAGGTACCGAGGCCGCAATAAACGTTTTCTTTTTCGCTTTTATTGTTATTATTATTATTTTTAATTTCTGTTATAAAAGGTTGGATTTTTCGCTTTTAAAAATCCAGGTTTTTATGTGGTGATGTGATTCCCGATGCAAGCGAGTGGGACTAAATTATTAGGGGGTTTCATCTCTCAGCCAACGCTCAAAATTACTTACGTACCCTTCTAGTCCATTCGGATGAAATGATTTGGAAGAGGTACATTTGTAATTTCGGATGTCCTGGTGGGGCTATAAGCGTAAGTCAGTTGCCCCCGTGACGCAACCGAGGACAGTGGCGAGGGAAAGCGAGTGCAATAATGACCGCGGGGGGGGGCAACTCGAGATAAGAACCAGAGCGGAAGGAGGACTTGCCATACCCTTTACTCCTCTTCCGTCCTCGGTTTGATCTTCACCTTCTGTGGTCTTCTTCCTAGTAGAGTCTGTGTCGTCTTCGCTCCTCTCTGCCTTTCTCCCTCTTTCTGGTCTCTGTTCTTGTGAAGGCTGGTCTTCTGAGGGGTAACCCCCGGGTGCCGTCTCAGAGTTGCGTGGAGGCGGCGCTAGTGGAGGAACTCAAGTCTGTAGGAGTGGACGGGAAACAAAAAGGTGCGATTTTTCATCCTCCCTTCGCCTAAAGTTGCCTCCTTTACTACTCTGTGCTCTGTTCCCGTTTTGGTGGATCTTAGCGGCTCGTTTCCGCCGGCTGCTTTCTTACGATCTCAGATTCAAGCAAATTGCAGTTCCTCGTCGAAGTATTCCTTGTTTTTGTAGCTCTTGTTGTTTGATGCAAGAAAAAGTACTCGATTTCTCGGCGGTTTCGCTCTTCGTTCTGCCATAACTAGAGCAAAAAAGCGCGTTTCTGTGCTCCGGATCCTGGTTTAATCTTTACACGCCTTGGGACAGTTAGGCCTTGGGGTTTAGTAATGAGTTGAAGTTGACCAACACGGAATTTAGTGCTGGATCTGCTTCTTCCTCTTCTTGTCTAAATTATTTTCAGTATTCCATCTCTTGATCGCATGATTTCTCACTCATCCGCTAAGATCTACGACGGTATGTCATATCTGAATAATTCTGCTTGTTGAATCGGTGTTGGTTATGCTTTCCGTGTGTACATGGAGAAAAAGCTTCAATTTTTCATCCTTCTAATCTCGTAAATTTCTTCTGTATGCGATCATAATCTCTTTTGGTGTCACTGTTGTGAAAGATATGATAAGGGTTTGCTTTTATTTCATTTGGCTGAAACTTCACGCAAAGAGGGCGTCTGTGGGTTCATATGCTAGTGTTATATATTTTCGTTGTTGCTTTTAGCTTCTCTTTTTGCGCCGCATCCATACAATTTTAATTTTTCTTTTTCTTCAGATTTTTATTAGTTGTCTACAGCTTTGCTGCAAGTCTTTTATCATGTTTCATGACATAGTTTGAGTGTTGATGATAATTTACTAGACTATTGCTGTACTGTTAACATTTAGAGGGCAAATAAAATGAGAATTTATAGAATATGTAAAGTAATTCATCTGTTCTAGGATTTAATCTAATTTGAACTTTTTCCTATCCAGCATGCAGATCAGCTCACAAATTGGTTCTGCTTCTGGAGTGTCTTTATTTATGTTGACTCATGTTCTTCTTGAA
This sequence comes from Ensete ventricosum, assembly GCA_029747655.1. NCBI lineage: Eukaryota > Viridiplantae > Streptophyta > Magnoliopsida > Zingiberales > Musaceae > Ensete > Ensete ventricosum. The sequence goes on along the minus strand of JAQQAF010000002.1, from coordinate 1,648,889 downwards.
CAGTTTCGCTGTGCCATTTGTTTTTTCTTCATGTATATACATGATTTTATACATACGCACATATATGTACAACTATACAAATTAGAACAGATATCTTTCTATTTGTTGAACAGATCTCTTCCTTGATGGACTTCATGGCTTGCGCCTCTCATTTATGTTATTTGTGGGATATACTTTTCTTGATTTGTTTTAAGCTAATTTTTGTGCACACTTGTTGAATGCAATAATGAGGTAAGTTAGAAAAAAAAAAATCTTGTGTATTTCAGGAAACAAATTTAATTGATTGTTTTCGTTGTATGTTTCTTCACACGCACACGCTGCAAATTAATTACTTTCACAAGGTTTTGAAATTTTTTGGACGCAGCAGCACATGTTTTCTAATGCTTTTGTCCTCTGAATTGCAGGAGAATTCTAAATCTGTTCTATATTCTGGGGAGTATTGTGCTGCTTGTAGTTATGGGGATGCTACTAGTTGAAGACATGATGTATCCTGGTGACCCAAACTATGCTCAAATTTTCCCCTACGATGAGGAGAGGAATGTCAGTTATGGTGGCTTCCATCAGCTTCCCGCGGGTGAATGCATAATGGGAGAGGGAGATCTGGTTGATCCGCCACTGGAAAGATTTACTGAGGCTGCTGATGAAGACAGTGATGAGGACGTTGATATAGAGGAACTTGAACGACGCATGTGGAGAGACCGGATGCGACTTAAACGTTTGAAGGAGCAGCAACAGAGCAAAACCAAGGAGCAGGGTGATGCAGAAAAGCAGTGTCAATCACACGAACAGGCTCGTCGGAAGAAGATGTCTCGGGCACAGGATGGAATTCTCAAGTACATGCTGAAAATGATGGAGGTCTGCAAGGCTCAGGGGTTTGTCTATGGCATAATTCCGGAGAAGGGCAAGCCCGTCAGTGGTGCCTCTGATAATCTCAGAGCTTGGTGGAAAGAGAAGGTTAGATTTGATCGGAATGGTCCTGCTGCTGTAGCCAAGTACCAGGCTGATAATGCCATCCCTGGATCTGACAGTGATTTTAACTCTGGATCTGTAAGTCCTCATTCGCTGCAGGAGCTTCAGGACACAACATTGGGCTCTCTCCTGTCAGCTGTTATGCAGCACTGTGATCCACCTCAGCGGCGGTTTCCCCTTGAGAAAGGAATCCCTCCACCATGGTGGCCTACTGGTAGAGAGGGATGGTGGCCTCAATTGGGCATCCCAAAAGAGCAAGGTTCACCTCCATACAAGAAGCCACATGATCTGAAGAAGGCATGGAAGGTTGGTGTGTTGACGGCTGTAATCAAGCACATCTCGCCTGATATTGAGAAAATCCGTCGGCTTGTCAGGCAATCCAAATGCCTCCAAGACAAGATGACTGCCAAGGAGAGCGCAACATGGCTTGCTGTCATCAAGCAGGAGGAGGACATGTATATGAAAATGCACCCGCATTCCCGCCCACCCCCATCTGCTGGGAGCGGTGTCACTGGAGCAATCTCCTTCAACAGCAGTGAGTATGATGTTGAAGGGATTGATGAATCCAAGACTGAGGATGTGACAATCTATAATCTGGTTGCTGATGGTAATGCTTTGAAGTTAGGAGCTAGTTCAGGGAATCAGATGTTTGGATCAGCTCTGATGAAGGAAGAGAATGATGTAGAATTCGTTCAGAAAAGAGCTTCATCCGAGTGTGAACTGATGATGAACCAGCGGACCTATACCTGTGATAATGTGCTATGTCCACACAATGATTTCCGCAATGGGTTTCTAGATAGGAATTCCAGAAATAGTCACCAGTACATCTGCAAGTATCAGAACACTCTTCCTCCAGGTTCGGGGATGACGAGCTGCAGTATCCAGGTGCCTGAGAACAAACCTTTAGCTTTTCCTCTGCAATTGAATTCCGAGTCAAATCATCCTTCAATTGGGTCAAGTCTTAATCCAGTGGATATCTCTGAATTGGGTATTCCTCCTGATGGGCAAAAATCTATCGATGAGTTAATGAACTTCTATGATAACAGTATCAGTGGTAGCAAGAACATGAACTTGGAAGGTGTGACCATGTTAGAAGGGTCGAATTGTCGTCAGCCTAGAATACAAATGGAAAACAACTTCCTGGGACAAGGGTCAGGAATTGCTTGCAATCTATTTGAAGAAGTTGGTAGCTTGATGGAGCAATCACAGTACGTGCAGGAAAACACGGTGCCATTTGAACAAGAGCTAGTTAGCGGGGGTTTCATGACTGGGTCTGGCTTCAACATATCTGAAATGAACTACTCTGGTACCATGCATAGAGGTATCAGAGACTCCTCACAGAAGCAAGATGGATTCAACTGGTTCTGCTAAAGGAAATTTGGTGAAGGACCCATTCAGATGATTCATCACTGGGTAAGATCATGTGTTCAAAGTGATGGGAATAGTGTCAGCAGCATTGGAATGGATTTTCGAAGAACTCTCGGATCTGGGCTAAGGTGCTCTTCTTGTACCTTGGTATGTACATTTTCTTCCGTTTTCGTTGTGTCGTGGACAAATATTATCATGTGGAGTATGCTCCCAGGGAGTTATCATCAAAATGTTCAAGTCTTGAATAGGAAGTGTAGGTGTGGGGATTTATTAGTCATGGGTACCGTGAAATGGATACTTTGGTCTAATCCCTATATATATATATATATATATATATATATAGTCTTGCTTTTGCTCTGATTTCCGTGGCTTATTTAGCTTGAATTTTGTTACTTTTGGTGCTGGTTTATGTTAACTTGGAGAATATATCTCTTTTTTTTCTATAGATGGTGAATGACTTCATGTGTGGTTTTGTTGAAATGAAATCACTGCTGCAAGTTAGTTTGATATTTGGTTGAATGAATTCATTTGGCTTCTATAACTTGCTGTCTTCTTGTGAGAATAGATTTTTTTTCTTGGTCTCATCTCTCTCTCTCTCTCATTATTCAGGCTTTTTGACAGATGAAGAAAGATATGCCGTGCACTGTAAGTTCTTGACCTGGTAATGCATGCATAGTCTTCAAGTTCTTCCAAGTTAATGCCATAATACCTTCAAGTCTTTGCGTCTACAAGTTAGGCAGACGAAAGACTGAAGGACTTCTGATAACCTACTGTCAACCTTTGTTCATTGATTTGTCATTTTCAAGTGCTGTTCATGCCATCCCACTTCTCCACCTGTGACTCTTCACATGAAGGCCAAGAGTCAATGACTCAACAAGACAGGGACTTCACCCCTTTCCTTCTTCTTCACATGCCTACATCACCCTATGGTGTGTAGCTAACATGTTTGATGAAATGCCAAAGTCTATTACCCTTTTACATGGCACTTATTCTTGACCATCTATTTATTGAACTTGATCGGCTACTTTTTAAAATGGTTACTAATCAGACAATTTTGTCTCATGGCTTTATCCTTGAGGAAAGAAATCGAGGAGGTAGACTTTTGTAATACTTTGGTTTAATCTCATAATTAATGGATCTAGAGAGAAGACATGAACCTACTCATAATAATTTGATGAGTGTACTGTCATTAATCAATTAATATGGCGAGAATAAGAATTGGAGTATATATTATGTAGAGTAGTGAGAAAATTAGATAAAAGATTTTTTAATAAACTTGGGATAATATCAAAACATTAGTGCACTCTACCTATAATAAGAAAAAAAATTCAAAAACTTTGGTTTAGTCTCATAATTAATGGATGGATCTAGAGAGAGAGAATACATGAACCGACTCATAAGAATTTGATGAGTGTACTATCATTAATCAATTAATATGGTGTTGCCCACGATGAGAATATGAATTGGATCATAAGAATTTGATGAGTATATATTACGTGACGACGAGCGTAGCGGGAAAAAGGAGTGAAAAGATTTTTTAATAAACTTGGGATAATATCAAAACATTAGTGCACTCTACCTATAATAAGAAAAAGAAAATTCAAATACTTTGGTTTAGTCTCATAATTAATGGATGGATCGAGAGAGATAATACATGAATCGACTCATAAGAATTTGATGAGTGTACTGTCATTAATCAATTAATATGGTGTTGCCCACGATGAGAATATGAATCGGCTCATAAGAATTTGATGAGTATATATCACGTCAATTAATATGGTGTTGCCCGCGATGAGAATATGAATCGGCTCATAAGAATTTGATGAGTATATATCACGTGACGACGAGCGTAGCGGGAAAAAGGAGTGAAAAGATTTTTTAATAAACTTGGGATAATATCAAAACATTAGTGCACTCTACCTATAATAAGAAAAAGAAAATTCAAATACTTTGGTTTAGTCTCATAATTAATGGATGGATCGAGAGAGAGAATACATGAATCGACTCATAAGAATTTGATGAGTGTACTGTCATTAATCAATTAATATGGTGTTGCCCGTGATGAGAATATGAATCGGCTCATAAGAATTTGATGAGTATATATCACGTGACGACGAGAGTAGTGGGAAAAGGAGTGAAAAGTCAAAAACTTTGGTTTAGTCTAATAATTAATGGATGGATTGAGAGAGAGAAGACATGAATCAACTCATAAAAATTTGATGAGTGTACTATCATTAATCAATTAATATGATGAGAATATGGATCGACTCATAAGAATTTGATGAGTGTACTATCATTAATCAATTAATATGATGAGAATATGGATCGACTCATAAGAATTTGATGAGTATATTACGTGTTAGTGGGGAAAAGGATAGAAAAGATTTGAATAAACTCGGGATAATATCAAACCATTAGTGCACTCTACCTATAAGAAAAAGAAAAAAACACCAAATCCTTTTCTACTATAACAAGATGATGATCCAACAGAGTGTTAGGATTGAGCTTTCTTCTTTCTTCTTGGTGCAGCAATTTGGAGGTTGTGGGACGCCATGAAACCCTGTTCATGGTGCATGAGCAGTGGATTCTATCTATTCCCCCAGCCTATTTTTGACTACCATTCACACACCACGACTTGGCACGATTGGTACCGATCGCCTACCAGCAAAGTTTATGACAAGAAGAAGATTAGTGGTTCTTCTCGTTGGGATTCTTCCTTGTTTTTTTTCATTTCTCTCGGAATTCTTTTCCATGGTGACTGACCTCTGTTTCATGACTACATGAAGGAACTATAAGGCGAGGAAGGAAGGGTTCATCGGCTTCTTTCTGTCCTCTGCAACATTCCTTACGTTCTGAAGCTTCTCCGCACCCAATTCGCCTTCAGGATTCAGGCCGTCGAGCTCAGGGATTCCGGTAGCCTCTAGATAAATAGAATGAGCACCTGAGATCTATCTCCAAAGTCGGTAAAAAAAATTTATCAGGTCGCCGATCGATTCAGACAATGCTTTGAGCCTCTCACAACCAGCCAACTTCAATGTCTGCGGATGGACGATCGAGAAGCCGATGGGATGGCGCGAGGAATTGCTTAAGGTTGGTTGGTTCTCGGCAAATGTTGCCGATGATCCTTTCATGGGAAGGGGGTTCGGTATATGGTCCTATCTAATTACGTAAGATATAATATAGATCGATTCTGATTATGATTATTGGTCAATAGAAGGAACTTTCCTAATTATTATCTTAAACACTCTCGTCTATAGAAGGATAGGATCTTTTAGGGATGAAACACTAGTTATTTAGATTACATATCTATTCTTAAATCTCCCTTAGTCTCTATTCAAGAGAAGACAAGTCTAGTTTTCCTTGTAGATCCGTCGAACAACGGTCAGTGACACATGAATGTGAAGGTGCTCTGCCAGTGAAGAATCGACACACAATGAGAACCATACGTGGACACATTGATTTATCAGTTGGCTATGTGAGAATAATCGCGCACAACATGATGGCCGTAGGTTACGCATAGACGATAGATGACCACATACTACAATGGTCGCAAGACTTGCGCATCAATGACCAAGAAGAGAAGAACAAAAAAAAAAAAAAAGTTTCACCCATTGAAATTGTAATTTTGCCTTGATAAATCTTTTTTAATTCTATTTGTATGGCTTGATAATTCTACCCTTTAGAATCATATATTTTCATTATATATTTCAAAAAATATATAGTTTTATTTTTAAAAATTAAATATTTTTGACTTGTGCCCTCAATTATAAAATTAACTAATTTGATTTATTTTAATTAAATAGTTTGATCAGACTTGATCTTATTAGATTTTAATTATTTGATTGGATCTAGATTCGAACCAAATTCGAGAAAATAAATTTTTTTTAATTAATTTTTGACTTTGGTCTATTTAATTTTAACTAACTTAATAAAGTTGATATTTAGCCCAATTCTAGGCTTGTCCAATTAAATATGATTTATTCTCTAATTTAGGGCTCTATATATAATTAAAAATTAAAAATTATGATTTTCTTTTATAATTTTCTCATATGACATATTCATAATTTTTTTATGTGATAATTAAATTCTAATTATTGTTCTTGATATTTGTTTAGTTATTTATATACATATGTTTAAAATTATAAAATAATATTTATTTTTTATATATTTATGTTTTATCATGATTATAGTTGTTAGAAAATTTATCATTAATGTATGTATCAATATGACATGGCCTTGATTTGAGTGAGAGAAGTTATGCAATGGGTAAGAGAATATTAATCCTAATATGATACTAACATAGCAAATGGTAGCTAAGTAGTCTTATATTCCCTATCAACAGTTATTATATAATTTTTTTTATATTGATTAATATTCAATAATTATCATGATTCTTATTTTATTATTATTGAACTATTTTTTGTAAAAATTAAATTGAAATATATTTAGTGAATTTAATTATAACATATATTCATAAATCTAATATGATTGGTAGCTACTAAAGTAGTTCAGCATGATATGCTTATGAGATATAAATTATCATTTATAAGATATTTTAAATTATATTTTATATTATTATATTAGTCTTATGGTCGCCAAAATAATTTACATCAACAACTTAAAAAAATTATACTAAAGAATTATATGATGTCAAAAAAATAATATTCATAATGACACAGATAACTAAAAAATTTAGATAATTTCATTCTAATAATTATCCTTATAGTTTTAGATTATATATTTATTTTAAAATTTTAATTTTTTAATCTAGAATTAATGATAAGTTAGGATATTATCTTTTTTTAATAATGATAAACTCAATATATTTCATGATCTAATCAAAATTAATTTTAAAATTTTGTGTGATAGTTTATATAGAATTAATTTGAATATTGAGTCAATCAAAAGAATTTAAATATTGCATTTGGGCATTTAAGATTTGGTCGTCTTAGTTGGACATCCGCTAGAGATCTCGTTGTCCCTTGATAAAACAAGAGGGGAAGAAGAAATCTTGGTCTATTTTCATGATTCATCATTCATTTATACACTTTGAAGATAATGATTTTCTATTAACAAGATCTAAATCTTATCTAGACTAAACTCTCTTATCTCATTTAAATCTCATCTAATCTTATCTGTTAAGATGTCATAGCATGATCGAGCTCCTGTCAAAGACGTTGATATTGGGTTTATGCAACGAGAATAATTTATGGGAGAGCGACTTACGATATTCAACTTCGGTTGTCAATTAGGCACACCGAGAGGTATAGTTGTCGCTTTTGGATAACTTGAAAGGGATGAGAGTTGCAGCATTGATGGAGATGAGGCTTAGAGTAGCAGAAGTGCTATGATATGCAGACGATGAAGACATAATAATATACCGATCTGAGGATGAAGCGCTGTTGAAATCTAGTGAAATTTGTGAAGATATAGTGGTCTTTGATGGCAAGGCCGAAGTCGAATGCCAAGCTTGCTGCTCCCACCAAGCTGCAGGCTAAACCCACCGCAGCGGCGGCAAAGAGCAAGGGGAAGCCAAAAGCTTCGGTGCCCACGAAGCCGAAGCCGAAGACGAAGCCAAAGCCGAAGCTGGTAGGTGTGAGGTTGAAGGGTGCGACAACGATACTCAAGTGGCGGGCAATGAAGAGAAGGCTGCGTGCGTGAACTACTGGAAGGAAGGGAGTGTTGTTGCTCTGTTTATGTCGAGAAACAAAGGTCGCGCCAACGACGACTGCAGCTTCGTAGAAGAGGAGTCGACCGGCGATGGCCCTTAGAGCGGCTCTGATAGTATGATAAAACAAGAAACTTTTTGTTGGATCTCAAAACTTAGTGTGGCCTATGGTCTTGTCATCCAGCTTTATTAGCAATCGAGCAAGACGAAGCAACATATGTAACTCTTGTTCCGGCAATTGCTCTAAATCCTTTGATACACATATTGTAAACAAAGCAGCCTTGGCCAGTATTAGGGTGGGTGCATTATAAAAATGAATACCAACATATATATATATATATATATATATATATATATATATATAACAAACCAGAACAACAAAGTATTCAACAAGTCCCTACTGAAGAGAGAGAGAGAAAGAGAGAGGTGAGTTCAGAATCAAAAAACAAACACAAAACTTCAATAAACACATTCCTCAAAGTAAATAACCTACGGATTCAGTGACTAGGCATTGTTAAAGAGCCTAGTCGATAAATTTTATATCGCGGCAAGAAGTAGTAGAAGGAACTGTCCCCTGGAAGATTTTTCAGGCATCATCATCTAATCAGTTGACTGTTAAAATCTTGATTATGGAAGCAACACCAATCCGATGCAGTGCCACGACTGATTCTCCAGAATTGCAGAGTCCTAATGACTTTGCATGATCAATTGCAGATTCAATAGCTTCGTCTGTGGACTCCGTGTCTGAAGCCTTTGCAGTTGCAGAGCTGAGCACCGGAATCAACCCTCTGAATATAAGGCTGTGCCTCGCAGGAGCCTCGTCACTGCAGAACCATTCGAAAGAGTCTGTCCTCAGCTCAGGAACCACTACCGATAGTATCGGCATTGCCGGCCTGTACTTTGCTACGAGTTTCGCGGTGCTCCCTCCTCTGGTCAGGACCAAGATGAGAGATGCCTTAGCAGAGTTAGCAGTTCGGACAGCTGATGATGCAAGGCTCTCCAATGGGCTCATAGCAACTGGTGCTGCTGCCATGATTCCCTTAAAAGCATATCCGTAATCCAGATATGACTCTGCCTCCAAGCATATTTTAGCCATTGTCCCAACTGCTAGCTCCGGGTAAGCACCTGCAGCTGTTTCACCGCTGAGCATCACACAGTCGGTGCCATCGAGAACTGCATTGGCAACATCAGTTGCTTCCGCTCGAGTGGGGCGAGGCGACTTGATCATTGATTCCAACATCTGAGTTGCTGTCACAACGGGTTTTCCTTGTATGTTGCACTTGAAAATCATCACCTTTTGGGCATAGAATATCTTCTGGATTGGAATTTCCATCCCCAAGTCTCCCCGTGCGACCATGAATGCATCTGAGTTGGCAAGAATATCGTCAAAGTTGGCCACCCCTTCTTGATTCTCCACCTGCAAGTAATTTGGATAACACAAACAACTGCAAGTAATTTGGATAACACAAACAACTGCAAGTAATTTGGATAACACAAACAACTGCAAGTAATTTGGATAACACAAAGAACTGCAAGTAATTTGGATAACACAAACAACTGCAAGTAATTTGGATAACACAAACAACTGCAAGTAATTTGGACAACACAAAGAACTGCAAGTAATTTGGACAACACAAAGAACTGCAAGTAATTTGGACAACACAAAGAACTGCAAGTAATTTGGACAACACAAAGAACTGCAAGTAATTTGGACAACACAAAGAACTGCAAGTAATTTGGACAACACAAAGAACTGCAAGTAATTTGGATAACACAAACAACTGCAAGTAATTTGGATAACACAAAGAACTGCATGTAATTTGGATAACACAAAGAACTGCATGTAATTTGGATAACACAAAGAACTGCAAGTAATTTGGATAACACAAAGAACTTTGAACCGTGTACACAAACATAGATGAATTCAGAAAGAGTAACAGACCTTGGACATCAGCATGATTGACTTGGCATGAGCTCCAAGAACCTTCCTGACCTCCACAAGGTCAGAACCCTTGCGTACAAAGGACAGTGCGATCATGTCGATTTTGTTTGGGATGCCCCATTTTAGGATATCCTCCTTGTCCTTCTCGGTTAGTGTCGGAAGGTCCACGATAACACCAGGAAGATTTACATTTTTTCTCTCTCCCAGTAATGCAGAATTCTCGCAGCGACAGCGTGCCAGCCCCGACTCCTTATTACAGGAAAGAACCGTGAGCGTGATAGTTCCATCGGCGCATAGTATCACACTGTCTGGCTTCAAATCCTCAGCCAACTTCTTGTAGCTCATAGATATCATGTTCTCGTTGCCCTTTATTGTGTAATCCGTGGTGACTGTGATTTCTTGACCCTTTTTTAGATGGATAGGCTTGCCATCTTCCAAAAATCCAGTCCGGATCTCTGGACCCTGTGAGTTACCATACAAAAAATATCAATACAGGAATTCCATTTCACAATTTGCACAATGACTGACATACAGATATCAATACAGGAATTCCATTTCACAATTTGCACAATGATCGACATGCACATTCTAAACCAAGCAGATTTCATGCTGTCTAATCTTGACATTCCTGGGTAAGTGTTTTCATGGAACCTGGCCGAATTAACTTTTAACCTCATCACCAAAGAAAATTTATCAGCACAATGATTCTTGGCAAGTATAGATTTGCACTACAAACTGCACTTTCCCCTTCGGATTGACAAAACTGCATTTTTCAAAGACTCCCAAGTTCTCAACTACTGTCACTATCAACTTCTTTGTCTACTTCACATTGAGTCCTTTCAATGACTCCGACCTATGAAATTATAGCAGCTACACTCCTGACATGCTAGACTAAGATTATCCAGATCCAAAGACAAATATAATCTGTAAGTTAATAATGCCTTAGAGTTGTTCAGATGTGTATTTCTCTTATTTAAAATGATCTAACGAAAATGATATTCATAAGAAACATGATATGATGTATACATGATATAACAATTTCTCTGAATCAGAATCTTTACACATGTACATACTACCTACAGAAAGGTTGTATGAGCGCAAACTGAAAATTAGTAGTATATATATAAATCTGCCCCTTGTATTATCACTTCCAATACCCATAAAAATCTGCAAAATCTATTGCAATGATATTATACACAACACCCGAGATTACAGTATGATTAAGCATATCTCCGTTAAAGATAACAGATGGGTCACAGATATACATAGAACATATTTTAATCCTTCCCCTGTACAAATGGCATACATACCCTCAATACTTATCACATACACAATCTGAAAATATCGGTATCCCCATAAAATTAATGCATATCATCTCACAGAGTCTAAAAGTCTTTCTCTATGGTTCATCAAAAGTGCATGTAAAACATCCTCTAAAAACCACAACTTTGTACCGCATTTAGGAACTACTACAAAGTGATGTATAAAATAGCAGTTGCGCTGCAGCTAAGCCAACCTCACTAGCTTTATATTGTAGGTTTAGACACCACAAACCATGATCACATCCTCAATGCATATTCATCATCACCCAAAAATAGAAATTAATGATCGATTTTTTGTGTGTAAAGTATAAATAGCGAAGGTGAGGATAAATACCAGTAAGAAAAGGTAAGCTGGAATAAAAATGTAATTCAAAGTAAATAAACAAAAAAGAATCGAGGGCCTAAATTTAACATCCAATAGCGGCATGGATTATAATGCAACCAAGATGAGATCTTGGCATCAAAATCTACGACAAAAATGATAAAAGATATCAAGAATTTGCACCAGTCTCATAAAAATATGCAACTGACAAAGAGGATCCCAACAAAAGCGAATCTTGGGATGGGGAAAAGGAAACCTCAGGGATTAGGAGAAGAAGGGGAAAGGGGGACCTTCGTGTCAAGCATGACGGCACAGAGGATCCCGGTGTTCTCCATCGCGGCGCGGAGGTTGTCTAAGGTTTCCTGGTGGTAGGCGTGGGATCCGTGGGAGAAGTTGAACCTGGCCACGTTCATCCCCGCCCTCAGAAGCCTTTCGAGCATCTCCACGGACCTCGACGCGGGGCCCAAGGTGCACACGATCTTGGTCTTCGGCCTCATTCTGCTCGAAGCCTGCTGCACCATATTCTAAGACGAAGCTCAACCGATGAAACCCCAGGATCGAGGAGTCAAAGAAGAGGAGGAAAGCGGAGCAGCGATCGGGCGGAGAAGAATCGAGATCGATTGGGGGAATGCGGGGAGTGCGGACGGAGCTCGAAGCAAGCCGTGGCAGTTGCGCCCGCCCGCTTTATACACGCCGGGTCCGCGGTGCACTTCTCCTGCGGAGAAGAATAACCTCGTCCGTGCTTCCCCCCTGGTTGGTCGACGCGCCCGAACAGAACAGCTGGGAGGAGGATAACAAAGTATTCTCTCTTACCCCATGGCGACAACCCACTTGCCTACGTGCCTATTGATTAGAGAAGATGCACAGCGGGCCCCACCCGTTATAACAGGAGGAGACCGTCATGCTTTTTTTTTTTTGTGACTAAAAAAAAAAAAAAAAAACCTAATTCTTTGCCTTTTGTTTTTTTTTTCTTCTTCTTGCTACTGGTGCTAATTGCAACATCTATAAGTTTTGTAAAAGTATTTACAAATACCACGAGAAAATATTAAAGCGAGAAGGTATCTTTTAGAACAATAACAGAGAAAAGAGAATACACATAATCTTCTTACCACGTTCAATCACATCGGAAAAATGAGATTTGGCCAAAAGAAATTGAGGAGCAACCAAAAGAAGGGCTATCGGATTCAGAGAGAAAGACAAAGAAAGAGAAAAAAAAAAAGAAGTAGATGTTGTTGTCGAGATCGTAGTGTTGGATTTGAAGGACCATCTCCTCAATAAATTCCGATGTTTCGTGACACGCCGGTGTTACTTTTTTTGTCTACTAGTTTTGAATTTGTTGTTATTCAAAGAAATGTGTCTTGCATTTGCAATATACTAGAGTTGTTAATGGGACATTTATTTTTATGTAGTTGGATATTTCTTTCTAAAACAATATAATATTTAATCAATGGATATACAAACAAACATACATACATACATACAGGTCCAGCAGCTATATTTAATTAAACCAAGAGTTTGTGGATACATAAACCAGAAACATGGGATTGTGTGAATGGTAACCTTCTTTTAAGTCTAATAACCAAAGGTTCACAATCACTGGTCAAAAAAGTTAAAAAGTATGCACACAACTCTCACTTAATCTGTTTCCTTCAATAACTAACTAGCGTATTCTGCATGTAAATATCTTGCATAAAACAAGACCATACCATAAACACAACCATGTAATAGAGAGATTAATGTGTGACCAATCAACAGTTCAAGACTGTTGATAACTCCCAAGTTGTTAAAAAAGTTCCCTCATGACTGGGTGTACTTCTGAATCAGAATTACAACAGCATCAGGAAGTGGAAAAGTGGGAGGTTGATTCATGAGATCTACTCATCAAATAGATCATTGGAAAAATTCTCTATATTTTCAGAAGCTGGTTTAAGAGCCTCCATACCTAAATTGTGTGAATGGTGTAATCTTCCAATGTGTGTTCTTCTGAAATTTGAAGAGGCTATAGCTCATCGTGAGTTGAGGGTTGCCTTTTGTTCATATCCTCCAGCTTTTGTTGCAGTTCCTATCAGAATTACCAGAATTGTACTGTAAGCTTTACATTGATTTAAATACGTTTAATTTCCACAAAAATAATTATATCTGAAACTTGACCCAAATAAGGGTACCTTCAATTTCTCTTCTAGGCATATGATAGGAGTTGACAGAATTGCAACATACCTGACATGGAATATCATCAATATAAGAAAAAAGTTAACGAAATAGTTCAGTCAGAAAAAAATGAAAAAAATGGAAAAGAAGGGCGATTACTCAAGAAAATACCATCTTTTGGGTTTTTTTCTGGATGGTACCCCTTTCCAAAATTTTCAAGCCATCACCTCCTATTTCAAAAATCTCAAAAATACCCCCAAAAGTTGTTTACAGTGTTTTGATGTCCAAATCCAAAAAGTTTTCTCACCAATTGTTTACGTGGGTTGTTTTTTATCCACAAAACACTATACAGTGTTTTTGTTTCAAAAACAATATGACATCAAAAACACTGTATAGTGTTTTTGTTTCAAAAAATTATAACATCAAAAACACAGTGTCTTTAAAACAGAACACTATACAGTGTTTTAAAAATATTATGCAGTATTTTGTGGATAAAAACCAACCCACAAAACACTGTAAACAATTGGTGGGAAAAAAATTTGGATTTCAGTGGGAAAAATTGGCAACTTGTTTAAGGGGTATTTTTGGAATATTAAAAATAGGGGGTGATGATTTGAGAATTTTGAAAAGGGAGCATCATCCCGAAAAATCCCAAAAAGAAGGTATTTTACCGGGCAATCGCCCAAAAGAGAACCTCAAAGAAATCAAAATAAGAACATAAGTAATTTGCAAAGAGAGGGTGGATTGAGGTTAGAAAATGCCATACTCGCATCGGCTTGGTTCATCTACATCAGCAAGCTCATCTTTCAAACCACACCTGAGTCTCACCTGTTATAGTGACACCACTACTGAGAAACAACCTTATGAAAAATCACAAAAGCTTGACAAACCATTAAGAGCTCTACCTTTAGACTTCTATCCGGGCCATTCCAGCATTTGTCACCATTTGAAAATTGCAGTACTCTGTAAGATTCATCAAAATTTTCCCAGCGCCTGTTACAGGAAGCATACAGCCGAATCAACTAAATTTTGTCATGTTGGTAATATAATGATGACAATTCTGTGACACAATGATACTCCTCAACTTCAAGTAACAAATTGTCTGCTAAGTCTTCCACTATGACAGGGTGCAACCCGCTCTTTTTTTTTTCAGAAGTAAAGGTTCTGTCATTCTAATTTCTAAGAAAGAGATGATGTAGAACAATCATGAATCAACATGATCTTTGCCGCACAGGCAGTCCATTGGATCTGGTTAGTCAGCCTGTAGGTTGACAATCACAAATAGTTTTCATGAAAGATCAATGACATCCATTAAAAGAAAAGAAAATCTGTTATTGGATTAGATCAGTTCTCCTCAACAAGTACTTGTAAGTTATTATGCTATTCGCAATTGCTTGATGTGCCCTTTCAGATCACATTGAGGCTTGTATGATATTGCAATAGTACAATTCCTTCTGATTATGGCACATTATTTATATGTTCAACGATACCAAAATACTTGTATCAACAATTCAGTTTTCCAATATTAATTAATCACCTTTCATGATCGTAAATCCAGTTAAACATACTTCCGTTTTCAGAGACTAACATGAGGGGAACAAAGAGACCCCTAACAAAAGGCAGTACCAAATTCTGTTTGTGAAGAAAAGCTTGTTTGGCCTGAAAATAATGAAGATAAAGTACTTGTTTACAGGTCAAGCATTGTCAGTTGTCAAAAGAGAAGGCCCAGAAGTAATATATAATATAATAAATGAAATTTGGCTGTAGACCAAATCAGAATCCAAAACCTAGCTATGTAGCTTAGTTTTGTACTTCGGATGCTATATTAAACTTTACAAAAAAATATGAGACATCAGAGTCTGTTATTGATAACTTTATGAGTGAAGGCATTAAACAATTTAAACTTACCCCAACTGTGTAGAGCTATGACCTTCAACTTGGGAAGCTTTCTTAAATGGGCAGACCTTATAAATGTACCTAGCAACAACAAAGCCAAAAGCGAAAAACACATTACTAAATGAAGCAAGCAAAGTGCATTTGACATAAGCACACACACACACACAAAAGAAACCGATAATGCATACTTGTTCTGCTCGTACTCGAAGCAACGATCATAAAATGAATAAAAATCTTTCTCCTTGCCTGGCAAAAGAAGTTGAGCTTAGCATGTTATTCATTTAACTCAAATGAACATATGCAATAACACATATATCATGAAACAGGACACGAGGAGAATGTCAAAGTGTACAGAGAGGTATATTTTGGCCATGTGATTAGAACATGTTTAAACAGCTGATTAAGCTAGACTGAAGACAGCTAAACAGGCTAATGACAAAGACATTTAATTTTATTTATTTGATAAGCATGTACTCGAAGCAACGATCATAAAATGAATAAAAATCTTTCTCCTTGCCTGGCAAAAGAAGTTAAGCATAGCATGTTATTCATTTAACTCAAATGAACATATGCAATAACACATATATCATGAAACGGGACACGAGGAGAATGTCAAAGTGTACAGAGAGGTATATTTTGGCCATGTGATTAGAACATGTTTAAACAGCTAATCATAAAGACATTTAATTTTATTTATTTGATAAGCATGTTAATAAGCACAGCTACTAGAAAATGATCTTCATTAGTATACTACCACTTCTCATATGACATGCTTACCAAAATCATGTTTGAGCTTTTCAGACAGACCGGAAATTCTTGATTGTATTTTCGACAATTTTGAGCTTGCATCATCATATTCCTCTTTTACACGAGAAGCCTCTGCAGATGTCAAAATCTGAGTTGCACAACCTCATGCTTTCTTCAAAAGTAGTTAGGATAAGTACAATTTACCAGATAAATCCACAGGACTCTTGAAAAAGCTAAACGCCTGAATGATATTTTGAACTTTCTGTTTTATCTTGTCCAGCCATGATGGACTACCTGAGGAAGTTAAATCCACAAAAAAGAAAGTAAACTACTCAATATTCCTGACTATGACTAATTCACAAAGCATCAACAACATGATTTGGCTATAACAAGAAAGCCAAATCAGCATGTAGAAGAATAAAGCGACCAAACCTGGAAACTCAGATTTGTAATCTTTGTCGTGGTCATAGGAGCCATCAGGTTCAACATGATTTCCATATTCCTCAGCTGCAACATCTTGGATATCATCATCATCAAACTTATGTCTATCTTCATCATTGTCAGAATTATAACTGTCATAATTTTCTTCTTCTGCACTGTCTGAAAAATCTTGATTTTGCTGCTCCTGTTCCCCATTTGCATCATTAGGTTCATTTGTCCTTTCTTCAGTGAGTTCCCCTGTCCATCGAGAAGCTACAAGCCGACCCAATTCTTCTCTTGACAAACCCTCAGTGTTCTCAGAGATATGCTCCTGTACATTCCACTATAAGCATACACTACAACTTGATCCAAGAATCTTGCAAAATTATTATCAACCAGTAAGCAAATATTATCTTCCTCATGCTACAAGCTGGAAAATCATAATGATAGAACATGTACCATGCTACACATTCTTTAATCTTTTTAAGTTTTATCTATAGATAAACAAACTAGACTGTGGAGTCTTTTCTACAAAGGATATCAGAAAAACAAAAACAATAATGAATGCAACAACAGCAGCCAAAGAAAAAACTTCATGTTTCAGATGAAATAGTGAAAATGCATCTTGTCCCTACATTAGTTAATACTATCATAACATTATAAACTGGACTATGTTAAGCATAAAGATACGGTGAAAATCCATTTTCTACGGCAGAATTGAATCTCATCAATGCATCTCTGATACTAAAGTTTTTTATTTTAATTGTAGCTTCCTGAAGAGATTCAGTTTGACTGGTCATTCAGTCAATTACTGGAACCAGTGAGTTTCAGTAATCAGTAATGACTCCAGATCCCAAGAAATGTCCACTAGATGAACCAGATAACTTCAATTTATATTGACTAATATAACTCATGAAGCCATTACTGATTTCACCTCCTTGGCTACAATTTTCGCCGTTAGTACTAGCTTTAAGTGTGGTACTACCTTCACCTTTTATTATATGTGCTAGTTGAAGAGTCCACGAGAGGAAGATTCTAATAAACTTAAACATCAAATTTCCATACACCACTATCTTATGACATGAATTTGCTTTGTTACCTGATCTGCCGCGTGGCCTGAAGGTATCTCATTATTTACATCATCGGAACCATGAGCAGATGTGATGGATTCACCATGATTGTCAGCAACCTGCTTCTATGGAAGAAAGAAAGTATACGATACCAATCAAATAGAAAATACTGATGCAAAGCCCAAAATAACAGCCACATAGAAAAGATTCGAGTCCCTGACCCACATTGTGAACAGCAGGAATTTCAATTCTAGAATTGTATTCATTTTCTAGTGGAACCAAAGGTTCATGACCAATTTCCACTGAGTCCTGCTATAAGCACTAAAGGAGAGAATGTCATGAGGATACTAATTGCTCTGAATTCTAGAAGAACAAGCATAACTATAATTTCTAGAATGATTGCTGGCAAGTGCTCTGGTTACCACATTTATGACAATAAGGAACAAAGTCCAAGAGGTTTCCCACGAATGAACATGATGAAGACAGCTGAAATAGAGGAAAACCATATGGGCACTTCCTTAACCAGACAAATGAAACAACTAATTCCCATCCAAAATTTTCTGCATGTTTTCCATGTTTTGATGTAACACTTCAAGCTTCCAGGGTTTTGAACAATACGGAAAATAAACTTTGGCGGCTGAAGCCACTATCAAGCATATCATGTAGGACTAAGGTTCGCAATCTTGTACTGTACCGACATATCGATCAGCTGTTGGTATGGTACATATCGAGCTTCACCAAGCTATACCGAGCGTACAGACACATGGTACACTAAGGTACCAAGCGGTATGGTATGATATCGCAAACCTTGTGTAGGATAATATAAAGAATAGAAAAACAAAACTTCTGATTTCAGCTAGCATGGAAGTGATTGCCTCACATAAACACAGGAGTACAAAAACTTTAGTCCCAACAATTTGTGGATGGAGTATATAAATCTTTGTTGCATCCCTTATTGATCTGAGATTATAATGTTATTTCTCACTACTCGAAAAACTCCCATCCAAGTCTTTCTGGTGTTTATCTTCCTGCGCATGACACCTCTAATTCAAGTCAATGAGGCCTATCATAATTCTTTATGAGCACACCCAAGTCACACAACATGTATCTAGATAGTTCTCGAACTACTTAAAACCTAATTAATATTGTTACAGTTTTCCTGAAACTAGAGAGCTATACTGAAAGTTTTGTATTATGATAAAACCTGAAAAATCCTGTAATTGTTTATGTGATTCACTTGCGAAGGCATGAAAATATTTGGTGCTTGTGGTTGCCCTTTTTGAGCTAACGAACCTTAGCTAGCCACCTCCCTATTGCATCCTCCTGAAAGATCATTAATTTTCAGCTCTAATATTCTATACCGCCTGGTGGATAGCAAGGGAAGTAACAAGGAACCTCAAAGCCTTGGAAGAGCTCCAACGAATAGTTTTTATGCTACATTTTCAGGTGGTTGTAAAACCCAGAGAAACTCCAACTCTTCCAAGCCTGGATTGATGATGACAACTGTGTAAATTGATAAGAAGTCCCATAAGCTTTGTAAGACTTGGTCCCACCACATCAGCACAAACCCACCTCTGCTGCAACAACTAACACCAACTGGACCACCCATACCGCACTACACTTTGATCTTGTCAGACTTCATGGAGATGATACTAGTCTTCATGGGGAACAAAATGGAGATTTTCTGTACAAACCAAGTCCTAGAGGGCCCTAACCGCCTGCAAGTTTCCCAACCTATGGTGGTTGAAAAATAGCATCAACATAGAGTAGGAGGAGGAGGAGGAGGAGGGTTGCTGACAATCAACGGCTCTTGACAGCTATCAACAGTTGCCCAGATTAAAATATTTTAAAATTAAAAAGAAAAAAGAAAAGAATCAGTTATCAAATATTCTTGCTAGGACCCATAAAATACTGGTCAGTACATACCAATCCAATGTGTCCTTTGATCATCTAACTTACTTGTCTATCACCATGCCACTTTTTAGGTAGTTATAATTCCATAATAACTGCTGACAGGCCTCAATAGCTGTTGCAAAGAAACAACTTTACTCAGACGAGTCTAGTGCATGAAAGTCCCTGAAAACTCAGATTGGAAAGGAACACCTTTACTATTTTACCAAGGTTCATCCTCATTATAATAGAGCAACCTTTTTTATATTTTTTCTCTTTTGAAAAATGGGTACAGCTGGTTGGAGTGTCAGAAAATCAGAAATAAAGACCTGAGGCATGATTACAGGTAGTGCATAGTTATATAACATAGTTAGCAATTTAATGACTAAGTTAACCTGACTGTTCATTTCCATCGGTGCGTCCTGAGTGCCCTCAGATTGATATTGTGGTGATTCCTCTGATGGTTTGTTCTGCTCGGTTGATTCTCTTTCAGCTTCTCTCTGTTTCTTTTCTTCCATTTCCTTTCTCAGACGTTCTTCCTCTTCTGCTTTCTCTATTCTTTCTTTGTGCTCTTCATAGTAAGTAGAGAAAAATCATGTCAAAAGGAAGATTACATCATCTACATTACTAGATATGATACCAGTTAATCTACTGCAATCACAAATTAGATCATGTTGAGTTGCATGGTAGCTAGCACATGAAATAAACAAAACATAATAGCTCAGTTAATTGGTCTTCAATTCAAAGCAACAACCTTCATAGCACCAGAAAGCAGGAAAACCTGGAAATTAAACTCTGTAGCAAGAAGAAACTATTTTCTACATGATTTATGACTAAAAATTAAAGATCTAGAGCAGTGATAGAAAATAGTTAAGATGTCCCACACATAGCTGACGAAGTGGCAATTCACTATCTTTAAAATTACTTGATGATACATGGCAATTACTGTATAACTATTTCTTATGCCTTCAAGTTTGGTCATCAGAAACAATAATAGTTAAGTTCCAATAGATCCTCAGAGTATACAGTTGCAGTGACCTATCCAGCATTCGAGTTAAATCTAACAGCTGACTTTGCAGCATTTAGTAGCCTATTATTTTCTTCTGAGATGATGTGACAGGTGAGGCACTGAAATTTGAACCCAGCAGTTGCATAGAAAGCTGAACTTTGTAATTTATTAATTAGAACAGAACATAACTTCTAAAAAATGTATAAATATTTATAAAAGTCATCTGGACATCAATAACAAAAAAAAATTGAATTTAAAACTCAATTGGAAATTTGTATGAACAATAATACACCTCTAAGTTTCTCAACAAGTCTTTTAAGTATCTTCTCTTCATTTTTCAGCTTCAAAAGCTCTGCTTCATCCTCGGCAAATGCCTGTTTTGCCTTTTCAACTTTTTGTTTCCGGATAGCTAACCCATCCTGATGTGTTGCTATCCTCTTCTTCAATTTTTCACGTGCTGCTTTCCCAGCCTCCCAGCATGTATTTGGGCAGTTTGCATAGCCATCGTATTCATCACTCCCATCACAGCAATCTATGAAGCAAATGAAGCATGGAGGTTAAAATCTCTGCAGATGAACCTAAAATCATATATTTCTTGCCTGAAGAAGACAATACAATACAAAAACACAGTGATAGTATTTGTAGCATTTAACGTACTTATAAGTAGCAGACAACAATTCATTTATTGACTGAACCTACTGGAAGACACTATTTAAGATTCAACTAGTGGGATTAAATGCACTAATAACAATCTTATGTAGCAGGCAACAATGAATTTTCTGACAGAAACTCCTGTTGTAAACAAAGATTAGGATCCATTTTTCATCTGATTCTCTCTCTTTCCTGATTCTGGATGAGTTAAAATTTTACACGAATAAACCGAAAGCACAAAAGGTCTAAATATAGGAGAACATATCAGCATCCATTTTTTATCTTATTCTCTCTCTTTTCTAATTCTGGGTTGGTCAAAATTTTACATGAGTAACCAAAAACAGAAAAGATCTAAATATAGGAGAACATATTAGCATCCATTTTTCATCTTATTCTCTCTCTCTCTCTCTTTTCTACTTCTGGGTGACTTAAAATTTTACATGAGTAAACCAAAAACAGAAAAGGTCTAAATCTAGAAGAACATATTAGCATCCGTTTTTCATCTTATTCTCTCTCTTTTCTGATTCTGGGTGAGATAATTTTACATGAGTAAACCAAAAACAGAAAGGGTCCAAATATAGGAGAACATATAGTGTGCTATTGCATGTTATCAGATGAAACTTACTCGGATAATATATATTGCATCATGAATTAATAATGTCTGCCAAGCATTTTGTGAGTTGCAGGACTAAAATAACTCGGCTAGCAGCTAATATCTGTAATTAGATAATTGAACCTAGTTGTGAAACTGAAGAACTAATGTATAAAAGAAAAGCAAAGGAATTTGGCATACTTCAGCATCCAATGTATAGCATGTGATCACAATTTGAATTCCATAATCAATTGTTCAAAAGTGCCCCTGAATTACAGCAACTGATATCCTCCTAAAAGATGGTCCTTGAAGGACCAAAAAGCAATAATAAGTTTACTATTTTTCTTCCTCTACTGATCCATTACAGTGTAGCACGAGTAAATTTTATATTTCCTGTTTGAAAACACATGCATAAGCAGAAAGCTTCAGGTGGAACCAAGCAGTTGTTCAAAGAAATAGAAAAAATGGTGATTTTTATACCGCAAACGCCATCATTCACACGAGAAGAGAAGATGGTCCGCGGAATGTGTCCCGCGTTCCGGCAGTAGAATTCCCCTTCTGGGCAGGCTGATGTCCCTGCAAAACCCCAAGAAGAACTACCGAAAAACTCAGAAAATCCAACAAATCGAATAAAACAATAACAAATGGATCACCAGAAAACCTAATCTTAAGTCCTTCTTGGTAGAATCCTACCATTGTCTATGAAACCCACAACACAGGAACAAATGTGCAACATCGACCTCATCAAGAATAAGAGAAGCGGTAACGAAACTGACCCGGTTCGTCTGTTCCATCGGGGCAGTCGCAGAATTCATCATTCAGCTGTTGCTTGGTGAACTTCTTGGATCCATCCTTGCATTTGATCACATCGGACTTATAGTAACCCTCATCTGCCAACCGGAGCAATCAAACCAGTAAGCCATTGTATTCTCCAAGAAAAAGGGAGATCGAGGGAAAGAAAAAAAGAGGAACAGAACTAGGAACAAGCTCGATCGAAGAGAGCACCTCGAGGGGCGATTCCCAACAACTCGCGGGGAGGAAGGGAGGTGAATCCGCCGATCCACAACAAGCAGAAGCATGAGATCGCGATAGAAACTCGGATGCGATGGGTCCTCATCGGTCCCCCGTGAGCGAATACACTTCGTCCCTTCCGCGGTGGTGTTGGGAGAGCACAGCTGCAGCAGAGAGGGATTTCTTGGTTTAATTAACACACCTCCGCTAATAAGGACTACAGGAGAAGCTCGAGCGTGCAACACCATCTTGGCGTGATCACAGCCGTCGATTTTTTTGATGATCCAACCTGGTGCATCGACACGTGTCAAGAAACAGGAGGATGTTTACTGTTAAATGCCAAACGAGTAGCGTACCTACATATTTCACATCGACGATCCATATAATTGTTAGATATTTATTTATTTTATTACCGATTAATTTTTAAAAAAATAATAATATAGGCATGAATTTAAATTTAAACCTGAGACGACATAAGTTATGCAATAATATAACAACAGAAACTATGTATTACCAGTATTAATCCCAATAAATCTCGTCCTATTTGAACTAGCTAGTTAAGTATTCCAACTCATCACACATCTGATTTGAATACATCATCACACATTCCAAATCTAATTAATGAGCGTCCCAATTGAATTCAGATGAATCCATACATATGTGATACAGAAAGATTGGCATACTAATTTTGATTTAGGCCACAACATTGAGATGGAATACAGAACCATCTGCATTAGGAGAGTAGTAGTCTGCCATATGACCTGCTTCTAAACACGGAAGGTTGCAGGTTGAGAGATGGAAATGCGCCAAATGTTACATAGCAATACTTATTAACATACTGGCCATATGTAATTTCTTAATTTCAACTATTATATAACAGAAGGGAAGAAATTTATGACAGCAAACTTAGTCAAGAAGCATATACGAGATGAACAAGTGCTCTTCCGGAAAAGTGATGGTCGAGGATATCGTTTTGAGTTCCTTCGAGGGGGAAAAAGGAACGTCTTCAAGGCTTATAAAGGCGACGAGCCTTTTCTCTTATGCATGTTATCCTCCTGAGAGGAGGAATGTGCCAGTGCTGATGATGACATAGCAGCATGGTATGATGAGGAGACCAGTTGAGCAAGAGCTGGCATTGCCCCACCTGCGAAACCATTTCGAGTATGAGAACCACAGTTACTAGAGAAGACCAAGAAAATATATTTCAAACAAACACAAGTTTTGTTCAGAACCATGTGAAAAATCAAAAGAAAGAAGTCGTCAGAAGTAAGAACCATCTTCTCATAACATACTCCATGTAATCTTAATTATCTGAATATTAGCAGATAATGGAAACCATAACCAAGAGAGAAAATTAACAAAGCTCGGTCATCGCAACATTTTAAAGGCAAACCAACCAAAGGATGACAGAAAAAAATGAAGTTTCTGATGGAGAAGGTGAACCCAATCAGACACTGTTTGATATCAAAGGATTGCCATCACAATGCTTGCAAGTAAGAGTCATCAGCAGTGCGTGCGTGTACGGCAGGGAAACCAGGCACATGCCTGTTGCACAAGATTGGCACAAAGTAGAAGTGTGCCATGGCAAGCAGATGGGCCACACCAAGTCGATCTATGGCCAATAACATGCTCTGCAAATAACTTGGCATCCTTTGTTGGTAGCTGTAATTTACCAAGTTCGTCCAGAAAAAAAAAAATAAAGCCATAAAATGTTGAATTAGTGAATAATTTATAGGATCCAACTTTCTAGCAAAAAAGGGACAGATGCCTGACAATCTCTCCTAGGATCACAGAATGAACTTCATGAAGGGTCTAGTAAATTTTATGCGAATGAGACCGTTAACGATGAAACAGAGAATCCAACCAAGTGGAAATAGCAATACTTGAAGATGTTTGAGCTGTCAAGTGACTGGAGACCAAAATATCTGAACAATGTTATTGCAGAAGTGGATCAAGATTATTTTTTTCCCTAATGCAACTGCAGGAACTAAATCATCAATCATAAACAACAAAAATTTGAAATCAATCGCTGTAACAAATGGGAAAATCTCTTGGAAGTGTGGAGTTGGCAACCAAACAAAAGTTATCATGCTAAGAAACAAAGCATTAGAGAAAGCTCAAAACTGAGAGAGAAATTGTCATATTATAGCAGCTACATTCATAGTAAACATAAACAAGTTAACAAAAGAACACTAGATCAGGAAAAACTTTATCTTATGCATCCAGATGGATTTAAGAGAAATAAAAGTTTACAGGAAAGTGGAAGGATAAATGGAACCAAAAACCTAGAAAATCCATCTTGGATACCCAGGTGTATGTGAAGAATTATAGTTGAAACTAATTGTATTATCAATGAAGGATATTGAAAAAAGTCACTTGACTATGTTGAATAAAACAAGATCTTTTGATTTTAACCTGACAATAGTATAGTATTTACTAGAAGTTCCTGGAGAACCACATTCATCATACCAAATCTTTAAAGATGTTCTGTTCTTTCCAACACTTACAAATAGCCACAATCATGAAATGCATGTATAATTAAAACAAGAGTGAAAACCAAGAATAATGCAAAATTCAAATATCGAATAAAAAGCTTCTGAAGATCAAGGTATAAAAAGAATGTAGTTTAGTGTAAACCTTAACATTAAATAATGGAACTTCAAAACACTTGCAATGTCTATTCAAACAGGGAAGGCTGTATCATGGTATAGCACCTGTACCAGCTGTTTGTCGTGCTATAATTGTGGAACTCAACAGTGGACTATCCAAAACAATTTGAGTAGGACAGTGTTCCACAGTAGACTGTTCTGTTCTGAGCTGTTGGAACATATAATCTACCTGGTCATCTAAATCAATTGAGTCTTCAAATTCCCATTGCTGCAGAGAAGGGAGAAAAAGTAAAAGGGGAAGAAGCCTTGAACTGAGGGCCAAGCACAAGGAGGCAAAGGTATATAACAGTTTGGATTTTCCTTTTTTTTTTTTGCTTTACTTCTTGGTCTCCTGCAATTTAATCTAATTGTTTTCCTATTCTGAAATCACAAGATATCGATACCGAAAGGCAGCTACCAACTTGCATGCCATACAAGTTCATCCGACTAAGGAACAGTATGGGTACCATTAACAAAATGACAATACCTGGTGCCAGATACCAGTTCTTTCTGGATGCTTCTTGACACGTTTGATAACATCAAACATTTAATGTCATTGCAATATCTACATCATTCGTTAAATATGGTCTACAGGACGAAGATGGTTCATCTACATAAGGTTTCTAGGCATACTGATAGCAATATATACCATCTTTACTATGTGCACAATCTACTTAATTCTTTGCTACTATGAATATGGTTGTTATGCTTAAACATAAGATAGTAACTGAATTCTACAAAATTCCCCATATAACAATATTAATACGTACACATAATATGCCAAAGTACATGCATTGTGGTCTTTTTTTGGATTAATGGTACAATACATCCATGTTTCATAGCCTGTGACTCTTGTACAATGATGACCCACTAGAAAATTCTAAAGAGAAGCATATCTGACCTGCCAATCCAGCACAAGCTGATGAGAAAACAATTACAGGTGGCGCCTGCAAAGATTAAATATTCAGTCAGTGCTAGCCATGCAACATTAAGCTCTCACTAGAGCATCACATACATCAAAGAAATGGATAATCACATTAAAAATTAATCCCCCTACTAAATGTCGAATTTCAGTCTCTATAATAGCTAGAGATATTGCCATCTACAATTGATTAACATGCCTCTATAATAGGTACATTCTCTAGACACAAAGAAGACTAATGCAAGGTAACTAAATTGGTCCAAAAGCTGACAAACCAAAAATTCTGACAATAAAGATTTATAATAGGACTGACAAAAATTATGATGGTAACATAAGCAACTAGGATTGGGGGTAAAACAGTTTAGGCTAGTATATATTTCTCTGCAGAATTGTTCTTTTTCCTCAGAAGGAAGCAAGAACATAGTTTGCACTAGGTAGTTTGGCTTGTCCAGAATTGGATCTACACAAGCCAATACTGTAATCCTGAAAATATCAGGGACACATGGGATTCCCATAACTCAACCACCTGCAAACCTTGAGCAAGAAGACAAGGTTTTCACACTTCACAAAGATCCTGATGCATGAAATCAGAAAATAGAAGGATCTTAATTCATGCAATGCAACCAGTGATTTAAAAAGTGCTAGGCGCCAAAAGGCGCCAAGGTCCCAAAACGCCCAAGGCGCTAGGCGATCGCCCGAGCAAAGCGAGGCGCTAAAATATAAAAAATATATAATACAATTAATAAATATAATTATTTAAATAAAAAAATGATATTAAATTAAGAAAATATAGAAACATGATATTAAATAAATAAATATTAGTATTATTAAAATTTATATCAAAATAATATATTATTAATTTAATAAATAAAAATATTATTATCAGTATACTGTTAATATACAGTATACTACTGTTAACAGTAGATAGGCGAGGTGGCTAACTCCAAGAAAGCTATTTACTGAGAGCAGCGAAACTGACAGCGGCTGCAGCAGTGGCGAGCAGCGACAGCAACAGAGAGCAGTGGCAGCGGAGAGTGACAGGCAGCGATAGTGGCGAGCGACGAGCGGCGGCAACAGAGTCGGCGGCATAATTGTGATTCGCGAGTGCGATTAGGGTTGAGGAATCAATTATCAATGTGTTAGTTGGTTCGATCGAACCAATTAACGTGAATTCGACTGAACCAGGCTAAAAGCCTGGTTCACCTATCTTGGTTTAACCCGGGCTCGGGCGAGCACATCAATACACAAGATACAGAACTAATGTACTTACACCGATAAAAAAATGTAACCACATAGGCCCCTTGACCCACCTCCTCACGATAGGCATAGCTGCAAAAATTGACAAAACAAACATGGATTACAAGCATGAAGGTCAAAACGTATATGAAGTTATGGACAATTCTTTTGCAGAATAAAGAATAAAAAATTGATAAAATGGTGCCTATAAACGTGTTATGCTGCAAGGAGTTCATACTGGGTGTGTGTGGTTCACCATGGTATGCTAGTGGTTCATGATGTTATTCCATTAGTTAGAGGCAATAATTTACTTATAATCCATGGTCCTGACTTGTGCTAAAGCACTGCAACTATTATTAGACTTCAGCTCAGAGTTTCAAGATGATAAGTAGTAGACAACAGCTATCAACTCATGCAAGCCTGAGATTGAGGTGTGAAGGCTACTTCATTGACCTTATTTTTAAAACCATTAATACTGTCTCAATAAATAGAAAAAACAGCTTTGCCTATACAATGATGCATCATTTGCCCCAATTTTGTGGATTAGGATAACATGGATATCTATACTAGTTATGCAATTCATCCTCTGAATCTTCAGCTTTTCAGTTCGTCAGAAATTTTTTTGAACAGGACTTGATGTATGCTGGATTTAAGTACCGCAGAAAAAAAAAATATATCATCAAATTGTCAATATTCTTAGATAGACCATGAATCAGGTAGGCCTGTCTAAAAATATTTCCACCATTCGTTTGTTGACTTCTCACTCAACAATGCACAGGTTGTTTACGTGCCAAAGTTCATTCAACAATTTGAGGGTATAGTTATGGGCATAACAAATTGCAAACTCCTCTATGATCCAGCTAATCCAAATTGATATAAAAGACATTGTAACAATAGCAAGTATTATTTTCGAAGCTTATAGCAACACTAATTTTATCCCATGAGAGCTTTTGATCAGAAAGAGCAAAGAACTATCTGAAGCACCTAACCTAAGCTATATGAGGCGTAAAGAATAAGATATTCAAAATGAAGAGATAAATGAATATGATTGTATCATGTAGGGTCAACAATAAATCTAAAATTCAGGGAAAATAAAAAAAGCTAGCTTGTGAAGATCAATAAACATACCATGGTTAAATCCATAAACTGCGCTCGCAGTCCCACCAATAGCCGTACCGATCTAATCATAACATAACAACAGATAAGACAGCTGGGTCTTACAAGAATCAGATAGCCAATTTGCGATTCCATGTGAACAACATACATCAATAGCTTCATCCTTAATTCAACACATACATACAACACGTCTGTTAACTTCAAGCATATATTTAGAACAAAGACCAAACTCGGAATGAACAAGATAGGGGTTGGGGAATTCACCATCGAAAAGCTATCTCGAATCAACGGTGCCATGGTCCAGCTGCTCGTTTCCTTCCATCAGATGCATTGTGGGATCAGCAAATCGAAGACAAGATGCAATTAAAGAAGAAATTCGAACCAACAGCCAATCACAGCCCGCAAAACAGAAAAGAAGAAACGACATCAAACAGCGATACCAGGTCCTTGGAGAGAGGCCCCGAGCAGAGACGACACCTCTCATGGGACGGATTGGGATCTCCCATTCCCTAAATCACCACCAAATTCTTGGAGCTTTCGGAATTGCCTCTCGATCTCGATCTCGATCTCGATCTCGATCGGTATGCCGCCTTTCGAAAACCGCTGCTAAAACCCTCGAAACACCGGAAAAGGGTACTAAGAAAACTCTGTTGTACATTTGTAAATAAGCTCCTCAACAAATTAAAAATACTTGCATGACATTGACAAGGCAAGTTTTTTTTTTAAGATATTTTTCCTTCTTTTTATGATATTGTTTAAAGAACAAAAATTTAGATTAATATTATAAACAAACCAATATTTACCAGTCATATATTTTTAAAAAATATTTTCTTTAATATATTAATGATAATAATATTATTTATATATATATAGTAGAGGTAAAATAATTAATGTTAATGGTATGAGGAGAGCAAAAAATTAAAAAAGTAACATAAATTTTAAATAAATATTTTTTGTAAAAATTCATGTAATTGATCCCAAATAGTTAAGACTTTATAATTTTATTATTGTTGATAGTGAGAATATTATTCATAAATATTTATTAAATAAGTATATATAATATTAGGTATCAACAATTATAGTTGTTCGTGGTCACGTCGGTAACTCGATAGTCCCGACCATTCAACCTCTACACGTAAGCTCGAGGACTAAGTGGACGCCCACCTCGGTAACTCGATAGTCCGAACACATCAGTATGAAGACCACACCGATCACTTTGGGCGTTATACTCACAGTCGTCAGCCTCACCGATTGAGACCCTAAAAACTGGTGAAAGCATCGATCGTTGTAGTGTCGTACGTGTGATTAGATCGGAGACACCACACCCACTAAACACTGTAATACAACCCTCCTCTGCTTGATAGGCATAAATACCCCCGACTATAGCCTAGGAGGGGGATCTTTTTTCGAACTCTCGACCTCTCCTCCAAAAAAAAATTGCTCGGGACCTTCAGAGTTCCGATCAGGGTTTCCACCTTCAAACGCTAACTTAGCCATCAGAGGGGCCTAATTCGAGCACACACCGATGATAGAGGCCTCATTACAGATTTCAAACATCTCTTGAAATTGATCCGACCGAACCCCTCACCCAAAGTACTGCTACATCACAAAACCCAACCATGGCCTCAAGTTTCCCGGAGCGTCTGGGCTCCATCGAGTTGATTTTATGCACACGACACTCAATCCAGTAATAAGTCCAAATTATTTTTGCATGGAATATGTTTAATATCAACTGTAGTGTTATTTAATACATTCATGTCTTGTAGAATAACCTGTGACTGTTTACCATATTAGTCACTTTTAATTGGACAATCTTTTATGTTTTCATTACTTTACTCCTTGATTTAGCAGTTGAACATATAATAGGAGAATAATAAAATAAAACAAAGAAAACAATGTAAGATGATAAAATAGAAAGAAATGGACCTCTTTTTTTTTTGGCTAAAATAGAAAGAAGCTAAACTTACACGCTATATCAAACATCAAGTACATCACATAAATAAGGAGATTTGATAGCCCTATTAAAAGATGTTAAACCAAACAATTAGCTACAATATTTTCTTTGCGGAATACCCGAGATTTTACAATCAATAAAAGGATAAGACACTACTCCAGGTTGATGAAGTCTGGTACATCATCATATTACATGCCAAAGAACACAGCATGAAGCCAAAGCTTGGTTGCCATGATCACTTTCAATTCATGGTTTTCCAGGGTTCTTAGGATCATGGCGGCTGTTCGCTCCAGATCCAGGGTAGTCATCGAGTTCAAAGCCCGTCCTCTCGTTCAAAGAAACGCCTCCCTCTTCTGCAGTTTCTTTGTCAATCACCTGCACCAAGAAATTTGTAATCTTCCCAAAATGTTCAGGTTTGTCTAAATGGCTGAAACAAAGAGAGATCTGACAGCTAAGTTGGGGATGAAGAAAGAATCTGATCTGCCACCTTCGTTGCTGCTTCATCTCGGTTCCTTAATGCAAATGTTCCTGCAGGAGAAACGAGAGAAGAGACATCAACACTTGAAAGGGGAGCTGCATCCATGGAGAGAAGGCATGAAAGGAGTAGCAGCGCCAGGAGATGATTCAGAGGCTTCTTCCGATCCATAAGCACAGTAAACTTCGTCTTCCTCCAGATTGACAGCCTAAAGACGACCTCTGCTGGTTCTGACAAGGCCAATGGTTGGTGGTCATGAGCTTAAATACTGGGAAAAAACACCCCAACTTTCTCCTTTGTTTAGATCACTCAAAGTGTTTGTTGTCATCTTCCTAATAATTTTTGTGGTGCTTCAGTGACAGTACTACATTGACTCTGCTACACCATCACTTCTCAGCTTCTGTGTTCAGCTCTGTTGATGATGGCCAGACACTGCACCCACACAGCTAAAAAGCAAGGAAGACAACATGAACCTTCCTCGCATGTTGCCTGTGGAAAATGGCATTGGTGGATCATCATTAAGATCATAAAAAAGCTGTTGACATATTTCGGTGCAAAACATGAGATTAGTATTGTAAGGTAGTAGTTGGGGAGAATCTGATGGGTGATGGTGGTTGATTCTGCAACTGGCTTCAGGAAGCCATTAAAAATGATGACCTTTGTGTAGATTCTGCAAAAGTCCAATGAAACTTTTCACATGGATGCCAATGAAGAGTTCCAACTCAGATGCCAAGCCTCTGAACACTGCTTACCATTGATGAGCTGAACACAGCACTTCTTTCTTCTCTTTCCTGGAGAGCAATGGGAGATGGAGAAGTTAGAATTCTTCTTCTACTGTGCCTTCATAAGATTGTTTTATATTTGTAGACAAATCCTAGCCAATGTACACCAATCATTAGCATAGTAAAGGATTTAGAAAGGACTCTATAATGTATATGAAAAATTTATAATTTACAGCAGTTTACAAGATCAATTTCCTTGTTCTCAAAGTCATATTCTTAAAGAACTCCAAGATTAATGTACCTCCAATGCCAAGCACCTTTCTCCACCTAATTAGCTTGCCCGCCATTTGTTTCCTTTTCTATGATCCAGGATTCCAAGAACACTGTGTTTTCTTTTGCTTCACAAACAAGGAGGGAGAAGCCTTCTTCTCCTTTTTCTTCCTCCATAAACTGTGTCTCAAAGCCAAAGACTTCGAAACACCTGATGCCCAGAATAGCATGCGAGTTCCCCATTGGGGCCTTACCTTCACATTCACACATCCATGAACCTTCATGGCTCTCTAACATGAAGCTTCAGAGCCACAAACGTTGGTCGGCTTCTTCAATCAACTCGAGTGCTTCTCCAAACTATGTCTTGATCACTTCTTGTCTTGGTTGGTTACTGAAATCTACCAGAGAGAAAAGTCTCTTGAGGGGATGTAACCCTGCTTTGAGGCTTGTGATATGAGTTAAGCAGAGCAAGATCCACAGATCAGTTCATGGCTTCTTCTTGCACCTCCTTAAGAAGAAGGAAATCGAGCTTGGCAGTTCATGGAGAACATTTGTTCTCGTTAATGTAGGAGATGAGGTTCCAGTTGATGGGATCAGTATTGGTTCTGCAACTTCACATACACATCGTGCAGTTCCAACACCTGATGGATTTGAAGGATTGAAGGGTGTGGGAAGGCCCACGTCGCCACTTGGCTCTCTCCAGAATGGTTCTCTACGTACCCCAAAAGGGGGCAAAGCTCTGTAGAGCCTTCGCAAAAGCAGCCATTGGGGGAGCATTTCCATGGCGTTGGGAGTGGCGACGAAGGCATTGATACTGGTGAGCGTCACAAGGAACTCCCCTGAGATGGTATCCATGCATGCTACTGGAAGGAGAGGCATTCTTTAGCTCTAGTTCCTGTTTCCAAGGTCAAAAAAAAAGAAGACTGGAAGTCTGTGCATTCAAATGCCATTTTGCTGGGTCCAAGAAGAACAAATAAGAAGAACTCAAGAAAACACAAAGAAATTGCTCGCATGACATGATGCATTTGTATGAGTTCTCGCTCGGGCAAAACTCAATGATCATGGCTGATAGCTTTCCTTGCTTTCTATTTGGATTTGAAGATACCACAGGAAGGATGAAAGGGGAAGAGAAGTAGAAAGAGAAAGAACACTGCGCACTTCATCATTGCAGTAAGAACCAGAATTCGATCCTTATGGCTCCTCGTAGGAAACAAATGCATTCATTCATGTATCCTTTCGTGTGGTTCTTCTTTCTGGTGATTCACGATGCCATGAACGCCGGGAAACACATATCTTTTAGCTTAGGGAGGACAGTGTGTTGCAGAGGCGTGAAGCCAACTTAATTTTTTTGGAGAAAGCTGCTGCTCACATAGAGCAACCATCTTAATCTTCTGTTCTCCAGAATTGTCTTGTCTACAATTCTTCTTTATGCATGTTTGTGGTTGACAACAAGAACATCATATATCTAATCACTATTAAATTTCATCACACGTAAAGAGAAGAAGCTCTTGAAATCTAATCTTCATATAGAGGAAGCTGGAGTTAAAGAAGGTTTACAGTTTCTTTAGGATGATCATATCAAAGCACCATTGGGAAATTAAAAGCCATAGATGAAGCAAAGAAGCCATGGCCGATCATCAATGATTAAAGGATTCCAGAAGAGGAGGCTTCTTCAAGTTTCTTTCTGGAGATTAAATGATGAAATAATTGGTGTTTCATCCTCATTTAGATCCAATTGGACGTAGCAAACAGATTACACAGATCTTATTGTTGCATTTTTTTTTTTTAATGACTTCTTGATAGTGTCTTTGACTTTGTTTCTTTGTCAGAATAATCACTCATCTGTCCATTTAAGTGGTTCCAAGAACTTGTAAAATCAACAAGTCTGCAAGCTCATGCAAGAGTTTTGAGGCCTTTTGTCAACTTCCACACAGATTTCATGTCCTAAGTTGACTTGTTGGATGTGTATACAATCTGTAAGTATGTGTTTCCAGCCATTGCTCATCGACAAACTCTCAATCAAAGATGATGATGAGCAGGAGGAAGGTGACATAAACAAAAGTCTATTGTATCGAAAGAAAAATGCATGAGATGGAAATGCAAAAACCTAATTGTTCATCATGTTGTTGCTGTCATTCTCGGAGATCCGGACACAGAAAGGTTTTTTTTTTTTTTTTTTTTTTATCATCGATAATAAGCGAAGAACCAGTATTCTACTCCGCGAAAATGATCAAGGAGAAACATTAAGATGAACTCTTATCATCTGCTAGATGAAAACAACTCCCTACTTCCAAGTTCTTGACAACCATGATCATAACAAGTGCAAGCTTACACCTTCTCTAACCATAGAAGTTTGACATAGAATAACAAGGATGATTCAGTCTACAGATACCACGACTGGCGAAACAAGTTCCAAATCTGGACACCATACATCTTGTGTTCTCCATCAGACCGCTAAGTAGGCCTTGTAACCTGTCAAGATGATTGAGATATCGATACACGTTTGTTATGTATGCACGATTGAAGGTTTTTTGCAGCGTTGAGAGAGAGAGAGAGAGATGAATTGATCAGAGTTACTCACCGAGAAGTAACTTTCACCCATCTGCAAGCTCTGCATGAGAATTCCATGCTCAGTGACAGGTAGAAGCTCCCCAGAGGAATGGACAAGCATCACATTGTGACCGAAGGCAGCTCTCAAGTCTATAGGTCCTTTTGGAACCTCAGAAGCGACTCCATCGATGAACACAGTTATAGTCTCTGCATTTGATGCGTTTGGTGATTGAAACAAGTCGAGGTTTATTGTAAGAAAACAACAAAGAGAAAGTGAGGTTTCATGTGAATTCATGAGGATATATATATATATATATAGACGTCTTCATCCCTCAAAGGGAGAGTGAGTTTGTTCATGCAAAACCTTAGATGGTAGCTAATAAATCACATAAAATCAAATAACAGCTGATGCTTTTTAGATCATTAGGACTTGTTCTTTTCTTGTTTCCACAGAAAGTATGACACCAACACTTTGATGCGCATGTTTGTGTTCTCAATGTTTCTAATTTGCTGATGAACAAGGAAAAGTAAATTAAGGTTGATTGATTTGGGGTTTGGCCATCGATGGTCTCTCTCTTCATCCAATGGATCTATCGGAAACTTTGCTGCTAGCGAGATCGGGGAACACAACTCGACATTTCGAAGCCGAACAATTCAAGATTTAGATGGATCTGTGAGGTTTAATCTACAGATCTAGACATTTAGTAGGGAAGTGAAGGGAGGAAAGCGATCAAACTCTAAAAGGACTTGAAGAAAGAAAGGGTTGCAGCAGATCATCTATTGTTGATGAAAAGAACAGCTCCAAGCAATCTTTGTTTCATATCTTTATGGAGAATCTGAAGAAAAGGCCATATCGTGTCAGAGACACCGAAACCATGCACTGACTGACCTGGCTGGTTGTGCAAGTGCGAGACATCGGAAGAGCACATAAAAGGAGGAGGAGTCTGAGTGGCCTCCATGAAGCCCATCTGGCGAGAGATGGAGAAGAGGTCGTCTGCGTTATCATCGATCACGAAGTTAGAGGAGGAGGCAGCAGCAGAAGTAGAAGAAGAGCAAGCAAAGAATCCTCCTCCGGGAGAATTGCTGGGTGACGAGGTTGCTGCACCACCGGCATGCTGCACAACCCCTGCGGCTCTCGGATCGGCCATGAGGCTGGCCTGCAACTGCCGCTGGCGGCGACGCGACCTCGACCGCCGGTTCTGGAACCAGTAGAAGACATTGGCGTCCCCGACGGAGCCGAACTGCTCCAGCAGCTTGCGGATCCTCACCGTCTCGTCCTTGGGAGGGTTCACCATGCCGCTGTTGAAGATGGATTCCAGTATGAGGATCTGCTCAGGCTTCGGCGTCCACCGGGTGCGCAGCGGCTCCAGGGCAGATCTCTGCAGGTTTGGGCCGCCATAGTTGTCCTGGTTCTGATCATCCATGGCTTCAGTGGGTGGCGATGGTGGGGAGACGGGTGGGAGGGTAAGGGGAAGGAAGGAAACAACGGTGAGAGTAACACCACCAAACTGTTCCAGTACAAAGTGTGATGAGTTATTTATAGGCAATTTGTGGAAGAATGTGCCTACAGTTTAATTATCTGATGTGATTAGGGGAATGAAATGATCAAAATGGGCTGTAGATTGCGACTTGTTTGTAGGTGATCGATCACATACGATGCACGTAACTATGCTTGGACTGTATTGGCAAGGCAGGGAATGGCGATTAGCAGAAGGGTGAGCTTCTGGTTTGGTGTTGTTAGATGCTGCTGATGAGATAGCACTGTGGAGAAGATGGAATCTGATATCAGTTTCAGTGTACAAGCAATCTGAAGCACCATGCAAATGTTCCAATTTGAGCACATATTTCTATGATCCAACAACAAAAACACACTGTTCCTGGAACTAGATCAGCACTGTGTGTATATGAAAACCCTAGCTCTAGTATCTCCCAGTATCATAAGCATGCGCATGTCCTCTCTCCCAGGGTTAGGCTCACTTCCACCCACTTCATGCGCCCAAGGGAAGGGAAGGGAAGGGAAGGGAAGGGGGGACAGGTGGGGCATCCTTCGGCGAGGTCTCAGGGTCATCATCCTCATGTGAGACGGTCGGAAAGCTTAGGGTTTGGCCTATGTACGCTACTGGGTGGGTGGGAAGAGAGGTGCGTCGGGGAGACGGCGGGCCCCACAGAGATGCAACACCGCCCAAGGGGAGTGGTCAAAGAGTGGGACCCCCGAAGTTACTAGGGCTGACGTAGCGTGGGCGTGCCAGTCGGAGGTAGAAGAAGACATGCAGACGACAGAATATAATATTATGGAGGTGGGTGGGTGGGTGGGTGGAGGCGAAGGGTTGGCCGGGAGTTCGGTTGCCTTTGCCCTTTTGTCACAGCGGAAACCGACGCTGCGGAGACCGCGGAGGGAGGGCTCGGCTGGGTTTCACCTGCGCATTATTACCTCTGCCTCCATCCTCAGCCACCACCGGGCCATGGTGCGCCGCACACGCAACACACACACACACTCTCTCTCTCTCTCTCTCTTCCTCTTCATCATCATCGTCATCATCAAATCACTAAATAAAATTGCTTGAGACGTCGTCTTTTAGACACAAGAAATCTAAAGGTAAAAAACCGGTGAAATGTTTTGACTGCAACCGAGTTCCAGATTTCTTTCTAGGGTTTACAAACCACCACACACG
The DNA here is from genome assembly GCA_029747655.1 of Ensete ventricosum. Classification (NCBI taxonomy): domain Eukaryota; kingdom Viridiplantae; phylum Streptophyta; class Magnoliopsida; order Zingiberales; family Musaceae; genus Ensete; species Ensete ventricosum. Next base: position 1,611,299 of record JAQQAF010000002.1, on the reverse strand, counting down.
GCACCATTGTGTACGTGAAAGCCATACGTGCACACGTACACTGGAAACGGATGTCTCCTGCCATGGCCTGTCGCGGGGCATAACGTACATAAACAATGGCCGTCTGACGCAGAGGATAACGAAAGCCCGGGCAAAGCTCTTCATACTATAATGGCGATCCTTGGATGTTTCAGAAACCGCAGGTTGAATCTAGCAGTACAATTCCTTTCTCTCCTTCATGATACAAGTCGAAGCTTAAAGTAAGTATTCAGGTAACACGGAGGCAAGATTTAGGTTGTCTTCTACCTTCGAAGGATGCAGTTTGGATGCATTAGGTAAAAGTCTTCATCTTCTTCACCATGACCAGATTAAAATATTTTCTTCTAGGGTTACCGATCACATAGTCCAAATGAAACCTCGGGACTTCTGACACTCGTGCTGCTACCATCGACCGGCAGAAGAGTCACGAAGAAGAATGAGATCCAAAATCCTTCACCGGCAAGAACAATCGATCGATGCAAAGTACTATAACTCGTAGGACTGCTGCGTGGAATCCAATCCTTTTGTACACGAACCAAACTCAACCAAGAAAGGAGGAATTTAAAGTGGCTTTTCGTTGCTCAAAAGAAAACATTAAGAAAGAAACTTGTCTTCCAGGCACTTCCTTTATATTTCGGAAACATATGCTTACTGGAGAATAGTTCTTCTTGGCTTTGCCAAGACAGTTTGATCATATATGCAATAATCTAATGAACCTGGTTGCTTTTTGGGTGGCCTACTCGGCATACTCTAACCTCACTTGCAGTTCTGTATGATGATATAGAACATGGGTGTCCCAAGTTTGCCAACTCCATTCTTTTCCTCGAGCTTAGATCAGATGCTTGTTTGCTGTCCATATTCTTTGTCTGCATCGATTAAACAAACGACCATTCTGAACTGCGACAAGACTTCTCTTTGTTGCTGAGAAGTAAAAGCTACAGGCAAACCATATAGAATCATCAGTGGTGATGTATATGGATGAAGCATCATCTTCCAGTCACCACTTCTCCCCTTTCCCCGTGTCATATATAATAAATAGTTGATGAAGCACATCTGACCGAGATTGATGCAAACAACCTTTTGGCTAATTGTCGGAAGTCGAACTCTGATGCATAATATATATGCCAAAAGTGATTGCTGTAGTAGCTACACAGCCATATCCCTGGATCATGAGTAATCAATCCTTCGGGGATGGAATTGTCGAGTGGATTAACAAGAACAATTTAAATGAAAGCTTGATATGTTCTTAATGTTTCCTTAAAAGTCTTTTTTCTCCGGGAATAAGGCAAGCTCGGTTGCCATGTTCCACAGTGCAAGCACTCTTCTCTTCTCTCGAAGCGTGCCCCCCGGAAGCCGAACCGAGGGGGTTCTTCTTGCTCGGTGTCTCTCGACGACGACCCATCTCCTCCCAGCTTGAAAGATTTCCTGCGCGGAGGAAAAGAATGGAGGTGTGGGGATGATGTGATGGGAGATGTGTTGGGGTGCACAGGAAAGCCGCGTCTCGTGTCAAAGCCACAGACATCATCTCGCAGTCGTATCCTGTCGACGAAGAACATGGAATGAGCGAGTGGGTTTTACGTCTGCCCCTCCTTTACAGATCAAATGGATGCATCCGAGAAAGGATGCTGCTGGGTCGATCGACCTTTGACTGGGAGACGATGGATGGATTTGCCACTTAGCTTTTGCCTCGTAGGGGTTTGGGAAATGGGGGGTGGCGTGTTTCCACCATGCCGACGCCGGTTGCTGCTGAAACCTGGACATGTTTCCGAGGCCAACGCTGTGTTGCCTCTTTTGCATGACAGACGTGACTCTCTCTCTCTCTCTCTCTCTCTCTGCGTATATAATTGCTTCCTAAACCCTAATTGTAGTATGTTAGATGCTGCATAGATAATAGAAAACCACTCTCTTTTTGTTTCTCTCTCTCTCTCTTACGGCATTCGAACAAGCTGTAGGTCACAAGTAGCACAACTCCATTAGCAGAAGAAATAAAGGGTTTAATGCAGCGAGGAAAGGAAGAACAAGTCCCGCGGTTCACATTGGCAAGAAGGCATGCAGACAGGAATTGAAGCAATGTAATTATTTACTTACGTACGTCAATAAATCGATCGACCAAACTCCGTGCTTTTTAGTCCAACTTTGTTGTTGTAGCGGCGCCATAAAGCAACTCTTTTTTTTTTTTTTTTTTTGTGTCTCTTTTGCACACAAGTGAGTGAGAGAATGGTTTGCAGGTGCATGGTGAATCAGAAAGCACCACTAGCTTTTCATCATGGGAATCAAATGGGAAGGTGTGCATGCATCCTTGATGACCATTTTGCATCATATCTCCACAATAACATTAAATTCTGAATACTTTTTTTACTATCTTCTATCTATCTATTGCAAGTGTACATCCGACATTATATATCAACAAACCCTCTTCTCGTTCCCCATGTTATGATGTATCTTTATTACAATTTGTTGTTGTATTTTGTTTCGTAGATGTGGAGTCCGCACGTCACGGTTCGGCCCACGTGCATAGGATCGTTCGAGCTAGATATGAGGACCTAGGAAGGCTTGATTTCGAAGCCTGGCTTCAATACGTCATGACACCTTGGGTCGGGAAGTCAGCTGGGTTAGCTTTGAGCCCTCGTCGGGACTTGTAAGGAAGCTCTCGTCAGGGTGGTATGTACCCCACGTGATCCCTCCGATGACTAAGTTAGCTATCGAGAAATAAAATTAAAAGTTTATATGGTGTAGTCGTTGGTCCCTTTCTAATGGCTATAGTAAAGATATTTAGATATGCGAGTATGGCTTTGCATGGGCCAATGACCTCGTTGATTCCTGGGACCTCATTCGATGAGACTATCGACCTATCAATACAACTCATGAACAGGCGACGTTGCATGATGGGCTACCTGCACCTGCCGAGGTAGCTCAGGAGTCCTGAGGTGCCGTCGTGGCTGTCGAGTTAACATAGCCAGGCTGACGTTATCAGATCGGGCCGATGGGTCCAATATTTACCCTCTCACAATTATAGATTACTGATGATGATGATAACAAATTGAAATGTTTTGGGCTAGAAATATTGAGAATTCAACAAATCTATCCACATGAAAACAAGATCTATATCTAGGAAGATGTATATATGTTGTATATGCTGCTGCACCTACTGATGTTGGATCATTTTACTATCCACAAATACCATTAATGACCTGATTGTTACATAAAAAAGCTTTCTGTTAGTTCAATTTTGACTCTCTCTCATGCTCATTACCAGCTGTTGCACATTGATGAAAAAAAAGCATTACACATGATGTTCAAATCACAGATCTAGATATATTCTGTTCTCAGGAGCAAAGTTAGATGATGAGTTGGGATGTTTCAAGAATTCTGGGATGAGGGGAACATGTACTACTTGACCTGAGATAGTTCATAGAAAATGAAGGAGTCTGGCATGATTGATCACTCATGCCACAAGATATGAACATGTTCTTCACTCATCAGTGATGGAGGTGAAGACAGTGACCATTGATGCATAATTCCAACAGTAATCACCACCAAGAAGTAAATGGAAACACAATGGACTAAAACTGCATCCATAACAAGCCATCGACCACTATGTGATAAAAAATGCTCAAATGCCCCTTTTGCACATAGTGGTGGGTAGATGCACCTGATTCAGCACTAGAGACCCTATTCTCTCACATTTTACCATGGAAGAGGCCAAATGTTTCTATACAATCACAACTCTACTACAATGATTGCAAATATAATTTGCCAACTCAAGCATAAGAGAGGGTAGCTTCTTTTTACCTTTTTTTTTCTTTTTTTTCTGAAGATTAACCGGAAGTAGGCAGGCTTCACCCTTTTTCTACTTATGATCTGTAAACATGAGAACAGAGGAATCAGCGTTAAACGTTATACAGAGTCTCTCCACCCAAATCATCATGAAAAGAAACAGATAAAACAACCCTTGAGCAGAAGACTCAGCTCGGTGCAACCGGATTAAACAATCAACTCACTGCAGCTAGACAAGCTTGCGAAGAGAAAGCAATTTCGGTAATCATAATGCACCACAGGGTAGTAGAGATGTGATTAGAATGTTTATATCCAGTCTGTGATATGATCCTAATTCTCATTTCTTTTTTTAAAAAAAAGAAACTGTTAAACAAATACACACATGACAAAGATATATATCACTTTGGGTATGTGACCAGCTTGCAACCAGCAAGAAACACTGACCAGCAGCTGAAAGAATACACTAATATACAAACAAAAAGGAGAAGCAAAAGAAAATTTTGAAGAACAAAACATCACCCTGTGAACCCTGGGTGGGTTTGTGAGAATGTGCTCATAGAAATTTCCGTACCAGTGAAATCATTAAAATTACCAAACTTTTCTAGTTCTCTAGAAATTTGAATATCATTAGGCATGAAGTACTCGGTCAAAGCCTTCATTGTGAACCGGGGAATCATTCCCGCTGCAAAGATGCCAAGCAAGCATAACCAAAACAATCCGGTCTTCATTGTATGATAGATGGCCCTGACATAAAAAACAAATTGTGTCAGCAAATTTGTTCCAAGTAATCACAGAAGCAACCTAATCGTCATTAGGTGCACATGGAAGTGCTTCCTATGGACGATCGATCCTCTGGTACATTGAATCTGATGGTGACAATATCCTAATGAAAGAGCACTTCGACAACAAGCATTTAATCATCAGAACGATTGTTATTCTTAAATTCTAACCTATAACAGCTTAGAAGGCTTGTACTGCCACAAAGTGGCAGCTGAACAGGATCCACAAATAAAAGGACAAAAATGCTTGTAAAAGAGGATTACCAGTAACCAGGTAAGAACCATATGGAGTCGATCAAGATGACGCACATCACAGCTACAGCTATGGAACCCCAGATAGATAAATGAGTGATCCAGTTCCAGCGGAACACATCCATGGCCAAGTGAATGTTTACTAGAGTGACCACTGCAAGAGTCCACAAATCTCCTAAGCTGGATCCGTCAACAGTGGTGTCTCTGTATGCCAGGTAAGGGATGAAGAAAACAACGAGGCTTTGCCAAATTGCATCCATCATTGTAAGGATAAACAAGCTCAGGTTGTATCTTTCCTCTCTTTGTCCAGCTCCATACAACCTTGGGTACTTTAGCAGTGTTCTCCTGCTAAGATCCTTGTCAAGAATTCCAACTACTACTGTAGGCAGAGCAGTGTAGAGGACAGAATACAATACACTGCTCCATTCAGTGATTGCAGTTGTCAAGGTATAAGCCGTATACAGTACATACCTGCATAAAGACACAAAATTAGATTTTCTAAGAACAAGGGATAGAAACAAACACCCATAAAGAAAGTACTTATGAGAAAATGAGAGGTCAACAACAATTTAACATATAGAATTTCAGATCACATTCTATCAGTCAATCTTACATTATTGGCCATCTCAATTCATAGGAAGACAAAATTAAAATTATATATCATTTAAAGTTAATAAGAAGACAATATTCATGCAGACCTTGTAGAGGAACTCTGCTGCGGACAAAAATCTTCACATGGAATTCAGTCTGACATGTACTGTGCAATATAATCTCAAGAGTATATTACAATCCCAGATCATCACTGGCACTTAGGAGCATGCATGTTGAGAACAAATGAAAAGGGAATAAAAAATTTGCAGTATGAGACCTGACACAAACAATGAAGATAAATAAAGCAAAAAAGAATGAAAATAGACCCTCTTTTTACGTTCATGTGCCAAAGTTATGATGCTTTAATTGTATGTTCTACACACCCAACTAAAGATTTAATACCAGTGAAGCCTGGCTAGTGCATACCACAGACTCCATTGTACCGACACATGAAACAATATATTTATGGCATCATGTCCTTCCAACATCATAATGGTTCTCTCAAGGCTGCTGCAGTAATTGCACAAGGCAGAAACAGCAATAGAATCATCTTTAGGAAGGGAAATAATGATTTACTTGCCTAGAGCCAAAATGAGTTAGAGACTCTCCAGTCCAGTTCATCACAACAAGCAGCTGCTTTGGCCACTTAAACTTCCATACGAACCATAATCATGCAGCTGTTCCATATGATTTTCACTAGACAGAACTTTCATTTTCTCTTGGATAATCAAAAACTTGGTTTCTCTTGGACCAGTGTATAACTGGTTCAATATGACAAAACTTTCCCTGCTAATTATTTCCAGCAAACACTTGATGATCAAGCAACAAAGGATGATATCTCAGTACAAATCAAAATCTCCTCAATTTACCTGGCCAGATAATCACCAAAACCCAATATTTTATCTCCTGTCGGTTTGTCAATGGATGAACTTGTTTATCTCATTGGTCCTTAATAGTTGCTAAGTTATTTTGCAAACACCTTCCTGATTAAATATGATAGTGATCTAAAAGGTAACTACCAACCTCTTCCTATCTCCAACTGCATGTATATTAATTAGACTAAAGTACCACAAAATCTAAAATACTTACTTTCATGTTTCCCATATGCCAAAATTCGAGATTTTTATCACAAGATTCACTTAAGGCTTCACCAACATGCGACGATTACACCATTACTATGTAGTTTACATATCATTCATCATACAGATATACAATCAGCTCAGTTGAAGTGAAAAACATCACTTCAGAAATGGCACTTGATGATACATAAAATTTAATGTACATTTCCTGTGAATCAAGGATTGTCATACCAGTCTGTACCGACGCACCAAGCTCAGCTCGGTATATTACGGTACCCAGTACCGAGCGGTACGCACATGGCATATCGCTCGGTATAACATAATATAATATAATATAATAAGTTAAAAATAAAAAATGGGCGACGTCGCCTCGTTCTCCCCACGTGGGGAGAAGAAACAGTCCACCAGCAAAGAAATTGCCCGCGGGCAACGGATTGCGCGGGCGAAGAGGACTCCAGGAATTTTTTCTCCCTCTTCTTCTTCTCTCTCTTCTTCTATCTCCCTCCCTCGACTGATACCGTCTGAAATCGGCTGGCAACGGTTGAAATCGATCGTTACCGCCCAACAACGGCCGACGATGGTCGAAATCGACCGATAACGGCCGACGATGGTCGAAATCGACCGATAACGGCCGACAACGGTCGAAATTGACCGTTACCGGTCGATTTCGCATGGTAACGGGCGAAAACAGCCGCTACCTGGCGGTACCACCAGGTAGCGGGCGATCCGTGTACCGGTCAGCTAGCGGACCGATACATACTGCCCGGTATGGAAAACCTTGCTATGAATAGTAAATAATTCTGAACTAGGTTGTAGAAAACTGGTAACAGATATAGATGGACATCATAAAATAAAATAAGTCCTTTTTATTGTTGTTCATAACTTCCAGCATCCAATCAATGATTTCTCAGTGACCTGCCAGGGGAAGCATGTACTAGGATGATAAAGAAATAATAAATTAAATGCTACATGAAATTCTAAAAGGGAAAAATAATTACCAAAGAAAATTCAAGTTTGAGCAAAACCAAGCTAAGTACAAGTGTTTCAGGGTGGTATGTGGTCAAAAGATGTGCAAATAAAAACTCAAAAGACATTTCTCATTTTGTTTAGCGCTGAGGAGAATGCTTACCAGAACATTATGAAGACAAACATGGCATTCCTGTAGAAGTTGTATAAGATCATATAGGCTATTCTTTGGTAATTCCAATGGCCATGAACCAATAAAAGGGGCAGTAAGAATCTGAACTGTCCCATGGCAAAATCTGAGGCCATTACTGCTTGTCTTCCCTCTTGACCACTTATGCCAATCCCAACATCAGCCATTTGGATCATTGACACATCATTTGCACCTGAATGCATATTCTTATACACTTCAGTTCATGATGAAAAAACTGATACTTATTATGGTCCAGCACATTATCAATAAAATACAGAAAAGGCAGAATCAACAAGTCAAATTTAGCAATGTCTACCATCTCCAATGGCTAGGGTCATATCCTCTGTTCTCTTTTTTATAAGAGCAACTATTCCAGCCTTTTGCAATGGAGCGACACGGCAGCACAATACTACATCACAAACCGTGGCTATTTTGAAAAGCTGCACAGCCAAGCAAGTAAGAGTAGGATAACATGAGCCTTTAAGCCAAAGGAACCAAAAATTGCTAACTACACGTTAACCGCATCCATGAAAACATACCTTTTCTTCTAATTCTGTCTCCAGAATGTGCACAAGGCTGGTACCATCAATGATCAAAGCCAGAGGAACCCTGGCAGATCCAGTACCTGTAACAGTATTTTGAGCCCTAGAAGATATTGCGACAAATTTGCTAGATATGGCAATTGCATCTTCTAAACTTTTTCTACATGCTGCTTCAGAATTGTTGTTTATCACAATATGAGTCATTTCACTTGTTAGCAGCTTACAAGAATAGCCAATGGAAATTGCAGTTTCTTGCTTGTCCCCTGTCAAAACCCACACTCTGAGGCCCGCTTGCCTCAGGGATTTTATGGCTTCTGGTACGCCTTGCTGTAGCTTATCTTCAATCCCAGAGGCTCCCAATATTTGGAGGTTGTTCTCAACACTAGATGCAACTGCTCGTAGTAAGCTTCCCCTGCCATACAATGCTGTACTTGCTTTCTCATAGGCAGAGTGCCATACCTCAAAATCATTTCTACTCAACTCCCGCATTCCAACAACCAGTGTCCTCAAACCCATTGATGAATAGGCATGAAGATTAGTCTCCGTCGCACGAATGATATCCAAATCTATGGATTTTTCCAGAACTCCAAACATTGAACTGTCTGCACCTTTCACAAATAGTCTCACTGTCCTATCAGGGCAACCGATAATTACTGACATTCTCTTCCGGTCACTATCAAATTCATGAAGGCCCAAAACATTAAACCTGCAAATTCCATGAGTACAAGTGAATATGTCTCTACAACATATATGAGCTACTGGTAATTAAAGGTTTAAAGATAATGAGGTAACAAGCACTAGGACCAGTGAAGTTGACTATCCTGCTAAACCCAACAGATAGTCAACAAGGACGAAACCCACTCTACTAATTGGTATATTGTGATTAACTAAAATCAACACAAATACTATTAGCAATTACACATAACAGAAGGAAACTTGTCATTCCATTGATAAACCAAAAACCAAATTGGCATACTACATATGCATTAGGATAAAATCACCTAAAGGCAACTATCACAAACATTATAATTAGAACACCTGATAACAGGTGCTCATGCAACAAGCAGTAAACCCTGCTGCAGCTAATGTCAATTATTAGAATTGCATAAGGCCTATGTAAGGTAACATTTCACAATGCCATGTGCAGTACTGCATTGGCATGTTATAGCACACCCTAGCATGCATAACACGCAGTCACCTCTGTCAGTGATACGACAGATATAAGGATATTTAGCTGGTTTAATGTTTATTTTTTTCTGACAGAAGCATTAGCAACCATGATTGCAGTAACTATCTCTGGTTGATGGATATGTCCACATCGTTTAGAGATTCTTAATGAATATAAGTGAAAGAAAGATCCGCAGTGCATAAGAAAATACAGTAGCCTCTAACTTGACAACACCTACCACCCAAAATTCCCAATACGATTAATGGGGAATGAATACTGCAACCATTTATATCATTGTGTCATGTACAAACTAAATAACATGGACTATCATTTTAATCAGGCAAGCAAAGAAGAGAACTCCACCTTTGCCTATCCCCCAGAACGTCAATGACTATGTGCCCAGAGGTCCGTTCTATAAGCACATACCCATAAGCTGCAGCAGCATAAACCAATGCCTGTTCATCGGGAGACTCACCCTGATAATCAATTAACTTCTGTTTAGGATCTGGAGTCCCAACAATAAGAGGCACAATAGTATTGCAAGCGGCCAGAGCAAGGAAGAAATCGCGAGCATGCTTCCCTTCCTGTGTCTCACCTTCACTTCTCAATAGCCTCACCAGCTTAGGGTCGGTCTTAACTAGCATCTTTGGCCTCCAAAACTGGTCGCCAACTATTATGTAGTTCAATAGAAGAACAAGTAAAATTCAGCATGTACATCAACTACCAAACCATTATAAGAGAAATGCAGTAAACTCAACACTACCTACGACATAATACACATCGCTACCATTTGGGGATGGATCTTTCCCTTCACTGTAATCAATTCCACGAATGCTTGCACATTGGAACACCATCTTGTTCTCCGTCAAAGTTCCCGTCTTGTCAGAGAACACATACCTTATTTGCCCAAGATCCTCATTGATATTCAAAGCCCTACACTGGAACCTCGAGCTCGAGCTCTCATCATACAAATTATTGTCCCGAATCATGAAGTATGCCTGACCAAGCCTAACTAGCTCCATCGAGATGTAGAGGGAAATGGGAATCATGATCTGGAACACGATAACCGCCATGAGGAAAACGAAGAACACCTGCATGGCAATCCCATAGTAATTGTAGTACTTCTCGTCACCACCAGAGTAGTCCCGCTTCCTGAAGTACTGTGAGAGCTCCAGCTCGTCCCTGTGAATCGCCAGCCAGATCCCGTTACAGATGGACACGGCTGAGCAGAGGGTGATGAGGATTGCGGACAGCAGCAGCGTCTCCCTGTTCATGTGGGTCTCCAGCCGGCTCCTCTTGGAGGTCGCCCCTGAGCTGTTGAGCATGACCTTGGTCTCGATCCCGGTGTAGACGGCAACACCAATTGCCCACGCTGTGTTCTTGAGCTCGCAGCCACGGAGGATGATGTTGGACGCCCCGAGGGAGACCCTCTTCCCGTCGACCTCCAGGTTGGCGTGGAATCCGTAAATGTTGCGGTTTGGGGTCTCGCAGCGGATGACGGTGGTGACGCTGCCGGCTATAATGCTGGGGAGACGAGACATGGTCTCCTGCTTGGCGTAGCGGGTCTTGAGGTTGGACTCGCCATCGAGGTTGATGGTCTGGACATAGGCAACGCCAGTGGGGTCGCTCGTGGCCAGGAGTACCATGTCGCAGGGGATGGACTGGTCAGCGAGCACCTTGATGACCTCGCCGACGCGGAGGTCCTTCCAGCGGCGGGGCCGGAACTGGCCAGAGCCGGCGGGGTCGAGGATGGCGGCGGCGCGGCCATTCTCGGCGCGGTCGGAGCGGTGGCGGCGCCAGTCCTCGTAGGCGTCCTTGACGGCAGTGACAAGGAGGACGAAGGCAAGAGGGAGGACGGAGGCGCCGCGGCCGAACACCGCGAGCTGAGGTAGCTGGTTGAGGACAGCGATGGCGAGAAAGTAGACGTAGGCGAGGCGGCGGAACTGCTCGAAGAGGTTACGGGGGATAAAAGTGAGAAAGGAGTACTTGGCAGTGCGGACGGCGTTACCGGGGAGGACGAGGCGGGGGTCAGTGCCACCGGGGTCGCCGACAAACACGATGCGGGCGTCGGCGTCGGCAAGCTCCTTCAGGGAGGCGCCGAGCCGGTCAGCCTCCGCGCGGGATCCGTGCGGAGGGTCTACGGCGGCGGATGCGGCGGCGGTTGCGGAGGCGGAGAGGGAGATCAGGTCGGGGCGGACGGGCGGGTCGGCGATGGGTCTGAGCAGATCGCCAAACGTAGTCCGCTCCCCATCGGCCATTCTCTCTCTCTCTCTCTGCGCCTTGCGTTGTTCAAGGAGGGAGAGGGGGGGGATTTGGGTGTTAGAGAAGTTGGATTGGGATCATCGCTCGAGGATTTGGGGAAAGCGAGCGAGCGAGGGAGGGAGAAGGAAGGAGGGGGGAGAGAGAGAGGGAACAAAGAGGCAATGGGGGTCAACAGCTCGCGTATCCTTTGGAGTTGGGGGAGTTTTGGGTGGGATTAATCTTACAGACGTGACGACGGGCATTAATTATTGGCTCGAGTTGGGAATAATAATAATAATATATATTGATTGGGAATGTGTTGGTTGTATTCGATGCCTCCTATGACTTATGTTCGAATTAATAATATCCTCGTTAATAAAGAAAACTCGAATTTTTCTGAAAAAATATCTCTTTTCTTGGGTTTTTCAAGGAGATGTTTTTTTCGTTTCTCCAAAAAAAAAAAGAAAATCTTCTATTTATGGTAATTTTAGAACTGTTTAAAGTTGACTACATATTTCTTAGCTACTATTATCATCTTGGTCCTTTCAATTTTTAAAAATTATATCGATATCCTTATAATTATAAAAATAAAATATATAGGCTCATTTATCTTGGCAATATCATTTTTACTAATGAAAATATAAAAATAAGAGATAAAAATATAATTTTAATATTTTGTGACGAACGACGTCGATGGTGACGGATAATGGTGTTGTTGTTGTCAACACCGACATAATTGTCTGGCCACCTCCGATGATGATAAGGATCGCTCTCACTGTGAAGTTACTTGCCTCCACGAGAAACATGCTGCTTTGCAACCGTGTCAACATTGACTCAGTTGTCACTTAGCAACTACGTTGGTGTCGACATAGATGGTGGTGGTCGTCGTAGTGTCTACAATGAAAATGGTAACTGTTGATCCGTTGGGCGGATCCCAACCTCGACAAAAACCTGGTGTCGCTGGAGCTCCTATCACACCCTATGCTATCGCATTAGTTCTGGCACCACCTCTCGCCAAGTGGCCATTTTGTCACTCTGCATCGGCGTCGACACAGTTGTCGAGCGGTGAAAGGACTACTTAGCATCTACATCAACGTCGACGTAGATGTAGAGTAGTGTTGCTCAGCAACTACATCGACGCCAATGCAAATGTGTCATATGTTGTCTAAGTCGAGTTGATGACCGAGGAAACCCAATAACCCGATCTAAGGGAGATAGAACCGGTCGATGATGGACGTCGCCCTCTGTGGCGTAGCATCGGGCACTAACTAGAGCTCGTCCATGTCGTCGTTATCATGCGGGAGACCATTAGAGCAAAGGGTGAGCATGGCTATGAACGGGTCAAGGGAGGCGGCGAGATGATTCTTGCACATGGTGAAGAGTTCTGAGTGGGAGCAAACCGGGGGAGGGACGGGGAGGAGGGGGGTGAGCAGAAACATCTGTTACTACGGCGAGGTGGGATGTGAATATGGGGATTCTGAGACATTGCTTCCAGGAGAATGGGACGACAAAGGAGTAGGGGATGGGGAGTGGCCACCACCATTTGCTCGACATCGACACAAAGGCAGAGCGGCACGAGGAGGGAGGTGATGAGATCGATGGCAGGCTCCTCATGGAGGCACGTGGCGTCATAGTGAGAAAGGATCTTAACGTCATCGGGGATGGTTAGGCAATTGCGTCGGCATCGATGCCAGTGGTATCGTTGTCAACCACAACCTATGTCGTCCACCATCAAATATTAAAATTAACATTTTGCTCTTTATTTTCATTTTTTAAGTCGATAAAATTAATATCGTTAAGGTAAACAAACCTAGATGTTTGAATTTCGTAACTATAAAAATATCAATATAATTTTTTAAAGTATAGAGATCGAGACGTTAAGAGTAGCTAACTACATTGGATAATATGTAATTAGCCTACACCTTATAGATTGATTCAAAGAAATTTATAAATTATAATACTTTGAATATATTTATAATATTTTTTTTATAATTTCACTAACATATTGCAAGTCAAATAAAAAATATCAGAATTGATATAAATTGACTCAAAGTTTAATTGAAACCAATTTATTAAAAAATAGGATTTCAAATAAATATTTTTTAATTTCATTAATTAAATAGCTATTGTTCTAGAGAACTATACATGCAAGTTATCGTACAAGAAATAACACAGTGAAAGGAAAAAGAATTAATAACAATTTAGATAATGGTTTAGGAATACTAGTAATCAAATAAGTACACATTTTAAATAAAAGGGATAGGCTTTTATGGAGGGAGAGCATATGATTATGAAAGGGGTTGAAAAAATGGATAATTTAGTGACCACTAATATAGTGAATAAAAAACATTGTAAGATCAGTGTCAAACAGTTTCTTATTAAGATATCTTTTTATCAACATATTTTAGTAGAAAATTTAGTGACCACTAATATAGTGATCAGAAAACTTTGTAATATCAATGTCAAAGAGTTGATAGCCAAAAATAACATATTTTAAATCGATGTGATGATATTTGATAGTATACAATCCCAGATGGATGACCATATCTATAACAGATTTGCTCTGATTAAAATAAAATTTTACACTTTCTAGACAATATTTTTTGTATTCTAAAAATTCAATAGCAATAAAAGAATGAATCTTAAAGCAATAACAGAGTGAATCTTAATAGCTAATTCAGTGTAAGGAACTACACATTTCATGTGCTTATAAAGTGTAAGGAAATAGCATGCAAAGACTAGTAATCAATTTGATATATGCAAAGACCTCTTTCTCTTAATTACCCTATCTATGAGCTTTGCATATTTTTTAACACCCTTCAAAGAGTATTTAGTGACAAACAATAGTTATCAAATCCTCACTAATAACGATCAGTTCTATCAATGAAAGTTTTTTATTTTATTATTTAATAGAATGATAGTTGACAACATAGATGATGTAAATATACTCGGTGGTGATGACTAAATAGAAAAATGGACAAATTTTACTTTGAGCCTAAAACTTAAAATTATATAAAACTATGCTCGTTAAAGCTGAAACACAACATTAAATATCCTTTTTCTTTATCTAGAGGAAATCATAGTACTAACAAAGATTAACATAATTCGATTAACCCCACACCGAATTCAAAGGCGCTCACAAGTTAAAATAAGATTGACGGATCAATGTTTGACTACTTAATAATAATTGAGGAAACTAATTTGATGTCGCAAGTGCGTTATAGGTAAAGTAGGATTAAAGACGTAGCAAGTTAAAGAGATGAAACGTCTACAAAAAGCTTTAACAACAATGGGGAAGGAATAAGTGAAATAGAATGTTTCAAGATATTTATAGAAGAGGTGGTTAATATAATATCAATATCCTTTTTTATATTTCATTCATGCCTTAGGCAATATATAAAGGACTATCAATAGGTTTGATAGCCCATTTTGATTTAATTTTGTGGCCCATTCAATCTTATATATATATATATATATATATATATATTCCTTTCTTGCTCACATTAGATAGCTAGCATTTCCAACTGCAACTTTTGGTCCAATTCAAGCTTTATGTATACATATTATATCATAAATTAATTATATGTACATATATGCTATGATGGAAAGCCTTATTATGCATGAAAAACTAATTCAACTCCTTTCTTTTAACTAGTTCATTGCTTCTTCTTCTTTTTTCTACTTTTTCCTTTTTGTAATCTATTATTTTTTTGAATTTAAATTTCACTCATTCTACATCATCAACAATTTGTCAAATTATGATGTTCTTATTTATACTAATTAATATTAATTTTAGGTTACATCTGTTTCACATTGTTAGGACCAAATCTATATACATAATGACATATTTTAACTTAAATTTAATCCAAAATTTTAGATAAAAATTTATTGGACTATGTAACCATGTTTAGGCTCCTTAAGTCTATTAGGAAGCCCAATAAGGGCCCAAAATGGAGATAGTTGACGTTTATGAATCCAAACTAGATCTTGATTCGACGTCATTGGATCTAATTTGATGGATGGATGACTTGATTGAATCTAATTTGACGTGGGACATAAATCTAACACATCGATCACGTCTGTAATCCAGCAAAGAAAGATCCATGGAACCTAACCCTACCTATCAATAAGATTTCATGGTACGTGAATCATGGGATCGTCGCATCTGTCACGACTTTTGGCGCATCTGTTCATCGGCACGTTCTTTGAGGCAGTGGAAAGGGTGTGGAGATCGGCAGAGTAGCCCGGTGCAGGAAACTTGATATCTCTTCTCTTTTGGGCTCCATTTGTCCCGTCGGCATCACTAGTATCTGGAATGAGATAGGACAAAACCCTGATTGCTGTGTTGAGAAAGATACAGAATCGCACCCGATCGATGGGTCTCATCACTTTTATTGCATCTCATGGAATCCATCCGAACGACTCGGATAGCGCTCCGACTACGGCTACGCTTTGGGTCCCATAGGTCAATCATTATGGTTTTTTTTTTTTTTTTTTTACGTGCTTTTATTGTTTTTAATTATCTGTCAATTTTCGTTTATTAGTCGAAAAAAATTGGGTAACTTGATGTTGAGTTTATGTTGTGTGATCTCGTATTCTTCATTTATATTTTTATTTATGAGTAATTAATTTTTTCTATATAATATTTTCGAAGAAGATTGTATCATTATTATATAAAGAGATAAATTACTAAAATATATGTGATAAGTTTGATATGACACGTTATCATGGATAAAAATACAAATAAAGTGTTTGATGCAATGTTCATGTTTATTCGTATTTTTTTATTTTTATACATGCTTTGTACAATAAGTAACGGACTTGTAGTAAGCTTGATGACCCTCGTTTGGTTAGTTTTGACTTGTAAATGAGAGTCGTGTCGTGTGAAAATTTTGATATGTAATGTTCATGGTTGTAATTTGTATCGGCTATATAAATTGTTTGCTTATGAAATATTTTCTCTAATCTGTTTTCTCTTTTGTAGGTATTAAGGAACCATAAGAGATTTCGGAGAGGCTGACATTTACGGACGGACACGCAAGGGTGCCACACGATTTAGACAAAATCAACTAAGTTCTTGATAACATGGACGATCATTGATACATCATCTCATCTAATCGAAACAAGATAGTCATATGGTCAACACTCGATTTCATTCAATTGACTCGTCATGATGGGATTCATCGACCCAAAAAGATCGACGATATGGTACCAACAAGGGCATAGATCTGACTCCGTGGGATTGATTACATAGTACTAATCGATAAGTAGTTACTTAATTAGTGGGAGGACATGACCACAATCTAAAACTAATGGTTGCACTATATATATAAAAAAAAAAGATCACTCTTTTGACCGAATATATTGACTGAATCATTCAAATTCATATTAATCTAAATATTAGAAGAATCTTAGGGGGTATGTGTCTAATATAGTGTTTTTTCTAAATAAGATATATTTTTTAAAAGTCAAATCCCTTCGTTAATGGATAATTTTAATAGTGAGCATACTTTGAAAGTGAGCATTGATTAGCTCCAAAGAAGCATCACGGGTAGGACGATCAAAATATACCATCACATCACAAAAATGTTTCGGAAGAGAAGGAGGAGGAGGATGGGGGGAGATCAAACACGAGAAGTCTGGTTGAAGTAGGTAGATATTGGGGATCCGTGTATCCCAAGAGAAAAAAGAAAAAAAGAAGAAGAAGAAGAAGAACTCTCGGCCGCGGGATGTTTGACGGGAGAAGAAGGGGTTGTTGGTTGCCTGCCAATGGCGATGATTACAATCTCCAACAACACCAACTCGTGGACAAAAAGGAAAGAGAGAGAAAAAGGAGAATGCCTCACGAGACAAAGTGAAGCATGATTGATTGATGAAGGGGAACGGAAGAAGAGCGCGCGTGTGTGGAAAATGTTGAGGATGGGGTGGACGTCGTCTCCAGATGCATTTAACGAAGCTAATAATCCAAATGGGAGTGGCTGGGTTGCATGCATGATCTCTTCTTCCTCGTCTCTCTAGTGATGTTTTTGTTTGAGTTGGAGGTTTGAAGGTCTGACATGAGAGAGAGAGAGAGAGAGAGAGAGAGAGAGAGAGAGGAGATGAATGGAGACGTGACTCCACCAAGACGAGGAAGTCTCACCTTGTCTCGTCACAAGCATCGACATCTCATGGACTGTACACGACGAAAGATGAAGGGAAGATTTTGAGTAGGGATGGAGGAGGACCCAACATAATAGATCATGTTGCAGTAGGTAAACGCGAAGACGCGTTAGGCCGAAAGCTAAGTGAGGAAGAGTGGGACGCCATGGGCGACTCGGAATTGAGTCCTGCTTTCTCTAGGCGTCTTCTTAGGATGTCGACTTTGCTGGGTTGAGTTCAAAGTTGGTGGCTTACTTTGTCTGTTGCAGTGGAGGATTTGGAAGCTCAGCTTCGAAGAAGCGTGTCTGCGTGTGTGTCTGTCTCTGTGTGTGTGTGTGTGCGAGAGAGCGAGAGAGAGAGAGAGAGAAAGAGAGAGAGAGCACTATATCATATAGGAGGAGCTCATCTGTCCTCTACGTATCTCTCTCATCTGCATGCACATTTTATCTTCATGTTTTCAGGTTCTGGCATGCACTCACGACCTAGTTGTGGAGAGAGAGAGAGAGAGAGAGAGGGAGAGAGAGAGAGAGAGAGATTTGAAGGACACCTTGGAAGGAAGAAATGTGGTTGAAATGGGGTCATATGGTGTACCTGTTTCAAAGATACTGAAGCTGATATATTTAAAGAGACTGGGTTTAATGCTCTATACTTTGGGTTTTTCTTGAATTGGAGGTGTGATGGGTTGAGAGAGAGAGAGAGAGAGAGAGAGAGAGAGAGAGAGAGAGAGAGAGGAGATGAATGTAGAGTTGCACTGCTTGAACAATGGCTGCCTTGCATGCATGTCACAGTCCTCAACTAATTGCCATTGGAGAATCCTTGAGACTTCCCATGTTTCATAAGCATAAGCTAAGCTACTTGAGCAAATTCTTGGCAATCGAAAAAAGAAGATAGATAGATAGATAGATAGATAGATAGATAAATGGTGAATCAAAGCTCACAAAAGATAAGAGAGAGAGAGAGAGAAGGGAAGAAGGGAAACAAGCAACTGTGCTGTCTCCCTGCCATATGCAGCTATTGACCCGAGTCAAGAGAGGTGATCACGTCGATTGCCATATATGCATACTAAATTATTAGAATACAGAAAAAATATATGGGGGATGGCATTTATTGAATGAAAGAAATATGATTACATTTTACTAAGAGAAATGGAAGTAGTTTGTGTTTGCTTCCTCCCCCCTCCCACCCCCCTTTTTTTTTCTTTTTTGGTTTTGTTATTGAATTTTGTGTTGATTTTTATCTTTAAAACTTGCATTACTTGGATTTCAAATTCAACACAAGTTGGAATACCAAATCATTGCCATTTTTTTTTAAGGTGAAGTACGATGGGTAATTTTCTAATTGTTAGGATTAGTACATATTTTTTTTAATAGAAAACTTAAATTATATTTAAATTACTACTCTTAATTATATTCAAATTCTTTAGATGATCATTCAAGTACAAAAGAAAAGTTCATAGTGAATTAAAATTTATCATTGTAAGTAAGATTTTATCTAATGAATCTATAATGAGCTGAGAAAATAATTATTTTAATGTATAGGCAAATAGGATTCAGATTTGAGTTTGAGTTAACACAAAAAAATAATAATTATGTAATAAAAAATATAGTTTTTTTTTTTTCATGGGCAATTGCAAGGAGTATTGAATCATGCAGACCATAATTTTTGGTTTACTATTTATGTATTGATATGTAAGATTTCATCCAATATTAATTAAGTTGATCCTTAAATCAGACTAATCTATCCCATATTCATGTTTGATTAAGAAAATAGGCAGTCAAGTTAGACTCCATATTTGGGTTTCAATTAAAGTATTCAAATTATCAATAAGTCTCAAATGTAGATTTGAATGAAATTTATATGTACCCAACCCATTATTATCTCTAAGTTGCACCCTATCAACAACAACAACAACAATAATAATAATAATAATAATAATAATAATAATAACAATAATAATAATATTAATAATAATATGCTTAATTTGCTTATAGATGTTCATAGAACTCAACAAAATAAGTTCATGAGACTTGGCAACATATAATTAGGACATTATGGGTATGTGGTTGATTACCTTCAAATGAGACATTTTGATCCTTATTTTGAGTCTTTCAATTATAGATACCTTAAATTGATTAGGCCAAAAATTAATTGGAAAAGAAAAGAGATCACTATTTACTAATGAAAAAGAGATAGATTAACTTAATCTCACTAATTACCATATCTATTTTGATCATCTTCTCTCTAATCTTATCTGTATTAGTAACAAAAAAAAAAATATCATAAATTAGTTAAGCATGCATACATGTTGAATCATATCTCTCTATTTCTTTTTTTTTCTTCTCAAAGTTGTAGAATCATGACATCATACTCGAAAAATATCTCAATTAGCCATAATTGAATAAAAGATCTCAATTAGGTAATAGAGGTCTGTTTCGCTTACCTAATCTTGTCTTATTGCACACCTTAATAATGACATTCTTCACATTTGGAATGACAACATATTGAATTCAGCTGGAAGTGGGACCAATTAAAGGTGAAGAAAAAATTTTAATTTCTTTGGAGGTAATAGGAACAGAAAAAAAAAAAAAAAAAAAAAAAAAGGAAGGAGGGAGGGAAGTTGACATGAACAACGACAACATCAAAGTGGAAGTATCACAATTTGATAGTTCAAGACAAATCCATGATGGTTTTAGATGCACCATGGAAGAACCAATGATGTCCTACACACCACTACTACACGAACTAAATGAGCGAGAAGAAGACGATGCAATCAAAGTCAATGTGTGCCATCGACCACTTCATGTGTGGCCCCGATGGTGACGGATGAAGAAGTTGTGCAAGAAATAAAAGGGATTAAATTAACATGACAAAGTGGTGCGATGGAGATGATTTGCTTTACCGTAAGTAATTGTAGCCAAAGAAAGATGTGCTCTTGACAACGTATGAGATTCTGGTCAGCAGTCAATTTTGACTCGAAAGGCAAATGCTTCGAGTTGGATTTGGTTCATTCGACGTGTGTAGAGAGAGAGAGAGAGAGAGAGAGAGAGAGGTTGACAAACACACAAAGTGGAAAGCTCGAACTAGACAATAGAATGATGTATTTGAAGTATGCTAGTGGGTTTTGAAGTATCTTTTTTGCATGCGATGAGTGATTTGAAATTTTAATTCCTTATTATTGACGATGGGTTTTCTTTGATAGCTATAGGTTTTGGATATTCTAATATTTCTAAAATCCATTTTTGGATAAGATTCATGACTTTTTTTTTCTAAGGTTTTCTTTTTTCATTTCAAGATGGCGATGAGATATTAATAAATTATAATTTTTTCTTAGATTTATCAAATAAATTAAGATTTTTTACTCGATAACTATTATTTTTTAGGCATCCAATTATAAGTACTATACTTTTTTCACCATCTCGACTTTCTGTCTCCACATCCAGAAAACTAATTTAGTTATCGAAGGGATCATGTCGGGCACACATCCTCCAACGAAGACCTTCTTACAGGACCTGACTGAGGACCCGAGCAAGCCCAGTGGGCTTCCTGACCTAAGGAGTTGCGATTAGATGATGCCCCGCACTTCGACTGAGCCACCACCAATTCTCCAATATAACTTGAACGATCTTACGCATGCGAGCCAAACCGTATCGTGCTATCCACGACAAAAAAACATCTAGCAACAATACATTAGAAAGATAGTTTAAGACCTGAGAAAGATAGTTTAAGCTGAATTCCGACAATTTTCACAGATTTTGACTTAGGTGACACGGGCTTTTTGATTGGAAATGATGTAGATAACTTTGTATTGTTGCAGAGGAAGGATAAGGAGGGGTCTGGACACCATACAAGAAGGAATAAAGCTTGTGGAGAATGAGTCTGAATTCTCACCAGATGGTACAATTATTGTCACAATATGTGGACCCCCCACTAACGCTTGATTAATTAATTTTCCAACAAATGTTAAGGTTTGGTTAAAATCCTTTCAGGAAATAAAAATTCATATATATATATATATATATATATATATATATATATATATATATATATATATATATATATATATATATATATATATATATATGACTTGATTGTCTCGACATGCTTAGATAACGAAAATTTCCTGTTTTCAGCGCTGATTGTGTTAGATATATTTCATTAATATAAATATTTATTTTTTTGGGGGAAAAGATGTAGTTACAGACAGAAATATATTTGTCAGGTAACAGTAATGCTAACAAACGAATAGATAAACGTGAGGTTTGATTTTTTGAAAAAAAAAGTTGGAATGGGCTTTGTTTTGTAAAGAAACTGGTGGAGGTTTTTTAGGTGATTAGTTTAAAAAAAAAAAAAAGGGATGAAACAAGCTTTTTGAAAAGAACCGTTAAGTGTATTTGTCCTCGTAAGAAAGGATAAGCATGAGGGCGGTGCAGCAGCAGCAAAGGCGTTAGTAGTAAGTAGTACAGCCACCAGTAATCCAAGTCGTAAGCAGATGGTGGATACTAAAAAGCATGATGGAAGAGGTGGCCGATTGCTTACTGTGCCGTTCACTCCTTGCGTTTTGTTTTTTTTTTTTTGATCGCCGGTGGCAGTCTTTTTTTTTTTTTGGGTGTGAAGCAGCGACAACAGTGGGGGATGTCACTGGTGAGTGCGACAGGGGCTGCTCTCCACGCATATAAAGCTGTGCGTGGGGGTGGTGGGAGATGAGAAGCTGCTCCGACTCCCACACCCACACCCACACCCACACCCACACGAGCGGTTCTTCTCTGAACCTGCCTGCCCATAGACAACAAACAAGCATAGAGAGAAAAGGGAGAGAGAGAGACGTGGTTTTCTCCATCATCTCTTTGGTGTCCTTTCAGAAGCGTGTCGGAACAGCTCTTTGGGTTCACCATCATCTTGTAAACGCTGTGGTCGGCTTACTGACTCCTCTCATCTTTCTGGTTTACGGCGTTGGTGATTTCCTGGTGGTATGGGTTATCCCGCCGGAGAGAGGGAATGCTGGGGACGCGATGATTTGACAGGGGAGCATGAGAGACAAGGGGGGGGGAGAAGCAGCAGCCACCGAGTCATGGAGGAGGACGGTGGTGGCGAAGGCAACACCTTCGAGAGCGAACAGCAGCACAAGCTGTGTGTCAGGGGCCACTGGAGGCCGGCTGAGGACGCCAAGCTCAAGGAGCTCGTCTCTCTGTACGGCCCTCAGAACTGGAACATGATCGCCGAGAAGCTAGTGGGGAGATCAGGTACTACTCACCTCTTCCTTCCATTGAAATGTGGATGCTTGGGGCTGATCTCCTTCCCCTCTTTTTTTGACTTGGGTCTTCTTGTCTCTGGAATTGGGAATTGGGAATTGGGCAGGGAAGAGCTGCCGGCTGAGATGGTTCAACCAGTTGGATCCACGGATCAACAGGAAGGCGTTCAGCGAGGAGGAAGAAGACAGGCTTCTGGCTGCGCACAGGCTTTACGGCAACAGATGGGCACTGATCGCCAGGCTCTTCCCTGGCCGGACGGACAATGCGGTCAAGAACCATTGGCATGTGATCATGGCCAGGAAACAGAGGGAGAAGCAGCAGTCCAGTGGTTGCAGGAGGCGGAAGCTTCCTTCCCTCCCTCCGCTCTCCACCCCATCTCAGCCCACCTGCAACAATGCATGCAGTGGCGAGTCGACCACCACCAGAGATGAGTCTGCTCCCACTTGCACCGACCTCTACCTCGCCATGTCCAATGGTACTATGATCTCTGTGTTCGTGAACCCACCGTATCACCCACCACCAACCCACCTTTGTTCTGAACGAATGATCTCTGTGTTGTAGCTTGTGCAGGGTTGTTCCCCACCGGAGCTCCCATGGTGCAGGCCCGTCATGGGTTCGATCTCTCCTCCGTCTGCACCCGTACAACTTTTGAGGTCTCACCAAATGAACCGGCGGCCTACCGCATGACCAATGCTTTGCCTTCCGGTGAGACGAACTATGAGAACGAGAAGATTAGCTTACCCTTCATTGATTTCCTCGGTGTTGGAGCATAGGGGGGGGGGGGGGGGGGCGGCGGCTCGCTGCTCTCCACGCAATATGCACAGGAAATCTGGTACCCAGACCAAGAGAGGAGCCCTGCAAAACGAAGACAGAAGGGTGATGAAAAAAATGTATCCGTAGTAATCAAAAGACTTCTCAAGGTTGTCAAGTCAACAAAAATTTCAACATGTGAATTAAACCAGATGCCATGTTGCCATCATCTGATCTGTACCAAAGATTTCAAGGAAGGCAATCGAAATAATAAAGAAAAGAAAATTCTACCAAGATCTACTGGGCATGCTTAAATTTCTCTAAAATACCAGTGTGTTTGTAATGCTGCATCATCTGATCCGTACTGAGATTTCAAGGAAGGCAATCAAAATAAAAAAGAAAAGAAAGTTCTTCCAAGATCTACTTAAGTTTTTAATTTCTCTAAAATATATTACATCCCAATGGTTTTTGGAACCAAGCAGACCATTCCCCATTGGAACTGCGAGGTGCCCCAGTGGTAGCTAGCCAGGCCAAGCAATGGGTTCTGCTTTGTGTTACCACACAACACATCATGTCAGGGTGAGGGTGCAGGTTTGGTAGCTGATCTGACGCAGAATCCTAGGGTTGGTCATGGTTCCACTGCCTATATCTGGCACGAGATCTGTAGGCGCTGACAGGAAGTGGCCTTTTGTGTTGGTCATCATCCTCCTCCAATTTTGAAAGCTGCTGGGTGCCCAGCTCAGAGGCAGTGAAACTGACAGCCCTAATCATGGTGTGGTGAACAGGTGATCCCAGTGAGAAGTTCTCAGAAACCTAGCTGAAAGAACATATGCAGCAACACTAATTATATTTTGGGCCCTGACATCCCTAATAAATATAACATAACGTAGAATGAATGCAACTGTTATCTTTGTATCTGCTCGTCATGATGGTTACTTGTTTGACCCCACCCCACTGTGATAAAAAGGCATCAGAGGCACCATTTATGGGGCCTGGCAGGGGGGTGATTCAAGAGACAAAGTTTCCCCGGCGTTCATAATTACAGATAAATGTATTTGATGGTGCAAATATAATAATCTTCCTCTCAGGTAAGGAAGCTCCTGACTGCCTGCAGCAGGGATCAGGCTGCAGGCAGTGGGAAGGAGAAGAAGACATTTCTTCTCCTTTGCTTCTCTCAAAAGTGAGTAGGAAGCAATGGACTGATGCCTTGACTGCAATATACACAAAGTTTAAATCTGACCTTCCTGCTGCTTGGAGGATCTTTTCCTTGTTGCGATCAATACTCCAGACCATATTAATTATGTCAATACTGTTTGGCATCAGCCAAGGAAGGAAGGAAGCCTGACACAAACCAAAAGGTAAATAATATTATGTCCAACCACAGTAGATCATAAAACGATCGACCACCAAGCAACTCTTCTTGGAAATTAGAGGACAATAAAAATTCGTGAGCCTTAAAAAAAGAGTAGGGTCTCGCAGCAGACCTGTTGTCTGAGGAAACGTGAGCAGACCTGCTTAGCACAAGTAAAGGTCCACCACCTCCTTCGAAACCTATAGTCCACAGTGCATTAGCTAAGAATGTTGGTGGCATAGGCCGAACAAGTAATGCTCTCGAGTAATACGACAGGAGCAGATTAATATACAACTAACACGAACTTTGCATGTCACCTTTGCTGCTTATTTTTTTGTTCCTCATCTATAAAGAATCAAGAGGATACCTGCTTGCCCATGCAAAAAGCATACCCACTCGAGATGTGTGTTGGATTAGATACAATGCCATCAACGGCGGTCTGATATTATATAAAGATGTTGGGCTTGCTTTATCTGATAACAAAAAAAAAAAAAAAAAGCACCGAGTGAACTGAAAGCAGCAATTGTTGACTTAGAGAGAAGATTGCTATAGTTTAAGACTTCTTTAGAAGAGCACCCTAGTTAATCTATAAAACAAACAATATCTATGGACTAGCAAGTTATGCTATCAAATTAAAGACTATGCAAGTGTCAAAAACAGGCTTGGAATCTCTCCCTTCTACAATGCATATGGACTCCTTTATATCATTACACAAAGAAGCCTACCAGAGGCATTCACGACTCATCCACTGTACCTTTAGAATGATTTGACCACCTTTGGTCGGTAAATGCCATGTTATCACAAAACATTACGGTCTATCGAAGAGTCTGTTTTGAACATAAAAAAATGTATCATGATTAGGTGGTTCACAACTATTTCCTAATAATTAATTATCGACCTTCAATACTTACCAAACAAGTGGAGCGCTTTGAAGTCTCTTGTAGTTGCTGGAACCTCATCCTATTAGCGGCTAAAGAAACAGAACCTACAGTCCTAAAAGGTAGACGATGTAACCCATGCTTGAGAACAACTAATGATGCCGGTTGCATCTCTCGGGCACATAACTGTTATAAAGAAGTCTCTCAGAATCACTTAAGAGTACCAAAAAATATATGTGTCGTCCATGGGGTTGAGCATCATTCAAATTCAACTAAAATAAACATGATGAGGATGAAAAATTGATCAAATGTAAGCATTAATTAAGTAGGAAGATCGAGCATCTGCATGATGAAACTGATTTAAGCAGAAATGCTCATACTATGAAATAACCATTAAATTTACAAATAAAAGGAAAAAAAACAAGGAATAAATGAACCTAATTTAAATCTCAATGCATTGATTGATTCATCGTCATGCATCATGTTCCTGTTTCCAGTAAAACCTGAGGGACTGTAAAAAGAAAAAAAAGAAGAAAAGACAAATGATGTTTTAGTGAGAAGATAGTAACAGCAAATATTGGATGAGACGGAAGTCATGATAAAAAAAATATTCCCATTCCCATATAGACAACAAAGAGCCAAAAATTTGAACTTTGTCAGCATGCTTGGATGCCCTTGATCATTGGAATACATCAATGACAATGCCAACCTAATAACAAAGAAACAACAGACAAGCACCCAGAAAGGTTTTAAATGGAA
Source organism: Ensete ventricosum (assembly GCA_029747655.1). Lineage (NCBI taxonomy): Eukaryota > Viridiplantae > Streptophyta > Magnoliopsida > Zingiberales > Musaceae > Ensete > Ensete ventricosum. The sequence goes on along the minus strand of JAQQAF010000002.1, from coordinate 1,584,571 downwards.
AGACAAGGATTGACAAGATCATAACAAAATCTCAAATGAACATCTTCTTGAAATCTATAAAGATACAAAACATGCAATCTGACTGCTAAGATGGATGAACTGAATCAATGTAACAAAACAATGACCTATTATTCATTCAAGGTCAAGCTTCTATAAAAAAAATATGACTAACTTCTGAATTTTTATATTACTCTCTCTCTCTCTTGTTTTCTTCTTAATCCGTTTTTACTGGAAACAATCACCTCAGTTATGATGCTGTGATTTAATTGTGTGTGCATTATGATACCCCAATAGGACATTTTAAACAAGAAGAGACACTAAAGCTGAAGAAATATTAATGTATTTGGACATTTATTGTATTTGAAACATGAAGAAAACAAAGGAGGGTTTAATGTCAACGAAAGAAGACCCACACAAATCGACTGGATCCTTCGTACAAGAACAAGTTTATATAACAAAAGTACCATCCTTGCTTGGTCTTCTCATGTAAAACATAGAGGAACAACAAGCAACCTATGCACTGGAATAGCTTCTTTACCTGCATTAAAAATTATCATTCTCCTATAAAATGAGGAGCTGAACCACGCTCCTCTACCATGATATCTGAAGGAACCCATCTTAATTCAGATGTCGGAAGTAAAGAATTAAGATCCAATTTCATGCATGTAGACCACCTAGATAGCGACCCTCTTAGCAACCAAGATTGAAGAAGTAGGTGATTAGGTATGATTTACCTGATACAACCACAAATACATGTTCTATAAAAGTGATCTGTCACTAAGGTGGATAAATCACGCATTGGGTCTGATTTGATTCCCTTCATAAGATATACAAGTATAAATTGCATGTTGCAACTTATGTTTTACAATAGAAGAAAAGGAGAATAGCATGAAATCGAACTATTGTAATCTAGAAGATACACACCGCACCATGCGCATCTGCTTATGCCAGTGGCCATTGGGAAGATCCCACACCATTCCATAAATATATCAAGCTGGAGTCCTTTCTAGAATAATTTCGACGGGGGGATTCCAATTGCACAAACAACGTTCGTGATTCCGCTACTCTGGCAAACGGATTCGAGCAGAGGAAGGAAGAGAAGTTACCGCGAGAGCATTGGAGTCTCCTCTTCAAGAATGGGTTTGCGTGGTCTCCTTGGGATCGACGCCGTCGGGGAGCATCCACCGCCAAGAGGAGCGCATCGACAACGTGGTTCGCCCCCAAGCGGGAGATGAACGCGCCACCATCGGTGCCGCCTACGTTAGATGAGTTTTCGCGCAGCACCGACCTAGAAAACGGCCCAACCGTTTATAAACGGCACGTAAACCCTCAATCGGGCCCGGGTCTTGGCATGAACCCGCACTTTTAGATCCGATAACCCCTCGGGAGCGAATCCGGATCCAAATCAGAGGTGAATCTTTTCGTCGCCTTGGAAGGACGGCGGCTGTAATCGAGAGAGAGAGAGAGAGGAATTAATTGAAGAATGAGCACAGGAGAACAGATGCAGCACTCACGAGTTATTTCACTTGGGGCATTATAACTATTCTATGGCATTAAAACCATGAATTGCTGAATGATAGATCGAGTCATCTAAATCCTTCTTTGTTCATGCAGTTATTAAGTTTCCTGATACACAACATAAAGCATACACAGCAGTGATGTTTCAGGTGGAAGCACAAGAACAGTCAATAATTGTGCCAGCAGAGTGAAAGGTGACACAGGTCATTTTTAACTCTGTGTATGGCATGGCCTAAAATTTTGGACTCCAAGATTTCCACGTTCGTAATAATGTACATGGACATCTACCACAAACCCACAAAATGGAGAGAGGAACAGTGACCTGCAACTCAATGATCTATGCTGTGTCTAGAATTGGTTGCTGTTGTCAATGACCAGTCCTGAACATTTTGGCCCCCAGGAGATCCATTCCTATCTTACCTTTGAAGGAAAACCGCTTCTTGCTGTGATTCCTCATCGACGAACCTCTCCTTTGAGAGGTCGCAAGAGAGCTGCTTCGCCTCAAGTCGCCCTCGATCTGACGTGAGATAGAGTGGCCGCTAGTACCTGCACCGGTGGATGCTCTTGCACCCTGACTGCTGCAAGCAGACCTTAGAGCCACATGAAGCGGTTCCGAGATGGATGTAGATTGTTCTTTTCCAACAGCTTTCAGACATACTGGGCATGGAGGGTCCTGAATTTGACTCTTTGGAGTGGTCTCCTCCAAACAATCTGCATGGAAAACATGGTGGCATGGCAGTATGCCAGCAACTGGCATATCGGTGCTTCTAACGATCCGGTTAGAACTCCAGGGAGACTTGTGGTACAGTGACCTCTTACACAGTTCACATTTTTGGTATCTTGAAGTAGTACTAGGGCATCTCTGGTTCTCGATGTTGATGGTGTCTGCGATATCAACATTGTCTCCATCAAACCTAAAATCATAGCTGCTTGCATTACTCCATCTAAATCCTTCCCTCCTCGAACTCATGCTGAGGTCTGGCGAAACCTCCATCTTTCGAAGTTCAGTTAGGGCCCTCTGGAACTTAAGCTCAGAACTCAAAATTCTCTCAGTCCACATGGGCGAAGCCCCACTATCTTCACGTGGCATTCTCGAACCACTGGTACTTGCTTCAGCCATCATGCCAGAAGCATCAGCCTCTGAAACAGGATTCTGAAACATGAGTGGATAAATGGGTTTTGACATGAATGAACGCCTGCTGGGAAGGTGTCGGGGTAAGAAGGCTGGCTGCTTGCTGGTGGATGCCCATCTACTAGATTCTAATGGTGAAAACGGGGAACCGATACTGTTACCAGCAGAGAAACATCCCTGCAACCGAGAAAAACAGAAAAAGGATGCCTTTACAATCATCTAGTGCCAACCGATCGCATAAACATGGTGAAAAAAAAAATAGTGGTTTTGGGGAAAAGAAAAACAAACACCATCAAATATATGAATTAAAATATTACCTCACTGCCCCTGGAAAAGACAGAAGCTTCAGGCCTTGCACCTGATGATGCAGAAGGAATTGAGGATTAGTTAAATGAGTTTCTTGAACATAAGCAGCTAACTTCGGCAATCAAACAATTTCTAGAGTTAATCGGAAAAGGTAAGCTTCTACACAAGTATATAGTTCCGTTAAAGTTAAGCCAATAACCAAGGCATGAATGAGGATCATGGTTTTTTGAAGCACGTGCTTCTCCTTGCAGTCTTGAAACCACCAAGCTTTAGATGCACTATGTGCCTCTAACCCTCCTGTCTGATTGTGATTGGTCAAAATTTTCAGGTTATGTTTTTGCCCAGACTCACGATAAGTGAGTCATATTCATTTTCAGACATGCATCCTTCATCGCTTGTGCATTTGCTCCAACCATTGGTCGGGTAAGTGAAGCTACTTTTTAAGTCATCATACTTAATTGTCCTTTATTCACCATGCAAGATATTGTTTCACGTTTATTATAAGCACCATAAAGGATTACAGAGAATGTATTTTTTACTCTAAAGAGCATTTGACTTGCTTCCATTGGCACAAAAATTAGAATACCTATGTACACGATAATTTAAGCATACAGCCAACTTGAACTGCAGATAATTACAAGTATTTCCAGTTCTTTCAAGTCTACCATTGAAGTATTTGTAATTAATAACTAGGTTTGACGTTGAAACTCTTATCTAGGGCCTCGGTTTATATATTAATTGGGAGCAACATAAACTCCCAAGTAAAGTCCAACATGCTTAAGCCAGGACAAAGCCAAATTACTCATTAAAATAAGAAGCACATAAAAAATAGGCCCTTCCCATACCAAAAAAGTAGCCACTTCTTAATTTTACAATATAATCTTTTCTTTGCTTATCATAACCTTTGTCCTTTAAAATCATAATTCTATGCACACAAAAAAACAAATTACTGTCAAGATTGCAAATTACAGTTTTTAACACACTTGTAAAATTATGGCAATTGAGATCATCGGTACATGTATTCATGTATTACATTTTGCATCTCTTTCTATCATCCATCATCTCTCTCCTCCCTTCCTTCCCCCCCCCCAGCCCTACTCACTTTTCTTCTTTTTTTTCCCTCCCTTTCCTTCATCCCCACCCATGATACAATTTTTTTGATCTCAAGCAGGTTCAAACTTGTCCAGATGTTTGTTATCATCTTCACTGGCTTGTACATAAAAATTTTGGATAGCCATGTCAATTTTAAGAAGTACTGATACCCTGCAGGTTCTTTTGCTAAGTAAATCTGTTCTCACAAATTACAACCACAACTGCCTTACAACATGCGCTTCAAAAGAAATTAAAGTACCAAACAATTAGAAATATTAAAAGTTTAGACTCCTTATCTCAAAGGGGAAAAAAGGAGTAAACAGCAAAAGTCTTATAAGATTGAATGACAGTGATCAGGTAATGCAAAATAATATTACCTCCTGCAGGTGTAGAGAACTCCCCAAGATCATATCTATGCACACATGGTGTCCATCGACGTGCCTGGAGATAGTCAGTTGGGCTCCCTGAATAAGATAGTGCCCCATCAGACACAGAATGGTGATGATTTAGGTCACTGCTCCCGATATGTCTGACGTTACTATGCAAAGACATTGAAGATCCACTAACAGGAACTTCGTGAACTCTATTAGATAACTCATCCGACTGAGAACTGCAGTCCCATCTCCTTGACAAATGGGGCGAGTAGCTTGAGTTGGTTCGCCAGTGAGGTTCACTCGGATCAATGGAACAATCTCTTCCAGATGTATTAGATTTTGGTCCATGTGGCCCAACAGGCACACAACAAAGAGCACCCATCTCATGTACTTGTGTGAAATCTGATGTCAGCAACACAGAGTGGCTGCTTCTTTCTTGACAGGAACTAATTACAAATCATTGATGTCAGCGTCGGAGGTTGCACATGTTGATAAAAGCACCTGAATAGCATCCTAAATTGTTGGCCTACAATACGCTTGCGGGGCCATCCAAATCAAAAGTACAGCTACTGGTGTTTCTAACACAGAATGCTTTCTCAGCTCCTCGAACGATGAAGTTGTTTATTTGCCTAATTTTAGATTCTGATTCAGGTTAAAAACATTTAGAAAAATCAAGCTGTATAATAAAATTCAACTTCTCTACCTGTGACCTTGTACATAAGGTGCAACACCTTGCTTTCCACGCTTTAAAGAATAGCAACTCCTCCAAGCTTCACGTAACACCAGGTAAAATTTCACTAGCGCAGCAGGGAGAATCTGACAAAAATATAGTTGGACTCTGATGAGCAAAAGATACAGCACCACTGACAAAAGCTAGTCACGAGTATACTCTTATGGGATAAAATTAAAGATTATCATGGACCTGTCACCCAAATATTTGCAAAGCTATCTAAGCACCTCGAGCACCAGCACGATAAAAGAATTAACTTGACCATTCACAAGCAGCTTTTGGCATCTGGAAAACCGATCCAAGTGATTTCTGTGTGGGGATGAACAAAGTATCAGAGTTGAAGCCAAATATTCTAATTGATGTTACAGTTCAGTGAAGATATAGGATATCTTCAACAAAACTTATTTGCATCATATATGGCATCCTTACTCTACATGAAAAACGCATCAAAGGCCACGCCCTTCGATCGCGGTAAACAGGACAAAATCAGCTATATATTCAGGATTACTCTCCAGCTCCATATATGGAAGCAAAATTACTTGCTTTCAACGCGTTCATACATGTCCAGGGACTCCTCATGAACCAAGAGGACCGGCATAGCTCCTCCTTACTTAAGCACACGAGAACAGTAGACTAAACAGCGATTCTAAACAAGAATAACCTAAATCAATAAGCGATCGAGAATACGAGGATCCACCGAACTCCAAGATCAAATATTGCATAGATCAGAAACTCCAGCTACGAATCCATGTATTAACAGGAGAGATTGAGCCTTTACGTGAAAGAAACAAAGAAAATGGGGGAACGAGGACCGAGCGGGTGCCGAATCGCGACGACGCCCAAGAAAGTTCGTAGGATCATTAAAAAAAAAAAAAGCAAAAATTGCCAAAAAACTGGGCGACCGTGAGAAGATCGGGAAGAAAATCTAATCACCTGGCGGAAATTAGGGCTCCGAAAGGGCCGCTTGCGGTGGCGAGAGGGATTCGACAGGAGCGGAAAAGGCCCGAACTTTAATGATGACAAGCGTCGGTCTCCTGCCCTCGGGGGAATCAGAGGAAGAGAACAAAAGGGCAAACAACAAAGCGAAAAAACTCTCCCTCACACCCGTCCCGCCAGTACCCGACATGTACCTTCTTCGTCATTGGTCACGACACCGGGCCCACACAAAACAAACAGTAGGAAAGAAGATACGGTCTTTGGGGGTATCGACGATGAACGATCATGGTAAATTAATTCAACACATGGCACGCCGATGTCACGTGCTGTGCACGTGACATGTGGTAACGGATCATGCAGAGCCGATGCTGATCCAACGGCTGACGATGGCAGTGGGGACTGAGGTTGGGGTCGAGTCGCAACGTGGTGCGTTTGATCGAGTCCGATCTCACCTCAGAAATGATTGAGATTTATGGACGTGAGCCAGCATGCATGCATCATCATCACCAACTTTGTGCTTATCGATTAGGAGATGATTGATTGATTGATTGCAAGGGTTGGAGTTAGGAGAGAGGTACCATTCCAATAATATTATTATAAAATAAATATAAGAAAAAAGCACCGAGAGAGAGAGCTGTCAGATTGAGGTCCCTCATCTTGTGATCAACCGCCAATGGCAGTCACATGTAATAAAAACAAATATATATATATTTTTATTGTCTTCAAAAGATAATTATATGCTCTAAGGATAAGTTTGTTGGCTGGATCTTCGTGTTATATATATATATATATAGGATAAATATCGGGACCATCCAAGCGGCCCGCCTACGTCAATCTTAGAATCACATCGACTTGACTAGTTAGCTCGACCACATTAACCCGAGGATTACGTCAGCAGCAATCTTGATAATCTCCGATGGTGCATGAGACAATGTCATTCACCCGATACATGATCATACTGCTAGTCGATAGTTACACCAAGTGAGGTCTCGAGAGAACAACGACCAATATAAAATCATACATGCGAGTTGTCTGAAAGCGTTGCTCTCATTAATAGTCTCAGTACGATCTCTCTCTACTCTTCAAGTATAAATACCCCCACTATAGTCAACAATTAGGGAAATCTCTTCTAAACTCTTAACTCACACTATCTCGATCTCCTAATTTCACACCCCAAGAGTTGACTTAACTATCAGAGAGATCACGTTGGATAAAAAATTATGTAAGGTAGAATATAAATTTAGGTAATTATTTTTAAAGTTAGATCTAACTTTTTAAATAATTTATTTTTTTATAAAAAATTATGGAAGATGAGATTCAAGCATAAGATTACACAATATATTGTTAAGGTTTTTGTAAACCAGGCTAGCTTACACATTTAAAAATATATAAGATTTAAAATTATCAATATTTATAAAGGGGTCTGGTACATTATCATTCGTGTAAAATGTATAGGTTTTAAATTTTCAATTTTGATAATATTTAATAAAAGAATCTAGTGTGTCATCATAAAAAAATTAAGTTTTGAACCTTTAATCTTCGATAAAAGGGTATGGTGTAAAAAATATAAGATTTTAAAATTTTAATTCTTGATAAGAGAGTCTCAATTAAGGTTTTGAAATCAATATTTGAAAAAAAATAAAAAAATAAAAAAATCTTTGATAAAAAAAATCTAATACATTAATATCATAGTAATATTTAAATAATAAAAAAATATATCAATTGAGATTTTTAATCAGATCTAATAGTCCAGGAATGTTTTAAGTAACTTGACCCATATTTTATCAACGTGGCATGGCATCCAAGTTGGGATCATAATATATCTTCACGAAACACTGCGCATATCGAACGGCTGCGATCGATTGCGGAAGAACTCGACAAGATCCCTAATTGCTTTCAAAGCCGACCCTCGGCGGCTAGGGTTTCTCGTGGGGTGCGCGTTCTCTCTCTTTATCTACCTCCTCTCGGTGGCGGAGCCTCGGCGGTTAGCGTTCTTCTAGTGGTACGTCCTCTTCGTCTCCCTTCTTGCAAGCGTATTCTTGTTTACATCGCACGGATCTTTTTGTTTCATGAACTGATTCGTTAGATAAAATTAGTTTCTTGAAGTAAAATTACTGCTTGATTCTTGGATGCGTCAATCTTCTGCGTAGTCCTTCGGAAAAGGGTGACATTTCTTCTTATGAATAGCCTTCGAAGGGTTTCCTTTTCATGCTCGGTTTTGCCTTCTCTCTTTCTCTCTCTTCTCGTCCACCATTCTTGTTTCCATCGCACGGATGATGATTGCTTGATCATGGATGTGCAATCTCTGTGTTATCCAACAGAAAAGGCGGCATTTCTTCTGAAGATTAGCCTTTCTGATTGTTCGTGTCGAGGGGTTTCTTTCATGGCATTATTTACCGAAAGAACCTCCGAAACAAAGGAGAATCTTTGAGTGTGAAAGGATTCTAAAGGGCTTATGCCATCATTCGAACTTGTTTTTGTAGTGTATCTGAGTTAACTTATTTATGGTTATTTGCAGACTTGGACTTCATTGTGTGCTCTAGCAAAATTGTGAGGCCACGGCTTCCTGGCGACATGTATCAGTGGGTTGCCTTATGTAAAGTTATCATTAAATTGCATCATCCTGTTTTCGAAGAGGTGCACAGGTACTGAGGCCCCTTGCAAGTTTTATTGCCCGGTCGCCTTATCTTTCTGTGCAAGAATAAGTAGGGTTTACGCTTTGCAGCACAATTCAATTGAGTTTGTGCTGCCTGTAACAACCCAATATCTTTTTATGTTTAACACCATGACTTGTTGGTTAATCTTGAATTCAGTTCAACAATTGTCGTTGTAGAACGCGTGAATAATAATCGATACTTGTAGCTTGCGTATAATAATTGATACTGGTGACATGTATTAGTGGGTTGCCTTATGTAAATTTATCATTAAATTGCATCATCGTGTTTTCGAAGAGGTGCACATGTACTGAGGCCCCTTGCAAGTTTTATTGCCCGGTCGCCTTATCTTTCTGTGCAAGAATAAGTAGGGTTTACGCTTTGCAGCACAAATCAGTTGTGTTTGTGCTGCCTGTAACAACCCAATATGTTAACACCATGACTTGTTGGTTAATTTTGAATTCAGTTCAACAATTGTCGTTGTAGCACGCGTGAATAATAATCGATACTTGTATCATGCTTATAATTCAGTTGTAGCACGCGTATAATAATTGATACTGGTAGCACGCATATAATAACTGAATAATAATGTGGTTCAACAATTGTGGTTGTAGCACGTGTATAATAACTTGTAGGACGCGTATAATAATCGATACTTGTAGCACGCGTATAATAATCAATACTTGTAGGACGCGTATAATAATCGATACTTGTAGCATGTGTATAGTAACTGAATAATAATTCAGTTCGACAATTGTGGTTGTAGCATGCGTGAATAATAATACTTGTTGATACTTGGTTCCCTGCAAGGGTTCTTGTTTCTGCTGCTGATTTCTTTTCTTTCGTTTCTCTTTGCTCCTCTGATTTTCTTGAAATGTGTGCAGGTGAGAGATTGAATATCACACACACGCAAGAAGATGGTTCTCAAGTATGTTGCCTATCGCATAACTGTTTGTGAAGTTCTTTTAATTTACAGAAGAATTATTTACCACAAATCCTTTATGAAGTGTTTATTTATCTTGTACTTGCTCATCACCAAATAACATGGCTACAATTTGTAGTTCTTGAGATAGGCATGTACTAAAAGCACCAACCTTTTTTTTTTTTAAGCACATACACAAACAATAGATACTGAGACGCTGGCTTGAGTAATCTTGGGTAGCAAGACACAGCACAGCATGGACAAGGCTGTTAATAATTATATAGTTTGTATATTGCTGATAGTTCTATACATGAAGATATGCTGTTCATGTTATTATCATATACATACCTTATATTCACCACAACAATTGAAGTTAAATCAGCGTTTAACTGTCATGAGGACCTTTATGAAATATCACTGTTCAGGGCTAGCAATATTGTGTTGTTTGATGTTTTCATGTCAGCTAATTATTATTTTGAACAGCAGGACTCAGCTTTGCTGTTTTAGTGGTGCAAAGATATACCCAGGAAAGGGTATTACATTTGTCGGGACCGACTCCCAGGTCATTATTTGAAATCTTACAGATGGAGTTTATTTTTTGAATTGTAATCATGATAGTTCTAACTTTCCCCATTCGTGTGCAGTTTTTCTTTTTACCAACTCAAAATTCAAGCGGTACTTTCACAACCGTCTGAATCCTGCTAAGCTTACCCGGACAGTAATGTATAGGAAAGAGCACAAGAAGATATAGTTTTATAGGCTGACTATTATAAGTCTCTTAAAACACAAATTGTTATATTGTGTACTCCTCAGGGATACTGCATAATTGTTTATATAATGATCTATGTTTACATGGGTTCTAACATATTTTAAACTAAAGATAATCTTCCACGCTGAACTGTTTGAGGGTTCATATTGTTTCCTTCTTAGGTTTGAACATCATGTGTGTTTTTTTGTTTTCGTAAGTTCAACTCTCTTGTAATAAAGATTGTATTACCATACTTGTGAACATGCATAATGGACACCACACTATATTTGAATTATTTTGATGTGCTTAAGTGCCATTATTGTTCTCTTCTTGGGGTGGATATCATAAGTGATTTTTGTATGTACATTTTAGTTTGCATTTTGTGCATGGAAACTTGCATTTTATATTATGATCCGTTCTTGTTTTGAAGGTTTGGAAGATCTTGAGTAGAAAATTTGACTACTGTGTATACACCCGTGATCCTTGTTCAATAGGTGAGAACTGGGTGAAGAGTTTTGCAGCCTTGTATTTTGTTCTGCTACTGTAGTTTAAATCAAATAAATAAGCTCATAAGGTTTTTTAATTTTTTTGTTTATTTTGTTTGTTCTTTATGACTTAAGCAGTTTATGATTGCATTAGTTTGTCTCTATTGATTTTTTGTGCATGATGTATGCATCTGTTGGAAATTTTACTGTTTTTAAATTTATGAATTTTTGTAGGATATTCATGCTGAAGCTGTCAAAGAAAAAGTAGTCTTACCACAAAGAAACCTTATTCAGTGTCCATTGTCGGAGATACTTTGGAAGTCATTCAGAAGAGGAGAACTGAGAAGGCTGAAGTTTGTGATGCTGCTTGGGAAGCAGCAATCAGGTATAATTTTACATAATTAGCTGTTTCTTTTGTTTTATTTCGACAGAAACAATTTGCTTAACAAAAAAAAAAAAACACATAGGTTCTAAAAGTTTCCTCTAAAGCATTTTAGATATCGTTTTTCTTTGCTTGTTAACAGTGACTGTGTCAATAGAAATTATTATTCATTTCCAATACAAAGTGTGTTTTTCATTTCAGTGTCACAATCAAGAGTTAACAATCTTAACTATTTGGGATCTTTTCTTGCCATTGAGCTCTGTCGATATAAAAAATTCTCGATTAGATTATAATCCATCAAATTGCTACTTCTTGTTTTGAATATAATTTTCATGTGCCATTCTTGTACCACTTGTCTTTAGTAAAATTCACCTTATTGGATCGGTAGAACTGAGGCTCTTCTGGATTTCTCATCAGCATCATTAGTTGCTTCTCCCGTTTTTTTAATTTTAGTTGGGATGTTGGGGCTATTTAGAATCGGTCAAGAACGGATAAATATTGTTCAAGTATGAATATATGATATCCTATTCAAGTGTTGAATCCAAGATTGTTTCTTTTTATAGAGAAATCAAGGAAAGAATAAAGAAGACCAATGACGAAAAGAAGGCTCAGCTGATGGCTAAAACTTAGAAGACAGCCCCCAGACAAAGGTTCCAAGTGGCCAAAAAAACTTGGGCGGCGGTGGTGGGGAAGCTTAAAACTACATCCCTTTCAGAAGCTAAAAGATCAGAGTCTACCGACTGCTGGTGGAGAGAGTGGATTTTTTTGGTTGCCTCCACTTTAAGGTTTTACAATATCCAGATTGTTAGTATTTTTATTGGTTGCATCTGCTTACAAATCTAGCAACTATATTTTGCTATGGAGGAGGGAAAGGCTGTTGATTTAATTTAATGAAATCAGAAATTTCATATGATTCTAGAGTTATTTCTTGGTCATTGTGTTGTTGTTGTTGTTGTTAACTTCGACTTATTGAGCGAGTTTAAAAAGTTTTAATGGAAATAATCAAATCAAATTTGTCGTGTAATTTCTTGTATACAACAACATGCCAGATGGAACTATTTATTTGGTGCTTTTTAATGTTATTAGAGTGGGTAATAGAAATATATTTTGTGGGTGATATGATTTGGTTGGTGTTGGTGATTGCAACCATTGCGTAATAATAATTTTATTTAGCTGTGAAGCTCGCATCATTCCCCCTCCTTTCTGTTCATGCTATTCTTTTAACATTTTTAAACAAATAAAGTTTTGCAGCACAGCCGAGAATAAAAATCTGGGCACAAACTCTCATCTCTCTCTGTCACAAGCAGCGGCAGAGGCAGAGGTTAAAGAGAAAAAAAAAGAAGAAGAATAAGAAAAATGATATCCACATGCACTCACTTCTATGTGATACAGAGGCCTCCTTTTGCTTCCTTCCCTCTCTCTCTCTCTGCCAAGCTCAGATTCCCACCACCACCACAGCATGACACTGAGCTGCAGGTCTCTTTCAGACTTTATGTTTTTTTTTTTTTTTTTTTTTCTATTTGAAAAAGACATGATGATGGTTCCTGGATTTGGATAAGGTGGGCAGTACTAACCAATCTTTACATCGTGCAGCATCAACTTTTTGTTGTAATAACCAATCTTTGGGTAAAATGATTCTTCTTTCTCCTTCAAAGAAGAAAAAAAAGAAAAAAGAAGAAAAAGAAGAAGAGACTCTCAATAACTAGCCAGCCAGCAAGCATTGTCATCATTGAAGGAAGGACAGATTAGATTTGTCTCAGAAGGTTTTGGTGAATGAAAGATGAGCAAATCTGGAGCAGCAGAATGGGTCAAATGGGAGCTACAGGATGGTGGATGGCACAGAGGGGCAGTGCTGCTGTTGCTGTTACCCAAAAGGACATGATTGCCGGGGACCATGTCGGCAGGCTCGCTCGCTCGCTCGTAGAGAAAGAGGAATGGACAACAACTTGTTGGCCAAGCCATCAACTTTTTGATCGATTCATCTCTCTCTCTCTCTCTCTCTCTCTCTCTCTCTCTGTGTGTGTGTGTGTGTGTGCTGTGCTGTGCAATGCAGAAGGCAAACAGGTTGGAGGCTGTGAAATTAAAAAAAAAAAAAAAAAGGCTGTGTGTGTGGGGAGGGGGGGAAAGCAGCAGCTTTGCTGCTGTTGTCACGCACTAGAGAGAGGAAATAATAACTTTGAAGAAACATCTGCATCTCTCTCTCTCTCTCTCTATATCTTCTTCTTCTTCTTCTTCTTCATTGTAAGAGAGAGAGAGAGAGAGAGAGAGAGAGAGAGAGAGAGATTGTGATCAAATTCCATTCCATAGGTGCAGCATACCTCTGGGAATGAAAGATCTGAATTCTGATCAATTCAAATTGGCAAAGGAGCTTAAAAAAAAAAGGAAAAAAAAAGAGATCAAGTCGCTTGATGTGGTCCTCATCTGCAGAAATCAAGTAGCTTTCCAGAATTGGGTGGTTTGAGGTTTGGATTTGCGTTGGGAACTGCGAGAACATTGCCTTGGTAAAGGGGCTGTCCATGTTTCTTCTTCTCTCTTCCGAGGGTGGATGGATGGATCTCCACTGTTCTTTTGTTACTCGTCCATGGACACCATCAATGGAGACTGCATCCATCCATCTATACTGGTATGGTCTTAGAAGAAGAAGCAGCAGCAGCTTCTCGTCTGCTTCTTCTCAACTTGTCCATGCAGCACTCAAATCCAAAATGATGCAGCCTTCTTCATCAACCAAGCTTTTTTTTTTTTTGTTTCCCTATCGGCCTACTCCGTGAGCAATGAACAGTAGTAGTACGTGGAGAATCAATCATCATCCGAGGATAAAAATAAAAAAAAAATAAAAAAAGCTCTCCTATTCACCTACTTGTTTTTTATAGGCAAACACTATCTATCCATATGCTTCTTCCTATATCCATCGTCTCTCTTCTCGCTGCTTCTGCATGTGTCAAAGGTACGTTTGGTTGCTGCTGCAATAGCCATCGAGAACGATGAGCGTGTCAAGAAAGAAAAGGCTGCAAGTGAGATGTATGAACAAAAAGCAAATCTTGATCCCCACTCCCTTCTCCTTTCCTTGGATTTGAAGTTTACATCGTAGACACACACACACACACACACTCTCTCTCTCTCTCTCTTTGCAGTGGGATGAGGTAGAAAACACAGGAGATATGATGCTATCTTGTTGATAGCAGCAGCAGCCGCATGAGTTGGGTTGTGGAAAAAGATGAGGTAAAACTAACTACACACATAAATCCAATCATATGAGAATCCATGAGATGAGATATGGTGTCTTTGTTGTTGATGACAGCAGCTTCATGTGTTCCTGTGAAGATCTGGTGCAGTGGAGTTCTGACACAGATCAGGAAATCCTTGTTCTATCTATTGACATATTGCTATTTCCTCTTGTTGTTTCTTTTTGCCCTTCTTTGGAGGTTCTCTCTAATTTTTTTAGCTTTTGTTGGATCTCTCCAGACTGCAATTAAACCATGATAAATAAATAAATAAAAAGAATGGGTAGATGATGTTAATTTGTTTTACCAGCCGCTCTTGGCATTGGCCATTGACGATGCCCAAAGGTTGCAGCCACTACTTTTCATATCTCCTTTTTTTTTTTTTTTGCATTCTGGAGTTACCACCACCATTCACCATTGATGCTCAACACTCCCCCTCGCTTCTTCTTATTGTTTTGTTGTTGTTTTTGTGATGCTTGATTCCTGTGCAGCCACTAACTACTTCTTATTGTGAGGCTTGATTCCCTGTGCGGGAATGTTAGATCCCCTCGTTATCTTTTTGGTTTGAGGATTTAGTAACAGTGATCCAATGAAGCCTATAGATTATGGTAATCTACTAGCACACTAGATTTGATCCTCGCTGTCCTTTTTAAGTTTAATCTGGTTATGGGTAAGCTGGATAAACTTTACCAACACATACAGAGAGAGAGAGAGAGAGAGAGAGAGAGCTTATCCTCCCATTTGAAACTGCAGCAACTTTGGCTATTGAAATCCTCAAATGTCTTCATGCTACTCTATATAAGAACCTGAAAGCTTTCTGCAACAACCATCTCACAGAGAGAGAGAGAGAGAGAGAGGTTTCAGCATTGCTCTTCTCATCCATGGCTTAGCATCAGGCTGAGAAAGTGAGGTGCAGCCAAGGATGACTTGCCGGCCTTCTCATTTGGATTTTGCTCTCTCTCTCTCTCTCTCTCTCTCTCTCTTATGTGCTTCTTCTCCCTGGAAGGAAGTTTAGAGAGAGAAAGCTGGCAAGTTGTCTTTGGCTACATGTTGCTTCCTGAGCCTCATGTTAGGCCTGAGATGATCGTTCCCTGTGTGGTTAGTATTCAATTCAAAATGCATGCAAAAGTAGGTTTTCTTTCTCTCTTTTTTTTTTTTATTTAAATTTTTTATTTTGGACTTTGATGCCTTGCAAAAACAATTATTGGAGAGAGTTCTATGCACATTTTCTAATTCTGGTCCATTGTAACAGTATGGATTTACCAAAGCAGAAGTTGTACTCCTTGTGGAGGTGGTGATGCCTCTCTCTCTCTCTTTTTTTTCTTCCTACAGTTCTCTCCTCCTCTCACTGAATCAAACATGGAAGGAATCATCAGCTATGTTCATATAATTTTTTTAGCATGAAGATTTGGACAAAAACTATACCTTGAAAGAGCCACCACACCAAACACAATGGTAAAAACAGGGAATTGATTCAACTGAAGAACCTAAAATTATAAACTGTTCATTGGTCACTCTTACAACTGTGGATCTGTTCATGTTCTTTAAACCTGATTCATGTTTTGCAACTGTGGCAACTTTTATGTGTATTGAAATCTAGATATCTAAATCTTTCTTTCTGTATCCGGAGGAGGTGATTTCTTCTTCTTCTTCTTCTTCTTCTTTCTTTCTTTCTTTCTTCAAAATCTCAACTTGCAGCAGGTTTGGTTATGTAGTCCTTCTCTACTAGACAATAATCAAGTCAATTATTATTGGCTTGATTTATGTGTGTTATTGTCAGACATGACCTCATGGGTGTGTGTGTGTGTGTGTTTATGAACTGTTGTAGGAGATGATGCATGGGGTAGGAGGATGGAGGAACCTTGACTCCTTCCATTGAACCTGTCTGCATTTAGCTGCTGGCTTTTTAGGGCAAAGAAGATGAGATGATGGAGTTGTGACACTGTTGGCTCAGGGAGCACCATCTGCAAATGGTTGTGATAAGAACCAAGGACAGTGGCCACAATGAAAAGAAGGTGGTGGTGAGCTATGGAACACATCACAGCTGATGAACTCACAGTAAGCTGACAGCAACTTGATGAATCTTTTGCCATTGGATGAGGATGAAGAAGGAAGTATATGGCATCATTAAGCTATGGAACTTGGAAGGTTTCTTGGCATCAGATCAACAATGATCTTAATGAAGCATGCAACTACTGTTCACTAGGATGATCCAATGAAGCTTCTCCATCTTCTTCCAAACTTACGACTCCCAAACTGTGTCACTAAACATGCAGCAAATGGAGGAGAAGAACTCCTCCACATCATGTGTATTCCAACATACTAGTAGTCATATGAGAGAGAAGCTTACAACTCATGAGGAAGCAAAGAAAGGGCATACTGAGACATATAGATTTGATAAAAAATATGGCATCATGTTTAAATTCTAATCAATACTAGTATTTTTTTTTTTTTTTTCATTTAAGAATGTTTTGTATGGGTCTCTCCAAGTGATGAGGGATACAAGCAAAAATAGATTAGCAGTGATATATAGATATATACACCCAACCTATTACAGTAGCAGTGATATCAGCAGAGGTTAATGTGGATTAGATAGTTGATTTCATGGGCAAATAGCTCTGGTAATTATCATCAAAAGATGATAAATATAGGTAGGGTCGGCCTCTACCATCGAGCTACAGGTTTATGAAAATTGTCAAAAAAAAAAAAATAATAATAATCTTCTAAGCTACAACTTGAGATCCTAAAAACACATTGTGAATCTCTCCCGGCACTCTATCACGCGATAAGACGATACTCTAATAAGATGGTGACTACCATTTTCTTCCTCTCCTCTAATATATCGACGCATGATACAACACGATATGAATTAAACTCGATCATGACTCAACATAGAACATAGATGCAGTATGATATCATTGGCCATTAAAGATTTTCTTGGTTTTCATTCAGGGAGCTCTACTGCAATATAAAATAATTCAGGCATTCGATGATCTTGTAATCTCAATTTTGTGTCCTACACAAATCTTAAGTGGAACACTTGGAAGTTGTATCTTTTGACATGACTTTAAACCATTTGCTAAGGACCTCACCTGATAACACAACCTTATGAGAGACTTTATTTCTTGCCATTTTGTTGGTATTAAAGGAATGATCCAAATAAAACCCAAGGACAACTGACAGACTAAACTCTTCCTATTTCTGAGTCCATAGCAGATAACCTCAAAGCAAAATAAAGAGCTTCAAGTTACAATGCTAAGCAAAAAAACAAAAACAACACAATAAAAGAAAAGGCGATGATGGAGATCGCAGACATCCATCGTACACCACCAAGCAAGCATACAAATAAGACCGACAACTAGTTGTCTTAATAATTTAATTAACACTTAAGGTAGATGACTTACAAATACCACAATGACACGGATGCACACCAAAATACCTGATCAGCAGTCTTGCTCAAAGAGGGAAACACAAGCTCACCTCAGAGCTCTTATTCTCCAAAAGAAATTATTAGCAGAATCCCATTAGGTTCATATGATCTGATAAAAGACCTGTGAGGATGATTTCTCCTGCATTCAGAAGATGGTTAGGTGTACGGTTACAATGCATATAATTGATGGATTTGAAGGAACAAGTGTTTCTATACAAAATCCATCGCAATTCCAAGCGATTAAGAGCACAATTTCATGAAACAATTTAAAAGATGATCATCATTCAACATAATAAAAAACTTATTTGAGTGTAAAGCGTGATGTAGCTCTTCTCTACATCCCTTCTCTTCATTGAGTCTCACATATCAATCATCATTTCCGAAGAGAGGACAAAAATGAGAACTTTTGTAATGAAACGAATCGTTTGGGGAATTCCTCGGTTGCAATTCGAGATAAATTTATCACATGCCTAGTATATGCATCTTCACCTTCATCCTATGTTATCAGTGATGAAACTACGTATGCCCTGAGCTAGTGCAGCATTTTAGTCGGATCTTCCTCTAACAGAAAGAGGCTCATCAGAGAAATCGAAATGCTTAGCATTTGTGTGTCATCAAGATGGGTCACCCAAAACAGCACCTCCCTAAAATTATTGAAACCAACTGTCTGAAGATTCTTACTACTGCAACTCAAGATGCAGCCACAGAGAGCTCTTATTCCCCACTCATCAACTTGCCTAAAGGTTAATCCCATAATCTCTACTAACTAAAGCATATAAATAGTTCTCCTTCAGTAAAAGTTTATACCAATATCTCTACAACTAAAGCGTATGGTCAGATCGAGTATTGTTAAATGCCAAAAATAAAGAATTGATTCAAGAATACGCTTTTGCACATTGTCCCACCCACCCTTTTCATATGCTTTAGTTTCAGCATCTTCAAATCTATTATGAAAACGAATAATATTTCAAGGACTTACAGTGAGGAACAATCTTCCATCTCTGGTTATCACCCTTCAGCCACTCCCAGAGCACGACAAAGGTTCCATCTCGAACTCCTCCATGGTTCTTGTCCCCATGTAAGGCATCAAAATTCAACCGAATGTTGTTCACCATTCTTATGCATCGGAAGCCATCACCTGTGTCCCTGCTCTCGGTCCAGAGCACTGACTCATCAAGACAGTCTGGTTTGTATGGAACCAGCCGAACCTGCAAACAATTTTAAGAAAGAAACTCCACATTCTCACAGAAGTTCTCAAGAAAGCAAACAATGTTCAGAACTTTGATAACTAGGAGACTTGATGAAGAAATTAACCCATTTATGACCGCAATCTCCCAAAAAAGAAACATTCTTTATGATATGTTTCTGTCATCTAAATGACTATGACAAGTTCAAAACTTCGATAACTAAAAGACCTGAAGAAGAAGTCAGCCCATTTATGACGGCAATCTCACAAAGGAGGATCATGTTACATCTCCCTGACAATTTTTTAGGCAGAAAACATGATCAAAGGTATAATTCTGTAGTCTAAATGCTTACCACGCAAACAAACTCAATCCATAAAACTTAACACGTTATCATTGAAAAATGAGGGAGGATGTGGTGAATCGAAGCAATGGCTATGCAAATAAACTTACAGGGTGGGTTGCTCCAATGGAGTGCTTCAGGGCATCTCCAGTAGCCTTATTAATGAGAGCAAAACTTGGGAAGCCCTCTTCATCCTTTACCTTGGTGCTATACTTCATGTCCTTGATCCAATGCTGCCAAAACACATTGCCAGTGAGCAGACCTCAAGAAAAAGATTCTGATCCCAAATTCAAGATTCATGCAAACTTGGGAATAATTATAGAGACATTACAGTTTCATTACAGATCTCAATGGCTTTTTAGAGATCTCAATGACGGCAAAGATCCAAGTAGCCGATCCAAAATAGTTGAGACTTACCCACATTGTTGTTGTTGTTGTTGTTATTGTACAGATTGATTGCCAAGAACAAATACAATGGAAATGATTTAAATTTTTCGATGTAAAAAATCTGATTTTTACGAGGGAAAAGGAAGTCTAATTCGAAGAGAGGTCGCATCACGATTGCAATTTGCTTAGAATCTTGCCTGGTACGGGTCACTGGGATCGTTGCGGGCGAGGATCACCGTCCCGTCCCTGATAGAAAGAGAGTAGTTCTCCTCCGCCCTGGTGAAGATCCTCACGGTGGGCTGACGAGGCCGCGATGGCTCCTCCTCGCAGCCGTCGTGGCCACCAGAGGAGTACGACGTGGGATGGCGGCGGTGGAGCTCGTCGCCGCCTCCACCCCCACCGTGGTAACCGCCAGCGGTAGGGTGGGGGCGGGACTCGCCGTACCCCTGCGACACGTGCTGGACGGGCGGGTAGGCGGGTCGGCCGTACACCTCCTCGGCACCCCCGCCGTGGTAACCGGGGGCGGGAGGTTGGGGGAGGGTCTCTCCGTACCGGGCCCCGCCGCCGTGAGGGACGTGCTGAACGGGAGGGTACGCCGGGCGGCCGTACTCCTCCTCAGCGCCACCGCCGTAGTAGGAGGAGGGAGGAGGCGGCTGGCCGTGGTGGTGCTGGCCGTGCGGGGGGAACCGACGCTCCTCCCCCTCATCCTCCTCGGCGCGGCGTTGCTGGTGGTGGCGTTGGTGGCCGAAGGGGAACTCCATGGGGGATCAGATCAGCTGTCGGTACACGACGACGGTGTTGCTCTCCTCCGCTTCGTAGCTATGGGAATGGGGGGAGCACAACAAAATTATGGGGAGCTCCAAGACGACACGTGTCGATAGATCCAACGGCTTCCAAAGAAGGCAATCCTCTCCGTGCCGCGTGCGAGAGAGAGGATACGTGGCTCGCCTGTCCGCGTGGGACGGGAAACACTAATCTCGTGGAGCAGGTGGAACGAGAAGAGGTGGGGCCCGTGGCCGTGATGGGAGGCAGCTAAGTGTCTCCTGTCTCTAGCGAGACAGGTCAGCAACCACGCCCGGAGGGAGAGGGACGACGACCGGTTGCCCCGTCGCGATCGTTCGCTGCAGCGGAGAGTGATGCGACACACGTCGTGACGCAAGTGACGACTCGGGCACCAGTACGAAACGTGCGCTACGACCTTCTTACACGAGTCACGACTGTGTCGGTGCCTGAACTCGTGACTATTATGACGTCTCGGATCGCCCAATAGATGAACAGCGTTTAAGATTTTTATTAGCTAAATTAAACAAAACATTCTGAAGTCAGTCGACCGAAGAAATATATTATCATTTACGATAAATCATTAAGACTTTTATCAACTAAATTAAATGATACCTTTCGATCGATTGACTAATTCCGTTGACTAATAAATTTAGACCTCCTCAGAAGTCTGATAGGTGAGACTCTGAGGCTTGCAGAAGAGACAATAGATAGAGATGGAAGCACAGAGAGTGTTTGGAAAAAATAGGTTCATGGAATCGCATAACCTCACTGATCCACATTGCACACCAAATAAATGATACAAACAATTCTAGATGATACTTTTGAGAATGCATCTGCCAACATCTTGCAGAAAAGAAGACAGTAAAGAGATATGATTTCAGTTGTGTCTGTGCTGTCGTCACAATCTGGGATACTAAAAAAATATATATATAAAAAATCCAAAGAACTAAGAAACCGAAGAAGAACGGGGATACGACTCAAGCAATCACAGCCGGAAGAATGGCAGGGGAGGCGCCCGCAAACTTTTTCCAATCCTCGCATGATACCGGTAGTCAAAGGTCCATGGCAGCCTTGGCTTCGGCTTTGCTCATAAAATTAGGGTTAACCAAATTAACAATTTAGTCGGCTGTACACCGTGCTGCAGATAGCTGGTACTCCCGATAAATGAATCATATGACTGGGGAGGCAACAGGAATTGACAGCAACAGCATCTTTAGATATCGGATTTTCTTGATTCAATGTTTGAACTCCTTGGAGGACCCGTGCATTCTTGAGGATTAGCATAAAAGTAGTCCTCTTCTTTGGGGCGCCCGGGAATGACCTTCCTTACTGTCGGTTGGCCCATTCTGTCTTTGTGCACTTCCTTAACTGCGATCGAGAACTGGTCCCACGATAGTTTTCCATCCCGGAGAAGATCCAAAAGCTCTACGAGTTCTCGTCGATCCAACACAATTGTCCTACGAAAACCTGTATACCTTCACACAAACAAGAGAAACCCATAAGCAAATATTTGAGCTGGGTTCACATGGAAGAATGAATCTTTGGCGACGTATGTAGCACAGAAATTTTAGTTCACAAAATGCATAAGATAGGTAGCAAGCATCCATCAGACCTAGGTAGCATGTTGGCCTCAGCGGAAAGATGATGTGTAATTCATCAGAAAGTATCTGATGAGGCATCTCAAATGAAACTTCAGAAAGAAGTATCACTATCATATAGATGCATCCTGATTATTACTAGGGATACTTCACATCTATATTACTGAAAAGCAAGAATCTCAGGAGAAAATAATTCTTGACTTAGAAAGAAGATTAGAAGTGTCAAATATGATGAAAGATCAAACCTGCGATGTCCTTCCACAACTTTAGCCATATTCCCATCATAAGTGGGGACAAAAACATCACTTGCAACAGAGACAAGATAGTCCAATGCTGCCATCTGAGTTGAATGGTTCTGGAAAGGCCTCAGTTCATCAGCACTAAGAAGCATCTCCTTCCTAACCTGAAAGGTTATAGTACCGATCAAGAAAATTGTATGCGTGTTTCATTCAGCTGCCCAAGGAAAGAACACTTACAATTTTGGGATAAGAAGTCCTCAAAGCAGCCAGTCTTCTTTCACCACCATAGATTCCACCAGAGGCAATGTATATTAGAGTGTCCCTTTTGAAGCCTAGAGCTTGTAGTACCAATGCTGTTTCTTCAGGAGTAAGAGGGCACAAACCATCCAATCTTTTCTTTTCTGATACTATTTCCTTCTCTTTCCACCACGGAAATGCATATCTTGAAGTGCAAAGGTCCCAACAAATCTTTTTAGTAATTGAAGGGAACCATGAGTAAAGATTAAATACTAAATAGCAAACCTCATCCTTGTGAGTTCTTCGGTTTCTTTGTCAGAACATCCATGTGTGCAGCCAGAAAAAGAGAGCATATCCATCTCATATCGCAGGTGTAGAACGACAAAAAATCCACTTCTCCGAAGAATTGAAATGAGCTTATCCCCTAGGGCCTCAATTTCTGGTGTAAATCTTAATGCCTCGTAGTTAACACGACAACGAAGCCTTTGGAGACGTAAAGGAAGTCCGTTATTTGCGAGACGAGCATCGGTTCTATTAAAATGAATTACTTTGTGCTTCCTTATAAGAGGTAATATCTGTGATCAAATTATTTGTTCAAATATTACATTCTTGGAATAAATTGCAACCACCATTAGAAAGAAGACTTTCTTAGCTAACCTGCTTCAAGTAGTATTTCTCACTAGACCAGCTGACTGGAGGCATCGAGAATGGTTGAGTGTGGATTTTTCTGCTGAACTTTTTAGGGAGTGATTTTACAATCTTAACTTCATCTCTCAAAGAATTAATAAAGTGATTCACATTGAATATGTCACCGAAATCACTGCAATTAGTGCATGTATTAGTTTAAAGATATAACTCTTGAACAACAAGAGAAAGCTAACCAAGAGATCCATACCTAGGATCAGCCCAGAAAGATGTTTTATCAAGTTCAGGAATTACTAGTGTTAGATTCAGATAACGTGCTATAGTAACCATGTCACAAATCTGCAAGAAACAATAATTGTTGTAACATATTGACAAGCAACTTGAATGCAGCGATATGATATGTTGGCAAACAAAATTGAGGAGATGCATTAAAGATTGACTCAGTGAGAAGAAATGGAAATATAAAGATATACAAACCGCTGCTCGCATTTGATTTAGGCCCCCATTGCATGATACTTTGAGATAACCATTACTTCTGTAAACTCCTGATCAAGAGTAAAACATGTTCTCAATATGTCAAAATAAAATGTGAGAGAAACAAAAGGAAGAAAAAACAAATTTAGCCACCAATATGTCAGTCAGTTAAACATCCAGAGGATATAAATCTGATGTAAGAACAAAACAAGTTCAATCACCAGAATTTGCTTTGATTATGTCACTCATTGCATTATCAACTTAGAATAGTGCATGAGTGGTAAGTAGTGCTTTCCACACCCACCCTTTTGAAACACCGAACCAAAACGACGCCATATATTTTCTAATAGTAATTGGTGATTGGTGGAGGTCATAATTTGATCACATTAGAGAGGTTTATTGGTGTCACAAAGAACATTTAATTATATCATAAAAGTGGGTCTTTGAAGGTGTAATTCTTAAAGTGGGTGGATAAAGAATCTCCTATTATAATAGTGCTTTAAATGACCATATAAAATAAGAAACATATCACCACATTTGCTAGGATATGTACATATATTAGCATAATAACAGTGGTCTCTAAATTATGGAAATGCTACTTTCACTAGAGGCCCTTCCATCTCCCTCTATGAAAAATCAATATTGATATCCTAACTTTCCACTTTATGTAATAAGTTAAAATGTTTAAAACTACAACTTAATCTGCATGACCTTAATAAGATATGACTTTTACTTTTCTAAGCACAAGAAATCTAGTAATAAATTGTTCTTCATGAGTATTAGTTACTGAACTTTGTAACCAAAGGGTTCTTACAAAATAATCATTAAGCGCGTAATTTTAGCTAAAGAAAAAAGGAAAACTATATATATATATATATATATATATATATATATAATCTAGCAGCTCTTGGCAATTAAACACCATTCAATAATGCTTCGATTCCTCAGTTTACCTTGATTTTGTTTACGTTGAGCACTGAGGACAATCAACAATGCAAAGTTCTCTTTCTTGAAAGTTCCTATATCATTCACCTTACGATTACCATGGCATGTGAGACCAAATTCGAGCTTACCAATTAAGCACAAGGAATAAAAGATATGAATTGCAGTGTCAAATGTCATTACATTCCAGTATAAGTCTCTAAAAGGCTCAAAACTTAAAAGAGGTTTAATCAGAGTTTGTATGCAAGAATCCAAGCAATACTGCAAATGATTTGTGCACACTAAACACCACAAAAATCCATAAAAAAATTAGTCGAATGTTTCTTTTTTAGGGTCGTGTCAAAATATAGGGGAATTTTAGAGGGATTTTCAAATCTGAATGAAGACAACTTCATTCAATCTGAATGAAGTTGTAGCTCAAGATGCAGGCAATCAATTCTTGAAGGATTAACTGGAAGATGGTATACAATCATAAAAATTCGATCATCTCCAGCAGAGCATAGATAACTGAGAGGAAACAAGGATTAAAATCCTGCTAGCCAACCACGGCATGGATAGTTTAGTCAGGTGAATATCAACGTTTGATAGCAACACAGTGACTATACTTGGTTTATCCAGATGCCAAATTAGGATGAAGTCCTGATAAGTAAATAAATCAAACTTGCAAAGCATTCCAGTTCTAGACTGAAGGTTAAAGAAATGTTAGGATTCAAATTCAGTCTATTCAGATGATAAACAAACATATGATTCATTGCTTGACATCCTAATTTGGGGTTAAGCCTTAAAATATCCAAATTTGATGTTTCCTTTTGTAACAACCCTAATTAAATCCCATATTGGAAGTGGATTAAAAGTTATATTGACTTATAATAACCGATCGATGTACTATTATTAACTTGGGCATAATTATTTTGGACCAATGATTTAAGCTCACCAAAATTAATAGATCAATTATTTTATTAAAACTGAATTATGATATTTTTTGTTCAAATTAATAGGTCATTATTCTATTAAAATTGGATTGTGATTTCTTTTCCACATTCATAACCCTGAGATGAACATAATTTTTTCAGCTCATCCATTCCCCTTTGGTTTTGGGTTGCTCTCTATAATTTCTAGGAAAAAAAGCAGTGGTTGCATAGCAGCTTTCTGAGACTCCTCAGGATTCATCAAGTCCATTTTATCTCGCTGCAAACTTCTTAAATGTTTCAATTAAATATTGGAGGGGAATTCCACAGTTCTGAAGTAAACAACTTTGAACTGCTAAAGATCCGGCAGAAGCTAATTCTGCTATACAATCTTAAGGACTCGCGAGTGAAGGAAGACATCGCAAGCACTTTGACTCTAATCGAAGCTTATCCACTCAGACGGCTATCGCTAATGCCAAGTCCATGCCTGATTCTAATTCAGTCGAGAAGATGTGATAAATAACACCATGTAAGCCGAAAGGAAAAAAAAGGACCCAATTTGTGTTCCCATATCCCATTCCCATGATCCACATTCAACTAACTCAAGAGATCAAGCACGCTAGGGCAGTCCAGAGACATATCGGAAAGAAATTAAGAAATCAAGAACCGAGAAAGAAGGCAACTTTCGGATCAAACCATAATAAAGATGAAAATTTGGTGCAACAGAAGAAGGAGGAGAGATCGGGACTCACTCCGCGGGAGGAGATCGGGCGGCGTGGAGAGGGACCCGGAGAGCGCGTGGTCCTCGCGGCCTAGGACGAAGAGATTGGCGTTGGCGTCGCCGTTTCCCTGTCCGGCGACGGCGGCACCACCGCGGCGGTCGAAGCAGGCGGGCGGCCACGACTTTGGGAGACGCGGCTGCCACACCGAAGTGAGCTGCATGACTGCCGTCCAGATGAGGATGCTGGACCCCACCCGCAGTATCCACGTCCGCATTGCTGCCCTCCGCCACGCTCCCCCGCCGAACGCCCTGCTCGCCGTCGGCGAGGGCTTCCGCGCCCTCGCGTCGTCCACCATCACCTCCAATCTTCCCCCCCCCCACACACACACACAAAGGAGCAAACACCCAATCAAATCGGCGCCTGCATTATCGTTTACCACGCCGATTCAGAACCACAAAGAAACGGAAAACCAAAGGAAAGAACTTGAAACCTAAATCAAGCCGAGAAGCATGGGAGAACATTAATTTACCCTTTTTGAGAACGAAAGCGAGAGGAGGAGGGCAGGAATCGAAGAGGGGAACCGTAGGAGAGAGTGGAGTCGATGAGGAAATCTCGAACGCGACAGTTAGCCCGCCGATGATGGATTTGTGCTACTGAACTGGGAGGCGTGGGTGAGAGTGTTGAAGTTGGAAAGAGATGCCTCCTTCCACGGAGCCTTTCACCTCTGCTTGCTTCGTCTACCGCCGTTCTTACTGGCTTTGTTTGGGCTTACGACAAAGAAGGGTTTGTGACCGTTGCTTGGCAGTGTGATGCAGTAATTTTTGGGTGCTTTTGACGGTGATGGAGACAACGCAGTGCTGCGACAAGCACTGATGCCACACGATGCGGACATCACGTCACGTCCAGTTTTTTTACCTTAAATTTATCACAGGTAAAAATATATAATTAATAGGACGAAAATTTTATTCTCGAAAGATATCCTCGTTTTTATAATTTTTTTATAAAAAGTTTTAATACCTGAGATATTTTTAATTTGGTACTTATTTTACTATATTTTCTAATAATATTTAAAAACCATATAATATAATATGTTTATATTATAGTATAGTATTTTCCTAGTATTATTGAAAACATCAAACACAATTTATAAATATCTTATCTGAATTGATTTATCTTATGGATCGTCCCATAAGAAAAGAGAGGAAAAAAAATAATAGATGATTGAGGTATTTAACTTACGTATTAGGTAAAAAATGGACACGATTAAAAAAATATAAAAATAAAGTTAAACAAGTTTTTTTCGTAAACTAGTCGAAATTTTCTTTTTTTTCTTCTAAATCATCATAGGTAAAAATTAAAAATTAAATGAGAATTTTCAAAAAAAATATTTTTTTTAATTTTTTTCTTGAAAGGCATTCTCATTTTTATATTTTTAGTAAGATTTTTTATAGCTAAGATATTTCTAATTTGACAGCAAGCCTGCTACTTATTAGGATGAATTGATATAATTATAATGTTTTAGTATTTTTCAATAATATTAAAAATATTATATAACAGTAATTTTAATAAATTGTATATTTATAATATTTTTTATTATATTTATAATATTTTTAATAAATATTAAAATTATAAAAGTATAGTATCTTGTATATTATATTATAGTGTTTTCATCATAACGTAGTTTACAAATATTTTAACTGAATCGAT
Source organism: Ensete ventricosum (assembly GCA_029747655.1). Lineage (NCBI taxonomy): Eukaryota > Viridiplantae > Streptophyta > Magnoliopsida > Zingiberales > Musaceae > Ensete > Ensete ventricosum. The sequence goes on along the minus strand of JAQQAF010000002.1, from coordinate 1,556,472 downwards.
TCATCCTATATGATTTGGGTATTTTAAGTATTAGGTAAACAAATATATGATTAGAAAAAAAAATCTAAAAGTTCAAAAAAAAAAATTCAAAAATTTATCCAAATTGATATCACACTTAATCTCAACATAAGAATAATAAGTGGAAAAAAATAATATTTTATATGAATAATTAAGAGGCGAATCATGGAAATATTTATTTGCCCAATTAAAAAATTAGTATCTTATAAAAAGATATATATTTTGGGTTGTAAAGAACCATTACCACGTCCACTACGTGGTAATAGTGTATGTAGCAAGTGGAGATCATGATGTCCCCCTTTTTTTTCTCTCTCTTTTATTTTTTTAAATTATATATATATATATATATAACTTATTTGTTGATTTATTTTAACGACTCTGGTGGTCACAACGCTATTTAAGATTTTATATTCGATGAGTAAACTCAATATATCAAAAGGTAGATAGAGAGAGAGAGAGAGAGAGAGAGAGAGAGAGAGAGATGATTTGGTCCTTAAGAAAACTAGTTGTTAAACCAAACACTTTCTCTTTGTTGTAAAGCATCATTATCATGTAGTTTTATATACTACTCCCCAACAAAGTGGCATTGGACGTGCATCCTAAGATTGGGATCAGCACATTAAATAAGAAGCCACTTGGGGAGATATAGTCGATGCATTCATCATGTAAACAACTCCATGTCAACTCTCCTGTGGTTGTACTCTTATACGTGCACACGATTTAAAATATTATTTTTTATGATCTTTATACAAAGCCATCATGTCTTATCGAGACTAAAATATTACCTCGATCTAGTCTTTGCTCGCATACATATGAGTGCTCATGGATTCTTCGTTAGTGTCCGAAGAATGTGCAAACTCCTCGGGACGTCGGTTGGTAGGTCAAGAACAGAACCTCGGCGGTCGAATTCTAGTCCTTAGTGGAGTTATAATTGCTCGGAGTCTGTTGTAATATTCCGGAGAGAGTTACTTATTCTTGGTTGGGAGATCTCCTTTAGTCGATCTTTGTGGGCAAAGCTTTTCTCTTTACGAGTACGTACTTCCACTCTTGGGCTAACTCTTTGGTCATCGACGCTTATACTAAGGCCATGGTCAAGGGGGTGATATACCGCCCCAACTCAACCCCTCCGATGGTCAAGTCGCTAAGTAAATTATTCTTTGTCACATGTTTAATGTGGAAGAGAGATCCCCTAACATATTTACCTGGGCACCTTTTATACTACGTAGAAAGGTAGAAATCATACAAAGTGGGTTAATGCACGCGAGCAGTAAATCTGCACGATACGCTGGTCAATAGTTGAATCCTCAACCTGTCTGCCCATTTCTCACTGTTGCATTGGTTACCTTTATTATATATCTGTAGTAGACGCGATCCTTTTGTGAATCATTATCTGAGTTGAAAAATAGTTCGTCCTACTGTATAAGGGACATACAGAAGGTAACCTCACGATGGAGACAGGCGATGCAACCTGGGCCTCACCCCTCGAGTGGTGGTCCGAGACAGTGTCCTTTCCCGAGATTTTAATCTAAGCTATGTCGATCGTGCTTATTTAGTTTTTAAAAAATAATATAAAAATATATATTCGACGTATCAAAATATATCATATTCTTAAATTAAACCTCTCATATCGAATAAACTAATTATATATTATTATGCTCTTTTCTTTATCTGATTTTAGATCCAATTGCGATCATTGACCTTTTCTCTTAAGTATTTACTTTATAGGATTTTTTTTTTGCAAGTATGGTATTAAGCACGTTGACTATAGATGTTTTTTTTTTTTGTTTTGCATGCATCAAAATTGGCAGGAATGCTTTATGCACGGCGTTATTATTAAGGCCCACGTGGTGGTACATAGAGGCAGGATGACCCATCGTCACCCCCGAGGGACGGCCATTGATCCAGTAAAACCCGTCCGTCCATCATCCGTTTTGATTGATTGGGAATTGAGAGATCACCGTTCAATGATGTGATAACCTAGGTTTATCGGATCCGTTAAGCTCGTCGATTGGGGTATGGATCCGAGAATATGTTGTTAGATGTACGGACCCGATAAGCACAGAAATGTCAGCCCGATCCGTCACTGTAATCGCCAACCCGACCCACTTTATACCTTCGGCTTCCTATAAATAGAGCCCTTCCGTGGGCTGTTCGCGCCGCGATTCCCGCTCACCTTCACCTCAAGAAAACCAACCACCGCCAGGAAGCCTCGTCGCCCTCGCCGGTGAACGACCGTCCGGATCACCTGCCTCCGTTATGCTTGACGAGGAAGTCGCCGATCTTGAATCTGACGACCGTGGAATCTCCGGGGGAAGGGCCGATGATGCAGGTGGGTTCGAGGAATGTGGGTTATTAGGGTTGGATGCGGGGACGATGGGTGTTACTCATGGTTTGTGTTATTGTGAGTAGTTGTCATCCCCAACTTTTCAGATGGATCCGAATGTGATGCGGTGGCATGAGATGCAGAGATTAGGTCTATCGTTTGGGAATTTGTCATGACAAGGTGAGTATTACACCATCCTTTAAATTCCTTAGATTCTAATTTATGCATAATGTTGTTGTTATGAAAGGAATATTTTGTTATATGTGACTTAGGTGTGATCACAAATCAACGAGATTCGTTTATTCGGAAGCTCCAACTTTGCTCTATTAATCACCGGTAAGGACATCTGCTACGCGTTCTTTCTAGCCAATCCAAAGTCTCGGTGTCCTAAATAGAGTTATAGTGAGGTCTATGGTAAACTCAGGATATCTGAAGTCAGACTTTGGAAGTAATGCAGGCTATGCTGGTTAGTTTATGCATTTCCTAGTCTTTTATATGCTCTTATTTCACATATATATGTGCATAGCTGTGCAGGTATGTATCACTTTGCACATTTTTTGATATGTTGACCAAGGGGATTAAAGTAATTCATTTAAAGTTGTGGCAATGCCTACGAAAGACACTCTTATGAGAGACCAAAGTGTGCTGGGCTCATGTCTTTCACCATTAACATCCACCTCTTAATATTGCTGATTGTATGTAATCATTGCTGTTTATCTCTTTTCTCCTCCTTTTTTAGCTTTGTCGTGAGCTTGATTTAGGCTCCCTGATATATATGAAAAGAGCATCATAAGAGACTGCTGTCTTTTTTAGTGTGTTTATAATTTTGGTTCTGCTTCAGTGTAGCCTTTGATATATTTTTTTGCTGCCTCATTGGCATTTATTTATTTCACATCTTTGTGCAACTTTCTAATTGGATCAATTCCATACTCACATGTCTTTTGATTTTGTTCCACTCTGGCAATATAGTCCCAACTAGTTGGGGCCAACAAAATGGACCTTTTGCCACAATGGATCTCTGTACATAATAATATTCTTAGTTAAATTAAAATAATTTAAATCCTTATATTTTCTAATAGTCTTCTTAGGTCTCCCTTTACCTATCCTCACACCACCAATGCTAATTGTCTCACGTTTTCTAACTATAGCATCTATATTTAAAGGAAGGATATTTTCTCTTGTTTTATTTGGTAAAAAGTCTTTGTTACTCATTTATGCAGTCAATTTACATATCAGAGGTCACATTCTGTCACTCAATCATGGTTTGTTTTGTATCATGCATACCTTGACCATTGGCTCAGAAGATATGAACACATCTTTTTGTATGCTAGAAATCACCAATTAACGTATTATCTTTTCAGAGAATGATCTTTGCACGTCTTAGCTTATGTGCCTGTTTGGACTCGGTCATGGATATCCTACAGAAATTATCTCGGTGCAGACATTACTCAGTAAGGGGAATAAAATGGTCAGTGATGTGAGGGGAATAAAATGCTGCTTTGGAGTCTAAAACGTTGTTAAGCTGTTTTCCTTTGTCTATTGTCATCTTTAATGCCAACATCATGGCAAGAGTCATCAGAATCATTAATACCACTGGTCTGTCATTTCCTGTGTTACTCACTTTCTAATCTTCACCATTTTGGCTCCTCCCTTTTACAAATGCGAGTATATTCTTCGTGATATGCTGTAGCATCAGCAGGATCCATGTAGAATGATGCCTCAAGCATGGGCATGACACTCGTCCCTTCATCATTTTAACTTACGAAATTGCCTTTGACATTTTTTGTATCTGTAACAATTAGGACGCTAGCTATCATATGGTTCAATCCTTTTACTTGGATTAGCCATCTGGAAAGAACTTGATATCTTGTTTTTTCAAAATGTTGGTGCCACTTACTATGTTATGAAGTGTGTGATATATATTTTCAGTTCTAGTCAAAGCACCAAATTATGTAGATTACCTTGCCATTACAAGCAGAAAGAAAGATCACGATGCAGATCTTTCTGAGTGAAATAACCTACAAATCGCTTTTTGTTCCAGATCATGTAGGCGGGTTGGATGAGAGTGGGCCATGGAAATCTAATGGAAAGGAAAATGGACCATCTCCTCTTCCCCCTCTGTTGTTGCTTCCACCACTCCTCCTTGGTTGGATATTGTTGGCATTGATGAAATCTAGTGTGCGATCCCTGATCTGCTTGCCAGAGGTGGTCAGTTTGGTGACTGAGGGCTGGTGTGACTGAATTTCTTTCTTTGTTTTTTCTTTCTGATTAATTCTTTTGCATCTGGATGGATTAAGTTGAGGGTAATTGCAACGGATTAACAGTGGGTATTCAAAGTCGTAGCTGTATGACTATATTTTGAAGAACTCACAACTCAGATTTGGTTGGAATTTAGCTTGATCAGTTGATCCATGCCAGATTTGATCAAAATTGGCTATTTGGTAGTCAGTGGCTCCTAAAGTTGAAAATTTGTCATTTTTGGCATTAATTTGCATTGTATGTTTTTTTTATCCTTATTCAAGGTTTGAAGCTCCTTTTATTTTCATACCAGGAAAGAATTTTTTTGTAGCTTGCATGGCATCAAAATCAGCAAAAACTGGATTTCACATCATTCATTATCAGTTAGATACACTTATTGTTGCATTTTGTTTCTGACTCATTCTACTCAATGCCACTGATTATGCAGGATGGTGATTCCTATTTCCACTCCTTGCAGAGAATCTTGGAATAAGATGAGTAATGTCTGCCTTTTGTATTTCTCTTGATGTTTTGTACAATGATACCAATATCTCTTTTTGCTTTTTACAAGTATATAAAAGCTTTGTTGTTCATATCAGATAGACAGATAATGAGGGAAAATTTACTGATGCTGTAATTTCTGCTGATAAATCAATAATAGCTGTTGGAATTTTCTTTTGCTACTTCTCTTATCAACATCTTTAATATAATACTGAACCTTCACATGATGTTACTTTGATTCCTTTCTCTGTGTCCTTTATTCCCTTAATTTTGATTATTCTGCATTTTCTTTTTAGACATTTTAATCCACGAAAGGCTCTTAGGTTAGAAGAGCATGCAACTGACATGATTTTGCCTTCATACCATTTACCACCTGTTATAGCCCCTTTTATGCTTCAAGCAAGTAATGGATTTTGTTACACTGAAAATGTTATTGACTGTCTGTATTGGCAAAATTAGCTTAGAATCCTGCCTCGTATTTGCTCGTGGTCTTTTACTTAATGTTTTGTTTTCTTTCATTTTTAGTGTCATAAATATTCTTTTGCTGTTTGTACTTTGTATAAAGGTGTGTGTTGCTCTCTCTATCTATGCCTGTTTTGTTTTCAACTTTTGTTCTTATTCTCCTCTCCTATATATGTTATGCCTCAATTGAACATGTTGAATATTTATCTTTTAGTGGAAAGCTACGACTAGTCAATTTTTGTTCCGCACCAAAATGATTGTCCTTTAGTTTTCCCCACATATGGAGATGGTTGTTAAAAATTAGTAAGCTGTGATGGAGAAATAAGCTAGGTTTTGTAGAAATGTCTTTGAGGTTAGTTACATTCACAAGTCGAGATGTCTAGAAGTTCATTGTATAGCAGATCACTTGGTAAATATTTTGCCTGGCATCTGGACTACCTGTTGCTTTCTGAGCATGCTCATCGACGACGACCTCCCCCCCCCCCCCCCCCCCTCCTTTCCTGAGGTCAGGAACTCAGGAAATAAGGTTGCTCTGCACTCCTTTAACCACCACAAGTAAGGCCTTTCAGTTGCTTCTGGCAATGTTTAGGCAGGTTAAGGAATCAGTCAGGTCTAAGTTTTAGTTTGCTATAATATTATCGATTGCTACTTGATCCTGTTGATCAGCATTGTAGTTGGTACCATTGGTGTAGCACATTTTCCATTGCCAACCACATCATTTATTGCTTGTTTAATTTCTTGAGGTTGATCCTGTCTTTGGTTGAGGAGTCATTTGATGCAGAATGTAAACTTGCCTGGTCCAAGTGATACTGCTTTCAGAACTGATAGCTTAGCTTAATGACCCATGCAACTACTTTTGCCCCCATAGGAACTTTAACATGATTCCGTCTCAAGTTGAGGGGCCATTTGACAGAGAATCTTGGGATGCAAAAATCAATCTTGCGCTGAGTTGAATAATTGAGTGGTACGTTCATGAAGGGACATTGTAACCTATTTTAGTTGGATTTTGACACCGGGTTCTTGTGCACGAAATGAGCAGTGATTAGCATTAATTGTGATAGCTTAGGTCAAACTGATCTTATAGATTGGGAAGTGTAAGCTTGTTGAGTTGATTGTAAATGATGAGACCAATTGAGGTTTGACAATCATCAAATTATCTTTATTCTTTTGTTATGCAGTCCTTCAGTCATGGAGCCTGGTGGTTGTGCTGGTAAGGTTTGTTTAATATGGGCCAAGACCATGATGAGGTTCTTTGGTAGAAGTTTTCTAGGAGAACTTGAGTGTTTTCAAGCCGAGCTTCATGTCCCAAATCGGCTTTGATTTCAGGGAAGTTCAAGTTAAGTTTATGAGGCCTAGCTCATCAAGAGTGTGTTTCAACTTTTTGACTTATCAAATAAGTGGAGCTGGAGCTTATATATGAAATGACACAAGTTCCGGATTGTGTAAAGTTCTAGTTATTTTTTAAACTAAGGTCGGCGATTTCGAATCGTATCACCCGGTACAGGTGGTATGTACCGGTCCGCTTATTGACTAGTACGTGGATCGCTTGCTACCGGGCGGTACCATCAATTGGGGCTGTTTCTGCCCTGTTACCATCTGAAATCGATCAATAACGGTCGATTTCTATCGTCGACGGCCGATTTCGGGCGATATTCAATCGAGGGAGAGAGAAAGAAGAAGAGGGAGAACCTAAACTTCGACGTTGGTCTTCGCCCGTGGACGATTTCTTCTCCCACAAGCATTTTCTTCTCCCCGCGCGGGGAGAAAGAACGAGGCGATGTCATCTTTTTTTTTGTTTTTAAACTTATTATATATATATATATATATATATATATATATATATATATATGAATGGTATGCCCATGCATATACCCCTTGGTACCAGCGTATCGTACCATACCGTACTATACCAAGCTGAGCTCGGTATACTGGTACAATGAACCTTGATTTAAACAACAATAAAAAAAATCAAAATTTTACTAATTTAATCTGGGTAAATTTATATTACTTAATGGGAAATAAACACAAATATAAAGTTAACTAATAGATAGGATCCATAATGATCTGTCATGCACTATCATCAATTCTTACTTTATAGTTTCAACATAATTTATATTAATTGATATCTCGCTATTAAAGATTGGAAAAAATAAATATGAACCTGATCCACTTGTATACAAAAAAAAAAGTTTTAAATTATCTAATCAGTGGTAATGACAAGTCTAGGTAGATACCCACCATATACAAGTGTCTTTGAGTTTATAAAGCATTTTAATGACAGTTCTATCAATATGCCAACCGTTTATGATCTTATGAATCAGTATATGCTAAACCTTCATGGTTGGTAATGTATTGAGAGTTTGAGACTTTATCCTGAAAATTTATTGAAAATATCAGATAGGTTACCTGGTAAAATTCTTAATTGTTCAGAGTAAGATCCCAGGATCTGATGCTGTAAAAACAAATGAGTGTCTGTTCTGCTGGCAAGCCTAGAAACAATCATTTTTGATGAGTTTATAAATATGCTTACTCATGTGAGTATTAGCCAATTAGTTTGGAAGGCTACACGAGCTACGTTTTGTCATTTCATGTTGAAGCTGGGCTCATCTGAAAATGGAGCTCTGAGATGGGATTCGAGTATGATTCATAAATATTTATTTGAACGAGCTGGAGAGATTTAACTAGTCTAATTAATATCCAGGTGGTTGGGAATGGTTTGACTAGTAATGTGCAACCGTAGTGATTAATGAATTGTCCAATAAATAGGAAGACGGTATTTTGGGTTTATAAAGTCAAGTGTTCTTAAGCTACATACGGATGGTAGAACTAAAATTTCGTGCACCAATGGAAAGTTAAGTTTGGTATGAGATTGGAGAGAGAGACGATAAAGCAAGGGTTGAAATTTGTGTTAGACAAGGTGTGTGACTTTAGGTAGCAGCAGGAGCTAAAACTTATCTTTCAAAAGAGTAGAAACAAAATATTAGGAGACAAAAGGAGACTTGAATGAATGTAATGGGGAAAGCCACAAGGGAACTATAACTGAGTTATACATATAGAAATAAATCGGTGGGAAGGAAGGAAGTAGGATGCATGCATATAGCCACCCCCACAATTCCTTTCTGAAGTTGATTGGACCTGCCCTTCAGGTATATGATTATATTCCCAGCGCTCCCCATTACCTGTCAATTTTGGTGCCAAAAGAACCCCAGGGGGGGGAGTGCCTTCCATGCGTACTGAAAACGACCCTCCAACCACATCTACTTCTTTGGATTCTTTGGTGGGTTGCAGCCCAAATCCCTCAAATTAATTGGAGGAATGTTTTTTTTTTTTTTCTTTTTTCTTTTATGTCTATCCGTTAGTTGTTACTTCTTTCAGAGGACAGTGTGGTAGTCACTGCCTTTCCTTTTCCTCTCCTTTTTCTCCTAATGGGTGAGCAAAGCCTTAGCTGGCCCTGCAACCTTAGGATGGCGAGTGGTACTATAAAGTAGTACTCCAATTATAAGTATGCGTGTGGGTGGTGGTGGGTGTAGGGGGTGTGTCATTAGATTGAACTTTTGTTTCTTTCACGTCATATTTATTTATTTTTACCGTCCACAAATGGAGGAAGATCAAGGCATCAGATAAAGAAAGGCGTTACACCTCCTAGGAGATTCGGTGACCCGGAAAAAGAAAAAGATATATATATTTGTGTTTAAGGTATTAGTGCTGGGAACGTGTGATCATTTTGATAGGTAATATAAATTTTGAACCAGGAAGACAACACAGCCCCACGAATGAATGGGCATCATTTATGCAGTGACCTTTGCCCATATGATCTGATGATTCTGTTCTGATCATCCTGTTTGTTTAATATTCCAATTATCAAAAGAAAAAGGTGGCCCAGAAAGGGTGAAATACTACTGTATTGTATGATGATGATGATGAAATATCAGGGAGCTTGTACATGGACGACAAACAATTGAAGAAATCTGGGGTGGGGGGTGGGGGGGTGGGGGGGGGACAGGAACATCAGGGCAGTGTCATATCTATCTGAAAGCCACCACAGTATGGAAATGAGTTGTCTGTACTCGAGCAGTGTTTTCACCCAGCAAAAGCATGCAGCTTTTGCTCTTCCTCTTTGCTCTTGCTCTTGCTCTTGCTCTTTGCTTCACCCCACCCACCCCCCTCCCCTCTCCTCTAGGAGAAAAAGATTAAAAAAAGAGAGAGAGAAGGAAGAAAGGGGCTACAGCGTATTCTTGGCCGTAAAGTTCGGGTGTGACAGAGAATCCAGCTGATACCCACATGGGAGGTTGGGTTGGGTTGGTTCTCAGCTCAGCTCCCCTGATAGCACTTCCTCACCTTTTGTAGTTAATGTTGTGCCCTGGCGAAGAAGGTGCTTCTTCTATGGGGATACCCAACCCTACTGTTCTAGGGAATCATAAGAGAATTGAACCTCAAAAATCCTTTGTTTGGTTGACTTGACTGCTGATTTCTTCGGCAGAGTAATTGTCCCCCAACAAGGTGACGAGAAAGAAAGACCATAAGCCTGGATTTGTATCGAGTAAAAAATGAGAGGGACCTGAAAGGTGGGGGATGGGATCGATCACCTTGGGGATTTTTTTTTTTTTTTTTTGGTTTTTGTCTCCCTCCAACCCAATCTGACACAGTGTTCTTAGGAACAAGCATACGATAATTTTTTCTAAAAAAAGAATCCTGAAATATAATTGTTTTGAGTTTGATCAGTGTTCTTAGGAACAAACCTCCTTCAGGGGTTTGTGGATGAGTGAGTCCAACAGTGGGTATACTACTACTCTGTCCAGTATTTTCTCAACGAGATCTAGCATAGCGCAGCTTCTCTTGGCATTTTTTTTTACTCTTTGCGATCGCAAAGCTTACTGCAGCTCAGAGAGGTGTGTGTTGTCAAGGACAGTGACCGACATTGTCACATGGTGCTGAATCAGTCAGTGGAGAGAGGCTTTGGTGTGGGGTCTGGGAGATGTAATTTAATCATAGCATCTTGGAGCAGTATGTGATGTATATATATATATATATATATATATATATATATATATATATATATATATATATATATATATATATATCTCCACTCTTACCTTCTTTGATTAATTATGATATGATATGAAACCCTGTCTGGGAAAAGAATCAATGGAGCCACCAGTCCATGCGTTTATTCGAAGGACATTGGAACTTCTTATCTCTCTCATCAATGGAAGAAAGAAGAAGGGAAGGAACAAAAGGGCAGTAGTAACTCTGTAGATGGTAAAAATTGATGCGAGTACAGTGATGAGAAAGAGAGAGAGAGAGAGAGAGAGAGAGAGAGAGAGAGAGAGAGAGAGGCCAATCATGCAGGCAATTTGGTTGTCCTTGTGGTGGTGGGCCTTGTTATCTAGCTTTTTTTTTTTTAAAAAAAAAAATTTCTTAGTCCTGTCCCTGACATTGTCTGCGCAAGTGATAAATGAATGCTGTCATTAGTTGTGAGCCCACCACCATGACAGCTATCTCTCCCTCCCCATAAGGTAGATAAGATTGACGGAGAGGGATGATGGAAACTACTTATTTGCTGTATTTGATCTCATGGATAAAATCTCATGGATAAATTACCAGAAGCATTGATCACTACTACTTCCTGTTGTCTCTGAAGAAAACCTACCCAGAGACTCTCATTATTTGGACTTCCAGTAAGAAAAAGGTGCCCTTGTGTTCATGTCCAGAGAGGCATGAAAAGCTGCAGCTGCTCCTTTACTGCTTGCCTCATTCAGTTGCTTAGTGGATTGTCGATCCTTTTTACCTCAATCCCTGGAACACACTAATGTTTGATAGCAATGCAATTATAGGTCTTAACTGGGTCTATTTTGCCTGTAATTTTCCTTGTTGTGTGTGTGTGTCATGCGCCTGCTCAAAGTCATCCTGTCGTTATTATTATGTTTTGAGACCTCAATTTCATCATCCTCTTGCCTATCCTCACTAATTTATTCTCCCCTGACGTAGTGACATATGCATTTTGCTTGATGAAGTATTATTGTTCATGGTTCAGGACAAATTTATATTATTAGCAATTGTGGGAAGTTGACATCAAGGCAATGTCTAGGAGAGGTTGATATTGTACCACTGTAACCTTTTCCATTAATTAGAGTAGACCCGTTTGCCTATGATTTTTTTTTCTTTCTTTTTCATCTTCAAAATGTATGATGAGACCGGCAGCAGTATGAACTTTGGATCGAATTATTTATTTATTTATTTATTTTTTTCGTCAGGGAGGAAGCCGACTTTGAATGCAGCAATTGGTCACTAAGTCCGGTTAGTATAATCACAAACTCAAGTTATGAAGTCGTAGACATGTGAGTTATCCAGTTCAGAATTTGGCATGTAGCATGAAATGATTGAGAGTTCAATAATAAAATAAAAAAAATAAGTTCTCCTGAAGAAGAAAAAAATCTTCGAGGGAGCTGACTGTTCTTAAGGCGCTTGAAACTTTTAAAATTAAGTGGGGTTTTGGTAGCTAGATAGATAGCTAGATTGATGTGATACATTGTGCAATGATTTCTTATAAATAAATATATTGTCGATGCAGTTTTGAGAATACATCTTTCAGTTTGATGGTAAAGCAATAATATGATGGGCTGAAGGAACAACGAAGGGAAGATATATTTTATTATACAGATGCTAAAATTTACTTACTTGGTATAAAATCTTAAATGAATAAAAAAACGATATTTCTTAATAATGCATTTCTACTTATCATCGATCCTGTGATGATCTAAATGCTTTCGTCCGATAATTCTGCTTTTTTTTTTTTTCTTCTTGTTGTTTGTTTGTTTGTTTCTGCATGTTCGTTCTTGCGTTTAGGACTTCACACAATTGCTCCTCTGTTTCATGGTTTCCAGGAGAGAGAGAGAGAGAGAGTGTGTTTGTATAAGCTGGAGTTAGTGGCAGATAAGCTGATGTATGATGGTGGTGGCATTTCCAAGCTTCTCAACCCAAAAAAGAAATGAGAGGTGTCGCAGTCAAACAGGGGCAGGAGACCACCATCTTACGGCCTCAGCTTTTCCAAACAAAGAACAACTTGTCTTGGCTAACTCAGCGCCAGCAGCAGCAGACTTTCTTTTCCGAGGGCCGCTAATCTGGTTGGCCGGCGTCGCCGTTCCATTGTGGAGATGGATGGATCGTTCCCCCGGTGTTCCTCCCACGGTAACTCCCCTCTCTTATTTACCCCCACACAGGAGTATTACGTCATAGTACTACTACTACTACTAATTGCAGTGTCATGAGAACACTGTGGCAGTTCTCATGGAGTAATAGTTCGTTTCTCTTCTCTTTAAGAGTCTCTCACATTTGCTTGCTTCTTCTCTCTGTCTGATGTCAAATGCCTTTTTTTTTATTTTTTGATGGAGGTGGAGGCTGCCTTTACCAAGTCTCCAGCGACGGCCTTGACCTTTTGGAAATTCCGGTGGCCTTGCTTCCCGTCTCCAGCGACGGCAGCCCCCCCCCCCCCCTCCCACTCTTTGTGTCGCAGGCGTAGCGCCGCCACGCCTGTGCGTGTGGGTGGGTCGATGGGGGATCTTAAATGGGACGAGAGGGGAAGGGAGGGAGGGGCCCCCAAGTGGCCCCCGACCATGTGAGCGTCTCTGAGGCACACACACAGTCATCCTCCTCCTCCCTTCGCTTTAAAATCCAACTCGTCCTCCATTCATGACTTAACTGACTTATTAGGCTCCTCACTGTCGTAAAAAAAAAAAAAACACACACACACACAAACTGTAACCTCCTCCGTGTGTGATGATTGAAAGAAAACCCGTCGTCACGCCCAAAGCCCACCCACATCAGTAACATAAAAGCTGCTGCTGCTGATGATGATCCTGGAGGAGAGGAGAGGAGAGGAGAGGAGAGGAAACAAGCCGAGCTCGTGACTGAGGTCAAAGCCAATTCAACCAGCTTCCCACAGTCTTGTTCTTCTTCCTAGGGCTTTTGTGTCCGTGAAGAAACCACATCACGTCATCTTGGTGCGTGAGCTTCTGTCGCAGTATACGGTGGGAAATATATTGCTCACCATCTTAGTGAAAGTTGGTAACAAGGACAACAAAAGACCAGCCATAACGACGACAAAACAGAGAGAGAGAGAGAGAGAGAGAGAGAGAGAGAGAGAGAGAGAAAAAAGAGGGGTTCGAGAGGTCTGACCAGTGGAGCACCATATGATGGCTTAGGGAAAAGCAAGATGGACATATAGCAGTGGGGTGGGGGGGGTGGATGTGGCCGAGAGAGAAAGAGAGAGAGAGAGAATAAGAGGAAGGGGGAGGGAATCAAAAAGGACTGATCTATTTGAGCAGATGTAGGATCTACCCATCCTCTCACGAATCTCTCCTCTGTGATAAAAGAAAAAAAAAAAAAGCAGGGAAAGCTAAGCACGGGGAGAAGTAGAGGAGAGAGGAAGCTAAGCAGGGGGTGCAGTAGCAGCAGACGATGGCGTCCCAGCGGAATTGGGGTGGTTAGGAGGATTAGGAAGGTTGTCGTCGTCGTCATCGTCGTCGATGCAAATGGGGTCAACCAGTGGCTAGAGATAGAAGCTGCGATCATTCGAACCAGAAGCTAGGAGGAAAGAAAGAAAGACTCTTTCTTTATATTTAGTGAGTGAAGAGTAAGTGTGGGAGGGAGTACCACTAATTTTAAAGAGCGCAAGGGGCTCTCCTTTTCTGTCTGCACTTTACTTGTGTTTTTTATGTCTTTTAATGGCAGCTCCACAGGGAGAGTTAGCATCAACTTTTAATGCACCCTTTCTCTCTCTGGTTCTTGTTCCTTTGTTGTAGTAGTAGTATTGCTATAAGAGGGCGAAGAAGCGCTGGGGGAGGAAGACGAGGTGGTGCTGGAGTCGTCCTCCTCCTTTCTTCAATTTACCTTCACTCATGGACGCCTACGATGCGACGAGGATAGTGTTCTCCAGGATCCAGAGCCTGGACCCCGACAACGCTGCCAAGATCATGGGCCTTCTCCTCCTGCAGGAACACGGCGAGAAGGAGATGATTCGCTTGGCCTTCGGCCCCGAGACCCAGCTTCACTCCGTGGTCTTCAAGGCTAGGAAGGAGATCGGCCTCGTCCCGGTGCCGACCTCCTCCGCCCCCGGCACCCCTTCCTCCGCCGGCGCTCCTGCTTCCCCCTTCCTCCTCCGCCAAAACTCCGCCTCGCGCCTTCTCTCCGGAGGCCTCCCGTCGCCGCTCGCCGTCTCCTCCCCGTCCTCATGGGCTCCTCCGCCATCCGTGTTCTCCCGCTCCAACAGCGGTACCGCCCTCAATGCGTCGTTGGACCAACTCCAGACCTCTGACGAGCTCATTAGCCCCAGTAACGTGAGCGTCTCGCCCTTTTACGCCGGCGGCGGAGGCGGCGACCTCGTCGACGAGTTCCACCTCCCCGACCAGCTCTCCTTTCTAGGGGACCCCGCCCCGGCCCTTGATTCCAGTCACTCCGTTCCTATCACCTCGAAACTCGGTGGCGACATGTTCCACCCGGACATCGAGTGCCGGAGCCCGAGCGGCAACGGCGATGCTGCCCTCTTCCCTTACGGTGTGGGCTGGGGTATCAACAGTTACCACCACCGTCGGAGCTGCTCCGCCGCTGACCTCTGCCTCGGCGACCCGGCCGCCGGGTTCGGCTGGAAGCCGTGTCTCTACTTCGCGAGGGGCTACTGCAAGAACGGCACCGCGTGCAGGTTCCTCCACGGGCTCCCGGAGGAGGCTGCAGCGGCGGCCGCTGGCACCAAGATGGATGGGGTGGTGGAGCAGCAGTTCCAGGAGCTGCTACTGAGATCCAAGAGCCAAAGAATAGGCAGCGCTTCGCAGCTGATGGCTTCCGCGTTCCCCTACTCCCCGACGGGCTCTGTGCCGTCGTCTCCGTCGTCATCCTCGAGCAAATGCCTCAGCTTCTTGCTCCAGCAGCAGCAGCAGCAGCAGCAGCAGCAGAATGAGAGCCAAAGGTACCCACCATCTTTCTCCACTCAAAATGCTTGCAACCTTAGCGCCTATCTCAGTGATGCGTGTTCGAATCAAGTGTCTCAAATTACCGCAGGGCGGCAGCCGCTGCAGCGCTGATGCTGTGCGGGGACGAGGCCCACAAGTTCATGGGTAGATCAAGATTAGAAAGAAGCGATTTGATGGCAAATCCTGGTTCGAGGCAGATCTACTTAACCTTCCCAGCTGACAGCACCTTCAGGGAAGAGGATGTCTCCAACTACTTCAGGTTGGTTTGGTAATCCTTTCCTTTTAACGTATGTATTATGTATGACAGACACCCAGTCGCCCTTCCTCCTCCTCCTCCTCTGCTTGGAAGTCCAATCTCCGGTCACTGATGATTCCTTCCTTGGTGGGTTCGTAGCATCTACGGGCCGGTGCAAGACGTGAGGATCCCGTACCAGCAGAAGAGGATGTTCGGCTTCGTGACCTTCGTCTACCCCGAGACCGTGAAGCTGATCTTGGCCAAAGGGAACCCCCACTTCGTCTGCGATTCCCGAGTTCTTGTCAAGCCTTACAAGGAGAAGGGCAAAGTCCCCGACAAGTTCAGGCAAATCCACCCCTCCTCTTACCCTTCATCGCATGTGAAGGGTTTCTTTTTTTACTTACAATGTTTCTTTTTACCTCTCTGACCTCAGGAAGCTGCAGCAGCAGCAGCACGCTGAGAGGGGTGAGTTCTCTGCATGCACGACTCCCACGGCCCTGGACGCCAGGGATGCCTATGACCACCTTCAACAGCTCGGTTGGATCCCTCATTACCACTCCTGCTTTCTCATCGCTTCTTCTTCTTCTTTGTTTTGGTTAATGGTTACTGAAGTATTGTTCTACGGATGTCATAACAGGAGCAAGGATGTTGTACAGCGGCGGCGGCGGCGGCAGCCAGGAGCTTCTGCTGAGAAGGAAGATAGAGGAGCAGCATCAGCAAGCAGCGGAGCTGCAGCGGGCCATCGAGCTGCAAGGGAGGCGATTCATGGGCCTCCTCCATCTCGACCTCAGCAACAGAGGCCTCTCCTCCTCAGCCCCAGCCTCCATCAACTCCCCCACCATCGCAGCCACCCAATCTATCTGTAATGCAGATGGGAGCAGTAATGTCAGCAGCAGCAGCAGCAGCAGTAGCCAGGAAGGATCACCAACAGAGGGTGCGTTGCCTGAATTGGTCGACGTTTCCATGTTTCGATTGATAGATGGGCTACAGTAGATTTTGTCGCTCATTGTACAGATACCAAGAGCCTCGGTGCTGCTGCGCCAGAAGAGAAGGTGAACAGTGGCCATGGCCTACTCCAGCAGCAGGCGGAATCTGCTCACGAGGCGAACCCCAACCAAGATGGTGGCTTCCAAGAATGGTAATCTAACGTCAAGTTCTACGTTGTTCTCTTTTTTTTTTTCCCCCTCCAAATCAAGAACCGTAGTGAACTTTGTCTCACGATTTGGCTGCAGCACCGAGCATAACTTGCCCGACAGCCCGTTTGCTTCACCACCGGCCAAATCCCCGTTCATGCCCGACTCGTTCTTCTCCGCCGGCGAAGACACGAGTGCCTCCTGCATCACAAATAATAGCAGCAGCAGCAACAACAGCCACCTAATTGCCTCCACCACTTCGTCACTGGACGTGCCCTCCTCCTTCACTTCATGCTTCTTCCCAATGCCAAGGTATCACCCAGAAAAGATTTGTCGTCAAACAAACGAATTCACCGATTTCTCTCTCATTACATTCCCGCCGGTCTGTGCAGGTTCTCCTCCGGCCATGGAGCAATTGGAATGTAAAGGTGGTGAAGAAGCCGCCGCCGAGGGGGAGGAGGACGTGCCCTACTCGCCATCAACGTAAGCCTCGGTCTCTGCAGTCCAATTGCTCATGACAGCTTCCTTTTCCGTTCCAACTTTTGCTTCGATGGTAGCAGGTAAACACACACCCACCCAGTAGAGCAAAAGGATAGTGGAGAACACAGGAAAAGAGAAGTTGCAGAATGGTCCAAGGTTTATATTGGTTCTTTTTTCACTTTCTTCTTTTTACCTAATAGTTTCCAACCTTATATGACCATCACAGGAAGAAGGCCTTCTTCCATCGTCTCTCTCTCCCCCACCTCACCTCCCTTCTTCCACAGTAAGCTTGGAACAGCTGCCCAATCTATCTATCAGTGAGCGATCACCCAATAAACACCATCCATCCTCCATTCATCAACTACTTCTACTGCTGATGTTGCCATTGCCACCTACTAGTAGTACTAGCTATAGCTCCCCCTCACCACCCACCAAGATAGGTAACAATGCCTCCCCCCCTCCCCCCATACCAAGTACAGACAGCAAACAACATGACAGAAAGCTGGACTTGTTACCGTGAAGGTATAGGCCAGGAGAAAGCAAAAAAGAAAAGAAGAAACTGCAGCAGAGGTGAAGAAGGACCACTACTGGCTTATGAGGAGCAAAACCAAAAAAGACTTGGAGTTTGTACAATGCATGCATGCAATTCCAACCTGGTCTCTCTCTCTCTCTCTCTCTCTCTCACATGTATCCTGTCCAATGGCTTTTACTTTTTTTTTTTTTTTTTTCTTTTGATGATCCAGTGTAGGCGACATCAATATAGTAGACAGAGAAAGGATTCACAAAAAAGTTAGGAATAACTTCAGCTCCTTTTCTCTTTCTGTTGTGCCCATTTTTCATTATCTGTGGGTTCTGCTTCTTTTGTAGTAATAATTCAATCCAGCAAACACAATCTTAAAGGAAGAGATGGGTCAGAATGATGGATACTAAAGAAAACCTTTGCAAGTGTTTGCGGTATGAAATGTTAAATTAGTATCTACTAGTAGCATGTCATCTCTTTTCACAGCCTATTCATTCTGCATCAGCTATCATACCTATAACTCTTAACAGTGACTCTGGTGGACCTGCAATGCCTCACAGGTGCTCTAATCAGATCTTGACATGACAAATTCTAGTTTTTTCTTTTCCTCTTTGGACACAACAATTTGGGGCTTATGAAATGATTTGTTTTAATAAAATTAGGTTAGGAAAATGTAACTTTCATAGAGAGAGAGAGAGAGAGAGATAGAGGCATGTTTTTTTTCATTAATAGACCTGAGATTGGGATGTGCAGCTAACAGCAGAGCATATTCCCCAAATAAATCATTGAAGCAGCACAAACCTGTGGTTGCTGTGGAAGCTTTTGTTTGTGTCATCTATCTATAATACTATCAAAGACTGGGATGTCTGTCTTTAATAATATGCCTCTGTGCATCCAAGTTGAAAGCTTGAAAAGGACCAGTCTAATATATATATATATATATATATATTATTTTTTTTGAGGTACTTTGGACTCAGCACCTTCAATCACTTCCAATTTACTCCTTTTAAACTTTGTCTGACTACGACACCATCTCTATTATTATTATTATTATCAATAATCAAAGATCTTTTACTAAATAAATTATAACTTATTATGCTTGATGAGTATACATACTTCACGACCTTAGTATAATGATAAGATTCGTTTGTATATTTGTTAAGACAGACTGCGTACAGTGATCCTTGTAAGATCTTTAAATTGATGGGAGTAGTAAAATATGTATGTACGTACCTTCTCCTCCCTTCACGCGAGACAACAAACAAAGAGAGGAGGTGGTGGTGGTGTTGCCACCACCATTAGTACTTGTTGCTCTTCCCCAGTAGTAAGTAAATAAGGAGGAGGGGAGAAGAAGAAGAAGAAGGAAGAAGAAGAAGAAGAAGAAGAGAACAGCGGAGAGTGATTCCCATCCCCTCTTAAGACTCCCTCCCTAAGGGTAGAAGAAACAGGCGAACCACTGTGCTCGTACAGTCTCACATTAAGTATGCATCTAAAGTTACGTAATTAATGTTGGTGTTTCTATCTCCCTCTCTCTCTTCGGCGTCTATGAATGACATCCCACCAACCTACCAAATCTGCCAACAAATATAACTATTATCAACTTGTCGGGGAGACTGAATCAGATGATGAGGCTAAGGGATTCATCATCATAGCTGTTTTCACAACTTATCGTTATGAATCATCGCATGGTGGAGCCATCACATGTGGAATGGCAGATCATGTTGGTACTGAATGCACCATCACACTGCTCCTTCTAAATTTTCTAAATTTTCTTTTTTTTTCCAGTGTTCTTTCATAAATGTATTGCAACTGCATATTATATATATATATATATAGAGAGAGAGAGAGAGAGAGAAAAAAAAAATATATTTATATGAGATAAATAGATTTAGATTTGTTATGAAACTTGATGTCATGATCGCGGAGTCAGTACAGTTTGATTTCGCTCATGTGTGTAAGTTCGTTCACGTCGATCGAAAAAAAGTTTAGTAACTCAATAACGTATAAAATTATTTATATGTATAAAATAAATCGTTATGATAGGAAAAATCAGGTTATATATTAGGTTTAACTTATAACTTAGTAATATATTGACTGAAGCTCATCCGAGTTAAGGTGAAAAAAATTTAATCTGAGTGAGTTAAAATAAAATTTTAAAAAAGATTGAGTCAGTGTGATTTTATTGAATTAAAATGAGATGTATCATGATAGATAGACATGGAAGAGTGAATCACCTGGTAGACAAGATGTAGATTAAGTTTGAACCCCTAAGAATAAGAAAAATAATAATAATCAATCCATATGAATAAAATAAAAATATTAAAATTATTTATGCATATGAGATAAAAGGATATTAACTAAAACGCTAAAGATTGAAAGAGTCAAGTTACACAAAATTACATTTGCTAACTAGCTGATAGACTTTATAAATTGACATTTACTATGCTTTATTTCTTGAAAATAATATTTTTGAATATGGTGGTATGGGCTTCAATAAACCATAGAGATGATATGATAGATAAAGAAGTAAAAAAAATTTATTCATTATTATATCTCTTAACTTTTTTGTTTTCAATTTATGTAATAGATAGTCTATTTTCCAATTCTTTTATTACTATTGATGAAAGTGTAGCTAAAAAATAGATAGTCTTAAGAGTAAATATGCTAATTTTTACTAAGCTGAATGACATATGATTTTGATACGTGCATATGATTATAATTTATGATCAAAATAAAAATGCATCCATACAACATGTCCAAAAATTATATATATATATATATATATATATATATATATATATATATATATATATATATATATATATATACCCATAAGTCATCATCCATATCTACACTAGCATGAGCTAGTACTAATATTTTTACTTATAAAATAAAGTCTATTGTAAATGATGACTCAATAATTATAAGTCTTTATAACATTATTTAGGCGAGTATATATCTTGTCATGTTATGATATTTTAAAATCATTGACAGAGGATATTTAATAATAAATATCTAATCCTATGATTTTTTTTTTAGTAATCGTAACGCTACAACATATCATATGTAAAATTAAAAATATAAAATTTTATGTTGAATTAATTCAAAAATGCTTATATGCTGAAAACATAGCAAATTGATGGACTTCTTCTATACTTATATCATAATATATGCTTACACTATTATATCACACATCACAGTATATAATATATATTTGTACCTCCAAACCACACATCATATCACTAAGTTAGAAAGAATAATATATTTTATTTTTTATTTTTATTGATATACCAATTGTATTCTAATGTATGTGAGATTCGAGAATTATAATTTAATTTTAATTAAAAATATAATTTTTATTCTACTATAAGTCTTAAATTAATATTTATTTAATTATATGATTTAATTAAAATGTTATATTATTCTCAAATATAAAAAAATAGGAATGTGGGGTCCACCGTCCATCGGCCCCCACCATCCATGCTGGCTGGGGTTGAGTCGGCCCGGAGCACACAATGGAGGTTGGCCCCCTGGAAATTGCCAGGGTGAATCCGCCCATGTTGTTATCGGATCCGCATTGGGACCCTTTTTCCTACGAAGCCTCCGCGTTTGAGCGGCCTCCGACCCGCCAACCCAAAGCGGTAACTCCCACGCGACTCTTCTCCGCTCTCCGCGCCCTTCTCGCTCGCCCTTCCGTCATCGTCTCCCCCGTCTTCCTCTTCCTCCGGTAGAATGCTGCCTCAGGGAGCAGACCGCGAAGATCGCACAAGGGCTTTGAAGGTGTCAAACGCAAAGCCTATTCATCCGTCGGTTTGCTCTATAAATTAGGGCTCCCGGCCGGAGACGAAGGCAAGAGCCAACAACCTCCTCCTCCTCCTCCTCCCTTTCGGCCTTCTCCTTCCTTCCTCTATCCACGTATGGATTAAACCTCCTCATCCTCCTCCTCCCTCTCCACCGCTTCATCACCACTCCAAAAGGAAGGCGAAGGTCGTAGCCGAAACATATACAGATAGAGATTAGACAGGGGCAGCAAGCGAGAAGATGGCCGGCGTTGCGTTCCTCGTATTCGTCTCTCTGCTCGGCCTCTCGGCGGTCCGCGCCGAGGACCCGTACCTATTCTTTACGTGGAACGTCACCTACGGCACCATCTCACCTCTCGGCGTCGCTCAGCAGGCCATCCTCATCAACGGCCAGTTCCCCGGCCCCAACATCAATTCCACCACCAACAACAACATCGTCATCAACGTCTTCAACAACCTGGACGAACCCTTCCTCTTCACCTGGTTTGTCCTCCGTCTCCCTGCATGCTTGTGTCGACGTAGCTGGCAACCTAATCCGTGTTTGTGTGTGTGTGTGTGTGTGGAGAGAGCAGGAATGGTATCCAGCAGAGGAAGAACTCATGGCAAGATGGCATGCCGGGCACCAACTGCCCCATTCCGCCCGGCACCAACTACACCTATCACTTCCAGGTGAAGGACCAGATCGGAAGCTTCTTCTACATCCCATCCATCGGCATGCACCGGGCAGCCGGGGCCTTCGGCGGCCTCCGCATCAACAGCCGCCTTCTCATCCCCGTCCCGTTTGACGACCCCGCCGACGATTACACGGTCCTCATCGGTGACTGGTACACCAAGAGCCACAAGGTCCTGGCCGGGATCCTCGATGCGGGCCGCAGCATCGGCAACCCTGCCGGCATCCTCATGAATGGAAGCCCCGGTAAGAACGCCGCCGGCAAAGACGACGCTCCGCTCTTCACCATGGAGGCCGGGAAGACCTATCGTTACCGCATCTGCAACGTCGGCCTGAAGGTGTCGCTCAACTTCCGGATTCAGAGCCATCAGATGAAGCTGGTCGAGATGGACGGGTCGCACACCGTGCAGAACGCGTACGAATCCCTCGACGTCCACGTCGGGCAGTGCCTCTCCGTGCTCGTCACCGCCAACCAGGAGCCCAAGGACTACTACATGGTCGCCTCCACGCGCTTCACCAAGTACATGCTCACAGCCACCGGCATCGTCCGCTACGCCGGTTCCAAAGTGCCTCCATCATCCGAGCTGCCGGCGGGGCCCGTCGGCTGGGCCTGGTCGTTCAACCAATGGCGGTCGTTCAGATGGAACCTCACCGCCAGCGCCGCCCGGCCCAACCCGCAGGGCTCCTACCACTACGGGAGCATCAACATCACCCGGACCATAAGGCTCGCCAGCTCCGTCGCCCTCGTCAACGGAAAGCGCCGCTTCGCCCTCAACGGCGTGTCGCATGTGGAAACCAAGACCCCGCTGAAGCTCGCCGAGTACTATGGCATCGCCGACAAGGTGTTCAAGTACGACTCCATCAGTGACGAACCACCGGCAGCCTCTGCCGCCATCAATGCCGCGCCCAACGTCCTCAATGCCACCTTCAGGGACTACATCGAGATCATCCTCGAGAATCCCGAACGGAGCATTCAGTCCTACCATTTGGACGGCTACTCCTTCTTCGCCGTCGGGTAATCCCAACGCCCACCGAACAGCTTCCACGCCATGGTCCATTGATGAACTTGACATATACCGTGTGTGGGATTGCAGGATGGGGCACGGAAAGTGGACGCCGGCGAGCCGTAGGACGTACAACCTCCAGGACGCGGTGAGCCGGCACACGATACAGGTGTATCCGAGGTCATGGTCGGCGATCATGCTGACGTTCGACAACGCGGGGATGTGGAGCCTGCGGTCGGAGCTGTTGGAGAGGCACTACCTGGGGCAGCAGCTCTATATCAGCGTGCAGTCGCCGGCGAGGTCCCTCCGGGATGAGTATAACATTCCGGACAACACGCTGCTCTGCGGTGAGGTTACCACGCTCCCAAAGCCGCCACCCTACGTCTAACTGCAGGCTGGCGAGGAAGCGCCACCCGAGTTCAAGCCTTCAATCGCACTTCACCACCGGAGGAGGAGAGAGGAACAGAGATAAATTATATATGTATGTGTGACCGGGATTGGTATTATTAGTAAACGAAAGAGAGAGAGAAGGAGATGATATATGATGAAAGAAAAGGCTCGAGAGACTTAACAATTGACTTTGGTTCTTCTACCTACTTGCATTATCAATATTCTCTCCATCTTATTGCATGCTATGATCATCAAACTTCCTATTACTATTGTTAATGTACTTTATGTCGGACTCGAGGTGGCATAACAATTTGGTCCGATCCGAACACGTAAGACTATCAACGTTGCTCTAGGCCATCGAAGAGGGATTGGCGAGAAACCCACTTGTGAAATCTCCGTGCAAACTTCTTAAGATACGACGGGTGATCGTCTTTTCCTCCCAGATGGTTGCGTCTTGCACAAAGGTCGGAGTCGGAGCCAAAGCTCAAAGAAAAATACCACGCAGTAGTGTGTGTGGCTTCTTTTTCCCTTTGATAGTGTTCATCATTGTGGCTTTAATACCTCTAGTATTTGGGTCTACGTACACGGATGTTTAATGGTTGTCAGTCTCAGGCGATCAACTCGTACTTTGAGCATCGACGACATCTGATCTCGAATAATGGGTCAAACTCCCAACCTATTTTGAGGTAAGAATTGAACTAACTCGAGGTGCTAGACTAACTCAATCGTGACAGTCTGGGATGCCTCCTTAGAATAGGAGGCCGTATCATGCCATATCAACTATCCTCTATCATAAAGCATATATATTATCGCAAGTGATAAATGCTTCAAATCATATATCATAACGTTGGAGACTGTACCACATAATCATGAGACTGTGCCTCCTTTTGTTTTTTCTTTTTATTTATTTATTTATGTATGTTTTTAACTTGAGCAGCTATGGATTTATGGAAGACTTGGCAATCTCGTCTATAAAAATAAAATTATTTAAAAATAATATCTCTAGTCCATAATTTATATTTTGATAGACAGAGAACATAAAAAATATTAGCTTTGTGAGACCAAGACTATTAGATGGGTTACACCATAATGTCTATAGATGTCACTTTATTTCACATAATAACTTTTGTATGCCTTATAATCTTGGTGTATCACTATTCAAAGTTTACAAGTCTATTTTTATATTTTATATTTGATATGACATATTATGACTCTAGATCATCACAGTAGAGTAAGTCGAGCATCCCGAGCTAACTCAGTCCCGTGAACTCGAGATAAGTAAGTCATCTATTTCATCACTCGAGAAGTAAGGAGCGACGCTGCACAGTCTAGATGGCATCGGCGCTCAGTTATGGTTCAGCCACCTAAGGCGCTACCACACATTGACGCCTACGTACATTGACGTCGAGAACCATTAAATGTTCTCATATGTTGACCTAAGGTCAAAAAATCACACACGCACTACAATTCTAATTCTTTCCTAGAGCTCCGACTCCGACTAACTTGAACATCGGAGGGGTCGAGACGAGGGACCCTCCGCCCGACTCTAGCCATTGTGTAGGACACGACCAGCTGGAAGGAAGAGACAATCATCCACCACATCTAAAAAAGCAACGTTGACGGTCTTAAGTACTCGAAACGTACAAAATCATACTTATACATATAAAATATCTAGTTGTAATATCCCAAGTATATTCTTGGATGAAATAAGGATGATAGATCACTAGATCGTTTGATTATGCACTAGCTCTTTTTTTTTTTCTCTACAAATCATTAAGTGAACAAAAATATAACAATAATGTAATACTTGGATAAAATTAGCTAAGTTTATGACACAAAGTTGAGGGTGTGATATGTGAAAATTTAGTCTATAATTCTCCAGCATCAATGCTCGTTTAGGTTCGTCATTTGAGATACTGATATGGATAATTATTCATAATTAAAGTTGATGGTCTGATGCGTTGAAGAGAAAGGAACCAAACTTAATTATTATAATTTTGTACGCTAATTTCTGTATAAATTTTTTTGGGCCTTAGTAATGTCGAACTCTCTAAGATCATTTGTTTTGGTTCATCTGAGAATTTCCACAAGAACGGTCGTCATTATTTATGGACCGGTCGAGGCAACCTCTCCTGCGTGTCTTCATGCTTAAAAGTCATATTTATGTACATCGAGTCAAAGAACGTCTCGCTCTCATCTCATCACCACCCCATCCCCGCCGCTTGGGTTCTCCGTCGGCTTCCTTGGGCTTTCTCCCACCATCCCCTCCGCCACCTCATGCTCCTCCTGCATGCCCTGCTGCACCACCAGCACCGACGAGTTGGCGTTGAAGTCGTTCGACGCCAACATGTCCCCGATCGGCCCCAGCTCCGGGCACTCGCACCACTCCGTGAGTCCTTCCGTCAGAGGAGACGAAGAACCCCCGCCTTTGCCCACCACGTACAGGTCATGGATGCCCTCCATGGACCGAATCACCGCCACCGTCTCCTCGGCGTTGTTGGAGACTTTCTCGGTGTACATCACCGTCTCGTCGCTCACGTGCTTCAGCCGGAACTCCGTGATGTACGCCTCGTCTTGTTGCTCCTCCATCTCCTCGTCTTCCTCCAGTGTGAGTACCTCGTCGGAGTTGTTCGAGACGTAACGTCGCAGGGAAGGGCGCGTCGCCAAGTCATCTCCCGGGATGAACCGGAACACCGTAAGGCTGACGGCCGGGTGCTCCGCCATCCGGGAGGCGAGTGCCAAAGCCTCTCTGTCGTCGGGGCCGCCGAAGAATAGCACGGCGACGTGGTGGACAGCGTGCTGGGCGACGGCCATCCTGCTGGGGCCGCTGAGGCCGTGGTCGACGAGGATGGCCACGGAGCAAGGTGCGTTGGCCAGGACGCTCTGGTTGAGAGAGTGGATGGCGGGGTTGATGACCTGCATGTCGCCGTCAACCGTCGGCTGCTTGTGGAAGGGCAGGACGATGAGGGCGACGCAGTTTTCCTCGGCGACCCCGCACACGTCCACGTGCATGGTGGAGTACGAGGAGACGGCGGTGAGGGGCTGAATGGTTACGCCGGCGGCACGCTGCGCGTAGGATTCCAGGGCCTGGATCATGTGTCGGGACCGACCCAGGGGGACCTTGTGGAGCTGCTGGGGATCGGAGGAGGAGGCCGAGCCGGTGGTGTCGTGGACGACCAGCATGGCGGAGGCACGGCCGGTGAGCTCCACGAGGTGCAGCGCGAACACGAAGACGGGGGAGCGCTTCGTGGGGCAGGAGGCCTCAAGGAGGCCGAGCATGGAGGGGATGTTGCGGGTGTTGTGGACGCACACCAGCATCCGGAGCTCCGAGTTAGGGTCCGGCCACATGATCGTCCGGCGCTGGTACGAGGCTTGGCAGCGGTTGCTCGTCGTCGCTAGCTTCAGTAAAGGCCCCACTGCTATCGTTACCACCACCGACATGACCACCAAGATGGAATATGCTTGCTCACTCAAAACCTGAGAACAGCAGCTGCAGCGTCAATCTCTAGGGTTACATCGATGTCCAGAACAAAACAGCAAGAGAAGCTCAGAGAATACCTCCGTATCCCTCCCGATTTTGAGGATGACCATCTCGATGACCCCCTTGGTGCTCATCAACAGTCCCATGGCGAACCGGTCGTTCAGCGGCATGTCGTACAAATAGCCCACCGACAAGCAAGCCGCCACTTTGGCTGCAGCAGACAGCAGCGCCACTAACGCCAGCGCCACCGCCGCCCAGACGTTGCTCACCGAGTAGAGGTTCGACCGCAGGCCGCAGATGGCGAAGAACAGCGGCAGCAACAGGCCCTCCACGAAGTCATCGACCCTTTCGATGAGCGCCACCCCCAGAGGACCGTACGGGATCATCAGCCCGTACACGAACGCCCCCGACACGGCGTTTATGCCGATGGCGTCCGCCAGCAGCGCCCACACCATCACCCCGACCAGTATCACGGACGCCGACATCTCCCCGACCACCTCCCCCTTCGGCTTCCTCCGCGACACCCACAGCACCGTCGGCTTCACCACCTTCACGCTCCATAATATGAACACCATGAAGGAGGCCATCGTCCACATTATCGCAGGCAGATTGCCGCTGGACAAGGAGAAGGCCATCGAGAGGAGAATCCACGCCCAGCTATCGACGAACATGGCGGTCGACAGCGTGGTAAGGCCGAGGTTGGTGTTGATAAGCTTGTGATCGGTCAGGGTGCGCGCCAGCACGGAGAATGAGGTGATGGAGAGGGCGACGCCGAGGAAGGTGAGGAAGGAAGACTTGTTGGTCTCTATCGCGAGGTAGGTGTGGACGAGTTGGCCGGAGATGGCACCCACTGCGAATGGGAATAGCATGCACGCCGCGGCAAAGGTGGCGTACTTTCCTGTCCGCTGCAGCGATGTCGGGTCGATCTCCAGGCCGATGATGAAGACGAAGTAGATGATGCCGACGTGGGCTATGACCTCAAGGATCGGCAAGCTCCGGTAGGGGAAGAGCGTGCGAAGGAAACCGGGGATCTGACCCAACACCGTCGGACCCAGGACCAAGCCACCCTATCATTCATTTAATATTCACAAACCTTGTGGGCTTGCGTCTAGAGAGAGAGAGAGAGAGAGAGAGAGAGAGAGAGAGAGAGAGAGAGAGAGAGAGAGAGAGAGAGAGAGAGAGCTTACCAAAATCTCAGAGACGTATCGCGGCTGACCGAAGGGGTGGAGGAGGATGGCGACGACACGACTGGTCGTGACGATGATGAGGAGCTGGAGGATGAAGAGGGGAATGGTGTAATCCAAGGGGTTTTCGCCTTTCCATATGCCGAAGTTAGTGGTCATGGTGGTAGGGTAACACAGAACGGGCATGGCGGAGGCGTTCCTCCAGTGATAGTCCATGGTCTTCTCGGGCCACGGTTGCGGCATGACCACCGACTGCCAGAGGAACAACCGCCCGGCCGAAGATTGGATCGTCGACGATGTCGATGCATTTAAGTTGGATCAGGGATGTTGGAGGAGAAGAACCAACGAAGCAGGAAGAGGAAATGGATCATGGGGAGGCGTCGACACACGGAAAGAGTGCTGCTATTTTAGGGTTTGTCCCGGTCAAAGGTAGGAGGAGGCACCAGAGGGAGGGAACGCATGCAATTAGGGTCGGATTCATACAGTGAGAGAGACAGGTCCCTCCGCCTGCGTCGCGTTTACGTCATCAGGTCGCTGAGATGGCGATGAGTCCAAATGTGGTTTGCGCCACATCGTCCATCTTCCTGGAATCTCTTTACGTGTTAAGCTGACATGGCCGCTTTCTTCTTACATGGCACATGACTCATCCGGTTAGCCCCACGCCGCCTTCTATATATATATATATATATATATTCGACCACCACGTTAATATTTTAAAAAGTATTTATAATAATATAAAATATAAATATTTATTTAAAAGTTCATATAACAATATATTTAATAAAATTAAAACGAATTGAATCCCCAAGACCAAATTCTAGAACCTTCCCCACCGCCACGAACCGCGTTCTTCCTTTGCCCCCTTCTCTCTCTCTCTCTCTATCTCTCTATCTCGCTCTCGATTTCCTCCTCTTCCCTCGGGCACCCGCTTTCCGGCGTCGCCCGCCCGACGAAGAAATCTCAGGCTTCGAAGTGCCCACGGCGGATCTGTTTCTTCTTGATCGATCGAAGTTGGTTAGAGTTGGCTTCAACAATTTTCTCTGTTAGAGATGGAGTGGAATCCTATTCTTTGAGCCGTTGTTCTGCTCTGCTAATGCCTGTCCCCGTTTTCTTTCTTCTTTTCTTTCTGTGACTACGTGTTCTTGGTCGCTTCGATGTGTTCTTCGTAGATCATTTTTGGGAAGGATGGATCCGCTGGAGCATTCTTGGGCAACTGGCGGGCCATCGGAGGCTGCTCGAGGGGAGGGAGGACCGGTGGACGTCGTGGCTTCGGACGGGTGCGTACGTTTTCTTGCTTGCTTGTATGTGTTCTTTGTAGATCATTTCGGGGGTTTTAGCTAGATGGGTGCGTGTTCTTGGTGGAGAGAAGAATGAGTATCTCGGAGTTTTCATGGAAACTGATGGGTCGTGGTCTTTGATGGATCCGTGAGCGTTCTTGATTGATTTGATGTCTGTGTTCTCTGTAGAGCATTTGGGGAAGAATGAGTACTTGTGGGTTTTCTTGGAATCTGGCGGATCACCCAAAGCTTCCCAAACGGTAGACCGCAACCGTCGCGGTTTTAGATGGATGGATAGGTGTGTGTTCTCGGTTGGTTAGAGGTGTTCTTCCCGGACTGTGTTGGGAAGAATGAGCGGCTTGGAGTTTTCTTGAAAACTGGAGGGCATCGAGTTTTCCGGAGGAGGGGATCGGCGGCGGCGGCGGCGGTGGTTATAGACGGAAGCATTTCGTGAAGATGAATAAGACGTTTTCGTGGGAACTGGCGGGCGGACCACCCGACGCCTTTCGAGGGGAAGACGGCGGCCGTCGTGGCTTCTGATGGATGGGTGGGTACGTGTTCTTGATGTCTCTCTTGTGTTCTTTGTTGGAGTCGTCCTCTTACAGAACTGGCGGACCACCCGACACCTTTCGAGGGGAAGACGGCGACGGCCGTCGTAGTCCTGTACGGACATTTAAGGTGTTCTTGCAAACAGGCTTCGATGTGTTCTTAGTGGAGCATTTTAGGAAGGGTGGTTGGATCGGGGTTTCCTTGGCAACTGGCAGACACACCAGAGGTTTCCCAGCGCCAGCCATATGTTTGGTGATGCATGGATTGGGCAAAGGGTTTTTAATGCTTTGTTGGTTGGTAGTGTTACAAAACTTTTAGGAGTTGAGTTGAGGTGTCGCTCAACCTGTTCACGTCTGAGTGCGCAAGTCCGCCAACGTCGATGGGGATCGAGACTTCCTGCGTGGATTGGCGCTCCCTCAGTTGTCCTCGTCCTGAGCGTCGGTCGATTGATCCCTCGGGCCGTCTCGGGGATGATGATCCTGCACACAGGCCTCTTCGGGAATGGGAGGGTTGACCCCGTGAGGCCCCTCTGATGCCGAAGTTAGGGAGAATCCAGAATTGCCCTCCCGGAAGGGTGAAGTTAAGAGTTCTGGAGAAAGACAGAGAGAGAGTGAGTAGGCAGTGTCGTACCCGGTCACCTCCACCTCGGATACCAGATCGGCTGCCGACCTGGTCCCTCGGGTTGACGTGGCTTCCTCCGAAGTGTTGCCATGGTTGTCCATCTAGCGTGGGCTTGGACGAGTCGGGCAGCCTATTGGGTATCCTATCCTATCATTCTTCCCCCCCCCCCCCCCCGAGAGGGGTCTCGCCGAGGCACTTCGTGAATCGAGGGGATGACCCCGAGCACTAGTCGCCCCTGGGCCATAGGGAAAATTGAGGTGGGTGAGGTACATTGTTCGGGCGAAGAATCGGCCGAGATGCGCGAGTAAAGGCTGGCAGACTGGCCGAGACACATGACTCGGGCAAAGGACTGGCGGACTGGTCGAGACATGCGACTCGGGCAAAGAACTAGCTGACTAGCCGAGACACACGACTCGGGCAAAGAACTGGCGGACTGATCGAGACACGCGACTCGAGCAAAGAACTGGCGGTCTGGCCGAGACACGCGACTTGGGCAAAGGACTGGCGGACTGATCGAGACACGCGACTCGGGCAAAGAACTGATGGACTGGCCGAGACACGTGACTCGGGCAAATAACAGGCGGATTGGTCAAGACACGCGACTCGGGCAAAGGACTGGCGGACTGGTCGAGACACGCGACTCTGGCAAAGGACTGGTGGACTGGCATTTAAACGTCATTCAGTTATGGCGAGCGTTGCCTGTGCACGCGATGTGAGATAACGAAGGGTAACCCGAGGAGGTGGGACGGGCTAACGTGGCGGCGTTTACTCTTATCCGCGTACCGTTGAAGGTGCGGCTCGCATACTCTATCACTCTCTCTCTCTCTGTCTTTCTCCAGAACTCTTAACTTCACCCTCCCGGGAGGGCAATTCCGGATTCTCCCTAACTTAGGCATCGAAGGGGCCTTACGGGGTCAACCCTCCCATTCCCGAAGAGGCCTGTGTGCAGGATCGTCATCCCCGAGACGGCTCGAGGGATCAACTAACCGACGCTCAGGACGAGGACAACTGAGGGAGCGCCAATCCATGCAGGAAGTCTCGATCCCCACCGACGTTGGCGGACTTGCACACTCGGACGTGAACAGGTTGAGCCGACACCTCAGCTCAACTCCTAAAAGTTTTGTAACATTTTTGGCGCTAGAAGGAGGGCCCCGAGCCGTGCACCTCGGTCGACCAGTACTCCCGAGCCAAGCACCTCGGACATGAGCCCTTCCCTCCCTTGCATTTTGCTAATGATTATGCTTTTGAGCCCATTTTTCGAGTTTAATCATGTCTGCCAATTGGAATTTCTTTGTGCTACTTTTCTGAATGTGACTACAAGCAAGCTTGTTATATGACAAGTGCAGAAAGGAATTATTTTATTTTTCATACAAATTTTGGAGCCAACTTGTTGGATGAAACATGGAGAGTGGAATTATTATTTTGAATAACTATTTTTATGCTAAACCAAATGCATTGACAATACCCAGTTAAGTCATTTGCTAATACATGCATTGATTATAGTAAGTCAAATGGTTTATTTGAAACCATTTGTGTGTGTGAATTTGCTAATATATATATATATATATATATATATATATATATATATATATATATATATTAGCTTTCCTTACATGAACTGTAATGTGTGTGTGTGTGTGTGTGTGTGAATTTGAAACGATTTGTCAAATACATCGGTCAATGACTTGAGTGTGAATTTGAAACGATATAGAGAGCAATGATTAAAGTAGAATTAGAGGTGGATGCACTCCCTTTTATTGACTTAATTTGTTGGTTTAGAAGGACATTTAGTAACCGAAATTGTGTTGATCAATTTTAGATGTGCAGCGGGCGTATAAACTATGCTTAATAGTTCTGTGTCTATAGTTAAATGGCATCTGGTGTGGTGAGTTCGTGACAAGCAGGTTATGGTCCGTCTGAGAGTGCTAAAGGTAAAAGTCAAGTTGTATCATGTGTATAAAACTTTTATTATGTGATGAATGTTTTTGTTATATACTTGTTTTTTACTCTTCTTACATTTTCCCGAGTTCAGTCTCCATAAATACTGAAGATATTTCATATGGTCAGTCAAGTCATGTTTGGACTAGTAAGATATAACCAACTGAAGATATTTAAATAATAAACAGATGATATTTAGTTGTCTTAGATGCCATGGAAAATGTGGCAAAGTTTCTTTGTCATGAATTTTGCACATAAATAGCTATGAACATGAACATCCATTTGTTTTCCATCATTCTAATATGAAAGCATAATAAATGGTGAATATTTATTGCCTAGACCGTGTTGTTCTATATTTATTGACTTTGTCTAGATAAACATTTTATACTTGAAGGCTGAATGAAGCACACGAAAAATATATGGAGATAATACTTTACTTAATTCACTTGACATTTTTAATCTAAAATGTTTATTAATTTTTTCAAAGAAAGTTTTTAATCTAAAAGTTTTATTAATTTATCTAAAGAAAAAAAAGTAGTGAGTGATTTAAAAAGCGTTCTGTCACGGGCTTAGTTGGTATTGCCTAAGTCGTGCGACACCCCTGCGTCCGTCTGCAAAGGTCAGCCTTCTCCGAGATCTCTCAAAGTCCCTTAGACTTACAAAAGAGAAAACGGGCTAGAAGAAGCAATTCTCACGGGATCTACAATCAACTGCTCAAGCAAACACTTCATACAACCATATGCAAATTACATCTATAGACATTACAAGTTCAGAGAGGTTGCACACAAAGGATAATGGTACATTACAGACCGAAGTTTCCCACAAGTGCTTATAAGACATATTTGTATTTACATGCCAAAATTGGCCATAAAGCAAACCAAACTCGAACTACTAAGCCTACTGCAAGTCCGCTACTTGCTGTACAAGGTATGTACACAAATCGAGGTACATGGACAAACATGAGCATTTCATCAAACACATTGTTTACATTCTCGTCCGTGACATTCTCCCCCACTTATTCCTTCGACGTCCTCGTCGAAGCCGCTATAGACGTTGCATCTCCTTGCATTTTGCTAAATCTTCAATCTTCTACTTTAGCTGCAACACGTCTCTTTGGCTCCCAGCTGCTCTCCGTCGCTGTTGTTGAGTAGTCGAACTCTGATCCGCCATGCTGCTTCAACTCACCACTGATTGAATCTGGTGTGGGGTTGGCTGAGTTGTGCTGATCCTTCTTAATTCTCGCGGATCCTGCTGATGAAGGAAAAGACCTGTCTTATTATGCGTTAGTATCGTAGTATACTCATGTTGCTTGAACTGGGTGGATGCTTGTTTGAGCTTTAACGAGCATCGCCTCACAAACTTTGAAGTTTTTAAGGTCATTCCTCCACAATGTTTGCCCATTGATCCTTCCTCTATGTTTAGTTGTCACTTCCAAATAGGTTCGCATCATTTTCGCTTTCGATTGACATTCAATTGAAAAATAAAACGAACAATCTACTCTCAGTAGTATCGATCACAAAGGGTGAGGATTTGACAACTATTGTCTTCCGTAAGCTTTCTCTAAAGGGTCACTGAACTTAGGCAGAGCTCCTCTGCCGGATAAGTAAGAGAACTGGGATACTTGATTTCACCCATTCTCTTAGTAGTTGAGAAGGCAAGGTTACTTGGCTTCGCTCACCTCCTCGAGTTAAGAGGATTGGGGTACTCGGGTTCGCCCATTCTCTTGAGTTGAGAAGGCAAAGGTTACTCGATTTCGCATGCCTCCTCGAGTTTGTACTTCATGCATTGAGCTGGTTACTAACATTCGTCCGCTCTTTGCTCACACTTTTGAAGCAGCACCTAAAGTGTTTGCATTCCTTGCGTTGAGTTAGCTACTGTGATTCGCCTTCCCACTGCCATTGAACTTCTGGAATGCAAGAAGTTATGCTTGAAAAGAGCAAAAAAGTTTACTCCAACTTGGAGTAAGTCTTTGATAGATTTGGTCGTCTCTGTGATTGTACCGTCTTCTCCATCACCTTTTTCCCTTTGGATTGTGGACTTCAGGTCAACATGGACACATGAGTTTTTTTAACCCTATAATATCTGTTTGAGGCCAGTTCGTTTCTTTTATTTCTGTATTCCCTTTCGTTTAGATTTGTTTTACAGTTATCTGCACTGAAGTCGACTATGGGTCTCAATAAAGTAATAATCAGATATGTGTAACCATTTATTTCATCACTATCTGTACTCCCTTTTCATTTAAGATGTGTTTTGATAAGATTGGACTTTGCAAAGTCACCTCTCCTTCAGAGGACAGAAAGAATAAAGTAACTATTCGAATAAAATTCTTTCTTTGCACTTTCAATATTTATATTCATAATAACCAAAGATAATATGGTGATCGTTACTCTCTTTAATTGTTGTATCGTCGTGGGCAGTGGGCGAACTTTGTTAGGCCACCGGAATCAATCGACCCTCTTTAAAGGAACTTTTAAAAACGCTGGAAACATTTTGCGTTGGTTGATCCCTTCGTCTACAGCCACCGGAATCAATCGACCTCAAAGGAGCAAGTCGGATGCAACTTTCACACCGGAATCAATCAGTTTTCTCATCTTTACTGATTTCCAGGATAAAAATCCTTTAAACAATCATAACAACTCGAAAATACTAAACTTTTAGTCAAAAATACTAAAATTTTAAACTAAAATTTAGATACATCACTTTATCAATCAATTTTAGACAACTCAAGCTAATTTTAGATTGGCTTTTGATCATCATCCAATCAGCTATGCTCCTAATCTGACAACAATCAGACCTCATTTGAGATGGAACAAAATATCATATTTTGAGTCACTAACCTTACAAGGATTCTCTACTTCTTTACAAGGGTGTTCAAATCTTATTTGGGCTAACAAACGTAATTAATTATTCTATAGAAAATTTTAAAAGGTCTTTAAATTTCAAATAAGGGTCTGATCAGAATCCAAAGAACGCATAGGAATTTTTTTTTTTTCTTCTATTTTATACAAGTCTATTTATTCAAAGATTTCAATTTAGAAGAATGTTTGTAGGAATGCAAAAATTAGCTTTCCTTACATGAACTGTAATTAGTTATATAAGCAGATTGAACCTCTATTTTGCACCACATTGCTAATTGGACTGTTAAGCCACTATAGTTGAAGCTGAATTTTTGCACCACATTGCTATATTGCATAAATTATCTGCCCAACAAGTAGTAGCACAGGAAAGAAATTATTGGACATATGCTAATAGATAGCTCTATCTAACACTTGCCCTGTAAGTAGTATTTGCCAGTTATAGATCAAGAAAAGTGGACAAGTTCTTCCTAGGTATCAAGTTTGATGTCACAAAACCATCCATAACCATCAGCTGACTTCCTTCTATTTGGATCGAATCCTCTTCTATTCGCTAATAGATCTCAATCAATTGAATCACCTAATTGCATGAGTAAAATATTTTTATATTGCATAAATATCTGACAAGTAGTAGCACAAAGAAAAAATTATTGAACATATGCTAATAGATAGTTCTATCTAACACTTGCCCTGTAAGTAGTCTTTGCTAGTTATAGATCAAGTTTATCTTTCATCATCGAAAATCCTGTTGGATTTTCGATGCCAAATCCCAACGTCGACTAGACTTTGCAGATAAACATGGCTCACTTAATTAAAAAAAAAGAAGAAGAAGAGGAATACAGAAAAGGAATTCCAACCACAAAACCCACGTAGAAGAAGATAGGAATTCACAGGGATCTACAAGATCCAACCTCACCCGTGAGTGTCAAATGAGAATTCTGTCTCACGGGTTCAAGGTAATGCAACACTCGATGAGGAATCGCCCTGAATTCAAGATCCATGGAAACGGGAGAAACGCCATCAAGATACAAGAAACATGAAAGGAAAGTCGTCAAGAAACGAGATACGTTGAAGGAATGTGATCAATATTCGAGAAACACG
Organism: Ensete ventricosum; assembly: GCA_029747655.1. Lineage (NCBI taxonomy): Eukaryota > Viridiplantae > Streptophyta > Magnoliopsida > Zingiberales > Musaceae > Ensete > Ensete ventricosum. The sequence goes on along the minus strand of JAQQAF010000002.1, from coordinate 1,519,727 downwards.
AAAGTAAGGTCATCGGGGGGAACGGGAAACACGAAAGTAAGGTCATCAAGAAACGAGATACACGAAAGGAAAAGGCGATCGGGAAACACGAAGAAAGCGTAAAGAAATCAGTATACAAGAAACGATGACGGAGATCGTTCGGGCCCCGTCCTTACCGGCGCGTGAGACGAGCAGGGCGAGGGCGTGAATGGGAGAGACGACGCAAGATGCCATGATCTGGTCGAGGAGCTTCCACATCAACGGGCTCCTTTTGGCGACGCAGACATCGGCTACCTGCGCGTTCCCCTGATCGGGGTCGAAGAAACCGCCGCACCGCCTTCACTTCACCGCCGACATGCCTCTCTCTCTCTCTCCCTCGCGCTGAGTCGGTGCTATTAAGGGAGGAGGAAATGACGAACGATATTTAACAGCGGGCTCTCTGTTGATCTCTGCGATCTGCACCGTTGGATCGGCAACCCCGATTCCGTGTGATAAAAAGATCGTTCAGATAAAATAAGACAACCGTTGTGGCCTAACCCAAAGTTGTCCCACACCCGACGCGGTGGGTCCCCAAGAAACTTTATAAGGGTGTATCTGTTGGAAAAGGTTTCAAGACGAACCATATATATATATATATATATATATATATATATATATATATATATATATATATATATATATATATATATATATATATATATATATATATATATATATATAGCATTAAGATCTTTATACGCGTGTCTCGTTTGAGATAAGGTCGCCATTGCTGCTCGCCTGCCTAAGTTTTCCTTCCTCAGGCGGGCCGACCATGGTGGCTCCTGCGACTCTCACCCTCGGCCCATGCGCCGGCTTTGCCCCAAGCCGAGGCAATGTGCTATCTTTCCCTCGGAGGCCTTCTCTTCTCCGCCCGCTCAACTCCTCCCACCTCAAAACCCGCAACCTCCATGAAAAGCTCTGCTTTTCGCCACTACCTGCCGTCAGAGCTGTAGCCGTGGACTCCGATCAGCTCGGCTCGTCAGAGCCCGCCCAAGTGGTATCCTCCTCTTTATCCCCCTCTCTGTATGTCTGGTTTTGCAGGTTGTTGCTTCTGTGAATAGATTTATACACATGACTGCAATTTGCTACAGGTTTGGTGAAATTGGGATGAATTGGCGTTTACCCACTAACAATCCCTTGTTTCTGCTTTAGATTAGTGAACGATCTTTTTCTGAAGGATCCGATGCACACAGCTGACACATTTCAGATCTTTTTTTTTTCTTTCAATTCTGCAATGATAAGAAGTCTCCTCTCTTAGTATTAGTTATTCAGAAGATAAGACTTGTGTGTTAGATTTGGATAGATGAACAACTCCATCGCATGTATTCTCAAGCTGTGCTACCCTTTGCAAGAGCTTCAATGATTAGTTAAGCCTCAGTTAATGGGGAGGAGCTAGTAGCTGTTCTTTTGTGGATCTTCTGATATAAGTCGCTTAATTCATGCTGTAGGAGAAACCAAGAAGGTACTACTTTGTGGTGGCCAATGCAAAATTCATGCTGGATGAGGAGGAACACTTCAAGGAGCTACTGGATGAGCGGCGCCGAAACTTTGGGGAGCGGAACAGAGAGCAGGACTTCTGGCTTGTTGTTGAGCCCAAGTTCTTAGACAGGTTCCCCGGCATCACCAAGCGATTAAATAGACCTGCTGTGGCTCTTGTCTCCACGGATGGACCTTGGATGACGTAATTCTCCTCACTAATCACTTTATGTTAGCCATTGCAAATTGCAAATTATTTTCTTTGTTTGCATGATTACTGTTCTTATATGCTTGCCATAAAAAAGGGAAGGAGGAACACTATTTTGTTTTGGAAGCTGTTCCTTCTGAGAGTTGGTAATGAGGGAGAGTGGGTGGGGGTCATGCTGGTGCTCTCCAGTAGAGAGTCGAATCTAAACTTGGAGATGAAGGCCAAAAAGTACGATATAAACAAAAGGCATCCAACTTTGGGCGCAACTTTTTTGTCTAAAGATTTTGTTCTTTTTTTTTTTTCTCTTTTGCAGACAAATCAGATTATGAATTCTAGATGCAAGAAATATAGCTTACACCTACCTAAGGACAATGTATAATTATCATAAAGTTCGCTTATGAACTTTAAACATTTTACAATACTTGAATCTCCTTCTCTTTGTTTAATTTCTGTATCTTTCCGAACTCCGTTGGTGACCATTACTTGTTTAAGTGTCATAATTGCACAGCAAAGAAAATTCACAGGTTTTGTAGTTTCTGACTCTCAAATAATTTTAGTTATAGCAGTAAAGACTACCCACAAGATGAACGAGGTAGATAGGCAGTCAATGTGGCTTATAATCACCTGAATAATCATATCTGATTCGGTAGATTATTCTAAGAAATCACAAAATACCATAGTAGGCACAGTTGTGTTTCAACTATCTGACCATGATGTAAGTAGCATTCAGGAATGGTTATGATATAAAGAACGCAAGCACCGCGGTTTACGAAACAGCTACTCATACTCTCTGGTTTCTTGTGTTGGCATGTAATCTGTATGAGCCTTTTATTATATTAAGTGGGGCACAACTCCGAGAAAAGAAAATCTCGGTCAAAAGATTAGGACTTCATCTTGTTACTGTATTACTTTACAGAGGGATAAACCTTAAATACAAACGAATTAAGGCGTTCAAAGTCTCAGGAAAACACATGTAGTCGGGGGCTCGGTATACTGTATTCTCAAGATTGTTTATCTCATAGCGATTGAAATGAAGCCTGATCGGATTAACTACATGTTCCCACCTGCAAGAATATGTTGCTATTTTACTTGCTATTTGATTTTAACCTGCACAGAGAAGTGTTTATTCAGTTGTTTCATATATATGTGTGTTTAACATATATATATATTATGTCGGAGAAATATTTCCAACTGCATCTGGACTACTACAAATATCTAGTGTTCTTTTGCTTGATTACTCCTTGGTTGCATGAGTTTACACTACGATATGAACGAAAATGTTCAATCTGAATCCATCTCGTCTAAAATTGAAATTGATGTTGGGTTAATTGCTGGAACTTAGAAAAAATTTCACATTCGCTATCAAGCTTCCTCTTCTTAAAGTTGCTTCCGATGGGTTTCACAGGTTCATGAAGCTGAGACTGGACAGGGTTTTAGCAGAAAGCTTTGAAGCCGACACTCTAGAGGAAGCTTTGGCTTACAACCCCGTTGATCTTGAATTCGAAAGGCCAGAAAAGTGGACTGCGCCATATCCGAAATATGAGTTCGGATGGTGGGAACCATTCTTGCCACCAAGCTCCTGCTAAAGCATGTCATAGATCTAACATTTTGTTCCCAAAACAAATTGCTGGTTTCTTGCATGTAGCAGTGAATTTAATCTGAAACTTCTGAGTTTTGAGTCTGTCCTTGTGGTTAGCATCAGTATTCTTTGTTTTTATGGGTTCATATAATTCCTCTGCCATGGAACTCCCCCCAGCTTTCAATTTCTGCCATAACCTTCATTGTAACCTGGGTAAAACATATTGTGGCTTGGAGAAGAGATCAAGTGACAATTAATCACAAGCAGTGGAGAAATTAAAGAGAACAGCAGATGCTGAGTGTCTTCATTTTATGCTTTCTTCATCAGGAACTCCACTCCATTGTCAAACTCAAGCTTCTGAACAAGAGAGAGGGAAAGAGGTGCAGTGCACTGTATTCAACACTAGAAATAATTGACTGTCTTCATGCTTCTTCTCCTTCTCTGCTTCCATCTTTACCACTGTCAAACCTGATGTTACCAAGTCCTGGTTGGAGTAACATGGATGGTTGACTTTGCCTTCATTCTTCGCCCCCTCTGCTTCCATCTTTACCAGTGTCAAACCTGATGTTACCAAGTCAAATATGGATGGTTGACATGCAAGGCAATATGTCAAACTTGCAATGCTGGACCCTTCATGAAACAAAATGATGTATTGTCAACAATTACATGATTCTTTATGTGTCTGCCAGTTAAATCTGGAAAAGCCAAAGAGGAAGAAGACACATGGATGGTTGCTAAATGGTCTGACCAAAATGGCAATCCTTTTGTTCCACATAAACCTAAATGTGTCTGATTACTAAACAGAGACAGAAAAGATATTAAAGGTTAATTACCACTCTACAACTCCTTGTTTTCCTTAAAAATGATATTTTCTTTCAATAAAACCAAGAATCCATTGCAATAATTAATACATAAAGAAAAAGACTTGATAATGTATGACATAATTAGTTATATGATCATTATGATGCATGGATAAAAACAACCATGCTTGCCTACTATTGATTTCATTGAATGCGCATTAAAATGAGTATGAGCTATTTCCATCATAAAAAACAAGACTACAGGATTGGAATTTAAAAAAAAAAGGAAACTAATTTTGCATGCTATCCTTTTTACTACTACAATTAGAATACATTAAATTTGTCGCATATTAATGTATTTATTATGTACACAAAACAAGCTAAATATCTACCTAAATATTACTTTCCCAAGTGTTTCTCGCAATTAATAACCACAATTCATCCTCTCCTATCCCCTATCTTGCTCCTGTCGATGCACCCCCCCTTGTCTTCCAGTTTCAATATGCTGCGCTATATGTCATTCTCCAATGCTTCATTGCTAAGTCGCATGCACAGGAAGTTCGAAGATGGTGTGGAGGTATCGCCTTCTCTCTCTCTCTGTCTCTCTCTCTCTCTCTCTCTCTCTCTCTCTCTCTCTCTCAGGTGTTTTCCTTGTGGAATAGTATATCTTACCCTTTCTTCAAGATCTGTATGAGCTTGTGGAGTATGTATGTTATGGTGAATCAAGATGTTCTTGTTTGTGAGTCGATGATCTAAAAGAAGATGATGGATCATAAAATTATGTACGCAAGTAAGTTTCATGAAATGTTATGGTGATAACTATTTTGGTGTCATTTTCTTCTTCAAGGAGGAAGAAGCATGTGGTGTTGCCCGAAGGAGGGCAAAGGAGAAGCGCAAGATTGCAAGCCCTAGAAGAGCAGAAGGCGGCAAATGCTGCAGCATCGGCGGCCACCGATGCTTTACAACCTTCCAATGCTACGAGGAAACGAGGAAGAAAGAAGAAGGTTAGAGAAGTTTGTGAGATGACTCATCTTCTTCCTAGCTTTTCTAACTGGTTTGGGATTTGCAGGAAAAGCTTACACCGGTAGCTTGTTCGAGCGACGACGGTAAGATTACAGTCCATTCTTTTAGATGATACGAATCTGAGCTTTCGTATCCTGCAGTCTAATTCTCACAACGCATTGCAGATTGGTCCGAGTCGATCGGAGTGCAGCGGAGGGACACATATAGGCCTTGGAACCATCCGAGCGAGGCAATAGTTTCAATGGCTTTGGAGCAGCCAATACAGCTCGTCTGCGTAAAGCCATTAATTACCGTTCACTCTTTGGTTTCGTTTGCACTGCCGCAGTCTGACTTATCACCACCAAATACGTATCCGCAGAACAACAGCGGGCGGAGTTACGGAGAAAGCTTGCTACGCTTCGTGAGAGATGCAGGCCCGAAGGCGAAGATGGCGGCACAGATGAAGCTGCAGCAGTGCAGGGCGCGATGGCATGACCTTCAAGCAAGTTCTTCTGCGACCGGGGAAGCCGGACCTAGTTGCAGCACCAACGCTGAGGATAACCGAGTGATGAAAGGCCCGATCTGCGAGCTGGAGACCGATGAGCTTCTCAGGCGGTTCACTGCGATGGGCACCACAGGAATCCCGGAGGGAAGCTTGGCAGCGAGTTCGGAGCAAAGGGTCGGTGGCAACGGAAGCTTGGCTTCTCCAGGGACTGCTGCAGCACCGCCAAAATCCACCTCCATTTACGATCTCTCGTTCTGGCAGTCGATGCTGAGTTCGGATCCATCTTATGCAACCACACAGGGTCTTCGCCGGGATGCTAGCTAGCTCCGGGGATCCCTTCGAGACGAGCTCTCTGAGTTCACTTTACAGCAGGAAGAAGCGATCCTTTTGTCTATAAAACTGTTTCTTTTCGCTGCTGAAGACTCCACGATGCAGTTTGTCATCTGAACTAATTATTAAAATTTAAAGTATCTTTTTTCGACAAATTTTACATTGTTATTATTTATTTTATTTTCTAAATAAGTTGATTAGATAGAATCTCTTGCTTCAAATAATTAATTCCCTAACCTATAAATATATGACATCTACATATATATATATATATATATATATATCTATCTATCTAAGTCTTAAGTGTTTCTGTCTATATAGCTCTAAATCTAAGAATAGTTCAGTATGAGTATTTTCTTTTTTGATTAGTTTAATATAGTTTTTCGTTCTTTCATCTTGCATGTGATATCTTCCCTTCTTCATATTAATATCTTCAATTACTTTGATGCTCAAATAAGGACCCAAAAAGATTTAATCAATACAACAGAGTCATATATATATATATATATATATACATGCGATGTAGGATGATAACCACATTAGCTTCTCAGCTTGACACAACCATCAAATAAGCTTCAGCCATTTGAGACCCATTGGAGATCTCATTTGACGACCCATTGGGAACCATCAAATCGATTGATTCATCGTATTTATCTTAAGCCTCAAGTAATATCGAGTATCGAGGAATTCATCATTAATTGTTGTGGAACTTTATGTCGTGATCGATGAGTCATCACGATTGCCCAAGTGCACAAGTGTGTCTGCGCTGATCAAGAAGGGTGAGAAGGTCGACGGGATACACTACGAGGCTCGGTTCGAGTTGGTGACAACTGCTCCAAGACTCATCTCGGGTCGATCGAAGGTTCTTGCACGCAAGACCTAGTCGAGACGGGGGTGTTCGATGTGGCCCCTCTATCGCTCAAGTCTACCCCGACCGAAGTGAAATCTGGATATTGTATGTAGAGAGTATGGGGTTTCTTCCTACCTTTACATATGCCCAAGGGGTGATTTTTATACCCATCGACCGAGGGTCGGCAGTACCTCGACCTTTATTATCGTCGACGTTCTTTGTTGAGATGACGTACGGTCTCACGTGGTTTCGAGGTCTTCAAGCATCGAGTCCATATTAGACGATATGGTGCTCCGCACTCCACGATCGTTTTTGTCTAGATCGAACCTCACCGCACCGGCTCGGATTTTGATATGCTGGGTCGGATTTTCTTTTTGTCAGCTCGGACTTTTTTTTATGCCAGCTCAGACTTAAGTATGTCTGATCGAATTTTACTGTGGTAGATAGGTTATGGACGTGACGATTTATCTCGAACGCATTATATCAGTCCTATCATTAACTATTCCTCGAAGACAAAGATCGACCAGCTTCAATCTTCTTGCACTTTGATTTTGGTGCTGACAACACGATTGACGTTAACAACCAGCTCTACAGGCAATCTTAATTGTTTCATTTATGCAAGCACATCTACTTAGAATTCCAAATCAAAACTAGAACTCATGTGGGGGTTAGCTAATCAACAGAGAGAAGCTTCAAAGAACAAATATTTGTGTTGGGAGGAGGAAACAGTAGTCAAACTCTCGAGTCTTTCATCTGCATACTATTCTTGCTAGAATCCACACGAAGAACCATCTCCAGCTCTGTGGCTCGCACGGTCAGCTCCCTCCGAAGGAGGCCCCTAAGGATGTCTGATAAAGAAAGGATGGGACACAGTTGATGGATAAGACATTCTGATGTCAAAGAACATGAACCTGCAGCCATCAGAGAGAGAGAGAGAGAGAGAATAAGACATGAGAATAGAAAGTAAAGTTAACCTGAGTTGATGAGCTTCGATCAGTTTAACCCCTGGATTAAACCAGCAGCAGCAAGATGCAGACATGTTCTTCTGCATGGGTCAAAGGTTGCCGAATCTGATGTGACGTACGAGATTTGCGAAGAGTCCATAACCTGTCCGACGTGTCAACGAAGAGAAATAAAAATATACGTTATATATGATAGGCAGGTGGGGAGCAGGTGAGATGTTATGGTCAACTTGGCCGGTGTTTGACCGGATCGAATTGAATCGGACCTCACCAATTTGGATCTTATCGAATCGGATTCGGATTGTGCCAGGCACCTCAAGATTCGTGCTGATCCACACGTCTCTTTGCCAGGGGCGTTATTGTGATTTCGACCCACGCGACGTGCCAGCTGGAGAGAGGCACGGTGGCACTTTCGAGACGAGGAGCGGGTACAAGGGTAGTTTGGGTATTACGGACATAAACAGATAAGGACGAGGTGGGGGTGTTGTTTGAGCCTCCGTTATATATGCTTCTTGTCTTCTCCCCACTATCTTCCCTCGCTTTCTTTTTTTACCAGTGTGTGTTTTTGCCTTTTTAATATTTTCTTAGCTTCCTCTCCCTCTCCCTCTCCCTCTCCCTCTCGCTTGCTCCTTTGGTCGCCGCCATAAACCCTCGCTAAAACCTCTCTCGATTGTTGGAAGGGGTTTTGCATCTGTGATCCAGAAATAGGAGGAGGAGGGGGGGGAACTCGCTTCTGATTCCTTCAAATCGGGAGGGGGAAGTAAAAGTGGATCTGTCTTTTACCTTTTTCGTGGTTGATGAAACCGCGGAGTGTGTCCGGCAGCCAGATCCGTGGCTCCTCGCGATGAATACGACAGCCGTCGTTCGCCGGAACCGCGGCGCCGCGGCCTTTGACGCCTCTGTGAAGTTCTCCGAGCACGTCGTCAGCTCGAGGAAGACGGCACCAGGTGCGGCGAGCAGCTGCCGGAGGAGGGTCTTGCGCATCCACTGCACCGACGCTGACGCCACCGACTCCTCTTCTAGCGACGACGACGAAGAGGATGCCGGGCCCACCTGTCGCCGCGTTAAGCGGCACGTCCAGGAGATTCGGATCGAGGCCACCCCGCGTCGGGCGCCGTCCGAGCGGCCACCCGCTGCGGCGACAGATCCGTGCGGCTGGAAAAGGTTCCGAGGCGTCCGGCGGCGGCCGTGGGGCCGGTGGGCTGCGGAGATCCGGGACCCGACCCTACGGAAGAGGGTCTGGCTCGGAACCTTCGACACCGCGGAGGAGGCGGCCGCCGTGTACGACGCCGCCGCCATCAAGCTCAAGGGCGCCAAGGCCGTAACCAACTTCCCCGTGACGAAGACGGTCACCGTCGACAGCAGCGACTCGTCTTGCGCTAGAGACGACGCCTCCGACAACCCCTTCTCCTCCCCGACCTCCGTCCTCCGTAACAACGCCGACCAGACGCCCTTCGACTTCCTCGGCTACGGCGAGGTCGACGCCTTCGGGCTCCGCGTCGACCCCCCGCTCTACATAACCGACTTCTATCCGCCGCATCGGCCATCCGTTGAATCGGCAGGCGACGGGTTCTCCGAGTTCGACGCCGACGATTTCATGCTCGAAGTGGTCAGCTTAGAGTCGTTTTCTTCTTCTCCAGCCAAAACCAGTCTTGTGTTATAGCGAGCCACTACTTGAGGTAGTTTGTTGCGGAAAATTTTCACCTTTTTCTCTATATTGTTTATATTTCTAAGGTTTCAAAAGGAGAGAGAGAGAAAAAAAAAAGAACGAAAAAATAGTTGGGAGGGGTATACAGAATTATAGATTAAGTAGCGCTGTTACCATTAATGTTGTGGAGTGAGTACACGAGCGAGTGAAGGCCAGCTTTCCTTCAATTCCACGGCTCGCCGTGGAAAGGTCAGATATATATATATATATATATATATATATATGTTTCTTTTCTTTTGAACAAAGAGGGGCTGTCGTCGTGTTCCGCGTCATATGAGAAGAGTCTGTCGGGCGGAGGCGTGGCGGCCACTGTGACCGTGGGTTGAGATCGGAGGTGAGGCGGCGGCTGAGGGGGGAAGCAAAACGGCCCCACGTCAGTCTGCTGTGGAAATGACTGAAGCGCCCCCCTCTGCGTGGATATTTTTTTTCCTCAGCTACACGTGATGGGCGTCTGCGCGAGTGGTGGGAAGGGCATCGCTCCATGATCCACGGGGAGCCGTCTGATCGGCATGCCGACGTGGCAATTCACGGGCCCTAAAATTTGATTGGACTGGGATTAACGAGTTATGATGATAAAAAAAACACACTTATGTTTTGCTCAATCATGGTGGCATCATCGGGCGGAGGTCCTCCCCGAAGTCCCAAGTGGCGGAAATAAGTGTCTCATCCATTTGCCGACGGACCACCGAACCCACAACCAAAGCAGCCGGTGCCTTGTCCTCCACCTCCACCTCCACCATGTCCTTCGGCCGTGGAAAGCGGAAAAGGAAGTCGGTGGAGCTCTAAAAAAAAGATCTCAGTGCAGGAGGAGGAGAAGAAGAAGAACCACCGGCCATGGTGGGGGCGGCGGGAGGGACCATGTCAGCACAGGAAGTCTCTTTCTTCGGTGAGATGGTCTTAGAAGCTTCTTCTTTGTCCTGTTTCGTTTCCTGCACCGAGTTGGATCGAAACGAGGAGGAGAGTGTTGTTTTCTGTGACTTGTTCTTCCAACTGTTGTACGATCGAAACGACGAATATTTACGCACACACACACACAAAAGAAAAAAAAAGAAGCATAACTATCGGAAATAGTTCGCTCTAGTGTTCTTTCTGTTGGAAAATGACTTCCAAGGCTAGCAGAGAAGCCATGAATCTTTCTGATCATTGAAGACAAAACACCAAAAGGAACAAATTTTTTGGGATAAATCTTTTGAAAGGAACTCGGACAAAGGAGAATTTGAGCAGGAAATAAAGCTGCTGCTTTTTTTAGCTTTGCATTATTATCCAGTGATTCCTCTGCGTGGTCCAGAAAAATAAAAAGGAACAAGAGCAAAGACATCATCACTAATTCAATAAGAGGAAAATTAATTTTTTTTATCCATGCCAAAAATAAAAAAAAAAGGATTTCCTTTTCATATATAACGCTTCTATTTATAATTATTTATCACCATAATAATTAAGAAACCTGTGCGTGGCATCTCTAAGTTCACGACACGTGTAGTTTCTAATTAAACCATTGGACCATCATCTCGTACGATTGGACCGGGATGTCGATTTCTTGGCCCGGTCCATCTAGTAAGATTCGATTGGGTTCGACCCGGTCCATCGCGATTTAAATACATACGGATCACATTTCAGGAGCCCTATTCTTTATCCGATCGACCCATTGGCGAAGTCGCCGTCCACCAAATTCCCATCGGCGGCGACAGCGATTCCGAGACCTTGGAACGGATTTTTTTTCAGGTGAGTTCCTGTGGCCCTAATTCGTCTCCCCAACTCTGGATTTGTCGCCTTACGAGAAGGACCTCACCACCTTGCTTCCCGTTTAAATCTGCCCATTCATGGCATATTGATCGCCGACTCTGAATCCATATTTATGTCCAAGATATGCGTCTGTCGGTCTGGCTGCATCGAGGATGGGAAGTTGTTTACGAGTTCATGCTTTGCTCATCATCTTTTGTTCGACCAACAAAGGGAGCAGATCTCGCTAAGGCACTCAAAGATTTCCTGTCAATGTGTGATTCCGGGAATTGGGTGGGTTTGCGTGCGTAGTTTCGGCTCCGATAGCCCACTTCAAGGTTCATGGGTTCGCCGGTGGGTGTCGAAGTCAAATAGCTGGAGATCAAGAGCGATACGGCTTCATTCCGAAGCTTTAGGTGCCTATTTTGTAGAGACGAGGGTTTGCTAGTGAGGAGAGAAAGCAAAAGCAGCCACCTTTCTTTTATGAATAAATGAATTTTAAATGGAAAGAAATATATGTTGTACAGTCTTCAAATAGGTCTTGGTATGAGAGGCAGCTCAAAGATACAACGCCTTGGAATAGAGAATACGGGGGTTTCTTGTCCGTTCATGTTGGAGGGGGAATGATCTTGGGTATATGCTCCTTGGACGACCCTTTCTTTTTGTATGCATACGAGCACATTCGAGGCAAAAACTATATATCCAGGAGAAGTTAAAGGTGAATGTATGCAAAGAAGTCCTTTAAAATTTACAACAGATATGATAATATTGATGCTATAATGTGTTCGAGTAAATTATTCAACACTTTTTTAAATGAGTCCTTGTCTGGCAATATTAGTTGGATCTATTTTCGTAACATTTATTTAGGTTTTATTTCTTTTAACATGAGTGTCAGCCCCTCACCTGTTGCCGTCGGACAAGCTCAAATCTCCAGTATACTGCTCGTAGTTATTTCAATGAGCTTCCAATTAAAACATCATCACTATTTCCAATTTGATTCCTTACCCATAGTTTTGGACATGACTTGCTTTTGATTATAATTTCTTTTCTTTGGATCTGATTATTCATTTTGCTTTTGATTATTAATATGTCCTCGCTTTGATTTCTGTTTTCACAGCGGAAGCTGGTTATCTTGTTATTTGGACTGCAGCTCTTAACTCATGGGGAACTGTTCAGGAAAAGTGAGAAGTCGCCAATGGATGACATCAGCTCATGATGACTTCCTAGAATTTGTGGTTTAAACAAATTTTAAGTTGTTGCTTGTTATTGCTGGAGCTTGGATTTCATGGTCTTCCTTTTTTAATTTTCCATTTTTTAAACCTTTTTTTTTTTTTGCTTTATTTACTACTTAGTTGTGCTTCTCCAGATATGCCGTCTCTCAAAAACTAACAAATTTTATGCATGTGAATGCATCCAAGCATGGATTGCATGTGTTACTGAAATTAGTAAAAGGGTCTTGTGGTTTATGGAGAATTTATTTGTATTAGCAATAATGTTTTGAGTAGTTAAATTGCAGCTATAAAGCCTCTGAACATGAGCTTTATCAAACACATATATGGTTACATGTTTTTTAAGAAAATATTTGTGCACTTTCATGATTACATCTCCTACTCATATTGTCTGGATTCGGCATCGCTAGAGACTGAAAGTTCATATGCTATCTGTTGACAATTAGAGGAATATCCTTCCTTTTCTAAATAAACTTATATGTTTCGGTTATTTCACTTTTTTTGTGTAGAAACCTGATGGATTTTTGAATATCTTTGTCATAACATCTGATATCGGATTAATTTATATTTCTCCATCATTTCCAACCTTTAGTCAGTGACTATTTGGTGACCTTTTATGCTATCTTTCCATTTCCTTCAGAAAGGGGCAGGTAGTGATCTTGAAGGGGAGATAGACTTCAGAGGTGGAAATGTGCATGTAATTACTAGCAAAGAGAGCTGGGATCAAAAGATTTTGGAAGCAAACAAGGATGGCAAGATTGTAAGTGAACTAAGAAAACCTCACTTATATTTGGACACTCATCGCACCTAATATGGTCAGAGAATTTACTTACATCGTCACATAATTTTACTTACACAAGCATTCGATGTAACTTCGAGATCAACTTGAATTGCTCTCACCTCCATACTGTTTTCAAATAGGTGCTTTTAAGTATCATGTACAGAATGTTATATTCAAAATTATAGATATCAGTACTTTCAAAAGTAACTACGGAGTTGTCGTCATCTCACTCACATGTTGAGAGTGGTCAAGAAAAACAATCAAAGTGTTAGTAACTTGTGGAGACCAATAATATTGCATTCACTCAGATATGTTTTCTGATGCATACACATTTAGCATCAGGTAGATATATGTCCTTATTCCATAATTTGACAAAACCGGCATGAACTGTGATCTTCCACAGGTTGTAGCAAATTTCAGTGCATCTTGGTGTGGCCCATGCAGAATGATAGCACCTCTTTATAAGGAGCTGTCTGAGAAGTATCCTTCACTGATGTTTTTGACAATAGATGTTGATGAATTAATGGTAAAGATCCGCATTATCTTGATCCGATCCATTGCAATTGTTTAGTCCATTCTGCTGTAGATTTTTTATGTGCATTGTGCACCTACTATTGTTTAGTATGACTTTTCCTTGAAAGACCAATAGTTTTGTGCATTGTCTGAGTCTACTTATCCTAGTTCCTGCCTGTTATCTATCTATATTTGTATGTGCACGTCATCCTTGAGCTTGCTTGAAGACATTAGTGGAAGTATCTCTTATTCAAGTCTTTTGCATATAACCAAGTAGAGATGAAATAAAAGTGAAACAGTTTACCCCACATCTTGTATCGAAAAAGCGAATTAGCATGCGAGTGTATTTTTTCATTGTTCGTTCGGGTAGGGTTTTCAAAATCATTTTTTTAAGTTTGCGGATCAACATATCATATGAATATAGAAGTTATCGGCCGACCATATTTGGCTTACGGTATAATTTTTTTTTTTTTTTTTTTAAAGTTTGTGGATCGACATATCATATGAACATGGGCTGTACTTGTTTCAGGATTTTAGTTCGTCATGGGATATACATGCAACTCCAACATTCTTCTTCCTGAAAGATGGGCAGCAGTTGGATAAGCTGATTGGTGCTAATAAGCCCGAGCTTGAGAAGAAGGTAATCATGTTTGTTGATTCCTCAATTCAGTGCTCCAAGGGCTCAAATTGACGAAGAGAAGGCGCCTTACCATAATATGGTATGCCCGCCCTAATCCGATTCCTCTTCTTTGAACAAGTATTATGCCGGTCATCATTTTCCTGTTCAATTTAAGTTGCGCAACTTGACGTGACAGGCAGTAGGGAAAAAAAATGGAGGTTCATGCCATATTGTCACTGTTTTCACGAGAATTAAGTGGTTGTAAAGAAGCTGTAGTGATTTTTACTCATGTACAGATACGGAGGTTCATGCAATATTATCACTGTCGAACCTATACCTGAGGAGGGTCGACCGGCAGTGGAGACTCAATGTACATACGAAAAGCCTATGTACTTTGTATCTGTACATATCATGTGTGCCTTAGCAGCAGAATCCAGTCCAAAACTTAGGGAAGATGAATATTTAGTATCAGAGAGTGGAGTGTACACTTGTATTATCAATGATAAATTGTGGGACTTTGGTACCACAGTGCAATGAAGAATCATGAGGAGTGATGTGTATACCAGCTCAGCTCAGATTTCTAATGCATGCATGCATGCATGCATGTCCTGTGTATACCAGCTCAGCTCAGATTTCTAATGCATGCATGCATGCATGCATGTCCTGTGTATACCAGCTCAGCTCAGATTTCTAATGCATGCATGCATGCATGTCCTGTGTATACCAACCAGCTCAGGTTCTTTTCTAATGCCATGGGGGTGAGAGAAGGCAAAAGGAGAGGATGATGGCTGGTGGGTTATTGACACCCATTTTATTGTTAGTTGATGCCGGTCATCAGAAGGCATCAAATTCCATAGGGTGACATGCATGTATATATATATATATATATATATATATATATATATATATATATATATATATATATATATCCTCTGTATAAATAACATGCAGCATTCCAAAGGAGGAGGGAGAAGCAACGAGGGACAAGATCTTATTACTCATGTTTACTGTGTGATCCACAACAACACCTTTACCCACACAACAATTACATGCACTCCCAACAGATAGATCCGCGAAACGAAGGGGAATGTGGTGTGTGTGTGCATGTTAAGTCCGTCGGAAACTGTTCCGAAACATCTCTCTTCCTAAGTAAGAAAACACCAACGCGCAGCCACACCTATCAGCTTAGAGGGCTGGGCTTCTGAAGGAAAGGAGCAGGCCTCACGTACGTGAACCCTGCAAAGTTGTTCTCTCCGGCGACCGGGCTGGCAACCGGCGAATCCAGCACCGACATGCTCGTCCATCGCTCGTCGAAGTTGGCGATGCAGGTCTTTCCGGCAACATTAGGCCGGAAGCTAGGCAGGATTTCCCGGGCCTCCAGTTTTCTCCAGTTGATCGATTTGAACCACTTGTGACTCTTTATCTCGTTGCTCCCACCGCCGCCACTCCCCAGGCGCTTGCCTGCTTCTTTCTGCAACAACTGTGGGCAAGGAACAACCTAAGAGATCTTTTTGATGGAAAGGGCCAGCATATAAGCATAGCTTTCAAAGACGGGGAGAAGACACAAAGAGCACATATAATAGACTTCTTACGCCTTTCAGTAAGGAATGGGCTTCGCTGGACAAGTAAGCAGGCAGCTTTATCTTCTCCCTCATTATCTTCTGCTGCATTTTCTCTCTGTTACTACTGAAAAAAGGTGGCTGCGAATGTAACAAGTGAATTCCGACTGTGAGACATATTATACAAAGAGGGGCAACGTAGGAACAACGACGAGCAAGATTGAGTAGAGAGGTCGGACCTTCCCAGTGAGCATCTCGAACAACAGGATTCCAACACTCCACCAATCAGCAGCTTTGTCATGACCTTTTCCGAGAACAATTTCAGGAGCCATGTACTCGAGCGTCCCACATAGGGAGTTTGATCTAGTGTTTTCATCAAACTCTTTCGCTAGACCAAAGTCAGTTAACATGGCCTGAATGGAAGGAAAAAAAAAAAAAAAAAAATTCAATGTAAGGCATTCTTGAGCAAACAGGAAGAAGGTGCAGTTTTTCAGGAAAAATGATAATAATAATAAAAAAAATCTTCTTGAGAAAACAGGAAGAAGGTGCAGATCGGAAAAATGGATATGCTCACATGACCGTCTGCATCGAGGAGAATGTTCTCAGGCTTGAGGTCCCTGTGCATTATACCATTTGCATGAAGGTGGGAAACAGCAGATACTATTTCAGCTGCATACGTCCGAGCAAGATCCTCTCTGATAATGTAACCCAAAAAGTTAGCTTCTACTGTGATATGCTTCCAGGTATTGTTTGCAAGCATTAATTTGAGAAACATAAATTACCTGAACAGTCCATGGTTATAGAGCTGAAAAAATAGATGTCCCCCATTTATGAAATCGAGCACAAGATATAGGCGGTACTTTGTCTGCACAGTAGGAGAAAGATACATAGAGGATGAGTTTTGAAGGCCATGACAGCAAGTCTCAGTTGGTAAATATTTTTTTTTGTCACAAAGCGTTTATGATCAACAGGACTTTTCAGTAACCAGAAGCTAATAGTGTCAAAAAAAAAAAAAAAACCTACTATCAGTTAGCGTCCTCCTATACACATACACACACACACACACACACAGCGAATCGTTCTTGTGCCTTTGTTGGTTACCATGATGATTGTTACAGATGCTGCTATACATAACCTAGACAAGTAACCAAAGATGATGATCATGCACATAACGCAAGAATATTCGAATCGCTAAATGTTCAATTTCATGTGTCATCTTATCAGAAGTTTCTATTGCTCATTGTTTGAACAATCTTATGAATGGGTTCAAAAGAGTAGGTTGATCTTGCAGCCTTAATACTCGGAGGTGGTTCGTGGGGATACGAAACATGATTTTGTCCTGATTGCACATCAAAAGCTACTGCTTAACTTCAAGCTGTCTGCTGCATATGAGGACGGCCTTAGTTGGACAATAGCTTGACCATTATGCCTGAGAAACCTATTTCTTGAAGTGCTGTATCATGTCATTAACAGACTACTTCAATATCAGAAAACGGTAGAAGGTTTTACAGGTTATGCAACTTATAACTTTCAAGAGTGTATTACTTTCAAAAATTAAGAACTGAAAAGACGTTCCACTTAATTTCCCCCCTAGATGTAGCGATGGAACAAAATCCTGTATAAAAGGGTGAAACCAGTGCCTGAGGTTCCCACCAATACAGGGTTTGGGGACAGTCACTATACACATGAAATATTTTATACTGCATAATATTCAATATCCAGACATTAAAATTATTATAACAGAACAATGGTCGATATTCTATTCTACATCTCAGCACCTATGAATCAAAATTCAGAAACAATCAAGGAAAATTTCACACCTGGAATGAGTATCTTAGTTGGACGATGAAAGGGTGATCAACTTTTGTCAAAATATCTCGCTCAGCCTTCATGTATTCAGCATGGTTCTTTTCCATAATCTTATCCTTCCGCATAACCTTCATTGCATAGATTTCAGAAGTGCCTCTCTTTTTCACCTGAAACACTTTCCCAAATGCACCTTTCCCAACTAGTTTCAAAACCTCAAAGTCAGAAAGTCCTATGACCTCACATTTCTCAGATATTGAATCATGGGTCTCTGTGAAACAGGTGGATGACTCCAGATCACCTGTCACTTCAGACGCACACTCCAAAAGTTCCAGTGAATTGTCAGTCTCATGTATCGTGAGCTTGCTGAGCTGCAAGGACTGACTGACTGGAGTTGAAGGCCCCACCAAAGAATGCGATCGCTTGTAAATGACCACTGGATCATCATAAACTGTCTCATTTGGAACTGATTCAGGTGCCTGGTTGTCAGGATTCATAGCATTTAAGTTAACTGAGGTCTGAACGGGGCCAGGACCAAACACATCAGAGAAATCAAACTCCATGTTCTCAGATACCGCAACATCAGGGGGGCCTGTTGGAAGAAGTATCTCCATGTTTAGGTTCTTGCGACCGGTGATTTTGGTGACAACATTCATCTCAGAGGAAACCATGTTTCAAAGTGCTAATCAGGTTCTGAAGTTGGTACAAGTCGCCGAAATTCCCGTCCCTGCTAAATCTAGCTTCCTCCACAAGTCTCCAAGACAACCGATGATGAAGGATTCCTGACAATGGCCTTGAATAGCTGGAAGTCCACACGGACAACAGGAAATCCCAGGAACCCAGGAAGTAAGCACACCAAAAGACCAAACTTGCTCTTGTTTCCCGATGTGCAGGAAACAGTAGATGCTACTGTGCTTCTTGAATTCATTAAGATTAAGTTGTCCAGAGCTGATTAACAGATTGAAAAAAACCATGAGTTGTCAACACAAGAAAATTTTGAGTTTGACCAAAAAACATGCTTCTTATAGTGAACCATTTGCTAGAATTACATAAACGAGGTTCCTCTTAGCAAGATAATCAGACGCTGGACCGAGGTAATCAATTGCCAAGTCAAGTAGTGTAGACTAGAGGGAAAGTCAATTCTCAACTAAATTTGGACTGCAACTTCTCATAATTTTGAGATGATTGGAAGAGGCTTCCATAATTACCTTTATTAACTATTTTAGGTAGATGTTTATCATCATATTTTGACTAATTAAGGACTATGAGTCACGATTTGGGTATAATTTGATTAGATTTGAGTCAGGAGAGTCTAAAGGAGACAATAAAGCATCAAACCTAATGAAAAATTTATACAAAGTTTAAAAGAAACCAACTACTAAGGTGTCTTAAATAAAACTGAAGATTCCATTGATATAAAAGAGATTAATCAATGAATCAAACAATAAGCAGATAAAAAAATCAATGATATCAAATTGTCATAATGTCTTCTGACATGTCAGCCAATATCTACATTTCCTTTATGTTGGCTCACTCAAGGAACCACCATAGCAATTGTGAGGCATTAAATATACTCCAACTCTGGATTTGCACCAGAAAATGAACTTGAAATGGGCACAATAATTCGAACAAGTGGTAATAGGTCACAAAGTACTAAGAGAAGTAAGCAGAAACGTAAGATTTTATCGTGAAGACCTAAATTTTAATGATTTGAGAAATAAAAAGAGCCAAAAGCTCATGAAAGGAAGCAACACTCGTATGGTAATGATACCAACATTCGCAACCGAGAAGAGGGAGGAGAATCCATGGTCTAAACTTCCTTGTTAGGTGTTCCGAGTCTACTACAGACAGATCGAAAGAGCAAAAGAACATATTCGACAGATCTTAGGAAATCCTTTCCAATTGGCATGACAAACCCCCTCGTTTCCTCCATAAACACCAAGACCCCATGTTTTCTTTCTCTATATAACCGTTCCCAACCAAGATACCAAGTAGAAATCAAATTAAACAAGATCGAAACATCAGAAGACAAATCGCATCATCTAGCTTCCTCCACCCCATCATCGTACACAGAATCCAACCACAAGAAGCCCCAATAAAAGAAGAAAAGCTTCTCCACAAAACAGATCCGCACAAAGAAACAAGATTCTTTCACCGAATCCTCAGGAGATTATTTTTCGAAGGGGGGGCGCCGAGAAAAGACCCAAAGATCTCGATCCGGCACAGAAAACCCTAGCCCTAAGTGCAACAGATAACACGACAAGAAACAAGCAGCGGCGGGAGGAGGAAGGAGGGGAAAGCGAATTCCCATACCTTGCGAGGGCGAGCAACGATCGGGTCACGGGAAACCGCTGCCGGGCGATCAAGTGGCGGCCTCCGACGGTCTCTTTATATTCCTCCCACCTATAAAGAAAACCAAATCGGGGCGTTTCCGTGAACGAGCCGAGCTCCTTGACGACACGTGGCGCTCCCTGACTGGATTAGATGGTTGAGCGCGTGCGAACACGCGCAAATCCTGGCCAGCCTTCGACGAAGAAGCGGACGCGCGTATGAAACGATATATGCGGAACTTTAATATCCGTGGGACCACGTCGGGGTTAAATCAGGTCCGTTCGTTTCCGATCCGTCCGCGAGATGAGAGGTCGTCGTGGTTTCACGCATAATATTTCTATGGAAGTAGTCGGATGGTGATGTGGATGCGGGCGGCTTCGGTTCCGTGGCAGAGCGCACGTTTAGACGTCAAAGCAATTTTGTTAAAGACTGACGGCGGGCGGGAATAGCACGCCATCTTTTTTCCACCTTTTTTTTTCGGAGAAAAAAGAATATTTTTCAATTAAGCCTTTCGCTTCATAAATAGAATAAAAATATTTTTATCATTAAAAAAGTTTTTTTTTTCTGTCGAAATCTAACGATGAATTGAATCGAATTTTTAGTGAATCGGCTCGAGTTAGATTTATACTATTTTGTTGATTCAGTAATCAAAAATATTATAACTAAATATTTATTAAAAGACCTTTTTAGAATATTTATATATAGGTTTACGACAGAGTGAAAGAAATATATATTTTGAAATATATATCAAAACCTTAATAAATTTCATCAAATTTTTTTTATACATTATTTTATAGTACCTATGACAAAGTTATTGGTTATTGTTAGTGGGGATTTCATTAATTAAGTGATAAAAACGTATTTAAACTATGTTAAAACATATAATAAGTCATTTTAAAATAATAGTAAAAAGAAATGAGAATTAATCATATCTTATTTAGAAATATGTTCAAATATTTGTAATCTTCAATCCAAGATTACTTTATATCTCTCAAACAGAACATTTTATGAACTCTCAAGACATGTAATAAAGTTCATAATTAAGATAGGTGAGAATTTAAACTAACTAAACTCGAGTTATACGGCTTCTATTTGGGAGGGTCAGTTTAATTAATTAAACAGTTTAATTACTTTTACTGCATCAAATGCA
Source organism: Ensete ventricosum (assembly GCA_029747655.1). NCBI lineage: Eukaryota > Viridiplantae > Streptophyta > Magnoliopsida > Zingiberales > Musaceae > Ensete > Ensete ventricosum. The sequence goes on along the minus strand of JAQQAF010000002.1, from coordinate 1,498,582 downwards.
TCATAATCGGTTCAGTGCTATTAGTCTATTTGGGTTTCCATATGAATCTAAAGAGTTTTTTTTTCAAAAATAACTAGAAACATGTATTATTTTTGCACTAGCATTAGCTCACTATTTTTATTTGTTGACATATAAAATATTTTTTAACAAATTAGATCATATTTTTCACACACACACACACAAAAAAAAAAACAATATAGCTATAAATATATTTGCATACAAATCGTGATATGGTAGTTAAAAAAAAGAATTAGGACTCAAAAATATATAAAACTACCAAAAAATAAAAGCATTGCCTTATACATATATAAATTAATCAATCTTACATGCAAAATAGCATACATGCATTTAATATATCTGTAAAAATATTTTAATTCATATAGTTATAACTATATTTGTATACAAATCGTGTAACTTCAAACAATACAGAGTGCGAAGAAAATTCCCAAAATTTTTAAAAAATGCTATCTTATTTTGAATATGCGTCTAATATATTTTTAAAATATTTTGAATAATTAAAAATATTTTTTTAAAAACGCATTACTGACCCATGCAGGTAAAACTCCCAAAAATATAATCATTGCCTTACACATATATAAATTAATCAATCTTACATGCAAAATAGCATACATGCATTTAATATATCTGTAAAAATATTTTAATTCATATAGTTATAACTATATTTGTGTACTAATCTTGCAACTTCAAACAATACAAAGTGTGAACAAAATTACCAAAAATTTTAAAAAATGCTATCTTATTTTGAATATGCGTCTAATATATTTTTAAAATATTTTGAATAATTAAAAATAGTTATTTAAAGGCATTATTGGCCCATGCAGGTTTCGAACCTGCGACCTTCGCGTTATTAGCACGACGCTCTAACCAACTGAGCTAATAGGCCAATACGTTAATTTGCTATCATTCAGATAACCATATGATAAATCTAAATTAAAATACATCCCCTAGTAATATGAATATTTACTAAGATCATAGCCTATGCAATTATTTTCTTTCATGTCTACATAATACCAGCAACAGAGAATCCAATTTTTCTGAAATGTTGTGTACCAAAAAATGATTGATATTATCGATTACAATTATTGTTGAAGATCATGATTCTCTACGAGAAAACTTTTGTCATCATATAAAGATGAAAATTTATTTTCATCAAATAAAATATGAAAAATATATCTTATTTGGATAAAGAAGATTGTAATGATTGATATGCCTTAGTTTATGCATCACATTTTGCAATATTTTTTCAATGAATATTTAAAAATCTTAAATAGAAAAAGAAATTTTTTCTAATCATTAATATGTCTCAATATATGGGATATTATATTTCCTTATCTTTCTAAGTTTCCTTTTAACTCAATATGAAGATATATCTTATTCAGAGAAGAAAAGTTATAATGGCTGATATGTTTTGATTTATGAAATTTTATTGTTTCTTGTTTTCATAAGTTGCCTTTGTATTATTGTACATGAGGTCTATAATATGTGAAATGAAAAATCAACTATATATAATAGAATTTTTTTAAAAAATTATATGAATTCATCATCTACTTGAGATAAAGTAAGTCCTTTATTTTTTACATTATTTTTATTATTTCTTTTCTCTCCTTTTTCATTCCTTTCCTCAATTTCTAAATTAAAAGAATCAACAATCATCCATCATAATAATTATGTTCTGATGCATGCATGCATCATAAGAATTGTCAGGTGTGATCACCTTCTATATGTTACATAAGAATTTTGGTATGGATCTTCTCTTTTCTTTTTCCTTTTTTTTTTTTTTTGATGACATCTCTATACTATTTTTCGATATCTCTATACCACCACCCTCCTTGGATTTGAGCTTCGTGAAATGTCAAAAATGTGAGAAAATTCATGTAGAACCTCCCAATGTTCCTACTCATTAATTAGTAACCATATGTTTAGAAGTGAATTATGATTCTTATATCCCTCCTCTTTGCAGTATAAAAATATTATTGTAAGATCATTGGAGAACAAACCAAAGAGTGTATCAGACAGTGGTTCCTTCGAATCAAAATGACTAAAGCACAGGATGTAGCGTCTCCAAAAACTTTCTGTGAGAGAGGAGATGGATCGGAGCATAGAGAAGGTGGAATCAAAGCACGAGACATGCATAAAACGATGCAAGATGAATCTGATCGTCAACATCGAGCTGAAAAGAGTTGCCCTCCGAATGAAGTGGAGAAGCCCTCAAGATTTCGCCACCACCAAGGCAATGAAAGCTTCCAGTTGAGAGAGGGAAGGATCACTTCACACTCAACCTCCACGAACTCTAATCCCTACTTTAGCAATGTCCCTTCGAGGGATGATGAAAGGTGCACTGTTCTTCCTCCTCACAAACGCGTGGAATTGTCTCGAAGAACTTATCGACATAGAAAGTTTCAGGATTCCATAGACCCCAGTGGACGTCAAGGAGAAGAAGGGGTAAGCAAGATGAGTATAGGAGAACAGGTTCATGTCGATGGTAGTGTCTCTTCTATCGATGATGTCAACGTTTCAGAATCAACCACCACAAATGTTAATGCATGTGATGGTAGTGTCTCTTCTATCGATGATGGTTGCAGTGTTCTTCCTCCTCATAAACGTTTGGAGTTATCTCATAGAACTTTCCATCATGCACCTCATAAGCGTATCGAATTGTCGCGAAGAACTTTTCAACAAAGAAACTCTCAGGATTCGGTAGACATGTTTATTCCAAATGCAAATGAGTTATCCACGATAGACACAAGTCAACCAGTGCGAGATAGCTTCATCGACTTTGAAGACTACCACTCGATGCAAAATTGGTCGGATTCAAAAAATGAAGAGTCTGTGATGTCTCCATCCAGTGATGTAGAGTTTCTCAAGAGCTCAACCAATGATCAAACGGAGATGAGTAAGGTTAATGAATTGAGAGAGGAAATTGATGAAAAGTACGATAAATCTGATGATGAACGCGAGGGAAGATTTCACCTCAGAGAAGAGAAGCTTACTCCACAGCTTGATCTAAACTGCACTCGATTCCCCTCTATCAAAGCGAGGCGTCGACCAATGCGAGATAATAGCTCTGTTGACTTTGAAGACTCAAAAAATGAAGAGCTTGTGATGTCTCTATCCAGTGATGCAGAGTTTCTCAGCAGCTCAACCAATGATCAAATGGAGATGAGTAAGGTTAATGAATTGAGAGAGGAAATCGATGAAAAGTATGATAAATCTAAAAAACTACACTCGATTCCTCTAAGAGAAGAGAAGCTTACTCCACAGCTTGATCTAAACTGCACTCGACTCCCCTCTCTCAAGGCGTCAAAGGAAGGATAAGCAAAACATAAGACCTTTCTTTTATATATTTTTTTTACGTTAATAGAAAGTTATTCTTCTGATGACACCACTCACAATCATGCTACGTTACTTCTTATTTCACAAGCTTAGTCAAGTTGGCCTAATTATGTCAGCTTTTATAGGAGACTCATTATGACTCATCCCATGTTACGTGCATGGCATTCACACGTCTCACGTTAACCACCATGCTTCATGTCGTCACTTGCGTCACAACTTATTGTGCTGTCATTGATAACTATACTGTTCCTTCTACGAATAGATTAATGCTGCCATTGACCATATCAATCGAGCTAATAAGAAGGATGAGAAGCAGCGAGAGAATCCTGCAAACACAGCATGATTCGATGTATTCGGTAAAGTGGTCAATTCAGGCAAACAGAGACGTAGTGATAGAGGAAGATAAAGAAGAGACCTATTGCTGGGTTTGGCCGGTAGGTGCAAGAGGAGGTCCACCATGACGTGGAGTTCGGGGAAGGGGCGCTCAAGTACTTGGTTCGGGTTGTCGTCTTGATGTGGGCCTTTCTTTCGATCCCGTCAGATTGCTCCTGCAAAGAAAGATCTTCGCCCGAGTGATGGATCCTCGGAGTGATCTCTTCGATGGCTAAGTTAGCGTTGCCCCTGAGGGTGTAGTCCAGTGTCCCATTTTCGGACGCCAGAGCTTTTCCTCTCTTTTCGAATTGAAGTTATGTCGCCACCCAGAATTGCCCCTTGGGTGGCGTTTTATACATACTCATCGGTGCCTGATCACGTCGTGTCTTCATCATGCTTTTGACGCTCTCTGCTATGCCGTTTAATGCTGCAGACACCGTCAGTAATTGTTCATGCTACTGGTGAGGGCGTTGCGTGCTGCTTCTGCCCTATAGTCATATAGTCTCTTCATATCTTTTGGAGATCCGATGGCAACTGTGCGACACCAGATATCGTAAAACCTCGAGTACATCCACCTGTTTATGACATGTCATTCGTGTGGGGTCAGATAATGTAATTTCTCTTAGGCAATGTTGTCTGATCAGCGGTTCTTTCAAATCTATCTTCATCCTCTTGTTTAAGATAAGGTTAGAAGAAAAATAAACATGAGAAGTAAGAGGTGAGGTGAGGAGAGGAGAAGGGTGCTTTAGCCATCACCCACCAATCATCATCTAACGGAGGTCTCAGTTTACTTAACCTTAATAAACAACGTATGATCTATGAAAAAACAAAGGATTAAACTAAAAAGAGAACGATGAGTTATTATTGCGAATGACGGATAAAATCAATCATTTTCCGTATACAATTATGATATAACCATTAATGTTCTGCATTTGTAAATGTTTTGATGTCATCAGATATTATATACTATTTGTATAACATATATATCTCGGCCTATTAGCTCAGTTGGTTAGAGCGTCGTGCTAATAACGCGAAGGTCGCAGGTTCGAAACCTGCATGGGCCATTTATAATATTAATATATTTTTAGTTGATAATTTAAGTATTTTCAATTATTAATTTTTTTCAATAAAAGTATAATTATTTTATATATGAATAAGATTTTTTTTGGTTAAATTTGTTTATACTCAGAACTGTTTGATGTTACATGATTTATATAAAGATATGGTTGTAGATATATTGATTAAAATTATTTTTACAAGTATATTAAATACATGTATTTTATTTTGCATATAAGGTTGATCAATTTATATATGTATAAGGTAATAATATTAATATATTTTAATTAATAAATATGGTATTTATTGTACTCTATTTGATAATTTAAGCATTTTTTTAATTATTTAAAATGATTTTCCAATAAAAGTATTAATTATAATTATATTGAAAGATAAAAGTATAAACAAATTGAAAAATACTGAGTATAAACAAATTTAACAGAAAAATACAATATTATTCAGCTATAAAATAATTGTACTTTTATTGGAAAAACATTTTTAATAATTAAAAATACTTAGATTACCAAATAGAGTACAAAACATTTTTAATATTAATATATATTAATATTATAAATGGCCCATGCAGGTTTCGAACCTGCGACCTTCGCGTTATTAGCACGACGCTCTAACCAACTGAGCTAATAGACCGCTGTATCTTTTGTTTACTAACCTTATATATATTAGATATTCAATTAGTTATACCAATTGAAAATCCATAATTGTTTACGGAAAAATGATTGATGCTTTCCATCACTCGCAATAATAACTTATCGTTCTATTTTTAGTTTTTTTTTTTCATGTATCAAATACGTTGTTTATTAAGGTTAAATAAACTGAGAAATGATCACATGTTTCTATTTCATGAGTAGAGATGGGATTGGTGGCTGATGGCTAACGTAGAGCTGCTGCCATATTGCCTTCCGACGCAGGTTACCCCGCAACCATTAATTACGTGGCCTTCGTCTCCATCATCATCGATCTCACGCATCTTGACGACGACGCCTTTCACGCGGGGTCATCGTGCCCTCGGCGGAATCCGACGCGGTGGCGGCTGACCGACGAGCTACCGCCATCTCGAAGCAGAGCAGCATCCAATCTCGCTCATCCGCGTGAACGACGACGTCTCTTCATGCGTAGAAATTATCGGATCATTATGGTCGTCGACAATTGTATCATACACTTGTGTATACGTATTGGTTTCATGGCTCCTCGTGTGTGCAGTTGAAGTCGATCCCAATTGCTGCTTACAAACCTTGAGAGCGAGGAAGCACGAAGACAAGTTGGACTTGACCGGCGCAGTTGCGTGGTCATATGTACCGGCCACAGTGTGCTGGAGAACGCAGCCTTCTCTCCCCTCCTCACCTCTTCCTTCTCATGTTTCCTTCTTCCCTTCCTCTGAGCTCACCTTAAAGAAGCCGACGAAGGGAGATTTGGAAGAACCGCTGACCTCAAAGGTCTCTTCTCTACGTCTCTGTTTGGTTGAATCGATCACTTGGATTTCGTTTGTTGAGTGCTGAATACATCGAATCTTGCTGCGTTTTTTATGATTTGATTCTCTCGCTGCTTCTCATCCTTCTTATTAGCTCAATCGGTGGGATCTTTAGAATTATTTGGATCTTTCAAACCCATGATCTTGCCATAAAACTAAGACTGCTCTGTTCTTGATCGATCGATGAAGTTTGAGAATGAAAAGAAACCATGTCTTACTTACAGAATAAAAAAAATTATGGTGAAAGAGATGTTATTCTGTAATGATTTATACTTCTCTGTTTTTTGTAGGTTTCATTTCATTCGATATGAATAGCATAACTAATTGTTAGCTATTTTTTTTTTACCTTCGCACTGTAGTTAGTGTCTTCTTTTTCTACCAGAAAGGAGGCAAATTGGAGCATGAAGAAGATTGCATCGAAGAGAAACTTCCGAGGATTCGGTGGTGGAGATATCAACACCACAAAATCTACTCCCTGTGATGGCGGTGTCTCTTCTCGCAATGATGGTTGCAGTGTTTCTACGCCTCGTAAACATATGGAGTTGTCTCGAAGAACTTTCCGACAGAGTAAGTCTCAAGATTCGACAGACACTGACACACATAAGGAAGAACGGATGAACAAGATGACTACTGCACATGAACAGCTTCAAAACGAGTTGTATGTGCGAGATAGGTGTGTCGAGTCTCAAGACTTCCATTCGGTGCAGAGCTGGTTGGAAGCAGCAGATGATGAGCCGGTGAAGTCGTCTCTCTCAAGTGATGCAGAGTTCCACAGCAGTTTTCCCGATGATCAAAATGGCAGTCCGTCGGATGAGCTCCATATGCTCGTGCAGGATCGAATGGAGATACGAAGGGAGGCTGAAGCATTGAGAGAGGAGGAAGTCAGCGAGATGTTTGACAGATCTGATGAACGCCATGGACGATTTCACCTCAGAGAAGAGAAGCTTCCTCCTCGAGCAAAGAATGTTCCTCGACTTCCCCATGTTGCTTGCTTGCATTGCCGTCATGGAGAGTGCCACCAAACATCTGTGAAGCCCACGACCAAGTGCTGTTGCTGCCACAATGCTCCGGTTGAGCATGAAGAAGCGGGGAGCAGGCGGCGGATGAAGCGACATTGTCGTCCTGTTTTAGGTGGAGCTCCCTTTGTCGTCTGCAACAATTGCTTGCAGTTGCTGCAGCTCCCGTTGGATTTCTTCGCTGCGAGGAGAAGATTGTGTAAGCTGCAGTGCGGTGCTTGCTCAAAAATGCTCATGTTTTCCTTCAAAGCTCGAAATCGCAGGGTCTCTTTCGTGCGTGCAGATGCTTCTCTCGGACATGAGATATCGAATTCACCATCGAATGGTGGTTCTCAATGGGACTCGCTTTCTTGCTCCGAAGACAATGGCATCAGCTACTCCACGGATGTCGAAAGGAACGATAAGCTTCCGCCATGTTTGCAGCTTCATCAGCTTATGGGCTATGGTTCGGCTACTGAGTTCTTATGCCGGCACAGCGATGATATGGAAGAAGAACTTGAAGCAACTGAACCGAGCACGCCACACCGCAGTAGTCCTGAGGAAGAGGAAGCATTCGCTGGAGATGGAATGGAGGAGACAGCCATTGAAGGAGACGAGTCAGCAGGACGATTGAGAACCAGAGAGCCTCCACTGCATGGATTGCTAAAGATCATGAAGCTGAAGATTCATAAAACTGGAAGGAAAACCTCAGATTAGCAATTGGAGGAACGCAAGACATGAGACTGTTTCGAAACATGTACAGATTGTTCAGCTTTCTTATTCTCTTGGTTTGGTTTATGGAGGCCATTTGAGGTGACATCTCAGGCTTCATCTACTCTGAACACATTGAGGTCTTCCATTAGAGTAAAAGCACAGAAGAATTCTACAGAGTGGCTTATACATACATAACTGCATGAATTACTCAATAAAATTCTATTTTACTTCAACCCATGCTTTTTGCTGTATGATTAGTAAATTTCTTCAAGTTAAGATGTATAATATTTGTTGTCTTACTTCATTTTTGCTATGGAAGTTTAGAATTTGAAGAACTAAAATATGTGACCACATAAAAAAAAAACTATAAGGATTTGAAAGATTATAGGAAGAAGACCGAGAGAAGAAATATATTTCTCTTCATATCTAAAAAAGAGAACCAAGAGAGAAAAGAAACACATCCTCTCAATCTTTTCAACAACTATGGACCACAACACACATAAATAAAGTGAGTAGATCAAGATCTGGCAACCCAACATCAAGTTTTTTATTTTCTAATGGAGAAGTGGGTGAGGGAACCAACATCTAACTATACCTGTTGCCAAAGAATGGAAAAATATATATTTATTTGCACATTATTAATCCTGAAAGACCACATCTTGCATCAACTTGGAAAAGTAGCAGATAACAGACACATTTTGTAGCATTCCCACAAGTAAATTTCAACAAGACAACAGCTTAACTAATTCAAGTCTTGCCTGGACCATATAGAAGATCACAATCCTTGCGAATGAACATAAATTTGCAGCTGGTGTGAGCTACTTGAGCATGGATAGTTTGTTTGCAGAAAACATAAGAGGTCAAAATTTCCAGTGCTATGTCAAAGGGCACTGATACCACAAGCATCAATTTATCTGATGAAAAAAAAATTACACTACGTGCGTGATATTACAACATAGCATCTTACATCAAATATATAAAATACATGCAACCAGCCTAGCATAAAAAGAAAGTAACGATTGTTCAGCAGCTCTTACGCTTGATGAGATAAATCCCACTATCGTGGGACAACATGATAATTAGACAACATAAATAACTATCATGAGCTCGGGTCACCCAATCATACCGATGAAGAAAGGAGTTTAAGACAGCAATCAACAGAACTTCCAGTGGTTATTGCAGTTGACACATGTTACATAGGTTGTCATTGGCTCATCAGCCGAACGAGTTTGCATCTGATAGTATGTGGTCTTCCTTTGGCCACATCGTCCACATTTGAACTGGTCAGTTGTTGCCTTAGGAGCTGCTCCTCTTTCACATTCAAATAAGGCCTTGTCCTTTATCTGCTTATTTGCACGTTTCCTGTCATCACTGGCCATATCTTCAGCCGTCATATTAACTATTTCTTCAGGCGTCACATGCCCAAGGAGAACTCTTCTCCTGAAATCTTTGTTATTGTTGTCCTTCAAATTGAACATTATGGATCTGTATTTATGTTTATGAGCACCAGTTGAGGCGCCTAATTTCTCGAACAAGACAGATTCCAAGGCAACAGCTATACGAATTGGGTCACATCCATCAACTTCATCCTGGATGTTTCTCACTTCTTCTGTTTCGCTCTCAGCTGTTTCTTTAGAAACTCTTGAAAAGGCTTCTGCAAGAAGTTCCCGAGGTCTATCTCGCACAGGATTGTTACATCTCACAATTGATGTCAGCTTCAATGAGGCAGTGACAGTTGATGGTGGTTTTCTAGAAATTTTTTTCTGGATTTCGTCCTTGGAAACCCCTTCAAGATTCTGTTTTTCTCCTCCATTTATTTTCTCAAATTTACTGGCATTGGCCGTCTTCTCTATTTTTACAGATTCAGTTCTGGACACTTTTCTATTCTGTGTTTCCTGGTCAAAGTTTAGCTTCTCAACCTCAACACTTTCAGGTTTTGACACAATGCTGCCCTCAAAGGATCCAGCTTTTGATATTTTCTGAGACTTGATTTTCATTGCTTGCTCAGTCTTCCTTTCAGCCTTCAAAAGAATTCTTTCCTGTGGGGTGTCAAGTTTTTCATTATCTTCAGATGTTTCCTGAATAACCACATTCTTCCAAAACTGCAGCAGGTCAGTTGCCACTGTCCGAATCTTATCCTGGGAATGCTTTGTTAGAAAGCGAAGTCGTTTGCCAACCTGAAATATGACGATAATGAAAGATAAAATAAATTGAGAATACAAGCATGCGGACAGGTGGAAATCGTTTTACAAGGAAAAAGTCCTAAACGTTTGTAGTCGTTATCCAAATCAAGGTAGTTAAAAAGGTTGAAAGATGAAATGTGCGGTACAAGGAGTAGGCAATGATGATTACTGAAAAAACTGAAAATTCCACAAGATGATCATCCATGGAAACATCTGATCAAAGCCAAATGCTGGAGCAAACAAGGCAAACAAATTGAAGTTTCTTCCTTTCCAGTGCTCACAGCAATGAACACTATTCACAGGAAAATAATAGAATTCATGTGATCACCATATATAAATTAACACCAAAGATCTGTCTCTGCTGTTGATTTAAATTGCCATCATCATCCAAGCCTTTTCGAATCAGTATAGTTATTGGTATAGAGCACGACATTAAGTTGACCACCTATCCTGCTACCTCAACTTTCTAGTTTCAATGTCAATTCTTGGCCAGTGCAAAATTAGGAATAAAGTGAATTTTCCTCCAAAATCAATAAAGCCTGCTTGGCGATTTAAAATAATCTACATCGCCATTTTACGTGGAGGCAACTAAGAATGAATATCCAATGTTCACATAGATTGAGGGCGAAGGACAAGGGTCTGTTTTAGATTCCCCAACAATAAAATGATGATGGACACCAAGAAGTTTGTATTGAAGGAAATACATGATTGGAAACCAGAACTCCACAGTTTTTGGCATCCCACTTTTCAGGATGGTGCTTTTGAGCCTTCCAATGGTAGGAATATAGGAGCTTCTTTTCCGTTGATACTTAGTGAACATTTTAACAAATCATCATAAACATAGAAATCCATATATACATACATATACATATATATGTATGTATACACACACACACACGCACATATATATATAATGCTTCCCTCCATTTAACTAGGCAATGGACTGGGTGAAAGACAGATCATGTAGCTAACACAAAAACTAAGGATATTATGGTCAATTGTTGTTATTTAACCAGTCACACAATAGCCCATTCCTCTTGAGCATTTCCACACATTAACATCCAACAAAGTCGCATCAAATCTGTGAAGAACACTGCTATCAGTGTCTCTCTCTTCCCTTGCTTTTATATAACAAACAAATTCCTCGTTCTTTTAGGAAATAATGTTAAAAAAATCAGAGCTTGGAAAATTTCAGCAAATAGCAGTAGCAAGGACTGTCACAAAAGGTAAAATATCTCCTTGCAAACCAAAAGCAGTAAAAAGTCTAGACAATTTAGTATAATTTACACCAGACTATGAATAAGCATGTCTCATATAGGGCAAAAACGTTATACAAATGCTATCTGATACAATTCCTAGAATGTATATAGGCAGCTCTATGAGTCTGAGTCTACCTACCATAGCAGAGACTGATTATGTGACTATAAATAACAAGTTCAAGAATCTCAATCTGATCATGAGGGATGAAGGCTAAATATTTTTTCTATAGGCATCCTAGATCCAGTGGGACTCACTCCCTTCGAATCATAACAAGTTTTTTATTTTTATTTTAATTACTCATCAAGATTTCAGGAATCAGTACTTCTAAAAGTAAAGATATCGCGAGAACAAAGGTAAAAGAGAAAAAGCATCATAAATCGTCCACAAAGTTAAAAACTCCCCATTTGGATTTACACCAGCTTCACATGTCACGGAAATACTTCCCCTTTACCGAGTTAATGCTTCTAACGAAAAGCCACACATATCCAATAACAACAACGACCGAATAGGTTAAGAAATATACAAAAAGAACAAATCTTTCTCCGAGAAAACAACCGCAACTACATATATCCGATCGAATACTTCTCTCAACATAAAATGTAGGGGAGGCAAAACCTGGGTGGCCACCAGATCCTTCGTGGTGACCGGCATCTTCTTCAACTGCCGGAGCGCATCGACGCACCGATCCACCTCCGACGACCCCCGGTCATCCTCCGCCGCCTCTGCGGCTTTCTTTGCGGCCTCGAACGTCTCCAAGAGCTCCGTCTCCATTAGGTTTGAGATCAAAACTCATAACCCGAGAAATTTGGGGGGCCCAATCGGATGGAAATCAAAGCAAAAAAGACTTCAAAATGCAAAGACATTGCAGAGATAGGTAGATCAACCACATAAACCCTAAACCACAAGACTGCTGCGGGGAGGGAGGGGGGGCTTTGGATTTCTCGCCGCCGGTGAGTCACTCGCTCGTTGGCCCCTCAGCGTGGAGCGTACACTGTTGCGTTTCAAAATATGTATATAATATATATATACACACACACGTATACGATATAAGGTTATAATGGCGTACGCCGGAACAGGGCTGACCCGACCTAGCGATATTGGGTCGGATCCTGAATCCGATCCGCTTATGGATCCGTATCGATATTAGATAACGGATCCAGAAGAACACGATCCGTGGAGGATTCAAATTGGTTTGAGCTCCACCTGCTGCTGCTGCATCATCATTTTTTAGCATCAAATTTTGCTTGCCATTAATATTAAATTATTAGCAAAAATGCATCCATAATTACTAGTCCTCCAAATTTAAGTTCAGCATATGAATTAATATATAACCTTATATGTTTACAACATTAGGAAACTTTGGATATACACCACTGATGTCAATCTACCTAACTTGATGTTAGCATAATAGCGTTACAAACTTTAATTCACATTCATATCATTTCAAAACATTGCATACATATCACTTTTTTAAATCAGTAATTTTGTATTGGCCCCTCCAAATTCAGATTTATGAAGTTAGGATTCAAATAATTAAGGAAAGTGAAAGAGGGTATTTTAGGCCTTCAATTTTAATCTAAATTAATTGGATGGATGCTAATGAGAGAGGCATATATGAAAATTTTATTTATAAATATAATATATTTTTATTATATTAAATAGTATACATGACACTAATACATGAACTTGGCACTCATATTTATTGTGTATAATAATACACCAACTAATCGAGTGCTTTAGTAGAAATATTATGTTTTTGAATGTACATATATAGATATATTTGTTTTAAATACTTGGAGGGGTAAATATGTTATTTTAAACTTTTGGAAGGGTAGATGTGTAAAATTTCCTCTAATAGAACAATATTAATGTTTGCATAATTGACATGAATACAATGGTAAATATGCACCATTATGTCTTGGTTAGGAGTACATCAACATCTTGTTTGCTTTGTGCTATGATGTATTTCAAGCTCAAAAAATTGTTAAAAATGAATTGAATGAAGAGAAGAAAAAAAAGGGATATGTTATATCCTCGTCCTTCCATTTTATGGGACTTCTATATCGTTATGATAGGGTTAGTCGGGTATACCAAGCTAACTCAACCATTCAAATCCAAGACAAGTCAACCATTCAAATGTCGTATAGTTCAAGCGGCAACGACCCGATGTACAGGGCGATCGCTTGAGGTGTTAGTACTTATTAAATGCTTGTGTATGTTGACAATCATCAAACAATCATGTACATCGACCCAAAGTCATATGTATAAAACTCACCCTTCGAAACAGTGCTAGAGGTCGATCTCTCAACACTTTCATACTATGCTTCTGCCCTCTTCAAGGTGGCCGAGGGGTCTTCAAGGCTTCGGTCGGGACTAATTTAACTATCGGAGGGGTTGAATCAGGAGACCCTTCGTCCGACTCTGACATTTGTGCAAGACTCAATCACATATCTCAGAAGGTCTGTCCGAAGATCCCATGACTATGTCTCTTGTTAGTCCCTCTTTGATTGACTAAAGCAACATTAACAATCTTGAACACTCGGATATGATCAAACCGTGTCGATACCCTCACCACGACATAAATTAATTGGATGGATGCTAATAAGAGAGGCATATATGAAAATTTTATTTATAAAAAAATATAGTTTTATTATATTGAATAGTATATATGGCGCTAATACATGAACTTGGAACTGAGATCTATTGTGTATAATAATACGCCAACTAATCGAGTGATTCAGTAGAAAATTTTATGTTTTTGAATGGATATAGATATATATTTTTTAAATACTTGGAGGGGTAAGTATGTTATTTAAAACCTTTGGAAGGGTAGATGTGTAAAAGCTCCTATAATAGAACAATATTAATGTTTGCATAATTGACATAAATAAAATGATAAATATGCACCACTATGTCTTGGTTAGGAGTACATCACTATGTTTCAAGCGCAAAAACTTGTTAAAAATAAAATTAATGAACATAAGAAAAAAGGGGATGTGCATAATGATATGATAGATCCTTGTCCTCTCATTTCATGGGACACCCAGGTCGTTATGATAGGATCAGTCGGGCACCCCGAGCCAACTCAACCATTTAAACCCGGGACAAGTCAATCATTTGTTGCCTCACATCGGTGACCCCTTGACAAGTATGAGATAGTGCAACCTTATATCTCATCACTCAAAAAGTAAAGAGTGATCGGGTCCAAGCGGCATCGACCCAGTGTACGGGTCAATCGCTTCAGGTGTTAGTACTCATTAAACGCTTGTGTATGTTGACAATCATCAAACAATCGTGTACATCGACCCAAGGCCATAGGTATAAAACCCACCCTTCGGAACAATGTTAGAGGTCGGTCTCTCGACACTTCTATACTGTGCTTCTGTCCTCTTCAAGGTGGCCGAGGGATCTTCAGGGCTTCGGTTGAGACTAATTTAACCATCAGAGGGGTTGAGTCGGGAGACCCTTCGCCCGACTCTAGCATTTGTGTAAGGCGCGACCAGTTTAGAGGAAAAGATGATCATCCGTCATATCTCATAAGGCTTGCTTGAAGATCTCACGACTAGGTCTCCTGTCAATCCCACTTTGGTTGACCCAGAGCAACGTTAACAATATTGAAGACTCAGTTTTGATCAAACCGTGTCTACCATATATGAGTATGAAACTGTTATACATGTCTGGAATCAGGAAGATAATTCCCGAAGAACTTTTTATGATGAAGGCTAGCTACTGGACTTGCAATAACTCATTTAAAACTCAGAATCAAACTTCATCAGTAATCTAATCTCTCTTGTTCTTACCACAGGAGACATCGAATACTAATCCCACTCGAAGGCATTGCAGTGTTTGCTGATGCCCAAAAGTGGAGCAGATGCTTCTGCTCAAAAAGTGGAAGCAGACTGCACTGCAGCCATTCTGAACTCACAAGTAATTATTTAGTGCTGCTGCTTCTGCCTAAAGCTCCATGAAGGACAAGAAAGAAAAATTTTGTAGTCCACAGCTTGGAATAAATGGCCAGTGCCTACAGTCTTCTTCTATGTCAAGGGTGGGGCGGTCCTCCTGCATCAGATGGTCCTCGTGGTGGGAACTATAATTGCTTTCGGAGTTTGTTCCACTGTGCTGTTCCCATCAGGAGAGGGCACAAAAGCAAGCCATTACTTTCCTGCATTGACAGCTGAATCGTCCTGCTGCTTGTGTTTCTTGTAGGACTGGTCGAAGCCAGTTTACGGAGTTCCTTCTCCTCGGCGTTCTTGCTTTGCACTATGTGATCCACGAACTGGTAATCTTGGCGCAGAAGACTCGAAAGGGAAATCCAGCATGAAGCGTTCATGGTCTGTCGGATGCTCCTCCTTCTCAGGACCCCAACACCGCCTTCTTCTTCTTCTTCATCTCCTCCTCTTCTCCTTCTCGGCAGGTGGTCGTGGGACGATAGTTACCGCTGAACTCCAGCAAGGTGGAATGGCTTTGTCATCCGTACCATTTGATGTCTCAGCAATCTGCATGGTCCTGATGAGAGAGTCAGTATCATTTTTGTGGCTTCCTCCAACAACAGCAGCAACTGCAGTAGCCCTCTCAGATTCTTCCGAGAGATGCAAACTCTCAAGATTGAGAGTTGGCCAGTGAAGTATTTATTCATTACATCGATCATACCAGAGAGGATTGGTTGATATGGTTCCTTGATACACGTGCATGGGGGAGATCGGAGAGGATGACCCGTTGCCACGTAAGTCTTACGTTCTTGTATATGGAACATAGTGTGGCTGGTGCGATCATAGCCGTCCATCAGATGCCCCCACTACCATCTCGTCCACTTCAGCGGCACCGCACGTTACTTGCAACCCACCATCACATCACCATCCCCACCCCATCCCCCTTTCCAAGCTTTATATCTCGTGCAATTTGATTGATGTGATGGTCGGATTCATGGTAGTATAATCTATCGAACGGGCATGATCCATCACCTCCAATCGACGGCTCGTGATCCTGTGTTTGACGACCGCGATCTCCTCGTAAAATAACACCCGCAGCCAATCCCCTCTCGCGTTCGTGCAGCCGATAAATATCCTCCCTCCGTTGGGTCAACGGACGGAATCATGACCGTCCACCGCCGGGGGCCGATCACGGGGACCGTCGAATGCGCTGGCGGACCAACCGCCACTACGCCATTCCCTGGCTGGGCCCCGCCGCTCGCACGGCTGAGATCGACCACGGCGGTGCGGTCACCGCATGATGAAGCTGACGCACGCCACGCAGCTCGGGTTCACACGAGGTCCCACCCGCTCTCTCCAATCGGACGGACGGGATTCGATCATTTTCGGTCATCAGGACCGTTGGGAGGACCGGTCGTGAAGAGTTCGTGCGTGCGCTGGTATTAATTGTTGCATCCACTTCCCCCCTTCTTTTCTTTATTTATTATGCTTCCTTTATTGGCTCTCCCTCTCTCGACTTCTTTACTGTTTGCAGGTCCCTTTTCTTCTCTCCTTCGACGGAGACGATATCATCACCTCTGCATGCAAACTCCTCCTGCTAGTTCTCTTGAACCCTCCTTCGCCGCCGCCTTCGCCGCCGTCGAGTACCCGCGAGGGGATATGGGTTTCTTTCGAGGCGGCGGAAGTGATCGCCAAGGGAAGCAAAAGGAGGTATCGTGCCCGTGTACCTTGACTTGCAAGCGGGGGCATGAATTTTCTTTTAGCCTTCTGCTTGAAGTATGACGGTTTCGAATTTTCTTGATGTGGTTTTAGTGAGGAGGACTGCGATTTGATCTTGCCGGGGAGGCGGGGGTGTGAGATTGGGAGGGATTGCAGATGGCGACGAGGAGGTGTATGAACGCTGCGTGCGGGGTGACGGAGCCAGGGGGAGAGTGGAGGATGGGGTGGGGACTGAGATCGGGTGGTTTTGCTATGCTATGCGTCAAGTGCGGGTATTAAAGTCTCAGCTTTCATTCTTATGTGAATTTGATATTAGGTCCATAAGTTATTTTGATAATTGGGCTTCTGAAGTACCAGTCGGAGGTTGTTCTATAATTGGTCTGGTCTGGCATTCGGAGTCAGGATCGAGGCTTTTGTTCTGCGATTTTGTTATCTATAATCCGATTTCTTCTGTAATTTTTCTTCCTGGTGGTATTTTCACCGAGTCATGTCATGCCAGTATGTATTTGTCAGTTTGGGCTGCTTAGAATTTTGTTAATTTCATTTGTTCAGGGAATTAAATAATTTCAGCTTGTATACTTGTTTTCAAATGGAAATTCGCTCTTGGGTGTTTGGAGTTTTGATTTTTGCTTTTTTTTTAATTAACCATGTTTAAATGAATAAATCAGGTACATTCTGTTTAGTTGTTTATAAAAAGGTGAGATTATTAAGAATTTTTGTGTCTTTGAATAATTTTTGAGTGTATGTTTTTGCAGTGAAGTGTGTAACACATGCTTTGTTGAGTGGAAATTATTGTGTGGGTGTTGCTGCAAAGTTAGCATGCACTAATTTGTGCTTAAATTCTCTTTTTACTTGACTTATTCAAACTTAGTACGATATAAGTTTGCATAAACATTTCTGGCCTATTAAATTACAAATTTAGAGTTGATTATCTGCTGCAATATAGGCAGCAACATGGACACACTGTAGGAACGTGTCTTTGTCATCTTGATGACGTTAGACAACGCTTCAATGAGTGATATCAGGTTAATGATTGTATTTGAATATTTGTTTGCAGAGATTTTAATTTAAAGAAGTTAGGCCTAAGTTCTTGTTACCATCGAGGAAGTTTGGTAGACTCACTGTAAGAGTACATACCAAATTTTGTTGATCATGGGTTTGGAAATCTAATTCTAAGATAATTAAAATCACTACTAAAGTTAGGTTGCCGATATACACCTAAAATTTAATAATCTTTCTCTGTCATTGAACATGGTCATCGAGTACATAATTTTTAGAGGAATGTTGCGCGAGGAGGTTATATGTACTACTGCTTGAAAGGGTACTTTTATGTTATTGATACTCAATGAGAGTATGTTATCACAAACCTGCAATTTTCAATAAGCCGGTGATTCTTCGGAAAAAAATTAGACAGACATATATGAGACCAATGTGCTAGCATTTTTTTTTTTTAATTTTGAAGTAAATCAAATTTTAGGCTGTTGATCTTTTGTCTTTGATGTGTAGTACAGTTGACATCCGAATTTTGGAAGCCATAGCCCTTTTCTTTGCAATATTGTAACTGTGTGGTTTTTTTTAATCCAGCTACTTTCTGACAGACTCTTTTGGCAATATGAATGTTGGATTTATGCTGTTACTATAATATTGTTATGTACTATCCTTAAATCAGGTTGGCATACGAGCAATTAGCTTTCTGTGACATTTTTCACCAAACAGAGTCTGGGTGGAGGGAGTGTTCTTCTTGTGGCAAGGTAATGGAAGCTTGTGCATATATTTCCATGAGTTGTTCTTATCAACTATTTATGTATGATAGATGTTGCAAAAAATGTTACTTTCAGCTCTTACATTGTGGATGCATTGCTTCAAAATCTTCCTTTGATCTACTTGATACTGGAGGAGTTCAGTGCATTGGCTGCATGAGGAACCCTGAAGCTCCTTTTGTAAGATCACATATCTAATATAAGCTGCATGCAGAATATATGCTGCAATTTAGATATCGGTCTTTACTTTTTCTAACATATTTTTGTTATGCAGTGCATGATCTTTGCTTAACTTCTTGTAACGTCTGTACTGTGTACTAAATTTCTCCTTTCAGATGCCAAGTGAAGTAGTTCAAAATTTTTTGTCTCAACACCATCAAGGGGTCTTTACTCTCTCAACTAGAAGTTCAAAAGAAAATGATACTGATACAGCAGTAGTTAGTCGTGCCTGTGAAATGTCCACCACTACTACTGATAGTAAAATTGATGTTGGTGCTTTTGTTAAGGGAAAGGGTATGAGCAATGTGGATCTAGTGCAGAGTGAGAGTGAAATCAGATCGTTTGGGCATATCAAGTGGGAGCAACAGTCTCCTGAGGTAGGAATTGCAAGTTTCTCAAACAGATATCCAGGTCCGGCAGTGTCTTCCCAAATATCCCAACTAGATGAGAAGGATTTTGTGATAGATAAGTCTATAAGTGAGTCACTAGCCCAGGCTTGTCTTAGTATGAGCTTGGGAAATACAAACCAAGGCAGCAACATGGAATCATTCTCTAGTGCAGAAAGGCCCCTTCTTGCACTCCCTATGGCTTGTTCAGTAGCTGAAGGAAAGGACGAAAGAAAATCATTGTCTTTCTTTCAACAGTTGCCAAGGGCTCGTTTTCTTGCAAAGCCTCCAAAGATAAGTAATCGAGCTTTTTCAGATGCATCTAGGAGTGCACTTCCATATATGCGAGTTGCAAGGCCACCTGCCGAGGGTCGTAATCAATTACTTCCACGTTATTGGCCAAGAATTACAGACCAAGAACTACAACAAATATCTGGAGAGTATCCAAAAATTAAGTGCAGTAGCATGTGGATTGGCTGCTCTTTGTGATTTGTTCTCATTAATTCATATTGACTGTTTCTTTATGTATCCTTGATATTTGTGTGTTTTTTTCCTTAATTCTGCTGTCCATGAAAGTTCAAATTCCACCATAGTGCCACTATTTGAGAAGGTTCTGAGTGCTAGTGATGCAGGTCGTATTGGCCGTTTAGTTCTTCCAAAAGCTTGTGCTGAGGTAATAATTAAATTTGCTTGATTCAATTTCAACAAGTGTTGCTCTTTAATCCATTTGCCTAATTAGATAACAAAGTGGTCTTGGATAACCTCAGAAGCAGAAATGACTCAAATTGAAAATGCTATTAGATTAGTCATAGTTTTTTTTAACATGTCATACTAAGCATTGCTTTATATAAGACTCGCCATGCTTACCAGGTCTTGTCATCTATAATGTTACCTCGTTGATTACCCAGATATTTCCGGCAGCATATGGAATTTTAGTCACTTTGGTGATTGGTTTGTTCTCTTGACTATATAGATATGTAAGTGAAGACATTAAGATTTAACATCCACCATTACCTAGGTTTATTAAATTTTTATGACTCTTCACTTTTTGTTAAATGGATCTGATAGCCCTAGAATTTCAAACATCAGATATTATGAAACTTTTTAAATATCTGGGGAGGTGCATATTTTATTTTCTAAGGACCCATTTCCCACGCTGCTTCTGACCTAGACATTCTGAGATAAGATGAGCCTTGTATCATAATTCATAAGTGCTAACTGGGTAATTGGTAGCCAAATTGTATTCCTAAGTAGGGTGCACTTTTGTTTGTCTATTTCTTTTTGTATAATATGCTATCTTTTGGACATCTGGGGATCCAGTGGAATTGTTAACTGTTACCTACTTGCTATTTGTATTTGTTATATAACTTCTTTTTTTTTAACCTTTTGATGTTTGCTTCTTTGGTGTTCCTTAAAGGCATATTTTCCTCCCATTTCCCAACCGGAAGGTGTTCCATTAACAATTCAAGATACAAAGGGCAAAGAATGGCATTTTCAGTTTAGATTTTGGCCAAATAACAACAGTAGAATGTATGTGTTAGAGGGTGTTACTCCTTGCATACAGTCTCTTCAGCTGCAAGCTGGTGATACAGGTAATTAGATTTCATGTATCTCCTTCAAAATATTGCTCAGCATATGTGAAGGCTATAGACAAACCATTTTACTATGTTTCCAAGCTAAATTTTGAGAAAGAGATCTATCCCAGGTCATCCTTGGAAGATGCATACTTATTTTTTTCTTGTGCGAAGACAGGAATCAATTCTTGCTCAAGGATCTTAAAATAAACAATAGAAAAGGGGAATGAGGGCAACTAGGAACATGCTTTTTCATAATTATCTCATGTAAGTGGTAATTTTAATGTGGCCAATTTACCCTCCTTTGCAATCAGTTTTGCTTCAGCACCTGCTGTTGAGCACTAGATATGTCGCATCCTGTCTATTATTCCAAATTTCCAGAAGCTAACTAAATGCTTAAGCAGTTATGTTTTCTTTTTTGTCTTCAACAATTAATAATGAGAAGATGAATTGTATGTAGAGATTTTTGTTGGATTTAACTACAGTATGATGTTTGTCTAACTTGAATGTCATGCTGTTTAATGCTTGAAAGCGCGTCCACTAACAAGGAACTGGATCCACTTCCATTGCTATTAAATTAATCAAGGTGCTTAAATCTTACTGGAACATTTCAGCATTTTGATTCTCCCGACACATAATTTTAGCATTATGGAAATGTCAGATTCACAACTTCTGGTAACAATGCTCATATTGTCTTCATCTTGTTTATAACCTCATATATCATGACTATGTTCTTTCTGTAAGGCACTGGATGATTAATTTGTTAGCTTCTACATCATCGACTCAAATGCTGTGCTCAAGGTTGAATGGTGATTAGATAAGCATTCATATCTTTATTTTGTTGAAAAAAATCTAAATAATTAGTTTTGAACTCATTGTTTGCAAATTTTCATTAGAAAATATTAAATAAGGGTTAATTGTTATTATGTTTTCGAGGGCTCATTTCTTTTTCGGCATTGGCCATAGTACCAAAGATGGTGCGACAAACTTCCTTTGTTAATTCTTTATTTGCTTTGATAGTTCTTATTGATAGTGGGAATTGTGTCTCAAGTTATTTTTCTTACATTGAAAATGCATATTTTATAGTTCAATTTAATAGTAGGGTTAGCTTTATAGACAACGGCTAACTTTTTCATGTGAAATTTAACACACTAAAATACAACTCAGAGCAAGAGCATTGTGTGCTAAATGTAACTCCAACAAAGAAAACTTATTAGATATACACCATGAGTTAATAACCGATAATGCATGCACAGTAAGTTTACACCACCCATATCAAGTGAATATAACTGACAACTATTCCATGATTATTTAGAACGGTGAATTTTTAATTGAGATTGACAATTATCTTTGACTTAGTGCATTTAATATCTAGGTGATTCTTCCAACTCCGTTCTCGACAAGCATGGTATGTTTGTATTAACTATTTTAGAAAAAAAATTAGAGTTACTAGACAGGCAGTGAATTACTTAAAAATCTTATGGTTAGGTATCAATGAAACCCACAAGATGGTATTGGTGATGACTGGCACACAGCTAAAATCGGCTGGTGATTTTGGCCTGTTTTGTAAAGGCTGGAACATGCTGGAACTGCTGTCCTTCAGCAGTTCAGCACATCCATTGTTGTTGTTAACTGGCATCATCAGGCGGTATGCCTGGTACCTATATCTTATTTGTTGCTACTTGGAAGAGTGTGCTTTGAAGATTGGTGGAGGCTATTTCACAATTTTGACTTGTTTGATGATAACTAACACACTGTTAAACAAGCTTTTCCTTTTTTTTATAATGTAAGATATCTTTGTCCTCTACCCAAATTTCTGCATGGTTCTCATAGAACATCCTTTTTTCCTTTCTAGTCTTTCTTTCATGTTGGAGTGTGGGTTAATATGGTTTAAATTTGTAAAGTAATTTGAGGAATATAATGTGGTCATTTAAACCATGCTCGTGATCATTTTCTTGCAGTGACTTTTAGCCGAATAGAACCTGCAGGTAAACTTGTCATGGGTTACCGAAAGGCAACAAACACTGTGCCATTACAGGTAATGGGCTTCTGATGCATCTTCTTATCCTTGTAAATAATCATGTCTTGACACTGTTGTACCTCTCTTCTGTTATTATTTGGGACATTGATATTGATGTTTTTCTTGTAGTTCCTTCTTTTTATTAAGATTGGAATGCTCTGCATATATCGTTTGCTGATCAGATTTATATGCTTATATTGATAATTGAAGCAGGATTCTCAGATTTCTGCAATTGCTAATGGTACATTTGGAAATGAAACATTGTTTTCTGGTGTTAATGAGAACATATCTACAGTAAGTGGATATTCTGGATTTCTTCGGTCATTAAAGGGTGCCATGGATCCATACTTGAGTTCTCAATTAGAACATATGAATGCATCTGATGAGGACAGTTGGCATAAGGGTGGAATGCCAAATGAAGGACTGCAGCTGCAGCCTTTACAAAAAAGAAGCCGCAACATTGGTACCAAATCTAGGAGGTTGCTTATGGACACTGAAGATGCCTTGGAGCTCAGGCTTACTTGGGAGGAGGCTCAAGAATTGCTTCGTCCACCTCCAAGCGCCAAACCTAGCATTTTTACGATTGAGGATCACGAGGTTGAAGAATATGAAGTAAGTGAAATCTTTTTAAAATGTTTGGTGACATAATTGGATTTCATTTATATATATACTGACAATGAAATGCAGAGTGTTCTACTAATAGTTGATACAGTTTTAAGTTTAACTTCAGAATGGATATAGTACATTATTACCGATAATTTGATTCTGTTTCATGCCAATTAGTTGGTGCGCAATGTTTCAGGTGTGTATGTCATATTGTTAATGGACTAATAGCATGCCTCTCTGCTTATTATTGATACTCGTTTAGAAATTTCTTTGTTGAATGGTTTCAAGTAGTAAAGTGCCGTTCTATATAGCATCAAACGCAAATTTCTGATTGGTAGATGTCTAAGCTGGATATACTTTAGGCCTCTTTCATGTAAGCATGCTTTTGAATCCATTTGTATGTAAATAAAATATGTAGCATAGATGTTTGTACATATGAATATATACATAGCAGACGACAAGAACAATAGCCACGTGGACCTGGCTAATGTTATGTGCCGCTGAATGGATGTTGGATTGGTATGAGGATATGCCATGACATGTTACAATTTTGAGGTTACTCACAACAATATTTCATTGGTTATGGATTGCTCCTTTGTTTCTCTATGACTTTCTTGTCCAATGTTATATTATCTTATTTTTGTTTTTGAGAATTATGTGCAATAGAGTAACATACCCTTGAAGTGTCAATTATATAGGACACTGTGTAATGTCTGCACTATAAAGCCTGAACTCTTTTGTTCAACCCATATATGATTGAGAAGTTGTAATAACTACACTTTTAAAGTTTAAAGCAAAGAGGAGTTAAACCTAAAGTATACAAATGCATTCTAGTGATGCCAGGAGTCCTTAGTAGGCCTATTTCTTCATTAGTTATTCACTTATTTGTACTGTCAGCTCCATGCCCTGCACAAGACTAAACCTCTGTATTTATGCTGTGAAGGATAGGTTGTGAAGGATCATGATGGCAAGACCATGGTGTTAGTTACTAGAAAGAAATTATTTTTCTCGCTAGCATCATTTCATTTCCTCATGTTCCCACAAATTTGGTTGATTTTAACTGTGCCTATGCAACTTTATTTTACTTTTGCAAGTTTGTGAGACCATTTAAGGATTACAGCATTGATTAAAGCAGCCACTGCTATGTGAAAACTATTTCTGCCACTGATCAAATATCCTGCTTCACCGCAGGAACCCCCAGTCTTTGGCAAGAAAACCATTTTTACAGCTCGATCTTCTGGGTAAGGATGTTTATATTTAAGATATTCCTATTATGTTTTGATTTATTTTTGTAGAGTGGGAGAACAATATACTTTTAAGAGTACATGCTTGTATGTTATCACATATTGTGCAAGCGTACTCATACACACGCCCGTGCACACACACACACACACACAAACATATATGTATATATAATAGTTTGCCTTACCGAGCGATAAGGCCCCGTACCGAGCGATACATACCAGTATGCCAGTTGATTGGTACGTACCGCGCGGGTACTGCCTAAATCGGCCGTTGACGATCGATTTCGGCCGTCGACGGTCGATTGAGGGAGAAATAAAAAAATGAGAAGAAGAGGAGAAAAATACCTCGTGCGCTGCTCTTCACCGATTCCCCCGCGCGGTCCATCGCCCACGCGATTCCTTCTCCCCGTGCTTGTGAAAGGATAGATAGAATTTGGATAAAAACAAGGAAAAACCTTTTAAGGTGGCATGGTAATATATATAGAAGACCTATATATGCATCAGTTAGACAAAGTGAGTCAATTAATATTCATGGCGTGAGAAGTAATAGGCTGATGGAAATATTAAAAACATTAGAAGGAAACTTGATGACTCAGTTTAAATAGCAAGATTATCCTGGATAAAGCTCAGTAGGGTAAGATCCTTGTAGCTACCCCTAAATTATTGGAGCTTTGCACCTTCTTGTTGGTTTTTTTATTGGTCTACACCATGATTCGATGTGTAGGATAAGATTTTAAATTCACATCATTTGCTGCAGCTTCTTGTTGTTGTGCCTGCATGTTCTTGTTGTTTATATTTGAATGTTAATATAGGAGCCAAGAAAACTATACTTGTATAGCCAAAGGAGAACATATTTGTTAGTGAATTTTAATTTTCATCATCAAAATCAAGCTCTAGGAAAACGTGTCTTCATGCTTTTAATTTTGAATTTTTGTAATTATATTTCAGAGAGCAAGATCAATGGGCCCAATGTGATGATTGCTTAAAATGGCGTCGGCTACCTGTGGATGTTCTTCTTCTTTTGAAATGGACTTGTGCTGATAACACATGGGACCCTAAAAGGTTAGTGCCATTTATTTCCAAAAAAGATACATGTTCTTATTATGCTATTCCATATTTTGTTTAATTTCAATTTGTATTATGTTTGTGCACACATGATATTTGATCGGTTAATTATCAACCATCATTCCAATATCATTCATGTGTTGTATGCAATCCATCTTTTGCTGAAGTAGAATGGAAACTGTGATAGTAGAAGCTCTAAAGCGAGCTTTTCTTCTTTATGCGGATCTTAGTCACCTTTGGTGGTTGATTTTCTTCTTTATGATACTTACGCAGGTCTTCGTGCTCTGCACCTGAGGAATTGAGCCATAAAGAGATGCAAAATCTTCTCAGGCAGTATGAAGGTATGCTTTTTATCATAGAAAATTAATCTAAAGGTTTTGGTGCTGTTGAAATGAAGGTTCACTAGTTTTCCTTTTTCATCTTTTGAGGTAGAAACTTTGTGCTGGTTGTCTTTTTGTCATGGCTGTCCCTGCCTCAGGATGGTACATGACATAGGTCAGTGCATGTTTCTCAATGTAGCAAGTTTTCAAGAAAATGATTTATTCTTTCGGTGGACCTTCCTCGGATTTAAGGTTTTGCGAAGGATTAATTTGTATGTTTTGTTGTATTGTTTCTGCTGCTAGGTCCTTATGGATAACTTTTTTTAAAAAAATCCCTTGGAAGTATTTGCAAGCTCAACCTTGTTAACTGAGATGTTTTTGGCTCTAATACTTGGACTATTCTCTTTTCACTGCAGAAGCTGCATAGCCTGCATTGTGGCATCTATTGCCGCAGAACCTGTTGTAAATTTGTCATCATTTCCTGCAATTTTTTTGTTCTCTTAAAGAAGTACTTGGGACACTTTCTGAGAATATGCACTATGGCTGCAACACAATTGTTAGCTATTAGTAGTTTGGCGAATCAGCCAAGAAAATGCAGGTGTTTTATTTAATTTGCTTGCTCAAGATGCTGTTGATTCTTAATGGGTCTAAAGACTATAAACAACCAAATGCTTTGGAAAGCTGACATGTATAGACATAAGTATCGGGCAGAGAAATTGCAACTTATGGTGTTGCTTTTTTTGGATGTGCATGCTTTAGACTATGTAAATTAAGCTACCAACGTAGGTATCTGCGGGGACCATTCATTTCTTAATACCATGGTGTGGCCAAACACAATATTTTCGTGACGAGTCTTATCTTTCAAGTTGATATTACTCTATACTTTTGTTATTGTACTTGCTTTCCAATACAACTTTGAAGATGAGTGTCTGGCAAGTGAACTTTATGCACATTTCCTTGCTTAGGAGTTTCAATTTTTATATTTATATGATGTAAAGTAACGGAAAAGTTTGAAAAATCTTATGTAGATCTCAGAAGGCAGAGGATGAATGCAAGTTTCAAGCAAACTTCTTCAGAGCTGGCAGCATCTGGTCTTGATGCGTTGGCTGCTGCAGCTGTTCTTGGGGATGCAGGAAACCAAGCCACAACTCCATATGCAACCACCACCAAACATCCACGGCACCGCCCTGGCTGCACCTGCATTGTCTGCATCCAGCCTCCCAGTGGTAAAGGGCCAAAACATGATCCTGCATGCACTTGTAATGTTTGCATGACCGTGAAACGCCGCTTCAAGACTCTCATGATGCGGAAGAAGAAACGTCAATCTGAGCGTGAAGAAGCTGAGGCCCATAAGAAGCTTGCATGGGGGAACAAGGAAGAGGTTGAAGGATCCAGCAGCTCTCCAAAGGGTGCTCAGCAGCTTGATCCCCATCAGGAGAATGAATTTGGCCCGGAAAGCAGCAAATCAATAATTGAACAGCTTGAAACAAGCAAGGGGCACATAGACTTGAACTGCCATCCAGGGTCAAACGAGGAGTCACAGACAGCAGCACCTCCGCGACTTAGCATGATGGGCCTTCTCCAGGATGCATACCGACCCTTGGAAACATATCTAAAGCAAAATGGACTTACGAGCTTGGCTAGCGAACAAGTAAACCAGGGGAGTCCGAGCTCATTTACTGCCCCACAGGCTCCCGGAGAAAGCGAAGGAAAAGCACTAGATGAAGGTCATTTTGCCTCCGAAGAGCAAGAAGACGGTGGTGATGATGGCGATGACGACGGTGCAGACATGGTCACCAGCGATGCTTCTTGAGTATGTGTCTCTGTGATGGGAACCAGAGAATGCAGTGATTCCCCCTTTGGCATGCCGACTTTTGTGTTCGAGGAGCAGTAGCCTTCCTTCTCCTTCCTTCCACACTTATCTCCTTTTTTTATCGAGGATACTAAGGATAGTGAGTGTGCGATCAATCCACGGAGCACAGGTTTCATTTGTTCCTCGTGCTTCATGTTTTGTGTTAAGTGGTGGACTCAATTTTCATGTTATGTTCCATAGTGAATTTTGTCTTGGCATGATCATTCCTCAAAATCAATGTATTATTATGTGCTGTTAATTATATGTGGATGCTGTTAATTGTCTCCGCCAATTAAATATTGCGTCACTATGTTCTGCTACTTGGAATAACATTGTTGCAGGATTCTCCTTTTATCGTCCGGCATAATGCTGTAGTCGAGAAGAAACATGCAGCATATTCCACTGCTAGTCTGAAGACCATCTACCTGCCATGGTCAAAATGATTCACGCCTTTGGCTAGTATTTGGAGACAATGTATTTGCTTAATTATTGTGTAATATGCTTGAGTTCTCATGATAGCAACAATTCATGCAATCCACAATTTGTAGCACACTGTTTACAGGTGAATCTGTACATCTGTTTCTGGTCTCAAGCAAGAAGGGTGACTGAGAGCTCATCCCTCTCCCTTTGGGCTGCTGCAGCCCCCGTGAGCTCCTCCGCCCGCTTCGCCTCCGCCTCCCAGTCCGTCCGAGCGACGGTGCACAGCACCAGGCACACGCACGACGCCTGCGCGGCCACGAGACCGAGCCACAGCCCCAGGAACCCGAAGCCCAGGCGGAACCCCGCCACGGCCGCCACCGGCAGCCCGATGACGTAGAACGAGCTGAAGTTGATTTTGGCGCCCACGGCGGGCCTGGCACTGCCCCGGAGGACGCCGCAGCCGGCCGTCTGCGGGCAGTTCCCCAACTCGCACAGCCCGACGATGGGCAGCGCCGCTGACGTCAGCGCCAGTGTCGGTTGCTCGTCGGTGAACATCCTCCCCCACGCGTGCCGTACGACGACGGTGAACGCGAAGGCCAGGGAGCCGACGGCCGCGGCCACCGAGAGGCCCACCAGGGCCGCGTGCCGGGCCCGTGCGGGGCGGTTCGCCCCCAGCTCGTGCCCCACCCGGGTGGAGAGGCCCATGCCGAGGGAGGCCGGGAGCACGTAAATGAGGCCCGTGGTCTGGATCAGGACGCCCATGGCCGCGACGCCGGCCCTGGGATCCGGCAGCCGGCCGCACAGCAGCAGCGTCACCTCGTACCACCACCACTCGAGGCAGATCGAGGCGGCGCTCGGCAGCGCCAGCCCGAGGAGCGGCCGCCACCCCCTGATGCCCTCCCTCGAGAGACCCGCCCAAGGCTTTATGGAATCCTCGGACCGGAGAAGGAAGCCCACGAGGCCCAAGTCGATGCTGATCGTGTTCCAGGACGAAGCCAGAGCCACGCCCTTCACCCCGCAGTCCAAGTACGAGGCGAGGAAGTAGTTCGCCGGGAAGTGAAGCAGCAGGGCGAAGGCGGCACAGAACGTGAGCGGCTTGGTGTGGCTCTGCGTCCGCAAGAAGATCCTCAGCGGATGGAGATAGGCTTGGGCGATGAGGTCGGGGAAGGAGTAGAGGAGGTAGTCTTTGGCCACGGACGTGATTGCAGCGTCTTGGCCCAGCCTTAACAGGATGGGTTCCATGCTGAGCCACAGGAGAGAGATGGGGATAGTGGCGAGGAGGAGGAGGAGGAGGGTCTTCTGAAAGGTGTGGGCGAGGACGGACCAGCGCTTGGCACCGAATGCCTGGCCGCAGATTGGCTCCATCCCCATGGCCAAGCCTTTGAGGACGGAGTAGCCGGTGATGTTGGCGAAGGCGATGGCGAGGGAGCCTCCAGCGAGCTCGGCGCCTCCCAGGCGGCCGAGGAAGAGCATGGAAACCACGGACCTGGAGTAGAGAAGGAAGCTGGTGATCACGATGGGCCACACGATCCGGCCTAGAAGGACGAGCTCCTCCCCCACCTGCACCTCATCGTTCCCCAACCATAGCCGGCGTTAGAAAGAATCCATTATGTAGTCACAGCAATGCATCGTATTCTACAGCAGCATTACAAATCATCACATCGACATCCGACCACCGGGCCGTACGAGTAAGAATGCAGTGGTGAGTCGGCCGACTCCACTGCGGACTGCACTACCAAGTGCATCACGGACGCCTGTCTCCGGCGGCCCATGGAGTTCCGTCCATCTACGTGTGTGCCACTGCAGCAGTGCATGGATGCTGCTGGTGTGGACGATCCCTTCGCAGAGAAAAAGCATGGCCATGAGTGCCGGACAAGGCGAGGCCCTCGACCTCACTCGCAGCCTCTTTTGGCGGCTGGACGAGGTGCAAATCTTTCCATCTACTTCTACCACCATCAGAAAGGAAACGTGCGTGTGTGTGGGTTGAACTTGGACGAGACGACGATGCAGCAACCAACCAATCTCAGGTCACGGACGGCATGACTTCTGGAATGGGAAACCAGACGACGGGAACGGAAGGAGGACATGACTGTGGATTACCTCATCGACGTGCGGCGGCCCTTCTTCTCCTTGTTGGTCGTGGATTAACTCTTCGCAGCCGCTCCTTCTCTCTCCTTCAACATCGCCGTCCAATCTGGCGTCGGAGATGGATGATATCGGCAGGGCCTCCTTGTTTCTGCACATAGTGTGCGGTTGCGTTGCTCCCGGGAAGGATCACTGCCTTGCAAGTCGGAGGAGAAAGAGATGGGAGTGGAGGCGAAGAAGAAGAGGAGACGGCTTTGGGAAATGGAAACCGGAGAGGGTCACAAAGCCTCCAAATATATACGCGACTCGAGCGAATAATTCCTTTTCTTCTTCGATCTGCTTTGTTCTATTTCTCCGGCGAGACAGGGAATAGGGTTGCCTCCTGTTATGGGCAACCGAGCTATTGTGTCACTTATTATTTCGTGAATTAAGACACGAGTTGTGATCATGAAACACACAAGCTCATCGCCCAGCAAAAATCGCGACCCAAGTTGTGACTTGAGCCGTCACATACAGCGACCTCAAACTTGACCAAGTTAATCTCCTTGTCCGTACGGATGAACTTTAATATCTATACGTCATGTGTTATGAATTGAAACATTTAGTTCTAATCCAACGCAAATAGATCATATATACTCCAACATCCTAATAATGAAACTGGTTGTGTGTGTGTGTATATATATATATATATATATAGTAGGAAAGAGGAAAGAACTATAGAATAGAAGGAAAAAGAATTATTCTCTTCCTCCCAAGTCAATAATGGTGCAATGAGGCAACATATATAATAATAGTTAAGGTCTCTCTCTCTCTCTCTCTCTCTGTGTTCACTTTTCATAGACAGTATAAGAAGCACAGCCACTGAATTCCTCGTATTTATTCACCAAGTGGGTTCTTAAAAACTTTGTGTAGACTCAAGGCAGGAAGCTCTCCACGACACTGCTCAAATCTTGTAGTGTAGTTTAATGTTGTCTTCAAGCGAGGTTGGAAACAGTAAGAATTCTCTCTCATGCATGCATGCAATGGCAGCTTATCTTCCAAGACGACTACTACCATTTGTCACATTGCATTAAACCTAAAGCTCTTCGTGATGGGTTTATTGTACGAAAACAATGGTTTTCTACCCAAAAGATAAGGGGACATCGACATGACAAGTTCCTTTTCGGGTTAGTTCATTGTATGGCCATTCTTGGATTATGCTTAAAGAACGTCGACTGTGCATCATTATCTCTTAATCAGGCAATCGTAGCTGTAAACGAGGGTGATAATAGGAGACTGGACCACTTAGATTCTGCACCTAATCATAGTACTTAATGTTATCTTTCCCAATTTTATGCTGTGATGTTTGGTCATACCTAATATCTGCAGTGGACATCACTGCTGCTGTCTGCTTACATTGTCTGTGTGCTGTGAGACTTCAAGCAGGATTACTCCATGGCTTCTGGTGCACACCTTGCAAGGAGAAGGAAGGATCAAACTGCAATTGCTTAATGGGAGGAGATCTACCCTAGTTCCTAATTCCTCCTACTTCCAAGTGGGGTGGGGGGTGTAGAGAGTGCCATACCCTTGTTTGTGATGCCCACAGATTGATAGCTCCACGAAACCGGAAAGCATCTGAAATCAGCAACACCACAACCATCTGTTTTCCAAAGCCAAAATGGTTTCCCAAAGCAAATGCATGCATGCGTGCGTGAATGGGGGGGGGGGGGGGGGGGGGGGGGGTCTTGTCAAGTCTAATGTAAGCCAAAACCATCTATCTGTGTTTTCCAAAGCCGGAACGAGCATTCCAAGTAAATGCATGCAAGTCGAATCCATGTAGGCGGAAAGCACTTTGATTTCCCAAAGCCGGAGACACAGTTCTTCCTACAAGTCCATGTAAGCCCATCAGCTCATCACTGTAGTCTGTTTGTAGGCTTGGGTGCTCTTCGTAGCTTATCATCTGTTTTCACAATGCTATCAATCTATTTTTTTTTATAGACAGATTCTTAGAGACTGTGATTACAAGCCAGGTTAATTTCCTGCTGCTTGCTTGGCATATCTGAATCATTCTGCCTCTCGCTTACTTCATTTCAGGGCGGCCTTGTATTCTGCAGTCTGTTCGCTGGCGACATTAGTTAGTGAGGAAGAAGAGGGAGTGCCTCACCGAGAGGAGGATGCTCGAAGAAAACTAATAATGGTAGATCAACAGAGATGAGAAACTGCTATTGTTGGACAACGAGAAAGAGAAGGCTTCGCCCGATACAGATCAGCGGAGGAGGAAGAAACTGGCAATGGCAGAAGGTGCTTGGACACTGGTTTACTGCCCATCTATCAACTTGTTGGATCTCAGTAGATATCTACAACTACACTTCCCAAGTCTTCAAATACTTGATATCTACTAATTGGTTTTGTGATCAGCAATCAGTGAATCTGCGTCATGGCCGCCATTCCTTCCTGGAAGCTACTCAGTGAGTTCATCTTCAGCTCCTGACACAGACGGCATCACGTAGGTTGGGTCTATCTTCTTGCAAGCTTTATGTTTCTTTAGCATGGTTGATCTTCTCTTTTCTTCGGTTATCTTATGACCATTGCTTTAGGCTTGTTCTTGGTGATACCGACCGAGCTTACCGAGTCAACTCCTCCGTGGCACTCTCAAGCCAATGGCTGCATGCCACGACCAAAGGGAATGCAGGAATTTGGATCCCCTGCACCACTTACGTACATTGCATGCGTATACATCCGAAACTTAGTTTGACTTTGACTCTTCTATTCCCAAACAAGAACATATATTGTGTATGTACGCTGAGGTAAAGAGGAAACAAAGAATGGGTATATGGTTAATGCATATTTTAGTTCATTCATACTTTGTCCACAGCGAGCGATTATATTTTTGAACCATTAGCTCAGAGGATATAAGTTCTCGAAGAAAAAGCACTTAAATAACCACAATAATCTGAAGCATAGTAGGTGTTGTACTGAGCTGCACAGACTGTAAACTAATTAGCCTCTGCTGGTAGCAGCCTATTTGTACCACCAACACATGCAGGCCACCACAGAGTTGTGAGATGGAAGACGATGGAGAGTCTCCTCCTCTTTCCGGCTAAGAATGATTAAGAGTTCTTCTGAACACATAAGAACACAAACCGGATGCAGTAAAGAAGACAGTCAAGAGTAATGTTGGAAATGTGCACTCCCTCATTGTTGGGTACATTCTAATAGTTTCCCTCTTGGTTAATGTCCTCTTTTGTCCATCCTATCAAATGCGCAAAACAGGGCTCTTCCTTATCCTCTAATCCTTGTTTCTGTGCCCTAAGTAGGTGCTCGAGACAGTGGGAAAAGCTTTGACCGTAATCATGTTTCAGGTTGTCGGAGCATGGACCTTTCTAACTTCTGATATATTTCATGGAGAAGGTAGTCTCTCCACTGTTTTTGCTGCACCAAGAACGCCAAGGTATGTTTCTTGTTGGTCAAGTTCGCAGAGGCTTCTTCATCCCAACACAGAGTGCTGGATGTTGAGTTCAGTGTGAAATATGAGTTACTAATGTTAGCACTCCAAAATGTGGCTTGTGGGTAGCAATGGGCATGTTTAGCTATCCAGATTTCGATCACACTAATCGAGATGAAGCCTTCAACTCACCTTTGTCAATGGCTTCTGAGCTGAACTCAGCCAACCCAAGTATGGCAACGGTGTCAGGGTCACAAAGCATGCAAAAGAGTGCGCATGGAGTTGTTGGGTTGCTACATTTGAGCAGTAAATTGCACGCAGAGATCAGACCACTGTGCCCAAGGGAATAAGGAAACAATGGCTAAGGAACAAAAGCGCAAGGCCGCCATGGTGTTCTCCCATCGGTGGTCCTTCGTTTACAAAACCCACAGCTCGGGTTCGTGTGAGCCAAGCACAGGCCATGGAGGTCCTCGTTCCTGCAGTTGGATGGCACATGGCTGTTTGGACCTAAAGGAGAAAAGGCTAAGAAGAGTTGCATGGAAGGAGATGGGGTCTGAAAAGGATTCTTCACTTTAATAGCTCGAGCTTTGGCGTCGCCATCGCCTTTGGAGGGGGATTCAGGAAGAACATGCAACCTTTCTCATTTAAGACTCCCTCAAGATCAATGATCTTGTTGGGTAGTGCACATCACCTGTACATGATCCAGTTGTTGTTAGAGACAGTCTTTCTCTCTCTCTCTCTCTCTCGCTACTCTTATCTGTTGTCTGAAAGCCAAAGCGGTTCTCTGTTTGCCTA
Organism: Ensete ventricosum; assembly: GCA_029747655.1. Lineage (NCBI taxonomy): Eukaryota > Viridiplantae > Streptophyta > Magnoliopsida > Zingiberales > Musaceae > Ensete > Ensete ventricosum. Next base: position 1,463,741 of record JAQQAF010000002.1, on the reverse strand, counting down.
GTGAGATCTGTCACCTGAGTGACCTTTACCAAAACCTAAGACGAGTAGTGAGATCTGTCACCTGAGTGACCTTTACCAAAACCTAAGACGAGTACCTGACCGCAGCAATGGTGGATTAGACTTACAGACACCTCACAGATGCTGATGTGTTTAAGATGATAGCTTATCGCCAAGGAAGAAGAGCAAATTGTTGCTGCATCAGACAAGGAGACCAATGATGGTAGAGGACAATGGATGAGACACCAACACTGGATGCGGAGATTCCTTCTTTTCTTTGGGTCTTTGTAAGGCCTCAGAAACTGTACCATTGGATTCTCACCTGTTTTCACTGCTAATATGTTTCCAACCATCTTTATCCTTCCCTGCCAATTACATCTTTTATCATATATGGGTTTAAGGACAGCTGTAAGACATTGATCTTACACCTTTACTACTTCAAAAACATTGTTTTCTTGTAGCTCAACTTACTACAAATAGGTTAAAATGCAACCATGAAGTAGCATGCATTCCCCTACGTGGACCCAACCAAACTGCACCTTGCCTCACTGCCCTGTCACTCACAGAACTCCTCATGTTACCTTAGATCACATCAGCAGCTTAACTTTGATACCCAGTGATGTCAATAAATAATACGAAGCGTGCACTCAGGTGGCAGAGCGGAGAAAGAGTTGGTAGCTTTGGAGAATAAAGCAGCAGGAAAGAAGAGCTTTAAACGAGAGAATGCTACAGGTGATCTTTCTCTTTTGGCTTCGAAGAACACAAACACAGTGAGTTCCCAGTGGGATAAGAAGCACAAAGGGTGAGCGAAGGCAGACTTGGTGAATCGGGAGAGAGAGGTGGAAAGGGGTGCCTCGAGGTCCGCAACACACTCTGCTTCCCTCGTTCCTCCCCGCTATTTCGGCTTGTGTGGAGCTTCCTTCCTACTTCGCAGAAGAGGATGGGGAAGATGAGAGGAGGATGGGCGTCGAGGATGGCGCTTCTGTGCTGTGTTTCTTTCTCTTTCCTCTCGGCCTTTGCTCTTCTCAAGGAAACAGGTGATTTGAATCCTCTTCGTTTGTGCCACTGGAGATCTGAGCAGTAATCATCTGCAGTTCCAGTCAAATCTTGTAGACGCTTTGCATTTGTATGCGTCCGCTTCTCCTTCCTCAGCCATTGCTGCAGTCATGTAACATTTCCATCTCTCCATTTTTCTCTGCTGCAGGGATCGGAAGCCCGAGAACGAAGTATTTTGTGCAGGTGCACTTCCTTTCTCTCATTCGATTTCTTCTCTGGTTTTTTCTTGCCGTGAAGGGACGAGAAATGATATCAATCGTACGATGCACGATCGCTGCGACCTCTGCAAAACTTGACCGGCGGCGCACCACGCGATCGTCCGCAAAAATGCGCGGGTTTCGTCCTCGAGAGTTTACTAGTACGACTACTACTACTGCACTACTACCTCTGAAGCGACTGTTCGCTGCAGGGTCCGTGGCCAGCAGCACGTGAGGTAGGCACGGCGGCGGCGGAGGAGGAGGGGGAGCGGAGGGGACTGATGGGACCGGGGTCGTATCCTCCGCGGTGCGCGTCAAAGTGCGGCAAGTGCACCCCGTGCCGGCCGGTGCACGTGCCGGTCCCGCCGGGTACACCGGTGACCTCCGAGTACTACCCCGAGGCGTGGCGGTGCAAGTGCGGCAACCGCCTCTACGTGCCGTAGCGGCGGCGTCCTCCCCTCGGTTGGCGGTGCACGCACATGCTCGCTGCTGCTGCTCTGCGGGGGAAGACAACGCGAGGAGGAACAGTAGCAGCGCTGCGACACATCAATGCTACAGTTCGTGGTGGAGGGTGGGCAGTACGAGACGAGAAAGGAGGAGCCACCACGGTGTGCGGCATGCAAGCATGCACGTCCAAAGGAGTCGTATAGTAAAACACTGTTGCTGTCCATTTATGAGCTCTCTACGAGAGGCAGTCGCTGGTATACATCTTCTTCTCGGATACGGCAGGCATAAAGATGAGCTTTCAGATTTCTTTGGGCTGTGCATCATTTGAGAATATGGGCTCCTTTTGGGCCCAGTAAACGGCCCATCTACCTCTCTCTCTTAAAAAGAAAAAAAATTTAAAAAATAATATTACGTCGACAGCAGGGTTCGAACCTGCGCGGGCGAAGCCCAACAGATTTCAAGTCTGTCTCCTTAACCACTCGGACATATCGACGATATCGAACAGTAATGCACTATTAATCTATATAAATAAATAAACATCATAAATCACGACTTGCATATATCATTTAGTCATATTGATTGGGGCTCATAAACCCTACGGAAAGAGATGCTACATATGGAGGGAGAATAGGCAATCAATCCTTCATACCTCGAGACAATGATGTATCCTACATCATAAATATATATATATATTCTTAAGATTGGATATGCCTCGTGAACTAATTCAACATCATTTTCATGCAAATCCATATATATATATATATAAGATTTTGTATAATAATAAATTCATAAATCACAATTATTTGGTGGACGATTACATAGATTTTTTAATCGATATTATGAAATTAATAAAAATATATGTTCGTAAGATCTGATATTGTGAAATATTTTCACGTAAAATGAGTGTAGTTGAAGATTGAGTCAAATTTTACCTCGAGAACACTAAGAGAATAGTAGCCTTGCTGGAATTCCAACAACAATATTAAATCGTGCGACGGCCATCGACATCTACCGTGAAATAAATGCACTGACATGAAGTATTTAATTGCAATCTACATGCAGTCTCCCATGCACGAGAGAGAAGAACAATGGTGGAGGGAGCTCCAAATCTTTCGGTGCCGAAGAAGATGACTCATAAGTAATGTTGACCCAATTGCCATTAAGTCAATTTGGTGAGCTTGTTTTACTCGCACTAATTCACCAAAATCTCTCATTATTTTGCATTCTCGAACGAGTATTATAAAACATCTTGCCTTGGGTTTATATCATCTTCATATCATATCTTCACCTTTCATTTACTAGTGATTAATGTAGTATGTGTACAGTAACTTTATTAGGATTTCGAGGCAATAAATATGTGAAATGATTGTGAATATATATATATATATATATATATATATATATATAGTTATATAGTAGATCAAACCCTAAGCTTCCCGTCTCCATCTCCATAAAACAACATATGGATAAAAGAGAGAAAAATATTTTTTTTGTTTTAGGTAGTGTTAGGAAAAAATATCATCGACGTTTGAGTTAATCCGACATAGTCCAAACTCGAAAGGCAAGAGTATTCGAGATGGTGATTGAGGTAGTTCCGATGTGATTTCAAGGTAGAAGTATTGAGTTCTCGAGACACCAGTTGCATTAAGACTGATGTCGAAGCTCAGGTTAGTGACTGAGACCTCAGTAGATGTAGCTTTTTATATATATATATATAGAAAAGAACCCTCCGATATTATACTGAAGATCAGCTTTTATTCATAATCTTAGAGTGTATAAATCATCACAATATTTCATTATTGATGCTTTGTCTATGTAGGGATAAGAAAAACAGTTTTTTTATCCATGCGAGTAAATGGGTGGAGGATGATCTGTACTTTTTTCTCCAATGATAATTATGTAGTATAATATGACTAGAAAACATGAGTTTTCTAGAATTACTCATTTGAGGAGTGCAATTAATCCAATTAAGATATTTCAAATATATATATATATATATATATATATATATATATATATATATATATATATATATATATATATATATATTGACAACAATCTTCTTTACAACTGCCCTCGACCTTCAGTAGGTGCATTAATGCTCAATATCACAAGGCCACAACCAGACTATTACAATAAATGTTCTTCACATCTCTCACCACCACCTTATTAATTTCATCCCCCATATCGACCTACCCCTTCTCTCCAAACCACTGTCCTCTCTCCTAATAACCACAATGAACTGTGTGCCTTGTGCTCCATGACATCCATGTTTGCCCCATGTATTGATGCTTGCCACCCACATAAGCTTGTTTAGAGTGTCAATTCCCATTCATCCATTAATATATATGTACATATATCTATAAGGTCATGGTGAAATTTTAGTCTAAATGACACTGCTCCTATGAGTCACAAAGCATATATATATATATATATATATATATATATATATATATATATATATATATATATATATATATATATATATATATATATATATATATATATGCAAGTGCACGTTCTTTACATCAGCATCTCACCTAATTAATTCTGACCTACAAAGCTGAAGACGCAACAAGTCTGTAAGCACTGGTCGCTGCTCTCCCTCTCTCAGGCACACACGCACAGAGCTGAGGATGCTCTCCAGTAGCTCAGAGCTTCCCAAACCGCCTCTCCAAATCAAACAAGATGACAAGTTCTACTGCAGGCTGCTGTCCAAGGAGAGCTCTTTGACGCAGTCGTCGTTTAGGGTGTACTACGGGGTGGCCTCCGGCGCAGTCCCGTTCTTATGGGAGTCGCAGCCTGGCACGCCCAAGCACACTGCCTCGAGCGCCAACCTGCCACCGCTCACTCCTCCGCCCTCCTACTACTGCAGTGCCAAGGACAAGAGCTGTAGGAAGTCCCCCAAGTCGAATCTGATCCAGATCATACTCCCCAAGCTCAGGTTGAGGAAGTCCCACAAGTCGCCCTCATCGTTGTCCCCGGCAACATCCCTCAGCTACAACCACCGCAGGCGGGACTCCATCTCAGGGTCGTCCTTCTCATCAAGGGGCGACGAGGAGGAGTACGACGACGGGTCCCCGACATCGACCTTCTGCTTCGGGGTGCCGCACAGGGCTGGCGGCGGGCTCAAGCGTTGCTTCTCCGCAGTGCTTATGAAGAACCCGTTGCTGCCGATCGCCGGTCATGGATCCGGCCAAGGTGCTGCTGCTTAAGCGTTCCTCTTACCTACTGCTGCCGTGTGTTTGGGTAGTGGTCTCTGTGGTCATCGGTCTCATACATCAAAGATAAGATTAGTCTAATAATAATAGCTATGGGTGAAGTGTCTGTCCTGAATCAAAAATAACCTGGCTTAAAGGTTTTGTAGTGGCACAGCTCATGCTCTTTCCTTTTGGGTTTCGTACTCTTTGTGACATGCAAGTTATCCCAAGTACAAGATTGGAGCCTTAATGATGGAAGTGTCACCGTAACAGGCTTTGGAAGATCCTATTCATCTTGTGTCGAAGCAAACGAGGTGTTAAAACTACTAGTCCTTATGAAGAAGACAGGGTTGCTTGAATCAGTGCAGTACTTGGTGGCGGCCATATATACTTCTCCTTTCTCTTTCTTGGAATAGTCTGCGGACTGTTCATCATCATCAATAAACGATCAACTTGGCGTAGATATCATTAGCACGATCGTCAAAATTCTCGTTATCCGTAAGAGGGATGAAGATATGAACAGATTCCTACCCAATTCGATGATAAGATCATTAGGATATATGTCTTCCTCCCTCTGTGCATGGGTGCATGAATCAACGATAAGCTTCCTCTGTGGACCAACTTATAATTATTTTTCTTGTTGTGTGTGTACTCCCAGAGCACCAACTCATAAGTCAAGATCTTAATGTCAAGTAGTAAGTACTCAGTGGATCTCTCTTCTTTTACTTGTTTTACTTCTTCACTTTTCCTGCATGCCAATACGTGGCTTTTGCCAAGTCCAAGAAAGCACTGAGAAAGCACTAAGCTACATATGGCTTATAACATTGCATCAGCCATCACTTCAGTAGCAAGAGCTCATCTGCTAACCCATTCCACATCTGCTAACCCATTCCACCACATATGGCTTATAACATTGCATCAGCCATCACTTCAGCAGCAAGAGCTCATCTGCTAACCCATTCCACAACTGTTCCAGCCAAGTGACTGGAAAAATAGAAGTCATTGAATTCCACCAGCTTTGATTTGGTGCAGCCTGGAGTGGATGAGTGGGACAATGCATCGGCAGATTTGGAGTGTGAAGGGGTGAAGGGCTGGCTTTAAGCAGGAATGGGTGCCCCTGCCATTCAATTTCCCACCATCTCTCAAAGACCTCTTCAATTATGAACAGTGGACCTGTGAGTCAGTCAGGGCAAGCAGACAAACTTAATTAATCTGTAGGACACACAAAGAAACCATCCTTCATCAGAGTTGTCCATGTTAACCTTCCTTCTCTTAAGAGGAAAGGTGAAGCTAACATTATTAGTGGTTGGGATTTCTACTCTAGTTGAGAAAAACACATGATGCAAGCAGAATCTCCTGTGTTTTTTTTTTTTTTTTTTTTTGTAAAAAAACACTACAAAAATCAAGTTCACTAGTTATATCAACGAAGAAAATGTTATTTTTGTGATAGGATAAAAAGGTAAAAGCTTTATATATGAACAAATACACACAACAGAATCAAACAGAAATTAAAATCAAATGAAACACCAAGACTTGCATGAAAAATCCTTCCAGCTCGAAGGATAAAAATTACGGAACAAGCTGGAGAAAATCTACTATAAGAATAATGAATGTACAAATCTCAAGACTTCTTGCTCAAATCCAAACAACAGTCATAAAAAAAAAATATAGATACAAAGACTATATTATTATGCATAATATCCAAAATCACAGTAAAATCTACTACAAATTAATTTAATCTAAGATGAGAATACTATTTAGATGATTAAAATTAGTCTTTTTATGTATTTCTTGAATATCTTATTTTTTGTCCTCTACTGTTAATCTGTTGCTTCATTTTTTTTCTCCCACGTTTGTAAATTTTCCTCGATCATAGTCACTAAAACTAAGGTTTTGATTAAGAGAAATAAAATTTCAGGTTATACGTTCACTAAAACTCATTATGGACTAAATTTGATTCATTTGTCTAAATATCTATAGATGTTTTCATCTCTCATGATTTGATCTTGTGGTTTGCTAAAATTATCATTATTGTTAAGGTTATGTTGTTATTGTTCCGATAATAAACAAACTTTTATCCATAAGTCTATGGGATGCCTTCGAGCTCCTGAGAAATTATTCGCTAATATATAGAGTGAATCCCGAAACACACCTGTAGAGGTGATTCAGACTCTTATAAGACATTGGTTTCACACATCTCAATCAATCAATGTGAAATTAAACATAGTACAATTAAATCGGATCTGAAATCCAAAACCGGGCTTATTGGGCCATCAGCCCAAGTTTTACTTGTTTCAATTAGTGTGCCGATGATGATGATCATAATACACCTCAGTTCCAAAAGTTGCATCCATGACATCATATTGTTCCTAATGTTTGATCATTGCTGACGTATCAAAATAACCTAAGAAGAGGTAGACAACAAGAGAGTTGGTGTACCCAAAACACAAAAAAGAACTGTGTGTGGTTTGATGCATCTTCTTTTCTTCTGTATCTCCACCTCTCTCTATTATAATGTGGTCATCTATCTATCATCCATTTGTCAATAGCAATAAGCTTTCTCATGTTTCGGAGAAGAAAGAACGACCAGTATATTAACTTGTTATCTTACATGTTATCATCGAACCAATATTTTAACCCTAATCGAGTCAAATCAGAATCGAATCTGAATGGGTTCATTATGGTTCTAGATTTTCCAATTGGAATCTACGATTTGTGTTCAAAAATATTTTTGTGAACTAGCTTCGACCTCCATCCGATTTGATTTCGATTCTTGAAATTTAAAATTCCTACTTGGGGTCAAGGCTATAATGCTTAGTAAATAGATGTGATATATCTATCATCACCACCAGACTAATATTTTGGATTTTTTTATATAGTTTATTCTCTTTCATGGTTTAGATGCATCGGTTTCACATTTTTGGTTTGGTTTTGGGGTCAAAATAATGTTTTATCCATAATAATTTACGTCGAACTGATGATACCTTTGACGACATCATGGAAGCAACACAGATCTCCAACAGTCACTGTCATTTGTTTCTAATGTCAAGCGATCCGTATCAGCCGGTGTGCAGTCACCATCGCAGGAAATATTATTAGACGTATGAGAACAAATAGAAGCACTCCCTTCCAACAGGTTAAAGATGGGCGAAAACAGCAGCTTCTGAGTGAGTGCAGCTCATCTCCTTTGTCATTTCGTGATTCATGCATTGGTGTTTCCGAATTGACGTCCCAACATCAGTACTTACTAACACTCTATATAATTACTCTTATCAAAAGGAATTTTCTTTTCTTTTAAGGTTATTATTGTTTGTGCCTTTCCTGTTCATCTTACTGCCATTTTGAGCTTTTTTGTTTTGTTTTGGGTGGAAGATATGGGTAATTTTTTGATTGGTAATGGCAGTGAGTTCAAAAAATATATGACAGATTCCAACATACCTTCTTCATATTGGTTCAGCCGTAGCTGTAATACACAGAATATTCTACCTTCATCGAAGGGCTTTTGCAGCCCTTTTTTTCCAAAATGCGATACAAGAGGGAACGAAAAGATGGGTTTGTCACCACAAAGATTAGTTCTCCTCCCATGTCATCCACCACTCTTGTTCATTCACCAACACCGAAGAAACCATTGATGGCACGTTCCACTGCTTCCTTCACCGCTTCAGCATCCATGCTTTCACCCTGATTCATGCAAGTTGGTGAGCGAGCTTGAAATCAAGACCGACTTCTACGAGTATGACCCTCAAATGATGTGTTCTCAGTCGATGGATGATTCATTTATGCGAATGCAGATCGCACATTTATATCCATGTGCAATCTATCTTGCATAATTTTGCCTGAAGTTAATGCATTTAAGGAAATCAGTACTGTTTCTACATGTAAATGCTAATGGGGTGTGCTTGCAGATGAGCATATCATGAATGAAAAAGCTCGGGAGAGACACACAGATATGTGTTGTAAGGTTGAGATGTGTTTAACCCATTCAATGTTGCATAGTGTGCGTAATAGAGCATGATTTGGTGGAGGAAGCTAATCTACAGATGATGTCTCCTTGTCTTACATCTCTTCCAATGGCTTGAAGACGAAATGTGTCAGTGCAAGCGGCCTTAGCTTCCATCACATTGAGGCCCAAGTCCTCGAACACCTCAAGAACAGACACCAGCAGTCCCGGGCAGCTCTTCTCTGAGAACACATGGATCAGGAAGCCCTTCTCTAGGGTTTCGACGGTCACCTGTAAAGATATCGGTGGAGACATAAGGCCTTAACAATCCGCTTAAAGTTTGGAAGTAATTTACCCAACCAAGAAAACATAAGATGAATGGAGATCATGCCGTGTTTACCTCAGGCAAGGGACTCTTGCAAACAGGTTTCTGTGTGCATGCGATCTCTTGATTCAATCTTTCCACCTTATGCTTCAACTCTTTGATGTATTTGGAAGCGTCTACTATGATGGAGGATTTCCTCAGCTGTCAACAACTCCAGGAGACGCATGTAATGACTACATGGAAGAATGATGAGAAGAAGAAGAAGACGAAGAAAAGGGATTCAGAAATATAGGAGAACTATTACTGCATGAGAGTTGGTGAGGGAGCGAAGGATTTGCAGCTTCTCATGCAGAGCAGCTCTCTTGTGCTCTCTAGACACCATCTCTCTTCCTCCCTCTCCTCTTTCACTAAAGATCAGATATGGCGACCGGGGGCTGCTTAAAGAGAGGAGGAAGGAGCTATAAATCCACGCGATCACTGACTTCCACCCACATGATGAGGTGCCTCAATTTCCTCCAAAAAGAATTAGATGAGGTGCAAAGTGAACTGCCTAAACTGCCCATGCTCGATCTTTCTTCCTCAAACTCCTCTCCCTTCCGCCTGCGTGAGGAAGAAGATTTAACCTGTGTTACCAATGTTAACAGGACATACAGAAACGATGGTCCTCATAGTTAGTACATACAATACGATTCATGTGTTTGCGATCTGCATGTTGTTGTTGTTGTTGTCTTAGAATGAGATAATGGAAGATGGCACTTGCTTCGGGTAGTTCTTAACAGCCTAATGCAAGTGTCCAAATGGATAAGCCAATCCACCAGCTTTTACAACTCCGCCAACATTCTCTTCCTGGGAAACCAACAAGGAGGGAGCCAAAAATAAAAGAAAGAAGGAGAGAGGGGAAGCCACCACCTTAGCGTGGCAACCACTCAGGTCAAGGAAGCCATAAGTACTCGGGCATAGCTACTATACTTGGACAAATGGCCCCGACATCCAAGTGCCCAAGGTCCCCCATCACCACAAACCTCACACTGCCTAGTACTGTTCTTTGTGATAAAATAGCTGCTGTATTCCACTGCAAGTGACAACAGAAGCAATTATTGTTGCAATAACAATGAAAAGCCATCCACAATAATTTATTTTTACAGGAAGATATATGGGGGGGGATGAGTTCACCAACACACACACACACACACACATAGAGAGAGAGAGAGAGAGAGAGAGGGTGTGGGAGGAGGAATCTGCTCGTGATCGGGGCACCATGGAAAGCAGCGAAGGCGTCAAAGAGGAGTTGTTTGTGAGCGGGCGCTACGTGAGGGGGAGAGGGAGAAGGCAACAGGGGGTGGTGGGGCTTGGGACTCTGCGTTTGGAGGAGGAATGAGCTGTGAATGCCTCCAAGTACCCCTCACGGGGAAGATTTCACCGTCACCACCTTTGTCCATTTCCGCCTCCTCCCCCTCCCAAACGCGTCCATCACATCCCCCGACGATCGAGGTGACACGCCGTGCCGCGCGAGTCCAGGAGACGACGTTTGCAGCCATCGATCCATCCATTGCAGCTGGTGGTGAACATGAAATATGCCCTCTCCATTATCAACAGTGAAAACTGCTGCCCATTCTAAAATGATGGTAAATATTTGGAACGTGATGTCCCTCTGTCTTGGAATGTTACGTTGATGTATGGCTATAATAATAATAATATATAAATATGTAATTATTTTTGGAGTTGATTTCATTTGTTCTTTATCCCTGGAAAGTCCTACAGGCTCACAAAAGAAGACATGACTTAAGACAACCAACATAAAGGTGATCATGATAGATTTTGGATTTCTGAACCACACATATAACAACATTTCAAAGGATGCAACCATAATTATCCCACTCTTATAATTGACCTCTTTGCTTCCAAATCTTATTCAGAGTTACTTTTTGCCAAAATCTTCAATCAATGACATCCCATTGCTTTAGTGTGCATAAAAATAGATTAATGTATCAAGCAAAAGAAATATTTCTATCGAAGTCTTCTCCTCCCATCGAAGGACCAAATGGGATTTTACACCTTTGACCTTCGATTTAGTGTACCATCATCAACTTTCCAGGACGATTAGAAGGCCATTGAAATGCTATGGCAGTGCAGCAATGGAATCGCGGACGACATCTTTCTACCCATATCGCAGTGGTTCACTAAGGATGCTTGTTCCATGAAAAGGTTCGTATCTCTACATTATTTCATGCACCATCTGCAACATATAACAATGTTTCATGATGAAACATCAGATCGAAATGATTCCTCTTAAATAAACACACAACATATGAAGGTAAGATCATGTGATGCACAATGTGTTTGGAGATCACATTCTCACAGTTCTCTCAATATTGCTTCCCAAGTTTATAAAAAGTACAAAGTATACAACTTGGATTATAAGGTACTATTGCCCCTCACTAGCTTCTTTTTCGCATCCACATCTCAAAATAATGATCCCGAATCACTGTTTGGCATGCATTTACATCATTGTCTTGTGGTGGTATCCTTCTTCAGCCTATGTATGCACTGTATCAAAAGTTACTAGGGTGGCCTTTGCCTGGTCTACCGGACTATTTCCATATCCTCTTGTGTAGCTTAAAAGATAATGTTTGCCGAGTGCTCATGAAACGGATTTGTATTTGATGAAAATAATTAAGGGGGATTTATGTATATACATATACAAACTAAAAAAATACACCAAGTACGGAAGCTGCACACGGTTATATGTATGTATATACATGTACATATACAAACTAAAAATGCATCTAAAATATGACTGTTAATGGTCACATGAGAAGAATAAGGGTCACTGCCATGTTCTCGTGAACATTCGTATTGGCTGCTTCACATCTGCACTGACAACTCGTGAGCATTCCTTCTTGAAAAGGGTTTGAGGTTGGCTTTGGGTTGTAGCTGCGTCCATGTCTACCAACCCTTCCAATTGCACGCCTTCATGCCTCAGGAGTTGTCTCCATACCTCATGGACAGAGCACGTACCGCTCCATTCACATGTGTGCATTCCTTTCTCCTCCCCTAATCATCACAATCCAACAACGTAGCCACACCACCCACCCGTAGGCCTTCCACAGGGTTTCCCCGGCCACTGTGGTTAGGGTTTTTTGTCATCCAAGGTTTCATCTTTGCCTGGCATGGAAGGATGAGAACGTCTCCCGTATACGTATTGCTGCTAGCTGGACTGTAGCCTGCTGTTCCTACAGTCGCAGCAGACGACATTGTTCAGAGCACAGATTCGTCATTCTTATATATCTGGGGGAAGCTCGAAGTTAACATGCAAAAGATGCGTTACCTTTTCACGCCACCCCAACCATACCTTCCATCCTCTCACACACACGCGAGCGCGAGAAAGACAGAGAGAGAGAGAGAGAATAGTGCTTCAGAACTCCACCGATTAGCCACCTCTGTAATGCTGTGGCTTGTCATTTTATTTCAGCTTCTTGAAGTGCTAAAGCATTCTAACAAAGGATATTGGGATAGTAATTCTACTCTCGGATTGACGATAAGCATTTCAACCCCCCCAAGAAGATAACTATTCTTAGACTGTCGGAAATATATTTGTGAACATAGAGGTGGCCCAACACATATGAGATATGATGTGTTTGGAATATATGTATTTGAGTCATTTTGAGTTAAGTTATCCAAGACTTTGTAAGGTTTTCTTCTTATCTTGATGTTGAGGATGCCTAGTGCTTTCAGAAACGTAATATATTTTGATGGTGTTGTAGCAAATAATATGGTGAGATGTTGCTGACAAAATTATATGACGTAGACCATATATACTTGCACCATGAAGCTTATCTGATCAGCAATTAATTTTATGCAAGTTGAGTGGTCATATGCATCTCTTATTATTAGAAACATACAAAACATAAAATGATTGGCTAATTCAAGAGGGCTCATACGATTCACAGAGCAGCGGCGGCACCTTTGAAATATTTCTACAACGAAGAAGCCGAGGTGTTCCCTTTCCTCCTTGCTTACTCTTAGACAAATGTGGCATCACAAACTCGACGTTTTCGTTCAAGCCATCAATGATGAACAACAGTCATACCAAGAAGAGATTTTTACGTTGGAAGAAGGAGACAACCCTCCTGATCTCTTTCATCTTTCATGTTGCTGCAATGCATCGTATAGTGTTAATGCCGGGGATGATGGCTCAAGCTGTTGCATGCACTCATCTCCGACATTGTCGGACGGTGCTAAGTGGAACCCATACAGAGCAAGGAAGATGCAACGTAGATAACTGTTCAAGAAAATAGTCACAGCGCCATATTGCATGCAACAGATTTCACGGTTTAGATATCTGCATGTAATTATTATTCTTTCTGCAGACTGCTTCTCTCATTTCTCCTTCTGCGGTACGTGTAGGTCAAGAAATGTAGAGCGTGGAACTATAAACTATGGATTTGTCTTTTCATCCAAGAGATATGCTTGCCTTTTCATCCAAAAGTTTCTCTCGACTGTTCGAGGTGTGTCTTCTTGGTATGCAGCTGTCACCATGAAATGCCTACTATTAGCCATTGAGATCCGTGTAGGCGATCTTACGGGTGGTGTGGATGTGTCCTGCACCTCCTGGGTTTAGACATTACCTACTTATAATTCTCTCTCTCTTTTCTAATGTTTAGGGAGTACAAATCATCCATTAGATTATTGATTTAGTGGTCGGATGCACTTCTACTAATCAGTTTGATATGATGATCGAACTATAAAACATCAGATTGTTTTTTTGTTTTTTTTGTTTTCCTTTCTGCAAACAAATAACATGTAGCATCCTTTCTTCCATCTGATTTCGTTTGCTTTCAAATGTGTGAGAGATAGGATAAGTTTATGGTAAAGAATGATGTAGAAGAAAGCTTTGCTGCATCGATCGATCACCTCTCTCTAGATATATTTATTATATAAGACATGCAACTTTATGCTTCGTCTTGCTTACATATCCTCCACATAGAATACTGATCGCGTAGATTGCACGAGCCACTTAAATGGTGGTGTTACGGGCCCTTCTCTCGTCCTTCGCAGCCTCAAGAACACTTTTGTATTGGGAAAGAAAGGGTAGCAGCATCTGAGAAGAATGTTTTGCTGAGTTGTGTGAATCTTGCCGGACCCATAATTCTGTGCAGCGCATGGTCCATCCCTCGGCACTGCACAAGAAGAGGAGAAGAGAAAAGATAAAACACTTTGTTCTGGCACCATCACCAGGCATTGCCATGCTTGTCTTCTTCTACTTCGATACAACCTCTCGTGACTCCTCTCCACCTCTTTCCTTGTTGCTCTTCGGGGATGGCACAACTCATTCCCCCATGGCCACCCCAAAGACCAACTTTTGTCCGTCTTCTTAGGTAACAAAGGTTACCCCTCAAAGTCCACACCTCCAACTCTATCGGAGCATCCTTGGGAGTTTCAACAATAGATGCCATACATGCTAAAATAATTCCTACTATACATGCTTCCGGTATTATTACCAAATGACAGTATGTATGTGAAGGATTTAACATAAATCATACAACCTGTTGTTATGTCACTATCCACTCAAACACACTTCGAGCGGCGCAACAATTTCTACGAAGTTCCCGAGGCATAAACGACAACGTTCTTAGTTAGCCATTACAGGTTTTGTGGGACTCTTCGCTTTTTTTCTTTTAGATCAAATATTATTTTCGTTTAGTTTTGATCCATAAAAAACTAGGGCTAAAGATTGAATGATCAAAACTTTAGCAATAAACTTTTATGGATGATCATTTGCCGCTGAACAAAACAAATGATAGTTTCATCAACTCTTTCAGCCCCGTTTTCAATCTGTTTTTTACATTAATGAAAGTTTAAGCTTCCCGTCAGCAGTTGCCTTCTTAGTTTACTGTGGGCTCGATTAGAGTCGTGAAGCAAGACTAAAAAGTCAGTGAGGGAGACTAAAAATCTAGGATTCCATCTGATATAAATGGGTTGCTCTGGGATTCTTTTGAGGTACAACCAGAGGTCACATGAGTTTGGAGCAATGGCAAGTACAGTCACATGAACTCGCAACACATACAGCCAAACTAATCAAAGCGTAGTCTGGGGTTGTACGTACGTGTGTGGGATGGGAGCAAAACATGCAACAGGTGTGTGTGTGTGTATAATAACTATGGATTGGGTTAGGTTGTCACGTACGCTCCTGCATGCCTCCATGGGAGTAGTGGAGGTTTTGGCTGTAGTCGAACAGGGAGCATCAATAAAACAAAAAGAGAGTCACAAGAAGGAGATGGCATCAGGTTTTGCTCCCTCATTATCCCATTACATTACAGCAGGATTATGCTGTGATTCAGTCAAGACAACAGCAAACATTCCTTTGTTGAACTCATGGCGATGAAGACACAAACGTTGGGTTTTAGATCTTAACATGATTATTAAATGAACTGAATCTACTCAGTTCTGGTATATGCATCTCACACTTTATTAGCTTGTTCATAGATCATAAATGAAACAGCCCAAAAATAAGCGTCGATAAGAAACAAAGAGGATGTTTATGCATCCTCTTTGTTTAGGTGGTGATAAGAAGAACCAACTCAAGCGATATATATTCTTTTCTTTTTCATGCATAATTCCTACTTTCTGCTCCCTCATCCTCGTTTTCCTCTCCTCTCTGCCATCTGAAGGAGAGGGTGATAGATAGGAAAGATTTGTCCAGTATGTCATATCGAACTTACTTGATCTTGATATTAAGGGCATCAAGAATTTGCTTGCGTTATAAGCCTAAGATGTCCATGCATAAGCACACAGTTCTTGTGCTTCACTGATACATAAACCTATGAAAGCATGGAATGATCAGTACAAAAAAAACTGGGCAGGGATGATAAGCACACGTAGGCGAGGCTAAAACCTCAAAGTTGAGGTCAAAATACGAGGACTAGTCTTCTGTAGTACGATGCAAAGTCAAACTGCTAAAGCTGTCTCATCTCTATCCAAATGCTCATAAATGCTGCAGAAGTATCGATGTTTCGATCATAAAAGTTTAAATTAATTTTTGGTCAAAGACCAAATGCAAAGGGCATTTGGTCTAGTGGTATGATTCTCGCTTAGGGTGCGAGAGGTCCCGAGTTCAATTCTCGGAATGCCCCTTTTTCTAATCTTTTCTTTTTCTCGAATTAAACCTCATGTCGGAGTCGGGTCGGATCAAGAATCGTACTCGTTTCGAGCGCTTGCCCATTAATTATTACATGACGGAAGCAAGCTGGTGTTCGAATTATTCCAATACGGTCCGGCCCAGAATTGGCCCAACTAATACGCCCCCTTGCGCGGGAGGAATGAGTCTCTCAGATCTCGGAACGCTGCAGAGGGTGTGCTCTCAGATCTCACCGTCATGTTTGTTCTCTCCGGCTATGGTAACTTTAATTCTCCTTCAGATCCATTTATCGAAACCATCTCATTTGATCTTTTACTATGATCGATCCGGAGCCTTTTTCTTTTTTCCCCCTTCCTTCTGATTGCTTTGGGCCAACTTAGGGTTTCCTCGTCCTGATCTTTTCTTCGCAGTGTTCTGAGAATGTGAATTCTTGTAGGCACCTCTTCTGTTGTTGGTAAAGTTAGGAGTTTGCTATGGAATCCTTCTTGGTTGAATTGTTTCTAGGGGTTCAATTCGCAATTGGAGTTGACATTGTTGTGATCCATGGAATGTATGGATCACTATTCTGTGGATTGGTCTGGATGACCCTCGCAATTAAGCTTCGTAAGGGATCTTTTTTTTTTGTTAGGGAACTTTGGGGTCATTGCCGACTTGGTTCCGCCGGTATACGCAAGTTCGTACACGTCGATCGGGGTTGAGATCTCCAACTCAGGTCGGTCTTGCGTCTCGGGAATCTACGCCTCGGGTAGACTTCCTGGTGCACAGCTCGGGCGGAGTCTGCGGATGGGGACCTGCGCAAAGGCCTCGTTGGGATGGGGGTACCCGACGTGCCCCCTCCGACGCCCAAGTCAGTGTCATAACTTATTTTGAGAGTCGTTAGTGTTTGTGCCTGAAAGAGCATAACCCCCCTCCTCCTGGGGCTGCCGGGAGGGGGCTTTATACTCACCGGGAACAGCTCAGCTGTACACTCGGCCTTACCGCCTCTGTTACCCTGGGTGCGGCCACTCCGCACGACGAGTCAGTTGGCACGGAGGCATGGCGCGAGGGTATGGTGCACCACGCCGCATTGACGGCGCGTGCAGCGACAGTCGGGCTGGCGCGCCGACCGGATGGTGCCACCTCGTGTGCCGACGTGGCCGTCGACCCGGTCTTTAACCGTGCGAGCGTGCCTCCACCTTGGATGTCGACGTGGCTGTCGACCTGGCATGGGCCCAGGTAAGCTGGGTCGGCCCATTATTTGCCCTATCATTTTTCGACTTTCTTGATGTTTCACGTATAAAGTTAGGCATGGTAATGGTGCATCTTGACGAGTGGATATCAATGTCATGTTTGGCTCAGTGTTTTTGTAGGCCGTATAAAGAATCTTGAAGTTTGAGCGATATTGTCTTGAGTTATAGGTTACACCGTTTTCAATTATTTAGAATGTCGTGTTCTTTCTATCCTTCAGAGTTGGGCATGCAAGGAATCTGAGACACCTCAAATAAACTAAGAGAGAGGCTAAAACACAAAAGCTCATAGAGGCATTTTGTTGGGTTCATTCCTGGTGTCTTTGCTACCTCTAATATGTGCTTGCAGATGGTATAGATGTTGTAGTTTAGAATCTTGTGATTGCATAGGTAATGCTTGATGTTGCAGTACTTATAACAACAAAAAAAAAATTAATTATTTATATTTTGTGGATCTCATAGTGGTCTTGTGCTTTTTCCTTTCTTTTGCAGGCCAAGTCGGTAAAATGGCCATTTTGTTGAGAAAAGTATATAATGTTATCTGTGAGAAACAAGAGGCTATGGTGCAAACCTCCCATCTAACTAAAAGCCTTATCATTGGAGGTGTGCCTTATTTTCTTGTCTACATGAGTGCATTTTGTTATGTTTTATATTTTGCATCTTTTGATTTATAAAGTGCCTGGCTAGTATTGGAGAGATCTAAAGTTTCATGGCTCATTTTTTTACTTGTGATTTCTATGAAGATCTCCTATTTATGATTTTTTGACACAAATATTACTTTGCTGCCTCAGTTGAATCTTCCTGACCTGATTGTCTGAATTTGGATGATTTCGTCTATAACCTTTCTTAAATAGCATCATCGAAATAATTGCAACTTTCAAATGCTGCTTTCGGAGATAAGGCGGTTGGTCTTAAATATATATTATCAATTGTGATGGAGAAGCTATAGCCTTAAGAATGAGGAACAACAGATTCAATCAACGACCAAATAAGGAAAAGGTTATCCGTAATTAAACTATTAAAGATATCTTCTAGTGTGCAAGAAAATTTCACAAAAGATGGACTTAGTTGCAAGCAATGGAATTAAAATGCCGCAAACCAATGCAACAATGGATTTTTCAGATCCAAAGACATTGAGTTTTCCTATATCAGATTTTTTTTTTTTTTTTTTAGAGAACCTTTTGGGGGTTCAGAATTTTTCTTCTAGTTCTATAGCTTTAGTTGAAGCAAAGAATTTTTTCTAGGTGGTGCAAGAAAAACAACAAAATGGTTCCTTAATTTAGCTAGAAGTTGTTCAAGTTTGCCAGTCCATTTATAACCAAAAGATGCTGATCAAAATATAAATGTAGGTCAAAAACATTTTTATATTTTTATATTGCAAGCAGGAAACTAGGTTCAGAAATTTTTTTTTTTGGAGACTGCTGCATAATTGTTTCTTGAAGCTAAAAATAGCCTCCCAGTAAATATTCTCAATCTAATGAACGGTTATTGTAGAAGAAAAAGAACAGAATTCGTCACCTGCTCCACGAAGAACCGGACTCTGGTGAAAAAGACCAGCACCAATGGCTTTCTTGTCACCTGCTCCACCAAGAAGAAAAGGGGCTCATGTTGTAGATGATGAACCCGAGAAAGAACCTCCTCCAAAGTTGTCATTCATAGCGTCGAGATTCAAGATTCTTCTATGGTAACTATACTTCTCTGACTGGTTGCATAATTCATTCAGATAATTTGTTTGATCAAAGGAAGGAAAAATACTTTACTTGCAAAAACTTTAGTATAGCTAAAAAACTTTACTGACTCCGGTGAAAAAGGCCAGCACCGAGGGCTTGCTTGTCACCTGCTCCACCAAGAAGAAAAGGGGCTCATGTTGTAGATGATGAACCCGAGAAAGAACCTCCTCCAAAGTTGTCATTCATAGCATCGAGATTCAAGATTCTTCTATGGTAATTATACTTCTCTGACTGGTTGCATAATTCATTCAGATAATTTGTTTGATCAAAGGAAGGAAAA
Organism: Ensete ventricosum; assembly: GCA_029747655.1. Classification (NCBI taxonomy): domain Eukaryota; kingdom Viridiplantae; phylum Streptophyta; class Magnoliopsida; order Zingiberales; family Musaceae; genus Ensete; species Ensete ventricosum. The sequence goes on along the minus strand of JAQQAF010000002.1, from coordinate 1,444,205 downwards.
ATATTTTACTTGCAAAAACTTTAGTATAGCTGAAACTTTACCACCATGTTTGAGAACAATTTCCTTTCCAGCAAAAAAATTACTTGTATCGACTCACCCGGTTCTTTATTTCAATTTTGCTATAGCAGCTGCTGTTTGTTCATTGAGAAATGAGATCGTGAACAACTTTTCTTTGGTGCCTCGCCTGCTTCCTGGGAGATCCCTCTGCTTGCAAAATTGAATGTTCCACCCAATGCCAGATCAAGAGATTTAAGCTTCCGTACCGACTGTTGCTTCATTCTATAAGCTGAAGAAGGAGAATAGATAACATCTTACAAGCTTCATTCTTAAGGTTCTTTAAGCTGTCAAATGTTCGTTGCCTCTGAATCCTTTTTTTATTTGTTATTGTCCCTTACAGATTCAGTCACTGTCTCTCGTATCCAAATAAATACGAACAGAAGTGGGAGATATGCTTGTGTTGCGTCCATCTGTTTAATTTTCCTGTATAAGATGTTCATTAGAATTTGGTTTTAATAATAGTTTTCTGGTCGATGTTTACCGATTAAACACCCAAAATGCTGCTGAATTGTTGTTGGTCAACGCAGTCAGAAATCCCCCCTATTAAACCCAGGTAGATTTGGTTGCTTTGTTGCCAGCGGTGAGCCGGGCCCCACTTCAAGGGATGAGTGATAGTGCCGGCATTTCTTTGTGAGGTTGGATTGTCTTCATCTTCTCATCGACTTGACCTTTCTTTTCGACCCGCCGTTCCTATCCTGCCGTCTCTGCGCTCCTGTGGAAGTCTTCTCTCTCTTGTCTTCTACGTTCCCAAACTCTCCCCTTTCTCTCTCTCTCTCTCTCTCTCCCTTGAGGTTGCTGATCTCAGGAGCAGGATTAAATCCTTCCAATTCTCTCATCGGCTTCGCTTCCTCTCCCTGTCGGGTATGTAGCTTTTTCCTTGTCTGCGTCTTAGATCTTGTGCTGCCGATGAACTCCGATGGAGGCGTTGACCGCAAAAATTCTCAGCATGGTCTTGCTTCATAGGGTCTCCGTTGGATCTGGTGATTGCTTGATTCTTCGATGAATTGGAATTTGCAACTGCAGATGATCGAACTTAAAAAAAAGTCTCATGTAAATTTCGCGTCATGAATGTATCAACATCTGCTGCTGTGATATCTGTAGTCTGACGCCGATGATCTCCTCCTCCAAAAGATCGAAACTTGTTCGAGTGGTTCTGGAATTCCGTCGCATTTGACTGTGGTTCTTCACCCGGATCACATAGATAGGGCCAATGCAGGCGGTGGAAATGGTCCCTGCAGTCCAATCGCATCAAGATCCTGATGCTCCTGAGCACGTCGTCGACGACGATGGTGTCAGCTTGGTTCGATCGTTTCAGGTGTTAGGCCCAACAAGGCACCGGAGGGATAAAGTTCTTGGTCTTCTGCTCCCTCCTCCCTCCTCGGGGGGATGGTTCAAGAAGCTCCGACTCTTTTCCCCTTGGAGGATCTTCCAGCACGCGGTGGACGAGAGGGAGGAAGTCTCGCTTTCCGTTTCTTCTCCGGTCGATTCACACCGGCGTTTCGGCATCGGCTTCCTCGGCAGCATCAACTGGTCCTCCGTCTCAGCCGGCTTCAGGGAATGGATAGAGCACCCGAGGAACGCCGCTCTCCTCGTCTGGTTGATCTGTGTGTCCGTCTCCACCGCCATGCAGGGGTTGCTCCTCCTCGGGCTGCTGGATGAAGCGTTCCCCACGAAGGCCTCGAGAAACCACTGGATCGAGATCAACAACCAAGTGCTGAATGCTCTCTTCACCCTCATGAGCTTGTACCAGCACCCAAGCCTGTTCCATCACCTGGTCCTCCTCTGCAGATGGAGACCGGAAGACGTGACGGCGCTTAGGAAGATCTACTGCAAGGACGGCGCCTACCGGCCTCACGAGTGGGTTCATATGTCGGTCGTCCTCCTCCTCCTCCACATCACTTGCTTCGCCCAGTACATCTCCTGCGGCCTCTACTGGGGATACACCAGCGAAGCCAGACCGGAGTTCGCGGAGATCTTCTTCTTCGGTCTTGGACTTGCAGCACCGGTGATGGCCGGTGCTTACGCCGTGTACAGCCCACTGGGAAGGGAATGCGACGCCGAGCTGGATGAAGAATCACAGGGTGGTGGTCCGAACCATGAGCGATCCAGTGCGAAGCCTAGCAGCAGGTTACACAGGCTGAGGTCTCTGGTGAGCAACCCCAAGTGGGCGGGGGGGTTATTCGATTGCAGGGACGACATCACCGTCGGCTTCCTGTCTTGCTTCTGCACCTTCTGCGTCTTCGGATGGAACATGGAAAGGCTGGGCTTCGGAAACATGTACGTCCATATCACCACCTTCCTTCTTCTGTGCTTTGCTCCTTTCTGGATCTTCAACATCTCGGCCCTCAACATCCATGACGACGTCATAGGAGACATGGTGGGGATCGCAGGCATCGTGCTCTGTGTGTTTGGTCTGCTCTATGGTGGTTTCTGGAGGATCCAAATGAGGAAAAGGTTCAGACTTCCCGGCAACGAGCTTTGTTGCGGATCGAAATCGCTCACCGACTACCTCCAGTGGCTGTTCTGCTGGTCATGCTCTCTGGCTCAGGAGGTGCGCACCGGGAACTCGTACGAAGTAGAGGACGACACCCTTTACAGAAAGCGTTTGGAGGAGGAGGAGGAGGAGGATACCCATCCTTTTCTGCATCCTCTCCCTCGCGAGAGTGGTTTTAATTCGCTCGGCAAGTTGCAGTATGATACCTCGCTTCTTCTGATCTCTTATCCGGCTAAATCGCCGGCGTCGACGGCTGCAGCAGATGAGTCTAAGAGTCAGGAAGACGAGCCTCGCGACGCCAAGGAAGCAGCGTATTTGGTGTTAGATTTCGGTGGCGATATGAAACCCCCCTCGCAACAGCTGATACGATCAAAAGATCCAATGAATGTTTAAGAGTTGCAGAAGCTCCCCCACATCGATCGGCCAAATGCAGATCACAGGTTCAAGTTCGAACAGAAGTAAGAACTCTACCTTGTCTTCTTCATCTCCATCATTTTTTTGTCTGAGTGATTTTTTTCTTCCAAATATCAAGGAAAATTACTTGAGTTCTGACCTCCTCCACGAATCACTAATTCCACAAAATGATCTTTTTTTTTGTCTTTCTTTCTCTGATGCATTGCCTTGCTTCTACCACTGAAACTTTGGGCACTGCAGCAGCTGATAAAAGAGACATGAGATTTGGAAGAAGCACTACATGATCTCATCCACTAGAATTATGGAAACAGGACATGGCAAGAGCACAATATCTCAGTGGCTCTCTGATTCAATCTGTTCCTCCTCCACTAGCAAAATGACGGTCACAAGTGCACACATCCTCTTCTGTTGGTCACGTCGGCAGCCCGCACTCTGATTCCTCGAGAGAAAACAAAGACAAGTGACGTACTATTATTCCATGCAGAAGACCTCTTGTATCTTCTTTTTATCTTCATCTTTCGAAAAGAGGTTATCATCATATTAAATTGATATCATATCTCAAGATACTTGATAGGGTGCATACTACACGGGGGCCACTAGATCACCGTAATAAAGTCAACTAAGCTCACCCAAGTCAGCTTGTACAGTAATCTCAGGATCGATCACTATTTCATCCCGACATCCACGATAAGACGTGACACACTTCAATATGGTGTCAATGGATAGATCGTCGTAGCATCTCACAATCCAAGGAATATGATAAGGTACGACGCAACCCAGACGACATCAACATCAAGGTATGATCTAACCAACGCCACCAGCCCTCATTAACATCATGTATGATGGCATCGCCAACCATTAAAATCCTCGTACAATGACCCACCCCCCCTCCCCTCTAGCAAGAGATATGAAAGTTATCCCGATGAATAATAGCGAGGAGGAAGAAAAAAATACACATACTACACCACGAGGAGGACACCCTCGAGAGCTTAGGCGCTCAACTGACTTAATCATCAAAGGGACCAAGCCGGAAGAACACTCCGCCCGACTCTAACCTTTTCTGCAGGACGTAGTCAGCGAGGAGGAGGAGAAGACAAACATCAACCCCACCTCGGGGAGCAGATCCAAAGATCCATAAGCAGAATCATCATCGTGTCGTGTCATCTCCCTCGAAACGTTTGAGCTGCATGGAAGTCCTTGCACACTCGGATCAGACAAAGTCGAGATGTCACCGTAGACTCGACGTAAAGAACAACAACAACAGTTTATCCAAATTATGAACTCAATGAAGTCAAGAAATTTATTTTTTCCCCTTAGTCATGCTGATTAAAAGAAATCAAGAAAGGACCCGAAAATGTAAGCAAAGCTGCTGCTAAATATCACACAAAATGGTAGGAACATTTTAGACATTGATAAAAGAGCGCTGATTTTTTCAGTGAATCCAAAGGCTTTTCACAACCTAAAAGATAAGCTCTTTTTTTTTTAAAACCTTTTATCACCTTATGCCAAATCACAATCCAATTTTTGTTATTGGTCTGGTAGCACATCACTATATTCATGCATTTATTGAACGTAACACCATTCTTGATTAAGAAACAAATAATTCTTAGATGTTTTGTTTTTTGGTATTGGTATGTAATTATAGTGGGATTTGATCTCAAGAATTTAAAGAAGAAAAAATATATTATAAAATTTTATTTCAAAAATAAAAATTATATATACATATAAAGAGGTTTTCATGATACTTGATTCATGTATGCCTGCCTATAAAGTGGCATATAGCAACATTATTATTTATTTATTTATTTGGAATCCATCTGAATATTAAGTCGGCACATAGCACATCTGAGAATAAACGTGGGGCCCCACAGACATCCAATAAGATTGGACATACAAGGAATGGGACCCACGTCGAGCGGACCTCATCCCTTCCCTCCCGCTCGTTTGGCCTCTATAAACTGACCCAAAGACTCATCCCCCCTCGCTGCCATCCACTTTTCGTATCTGCCCGTGCATTTTTCCTTGTGAGCCATCGAGGATTCCACCTCTTCCGTTTACTAAGCGCTGGAGTCCGAGAGGGCACTGCCGGATGTGGCCAACGGCAGCCGAGGAGGAGGAGGAGGAGGACTGGCGAGACTGGAGAGCCCGGAGGTGGTGGTGCGACAGTTGTATGAGGCCATAAACGCCCGGGACGTGGCCAAGCTGCACCGGCTGCTGAAGCCGGACCTGGATTGGCGGTTCCATGGCCCGCCGAAGCACCAGCACCTGAAACGCCTCCTCACCGGCGAGGAGGAGACCATCGCCTTCAAGTTCGAGCCGCAGGAGGTGGCCGCCTTCGGCTCCACCGTGGTCGCCGAGGGCTGCGGCCTCGGCGCGCTGTGGGTTCATGCCTGGACCGTCGAACCGGAGGGGGTGATCACCCAGGTTCGGGAATACTTCAACACCTCCCTCACCGTCGCCCGCGTCGGCGCCGACTCTCCCGCCTCTTCTTCTTCGGAGGAGGACAGCGACAGGTCGACGACTCACTGCCTTCCGGTGTGGCATAGCCGCCTGCACCGGCGTGCCCAGAAGTCACTTCCTGGTCTTGTCCTTGCTATATGACGCATAAATATATAGATCTCGATATAGGATAAAATAAAGCAATTGTAATCTTAGAGAACTAAATAATGGTTTGAGGGTGTCTAATCTTATTTGCTTCATGTGTGCTTGTTTATTTGGTTATTGGAGAAAAGTATGGATGAGTGGTGTTTTAGTTTTCTTCGTTCTTCTTCTTTTGATTGAAAAAAACATGAAAAAAAAAAATTGTTTCCACGGCAAAGACCACAGATATTATAAACGAATATGTATTGTATAGTAAAATTTATAGAAGCTTACTACTGGTAATGCTTTGGTATAGATAACCCCTAAAAAATTAATAAAATATAATTTTATTATTTATAACCCCTTATTTATCAATTTATTTTTCATATTCAATTAATGTCACTCATTGCTCTAGAAACTCTATCTAAAGAACAACTTAAAAATCGTCCAATGGAGGTGCAATGAAGTTGGTACTCGTGCTCCAATTTTAATGTCAACTCTCTTTACCAATCTACAGATAGCTTTCGCCTTCGAATTGATTGTCTTTATTTAGCTTAAACTTTTTATCAACTTCAATCTAGGCTATTTTGCTTAGATAGATTGTTTTTAAACAGTTTTATCTCTAGGTAATGATCATAAATAACCTATGTATATATACCTAATATGGCTACAAAAATCAACTAAAACGAGGTTACCAAGCCCATTGTAAGACCTGTACATACTGTTAGAAGCATGAATAAAATTGAAGGACACAAACACCCAAAAAGACAAATTGAAAGTTGGGAAGAACGCTTAATGTACAAAGGTTAAGATGGTAAAATTTGAGCTTCTACTTAACATTGGCAACCAAACTTAATGATATTGAATGCAAGCGATGACACTTAGGAATGGATGAGACTATGCAAGGTGAGATGAGTTACTTGATGACTAAAAGAGTTGTGTTAAACTTACAAAGTCGTAACGAGTTATGGACTCAAAGAATTTGATTTTTATGTAAGGGCTTATATGCTTATGGTAGATTATCTCAAAGTTGCACTTTCTTCGTGAATGACTTGAGTGTGTAAGTGGACAAATGTTAATATCCAAAGGAGTGAACATAATTAGCAAATACTCTATTATATGCTAGTGGAGGTCGATCACATATAGGTATATTGCAATCTGATTTTTATCACATAAAGATCGTAGTGTAATAGAGATATCACCAACAGGTAATAAGGTACGATAGTTCGAGATAATCTAACACACATAGGAGAAGTCTCATGAAGGACGATTAGGAGTTGCTAGGAGCTCTGTTTCGATGAGCAACACGATAGTAAGAAAAGCTATAGATTTAAAGAGTAAATGTCATGGTACCATAAAGGCGAATCTTCTAAGCATTGGATGAAAGTCTTAATTATAAGCATATGAGGATTGTATATTATTGAGAGAAAATTTCAAGTACAAGTATAAATAAGTCATATTAAAGACTTGATTTTATAGAGGTATAATTAGATCAATTGGAGGATAGGACTGCTCTAGAGGTAATATTCACTTAAGAGAACTTAATAAGTCAAATGACAAAATCAATCAAGCGAACGTTACTATAAAAGACACAAAGGAGAATAAAATTGATATGAGCTCAACAACATGATGGTAGAGGTTATTTATGAGAGTTGCGATCTATTTTTTCATCGTCCAAGATGAAGTTCTTAGAGAACATAAAGATATTGAAACATGTAGACGAAAGGGGTGAGAAAACGATGATAAGTTTAAGAGATTTAGCTACACAAGATCAAACATCAATCAAAATGGAGGTAGACTCGAATGGGTATATAATGCTATAAAGGTGGATCTACCGATCATGAAGAAAAATGATGCAGATACGAAGCGATGAATAATATAGCCACGGTTATAGAAGTGCCAGGTACTATAGAATAGAACTTCCATAGGATCATCGATCCCTAAAGAGAGAGTACAAGGTCATAAAAAGGGTCAAGGAGACACAACAATGACAAACTCTACGTATCAAGATAAAGCAGAAGAGAAAAGGCTAGAGAACTTAGTAAGGCCACTGTCAACATATTTTTTTTATCAAAATAGTCGAAAGTGAAGATTTAACCGACATGAGAGTAAAACCAATAGTGACTTACTCCATGAGAGGTAAAATTTTACTATTTGCAGGTAAAATCTTTTATATTCTAGAAGTTTGATGGTAATAAGAAGGTGAATGATAATAGCTAACTCAATAAAAAAAAGTACAAACACTTCATGTATTTTAGAAGTACGAGTAAAGAACAAATAAAGACTAGTAACTAGCTTGATGCATGAATTATAACTTTCAAATAAATAAGTGAAGTCAAATAAATTTATATTTTTCAACTTTTTAAAGAATAAACGAACTTAAGTATTATAATTCTCTTTATTAAGATTATTTAAAGAGACGCTATGGTAAATAAGTTAAATCCTCACTGATAGTAATTGATCATACTAAGAGTAGATTATATGTTTCACTTCCCAACAAAATATCATTCAAAAGAGGAGATGATACGAACCTACTTGAAGGTAACAATTAAGTAAAGATGAATCAATTGGTGAATTTTACTAAAGAAACATCTCAAGATTTTAAAGAATACGAGGCGATGCTCGTTAAAGCTCTAATAAGCAACCATACAGTTCAAGGCATAAGACATTTTAAAGATTGATAAATAATAGGAAAGTTTTTTATTTATTTAAGGGATTCGTAACAACTAGCAAAGATTAGCAAAACTTAATCAATCCTGCACTAGAGTCAAAGGCACCGATGAGTTAAAGTAGCATTGCTAGATGAAAATTTGACTACTCATCAACAATCACGAAGTGCACCTAGGAGTCGAGAGGCACGTTATAGCTATAGTAAATGATTGAAAATTCAATGAAGGTGGGGAGAGGTAGTGTCCGCAAAAGATTTGATGATGACGTCAAAGGAATAAGTGGGGGAGAATGTCAATGATAAATTTGTACATAATGTTTTCGATGTAATATTTTTGGGTATATGTATCTTTCAATCTTGTTCATACTTTACACTGCACATAGAGGATTTGTAGTATGCTTAGCAATCTCATTTTGGTTGGCTTTTATTGATATTTCATGTCTAAACACAAAGGTTATGTATGATCCTCCTGAAGAAGTAAAACTACCTAAGAATAAATCATCCACGTAGCCATTTTGAGTTATTTCTAGGTGTGTAGAGTAGTGCAAAATGTTAGTCAAGTGAGCACCTTAGAACTATACGGGTGGCACAATATTAGATTGACCTTTAGGGTATTGTCTAGAATTAGTTCATTACATTATTTTGCAATAGCATCATGTTGACACTTGTGGAAACTTTTAGCCACAATAGATTGTCTGAACTCCTTATCGCGTGATTATTCAGAGCTTGTTAAGTCTATGTCTGTATTTTTACACTATCTACCAAGTATTCGTTGAAATATATACTTGTGAAATCTCGAGTTAAATGTTTTTGCTAACCAATCTTCTCTTTTACATGTTCTTAGAGATCCCTAAAAGATTATGAGAAAACTAACATTTTTACGAATGAACACACAAGAAGGTTGTACAACTTTAGTAATTCTAGTTAGGTTTGTGACAACTCGTTACTTGTTGCTGGATGCATCGCTCCTGATTAGAAGATAAGGTAATAATATTCGTTTGATATCGTCGATATTCGCTTGTCGTTATAAGAAGGTTCATTACTTGTTGTTTAATTAAAAAAATTATAAATAATAAATATTTTTTAAAATGAGATTGTAAATAATTATTTTAACTAAGAATATATATAGCCTATCAATTTTCCTAGAGTTCCCGGAAGAAAAAGAAAATCAAAATTTGTAATAGTTAAATAATTAAGGATGCAATTCATGCATAAATTATGTAAAATTGATTTAAATGTGTATTAAGTGTGATTTTTTTTTATACAAGTCGTTACCTAATTTTTAAGACCGTTGGTGGCGGACAGGAGGATGATTTGATGCCGTCACGTGATGAGTCACTTACAAGTAGTCAATATCTAATCACTGGGAATCCCTTCGCAACGAAGTAAGTATTCCCAAAGCAAAACAATTCACATTCCCGAATCATCCCCCCATAAGATTTCCAATCTCCCTCTCTTATTGGCTTCCTTCTCGGCCATCCCTCATCGACTCAGCAGGGCTACACCCCCGTCGCCGTCGAGAGAAACCGGAGTTCCAAGGTCGCCAAGCCCGCCGTTGAATCTCTGGCTTCTTTCAACAAGGCCGAGACCTCCACCGCCGCCGCTCTTAGAGACCTCGGACGGGGCATGGACGACCGGGCGCGGCAGGAGGGCCTCGTCCCGCTCAAGGACGTGGTGGCGGACTGCACCCGCCGGTGGTTCCAGGACGCGCTCAAGGAGGCCAGGGCCGGCGACGCGGCGATGCAAGTCCTCGTCGGTCAGATGTACCACAACGGCTATGGTGTCCCGAAGAACGACCAAAAGGTGAGGGTTTCCCTGTTGTTCTATGGTAGTCCTTTTTCATGCGATGATCGGTTGGATGCTACGGTTTCGCGAGATGTAGGTTTGGTGATTTGGGGACGTTGGTTCTAGTGTTCCCATCTCTGGTGCTCTGTTTCCGATCACTTGGTGGTTAGGGTTTCGATTGCGGATGGTACCCGATAGCACACAGATGATGAAAATTTTGAGTTCTGTGATTTGTTTGGACCCGTCAACAGCTGATGCACACAGAAGGCAACTTTGTTCATTGTGTGAGGCGACTTTGAAATAGGAAGAGCAAAAGGATCTGTCGGCTGATAGGTTTCTGCCTGTAGTTTCTTGTCCTTTTGAATCAACCATTCACAATTTACTTATGGTTTGTCTCTCCGGAAAGCTATTTTAATTGCTAGAAATTCCAGTTATGTTTGGAGCTATTGGATGTCTAAAACAAGTGCCTGCCTTTGCTCTCTGTCAATATAATTGTTGTAGGTTGTTGACATAATTGCTTCTCAGTTCCCTCGAAGCAAATTCACCTAAACGATTGGGTTTAGCAGCCTGCCCTAAACTTGTCCGGTCATAGCAATTTATATATTGCCTTTGTACTTTAGACAATTCAGCATAACTAGAAATATATCTTTTATGCTGTGACATCAATGTATTTTGATGCTTTGACATTGAGACGGTAATGATTTGTGGATTCTAGGGTTATGCTGTGTGGGGCACAAGTGAGTGTACCTCACATAGATCCCACCCGTCAGGTTTGTGAGAGAATAATTGGCCCGCTGAAAATTTTCAGGGTTTGTGAGAGAAAAAAAAAAAACGAACTTTCTGGAGGTTGAGTCAGCATGGTATGTTCTCTAATCTTACCAATTTTGTTGAACCATAAACAATCATCTAACTTATCCACAATATGCATGTAACATGCAGTTTGTGAAATTATTAGTCTGAAGATAGTATGTGAGACTGATCTAATGGCATATAACTGTATATTTCTTGCAATGTTCCACCGAATTCTACTAGTTTCGGGACCATATATTATATATGGTTTATTATTTGTTAAAATGGATAATTAAGTGTTTTCCTTTACAAAATCCCTAATGTGAATTTGATTTTTCAGGCCAATGCTTGGATCACGAAAGCATCAAAGTACCGTTCATCGGTTTGGAAGGTTAGCGACAAGCGTCCAGGTTTGTCATCATCTTCTTCTTCTTCTTCTTCTTTCATCTTGTTTATCTTCTATTTTACTTTCTATATGCATGGGTGTGTTAGAAATTTTTGGTTGCTTTTTTTTTTTTTGTTTTAAGGAAGGGGGGAGGTGAAAAGCAGCCATGCTTTATGTTTTTCTCTGAACATTCTTTTGCTGTCTTAGCTTTCACAAATTTGTAATGTTCTTTATTTGGATGAGTTTTGTTGCTAATATCTTAATCATTGTCATATTTGTTAGGTTACAATGCCAGTGACTCAGATTCTGATGATAATGAGAAGATTGTTATGAAATCATGATCAGAGGTAACTGAAGGTTCTTCTTAAATTTGAAGAAAGATCATAAAAGTAACTCTTATCTTTATAAATGCGCTTGTAGCTGGATTGATGTTATAGTGAGTTGATAAGATAAGGAAACCACTGACTAGGACTAGTGTAATGTTACTGCTTCTTTAAAGTTCTTGAATAAATAAATGAAGGTATATTAGATATGTGAGAATACCAAACCCCTATTGTGATTGTAAATGATAAATGATGTATGATTGAGCTGTGAATGATATCCATGAGTGTTTCTAGTCTGTCTAGTCGTATTTTAAGGTAGAACTCTAGGTTCTTGCTTGCTTCTTTTTTTTTTTTTTTTTTTTTTGCCCTTTAATGAATCTAATTGTTTGTTAATTTCTTAGTCATACTGATCCTTGTCCTTTAGGTTGTAATGGCTTTAGAGCATCCTTGCGCTCTAGTAGAAGATAAGTTTCCATTTGTTTGGAAGAAAAGTTAGCTGCATGTTGAATTTGATTTTATTTTGTGGTTCATTAGCTTGATTAGATGTGTCTGAACTCTAAAGTTTGTTATGATAACTAGTTGCCAACTCTTTGTGTGTGCGCGCCCAGATAACTTTTAATGAATCATGAATTTGCATTCATTGGATGCTGCCCCATCATAATTCCCATGCTGATATGTGAAGTCCGGTGTGCATCTACTGCAGCACTTATGGCGATTTTTGGGAACTTCATGCAAATTCACTGCAGTGCTTCAACATGGTCTTTCTCTGTCTATTTTTGGTTTCCAAATAATGAGTTGTAGGATTCAAGTTTTTGAATGTCCTTCATCCTGCAATGGAAATTTCAGCTTCATGACAGTCCGAGCTTTGGTTGGTTAGACCAATTTAGTTGCTTCATTTCAGAAACTTAAAGCACTTTGTTAAACCTCGTAAGATCCCTGGATTTCTACTCCTAAGCATAAGTTTAAACAACTTCAGCTGAAAACTCAAAGAACCAATTTTCTCAGTTTAAAAAAAAAAAATTATAAGAAGTCAATGGTGGCTTTACATTGTCATTGAACAGTTATTTTTCTTCTCATGTATATACAATGAATAGATTAAACCTTCAAACTCTGATATCACTGATTTTTTCAGATTAAACATGGCCACAAGTAAAAGTAGGTTCAGAAGCAACCTTAATAGCTTAGTTTTCTTCCATGATATGATGATATCTGAAGATTCCATGCTGTATAGATAAACTTAGCAGCAACATGAAAGGCCAAAGGATGTTTTCTGCAATAATTGCACGAAATGGGTACCGTAGAACATGATTTCATGTGAATGCCTTTGGCAAGGTTTGTGATTAGATCTCTGTGATCTATTTGGTTGCGAAAAAAACACAGGTGCCAGCCTGCAACACATTCTTCTGTCTAGCTGCTAGCAGTTGAGGCCAACTTCAACTTTTGTTCTTGTTTTCAGATCCCAAGACAAAGCAAATGTGTGCGGTTTCCTTCTCCATCACTTTGATAGATGCCAAAGGTAATCTGTATTCTTCATCCACATTGAGTAAGTATATTATTTCAGTGGGTCACCAGTAGTTGTTTAAGTTTCAGGATTTATAAGATTATGTGAACTACTTTATTTTTCATCTTTGTGAAGCCAAAAGACATGCAGTTTCAGGTTGCTGTCTTTTTTTGTCTTCTCGACAGCATCTGTTTGGCCATCAGACATAAAGAACCAATCATTGAGAAATAATTTCACTTGAATTGTGGAATAGTTCTTATCCCAAATATCTGTATTACTTGTCTCCATAATTCTTTGCTGTCACTGCATAAAATAATCGATTCTGGAATCATATTCATAGATAGAATATTTTGCTAAACAACCTTTCGGTAATGTTTGCTTGATCCAAGAGTTAATAGGCAATAGGTTGTACTAAAGAATTCATAGTATTAGCTGTAGACCTTCAGCTGACAAACCACCTTTATATCAATTCCTCATCTCCTTTTTTTTCCAGTAGTTCCTGCAAATATATTTCAACCAAAAGATTAGATTTACTCAGTAGGCCTTTTACCAATTTAATTTTTAATAAATTAGTGATGTTGGTGGAGCTGCTATTAGGTGAATTGTTTATTCTCTCTGTTCATCACGCAATTTAGAAGTTTAAAAAAGCATGCAAATGACTGCTTCCACGATTTGAATGGCTTGTGGGATTCTTCCGCATTATACACAAAAATCATACATGCTTCGATATAGAACATAATTTTCAATTCCTTTTGATATGTTTTACATCTTTTCTTCTATTCGTCTGGGCTTCCACCCGATCGATCTCTCCGCTTAACTCTCTTCCACATAATAAGAGGAAGACTCAGAGATATCCACAATAACAGCTCGTAATCGATCTCTCCGCTTCACTCTGTTCCATTCCTGCCGCCGCGTTCCGGCGGCTGCACCCTTCAAGAGTCTTCGCAAATACTCTCGAGTTGCGAACGATGTACTCCGACCCGGCCGCTCGGACGCCGACTATGGGTCGGCTTCTTTCCCGACGCGATCTCGGTCGTGTACTCGTTGCCTCCTCGTGTCCTGACCATGGCATGCCTCCTCCTCTTCTGCTCCGGCAACGTCGGCGCCGGCACGAGGAAGTAAATGCCCCCGCGCTTGAGCTCCGACTCCGGCGGCACGATCAAGATCCGGCGACCGACACCTCGGGAGCACGGCCTGGTCAGCACGTGGTCGGGGTTGGCCGCCAGTATCTCCCCGGCGGAGACTCGGCGGCCGTACTCCTCGACGTGGCCACTGAGGTGGACGACGCGGACGACGTCGAGCGCCCCGCACGGGAGGACGCAAGCCAAGCAACACCGCAGGCTGTTCCCCATCCTCACCACTTCGGCTTTCCTCCCTCCTCCTCTGGCCATGCTTTATATAAAAGAGAAGCACTCAGATGCCAAGTAGACTTCCAACCTTCGTTTGCTGGTGTCTCATTCACCGTATTCTAATCCTTCCTCGTCAACAGCTGGGGGGGGGGGGGGGGGTCAGTCGTCGACTTCCCAAGCTTTCTTATCTCTCAGAATACTAATCCTTTGACCTCACCGCCATCATAATTTTCCCATCATATTAAGTAAGGTTCGTGTGTCAAATTATTGTGATCTTAGGTGGATCTCCCTCCGCTGTGCTGTAACACAGGTGTCTTTCTAATATCCAAGTGGCCTGCAATATCAAATGAATTAATGCCGCCGCTCACACGTCTTCCGGATTACAATAACCAGTGCTCTACTTGTTTGTTCCCCAACCATCCCAGAAGAAATATTTGTGGCAATCTTCCATAAACACTTTACAGAGCAGACTCGAGTTTAATAATCTCAACCCGCGCTCTTTATCACTCCTCATCTGAGCTTAACTCAATTCTGAGGGCAACTCAAGAAAACACAAAAAACAGAAAACAAAAAGGAAAGCAGAAAACAGAAACAAAGGTGGGTCGTGGTACGGGTGCGGTCGCACGTGCGACGCTCGAAAGCGCGAAGCTTCGTATCCGGCACCGACCGACACGGTGTCGCGCGTTATTTTATTTTTTAGGTCGCCGATCCGATTCCATTCCCGCCGCGGTATTCCCCGCTCTCCTCCCTCAATTATAAGCAGTTTGAGACTGTGACACGTCGAGCGTGTGTTGACCTGTCAAACAAGTCGAGCGTGTATTGGCATATTGGGCTTCACGTGAAAGACTTGCTGACCTGTCGAACATGCACTTTGTTCCCGTACTACCTTTCTTACCCCGTCACGGATTGCTTCTCCGCGATTCGCGTCACAGATGGGACCCAGCGTCGCGCCTGTGTGAGAGGGCGAACGTGCGCGAGCGTCGTGTCGGGTTTCCTTTATGAGTGATACGTTGTGTACCTGTCCGGCTCTACGATTGGTCTTCGTTGGGACCCACCGTCCTTATCACTCTCCAGACGTCACTTTGGACCGAGGGCTCGCTGGGTAACCGCCTCAGTATACGCCTTACGCAACGTGTACTTACCGTCCACATACCTGGCGAGTCGTTCCCGGTATTTGCGCTGTTCCTCGCGCCACCGAGGCACATGGGCGGTGACCAGACACCTACTCCCCTCCGGGTTTCCGATCTCGCGATTTATAAGCGACATCAAGCTTCCTTCCTTCCTCTACCTCTCTCTCTCTCTCCTCCGCCTCGAGAAGCCTCCTCTTGAACCCTAACCCTCTCTTTCCCACCCTCTTCTCCCTCCATCCTTCTTCGACGACGTCCGCCTGCGGTGGGTGATCTCCGTAATCGGTGAGTCTGATGTCTGTTCCTGATGCGATCCCTGTTTTCTTTGGTAGCTTGATGTAACCCTCTCTTTCCCACCCTCTTCTCTCTCTATCCTTCTTCGACGACGGCCGCCTGCGGTGATCTCCGTAATCGGTGAGCTTGATGTATGTTCCTGATGCGATCCCTGTTTTCTTTGGTAGCTTGATGTAACCCTCTCTTTCTCACCCTATTCTCTCTCTATCCTTCTTCGACGACGTCCGTCTACGGCGATCTCCGTATTCGGTGGGTTTGATGTCTGTTCTTGATGCGATTCCTGCTTTCTTTGGTAGCTTGATGTAACCCTCTCTTTCCCACCCTCTTCTCCCTCTATCCTTCTTCGACGACGTCCCTCGACGGCGATCTCCATAATCGGTGACCTTGATGTCTGTTCTTGACGCTATCCCTGTTTTCTTTGGTAGCTTGATGTAACCCTCTCTTTCCCACCCTCTTCTCTCTCTATCCTTCTTCGACGACGTCCGCCTGCGGCGATCTCCGTATTCGGTGAGCTTGATGTCCGTTCCTAATGCGATCCGTGTTTTCTTTGGTAGCTTGATGTAACCCTCTCTTTCCCACCTTCTTCTATCTCTATCCTTCTTCGAAAGGTTTCTTCGCTCTCTATCCTTCGTCTCCATCAGAATTAGCTCGAAAGGCTTCTTTGGATATCTTCCTTTCTTGTTTCTTGAATTCGTCATACGTGTTTGGGTTCCTTATATTAAGGTTTCTTTTGTGCGTTTCGCCTTTGTTTCTTTGATTTCTTATCGTTATTGGGGTTCTTTAGATCAAGGCTTCCTGTGTACCTCCTGTCTCCGTTTCTTTGCATTCGTCATTAATATTGGGGTTCCGGAGATTATGCCGTCTCTGGTTTTTGGATATGGACCGAGGCAGGAGGACGAAAGACTCCAAAGATCCTCGTGCCAAAGCGGCCGCTGTATTCTTTAAAGAGCAAGAACGGCCCATAGCCATGAGGAAGTTGCACAAGAATGACCTCGGAGGAGCAACTTTTGGCTGCAAGGGCATGACGATAGAAGAGTGCCTTGCCTTCCATTCCAATGCAAATTGTGTGGTGAGCAACTGACCCATAGCACTTTTCATTTTAGTTGCTTCTTTCTCTACTATTAGACGTCAACATTGGCTTTAGGGGTATATAATTTGTACATGCTTTTAATGACATATAAGGTTTCTTTTCTATTCTGATTAACTTCTCCACATCTTGACCGATCTGCTTAATGGTAAGATCGAGTGAGCGTTACTTAGTGATCTAGTCTTCAATGTTGACCCTATAAACTTGCGAGGCAGAGTTGCCTTCTGATTTCTCGATCATGAAGAACATCAAACTATATGAATGATTCATTCACCTCCTTTCTTTATGAATGGTTATGACTAAAACCTTATTTGCCTTAGCATGATTCACTACTGAACAGGTGTACATGCTGCATATGCTAGCTAAAACATTTTTTTTTGTTGCAATTTTTTTATTGACTTGATACCAACCAAATAATTTGTATCCTCACTTGCATAATATCTTGCTGTTATTGGCGTTTAAGCATTATAGCAAGGATGGAATTGCTACAACAAACATGCTTTAGAAACTTCTTTTGTGGTCTGAGATTTAACGATGGATCTTAACTTGTGGTTAAATCTGAATTCTTAGACTAGTGGAGTTTTAAGACTTCTTAAATCTCATATGCCTAGGACATTTTTTATTTACAGCTAAGACCTAAGAGAACCAAAAACATATTCTAGTATCTAAATGGTAAAATAATCCATTAAAAAGGTTTGGTGCTTACTCCTTACAACAGCAATCCTTATGTCCCATTTTCCTTTAACTACCTTTCGGGTTCCGTCCCACTCCAAACCTCTTATCTGCTTACACTTTCTCCCTTTTATTTTGTTTTCTTGAAAATTTTACTTGTTATCCTCCCAAGAATCAAGCTCCTGCACTGGAATATTCTGTTGGTGAATACTTGCAATTGTCATGAGTTCACCAACATAAAAAGTACTCTACAAATTTCTTGTCAGCCATAGTTGACAAAAATTAGCGTTGCTGACCTTAGCTACATTTTTTTAACTTAATATAACAATCTCATTGGACCTTTTCAACCAATAACTTACAGGATCAGAATCAAAAGCAAAGGTGGCCTCTCAATTTTCAATCATGATGAACTACATTAGATTTACTTGTCAAGGCCATTTAGGAAAGGTTATAAAATTTTTAAATATTAACAAAAAGAAAGTCGTGCTAAATCAACTGTATCTTTTACCACTAAAGCCTGCTGGTATGACTAGCCAAACCAAGAGCACATATTTGTTTATCTGTCAATGTTGGTGCAAGAGAAGATGAGAAATAGAAGGAAAGAATAATGACATAAAGTAATAAACTGTTATTTTTACTAAATATATTATAGATACGTAAAAATACTTTTTAAACATTAGTTGAATAATCTAGATAATGAAATTTTTAAATAGAAAATGGTGCTTTTGAAATACAAAATATTTACAGGGTGTTCATGAATGTTTATATTTCTGTATACCATTAGAATAAGTTGATTGTTGAAATTATCAAGTGTTTGATATTTCTTGATGGTTAAAAATGCATGTTAAATTTTGTACTGAACTTTTTGGGTTTTGACCTATATATTATATTATATTATATTATATTATATTATATTATATTATATATATTTAATGGTTAGAATTTTACCTTAAAATGATAATTGAAAACTTTACAGTTAAGGATAGATTAGTAGTAAAATTTTGGAAATTTTGTTAAAAAAGGCTAGATAACTAAATGGTTTTGATATATTTTTTATATTATATATATTATGTTATGTTATATCTATATATATATATATATATATATATAATGTTAGAATTTTACCTTAAAATGATAATTGAAAACTTTAGAGGTAAATTTTGGAGATTTTGTTAAAAAGGACTAACTAAAATGGTTTCTATGGAATGATTAGTTTCATTCGGCATAGACTTCGACACTTTTGTCCATATTTTTTTATCTT
Organism: Ensete ventricosum; assembly: GCA_029747655.1. NCBI lineage: Eukaryota > Viridiplantae > Streptophyta > Magnoliopsida > Zingiberales > Musaceae > Ensete > Ensete ventricosum. Next base: position 1,425,419 of record JAQQAF010000002.1, on the reverse strand, counting down.
TATTTAGGTGTAGCTTATATTTCTTTCGGCATAGACTTCGACACTTTTGTCCATATTTTTTTAATCCATATTCTTATTTTAATTTTTTTTTACTTTGTGGTAATATTGTAACAATTTCCTGAGTCCATGTTTTGTTAAAAAGGACTAACTAAAAAACTGGTCCATGTTTTATCTTCTCAGTGGATAGATAATAAATACTAAAAAAAAATATCCTGGTATGTGCTTTAACCTCAGTTTGTTACATATCAGTAGATTGAGGGTGGGATGGGGAATTGTTGTCTTGTTAAACTGTTAGAAATAGGTGCGATCAGAACGTGATAAGTGAGTGAGTGGTCTTCTCTCGTCTTTTACTTTTCTGTCAATTTGAAAGTCTTTTTTTTTTATTTTTCTGGTCTGTGACCATCTTTAAATTTGGCTACAAGCTTGGCTTGGTTTTCCTTTCTTGTATTGACGGCACAACACTGATTTTGACAAGGCATTTATTAATACAGTTACCAAATTACAATGGTGTTAAAAAAAAAAGTTACAAAAGTTTTACAGCTTCAATAATAAAACTGTAAATCAGTTTTACACGGTCTTTTTAACTGATTCAAACTCGATCTGATTGGGGAAAGTGGAGAGGGAGGATGATGGGGGCGGCGGAGGGAGTGGAGGAGAGGCGAAGGGTGGAAGTGAGGAGGGAGGATGATGAGGGCGGGGGCGGCGGAGGGAGTGAAGGAGATGCGAAGGTTGAAAGTGGAGAGGGAGGATGTTGGGGGCGGCGGAGGGAGTGGAGGAGAGTGGAAGTGAGGAAGGAGGAGGGAGTGGAGGAGAGAAGAGAGATGCGAAGGGTGAAAAGTGAAGAGGGAACGGGATGGGGCCTGGGGCCTTCCTTCCAATCTCACCCCCCTTCCACTTTCCCGTTCCTCCTCCATCATCTCCTACGCCTCTCCTCCGCCTCTCCTCCAGCCCTCCTTCGCCCCTCCTACGCCTCTCCTCCTTCGCCCCCATCATCCTCTCCTCCCTCTCCACTTTCACCCTCCTCTCTCTCCCTCATCATCCTCCCTCCACCACTTTCACCCTCCTCCGCTCCCATGTCCTTCCTTCCCATGTCCTTCCTCCACTCCCTCCGCCTGCCTCTCCTCCACTTTCTTACTTATCTCTGCTACCTTTACCCCTTCTCTCCCTCGTCTCTTCCTCCTCCCCCCGCCTCTCTCCAATGTATTTATTGTACCTGCAAAAGGAATCTCTCTTAGCAAGAATGGAGAAGCATGAAGTATAGATGTCATTACAAATAAGATACCAGAAAATGTTATTTGTTACAGACTAAAGAAACAAGGGAAGTCATATTTATGAACAATGCGACATGGCATGATTCTATAACCACCACCTATTTTTTTTACAGGATGTCTACAATATGCATGCATCCCCGAGAACAAGAGAAAAATTCAAGTGGCACCTACTGCTTGTATCAATTCAAGAGGCAATATGCATAAAACAGTTGTCAATGAATTGTTTGTATTAACAATTCAAGATTAAAAAGAAAATGCTGATCTCAAGATTTTTTTTTTAAAGGAGTCGAAGTATCTAAAACCTCACCACACAAACGAAAACTTGAAGAAAAAGCGTCGACACAATAATATCCCAAGACAAAGGATATTGCTGTCGTTTTAAGTCTTATCCATGCATATTTCTTTCTTTTAGCACTGCCCTTTTATGTACTAAAAGAGAGTTGAGCAACATACTAATAAAATTGTACACCCAACATCTTTAGGGTAGTATAAGAGTAATTTAATGTGGAAAGGAAAAAACATTTCTCTGCAAATATAAGCTGTTCCATCCATTGCAAATAAATGAAAGAGCGAAAAAAGAGTTCAGACATGCCAATTGAAAAAATGAATGAGATATCACAATCTAAGCATTACATAGGAAAACTTATGTAAATATATCTCTAATCTCTGATACACAGGAGCACAAAAAAATTAAAAAAAAATAAGCTGATTTTTTTACAGTAAGAAACATACATACATCATAAACAGAGTAATAAATTGACGAGCACGGATAGATCTGAATGAACCATCAGCCAGCAAATGATTAATGAGAAATTTATAGAGTTAAATAAAACCTAAGGCAAAAAAAATCTAGACTAAATCCATCCAATCAATCACATAAGAGAAGGCTGGTGGACACTTTTTATTAAAACATTAGTTTCGGACAGTCCAGTACCCAACCAACCGTCTGACCGGAACAGAAACGGGTCTGGCTGGCCCTGCCTGGAGCCCCACTCTGATAACAAGACATGTATCAGTTGCAGGACATCATCACAAAGGCAACCAACCATCGTCACCAAAAAGGACCTAATACCCCCAGAAGACCAGTTACTCATTCTTTCTTTTTACACATTAAAACTGAAAGAACACATAACCTGTAATCATTAACCTGTAAACCTCCAAAAAAAACCAATGTGCAGACCCTTATGTTTTAGCACCCCTATGTTTTTTTAAAAAAAAATATATATATATATATATAAACAAAGAACACATAACAATTCTCCAAATACGAAAAATATTTCAAAAATTTTGTGACATTTGCACTCGGAACTTTACTTATAATGTATTTCTTTGTGTGTGCTCGCTCCATGAGTTATATTTCAATTTTCCAATATCTCAAAACACTATAACTCCCTCCTACGCCACAACTCCCTCTCGGAGCGAATATCGCTTTAATTTTATTACTAAACCGTCTCGATACACCGACACACGTCAAGGAGTTGTTGCAACACAAAACAAAAAAATAAAAAAGATGGGAGAACTAATAAGGCGGTGGCCTAACTTCGAGAGAGATTTGGTTATCGAGCAATGTAGTTTAGAGCTTTGGCTGAAATGTTAAAATAGAATACAGAATCAAATAAAAACAAAAACTAGCGAGACTAAAAACAAACATATGACATCTTTATTTGCAAGGCAGAGGCTGATGATGCTGGTGGAAAAAAAAAATGAGAAAGGCGTTATTGGTCCTACTAGATAGAATAAAGAAAGATGCAAACAGGTTGACATCGAAATGGTTCTTAAAAAGATACAGACCGATCGATGAAGAGAATTATTTATTAAAAATCATAAATATAACCTAGTTGGTAGAGTTAGAATATTATAACACAAATAAATTGCAGGTTCATGAGATGAAAAAAAAAAAATAGTACACATGAAAAAAATGTAGCATTCATAGGATACAACTTAAGCATCCCTCCCTGACAAGCTTAAAACCCAATTAATAGTGCATTGAAAACATATGATCTTTCCTATCTTAAGAAACATGATTTATGTTTATTGCTCATCTTTGACGATCATATGCACCGTAACACTATATCACCACCCTATATACTTCCGATGCATGTAAATAAAGAGATCGACCCTTCCTTTTACTTAAACACGCGAAAAGACCAACTAAAACAGGCAAGAAAAAACAAGAAACGCGAACGAGCTTATATCCCGAATAGGGATTAGGCTCCAGGTTTCGAAGAACACCGACGGACCGATCAACGAGGCGCAAAGGGCAAAACGCGACGATGAACTCCAGCAGGGCCCATGAACACGTGGAACGAGTCGAGAAAGGGCAAAACGTACAGGGACTCGAGAAACGCCAGGAACTCATTTCCTTGGTCCGGATCAGATTCCACATTTGGAGAAGGAGGAATGATCAGGACTCCAGGGTCAAACGCGACAGCGGACTGCGGCAGGGCTCGAAGATGTGGCGGCACGAGTGGGTAGAGAGAGAGAGAGACTCAAGAAACGCCACAAAGTCATGGATCACATTCCATGTTTGGAGAACGAGGAATGATCAAGACTCCAGGGTCAAACCCTCAAGAACCGCCACGAAGTTATTTCAAGAACACCAATTCACCGAGAGAGCGAGAGAGAGAGAGAATCTAAAAAAACGCGACAAGTCATTCCAAGAACACCGACTAACCAAGAATCCAAGGGCAAACGCGACCGTAGACTGCAGCAGGGCCCAAGATCATGTGGAACGAGCGAAGAGAGAGGGGAGGGAGGGAGAGAGAGAGTCAAGAAACGCCACGAACTCATCCCTTTGATTCCGATTACATCCCGCGTTTCAAGAACACCGACAGATCACGAAGGAAAAGCAGGAACGACCGAAGAATGAACGGGAGAGAAAGACTCACGGGGGGAGTAGCGCAACGAGTCCAGTGGCGAGCTTGAGCGAGGCCGTGGACTCGCGGGAGTCGTCGGCGTCCCGTATCCGCCGGACCCGACTCTCTGGAATGCCTCCGGCCAGGCGAAATCTGGCGGCCATCCAACCCTTTGATTAGGGTTTTCGTGTGTGGCGACTGGCGAAAGGGGGAAGATACGTAGGGTTCAGCGAGAGGGAGAGGAAGAGGGAGAGGGAGAGGGAGAGAGAGAGAGCGTTCGTGCGCACGGCAAGGCAGAAGAGGGTCCAACCCTTTGATTAGGGTTTTCGTGTGTGGCGACTGGCGAAAGGGGGAAGATACGTAGGGTTCAGCGAGAGGGAGAGGGAGAGGGAGAGGGAGAGGGAGAGAGAGAGAGCGTTCGTGCGCACGGCAAGGCAGAAGAGGGTTTCTCTACTTATATAAGGCAAGGCGCGGTTAAAATGCGCCGCGCGCGGTCCCACGCGCACCGTAGCCTTCGATTCTGTTTGGGTATCCGGTTGCCTGTGTTTTCGTGCGCGATTGATTGATCTTGATCATCTTGTAGAGCCTTCGCGAGAAATGGGTGGCCGTATTAACTTGGATTATTAAATTACGTGAGAAATGCTGCATTTTGGATTGTCGAACAAACATTTATTTTTTGTTATTATATGTTGATAAATCTGAAGGTGGTGGTGGAAATAGTATGCATCTTATGCGACGATAACGAGCCTTTGCAGCAACTCCCTCCCTCCAAAGAGAGAGATCCCTAAGATCCAACAATTCCACGGTGAATACACAAGTTTAAGCAAAAAGACCCACATAATCTTACAGCAACTCATTATAGCGAAGAGCTAGCTAGACAAGCAAGCAGCTATATATAAAACAAAATGCCTAAGAGACCTCGCACTCGCCAAAAGGACGATAGATCAAAGCTATGTAAAAACCAAACCAATAAGACAGAACGACAGAAAGGGGACGATGACAGGACATTTCTCGCCTCCTAGAAAAAATACACAGAGACCGAGAAACTATGCTGAATAGGAGGAGAAAGGGGGTGGGGGGGGGGGGGGGGGGGGTCGGATATTTTAAGATTTGTACCATCTCTCGGGGCTTGAAAGCAAGTCGGCACAAGAAATACCAAAGTCCACGGTCTTCGTCGTTTCCCAGTCGTCAACCAGGGAGCTCAAAAGTGTATCGCTGTAGTCGAAAGGATTTTGCTCAATGTTCCATACTGTTGGGGTATCTGTGTGCCTGCTAAAGCCCAACGACATGTCCACAGGAACTGTTGCGCTGCCAACAACACCAAAATGGTCAGCGTCACTGTTGTCGGTATCGGCGCCCAAAATTCTCAACATATCTTCTATTGAGAATTCACCACCTTCGGGTGCGTCGGACTGATAAAGCTCCACGCTGCAAGCATCAGCTATGAATGACGGTTGTTCCTCGTTACCGCCAACCTCGTCATCTTCTAATTCGACTGTTGGGAACTCGATGATGCTCTCCCCGGAGCCGGAGACATTGGTGTGATCGGAATGAGCCTCATCTTTCAGCTTGGTAAGGAGGAATTTGATTCGGTCTCCGCTGGACACGGAGGCACCAGGCGCATCGGAATGATGCAAGGTTGTGGTGGATTCGGTGGAATCCCTTGACACAGCTCCAGGCAGATTGGTGCGGGCTGAAGCTCCATACATGGCTCTTGCAGCATCATCGTAAGCTAGAGCAGCTTGGGCAGCAGTTGGGAAGGTTCCCAACCAAAGGCGATTACCGCGATTTGGTTCTCGGATCTCAGCAACCCACTTGCCCCAGGTGCGCTGCCTTACACCGCGATATCTGCAACTGCGGTTTTCCGGTCCTCCTTTCCCTCGCATGCAACCTTTCTTTGATCCCTTTGCCGGAGGTTTTTGAATTCGCTTTTCACCATCAGCGGAACAGTCGAGCTGGTGATTATGCTCTCTCCACCGAGCGATGGTCTCTGACACAGAATGAGAGCCATTCCTCCCCCTCCGTACTTTCCTTGTCCTGAATAAAGGGCAAACAGATTTAGCACTCAGGTAAAACAGCAGAAAACATTATTTGAACATTAACGACAACAATAAGAGTAAGTATTTTTCACATTTCAAGAACATAATGGATGAACTCACAGAGAACTCAGGTCAGGGAGCTACTCTCAAGATCAATGCTCTCCAACACTGTAATTGAGCTATGTATGACGTTCTAGCAAACTCGACAAGTCATCATGTAACACACCCATTGACTCTAACACAACATCTATAACTTATGTAGTGTTCCTCTGAAGGAGCCAATAAGTTTGTCATGCAACAAAAATTACCATCCATATCAACTACTAAAAAAATCATTTGTGGCACAACCATGTAACATCCCGATTAGTCTCACATCGAGAGTAAACAAGATTTAAATTGGTTTATAAGGATCTGATGAGTCTACTACTATCAACTTCAGTTTAATTATTTTAACCAATGGCTTGGGCCTGGGTCGTGACATTTGGTATTAATATTTAGACGTATTTAGACGCACGGTGAGGCCCGTGGATGGAGTCAGGGGAGTCGTTCGTCAAGCTCTTGAGTAAGGGAGACTTTAAGATCCCGATTAGTCTGACATCGGAAGGAGGTAAGATTAGATTATAACGAGTGTACTATTATCAACTTAAGCTTAAGTATTTTCGCAAATGGTTTGTTCAGATAACACACGTACAAAAGAAACGAAGGCACAATAACATGGGTTAAACAACAACCTCTCCTTTGATTTAAATGACCTTCTTCCTAAAGAAGAAACAACCTAATCTAACCTTCAACTTATCTTCTATGGCATGTTTGAAAAAAAAAAAATACACTGGCAGCTATCAAAGAGTTACATAATGATGTCAACTTCCAATTGCCACTTCCATAATTTGACATCATAAAGAAACTGAGACTAGAGTATCAAGCATCCATAACATGGTGGGACCATAGTGCTTTAACAAAAATACAGAGATGATGACTGATGAAAAATCTAAAGCAACCAAAATACTATTGACTTGCCTCAAAAATGGCAACATTGGCATCCAAAGAGTCACGAAGCATACAAAGCATTTACTTCGTTGAATCCTTCAGCTTTCTAATTATTAAAAGGCAGGAGGCCCTCAAAAAGAAGCAAGACCTTACTTCCCGTACAAGGTGAAACAAAAAGACAAAAGACTCGGGTCACTGTCAATCCTAAGGTAGCTATTCTTTTGGTGCAAAACTCGCTCACAACAATCAGTCAAAAAATTGACATATATAAATTTCAAAGAAACAACCAGCTGCATCACAAATTGTAGGATGATGAAGACGCATCACCAGCGATCTATTTTTCACCTAAAAGTCTCTAACTATTCTAGAGGAGAACAAAACCTTGATCGATGTTCCCAAAGCGAATCAGAGAGCCAAATCGTTGCGCTCGCATAGCCTCACAAGATCCACAGCCCCAATCGCCCTCTATCGTCTTTTACAACAAAACGAGAGGAAAAATAAACCTAGACTTGTCTCGGCCTAGTTGCCAGACAAGTAACACGACCATCAAGTCACATCCATTTCCGATGGAGAACATGATCGAGAGAAGAAGCCTTTAACCAACAAATCAGAGAAAAGAGAGTAGCGTGAAATAAACCTCTTCTTTACCTATTGGACTCCGTCATCATCATTGCCATGCTGTTCTTTCGTTCTTTCCTCCTCCTCGGATTAGGGCTACTGTTCCCCCACCTTGAGGGTCTCGACTAGTTTCCTTATCACGATGAAAGATGAAGGGTTCAGCCCTTGTTTCTTATATAGGGGTAGCGAAATCCTAGTTGCCACGTGGAAGGCGCCGTGTCGCCGATTCCGACGCGAACTCGGCGCGTGTCGAGGCGAAGCTTCCAGAAAGGCGGTGTGCTGCTCGTGCCTACATCAGCTGTTACTTAGCTGACATGGTATACCCTTCACCGTACACGTGGTACCTTACGTTTGCGCACGTGGTGCGTCGCGCATCTATCTACGTGGACGTTTCCTGGACCCAAGGGTTCGACGACGGACGGTCGAGGATCTCCCTTGAAGCTTATCCGTCCGATACCGGACGGAAGGTCAGGATTGATGCGTCGAAAGAAAGTGTTACGGCGATACGCGATGATTGTTGTGTTAGTTAAGATCTAGTTTGGAATTCCACGTGAAACGTCTTAAGAGGTAAATAAAAGACTAAATATTGAATACATTGCACGAAATCCTGCCGATGGATGCTCTATTCTTTAATTATAATTATTAATTTTTTATCAATTAAAACCATTCAGTTTGATCATAACGTCATGTCAATTAGGTCTTAGATGTCAACACGATATTTAATGTGAATATTCTCTCATCAAGACTTGGTTTTTGTAATCAACGATGGTTATAAGATAAACACATTTGAATCGACCTGATAGTAAACATGACATCTAAATAAAAAATTATATCATTAAAACATTCAATGTTTTGGCAATGATTGTTATAAAGCAATCTATGATTTCATTTGAATTTTACTAAACTAACTCAATTTTGACAATATTTATCAGACGGGATCACTTTCATCATTTTAATTTTATGATTAAATTTGATAATGATAATGTATATGGTTAAGACTTGTTGCTTTGTTGTAGGATGAGTTAACACGACTTTATTTCGTCCCGAGATTCCACTTGTTAGTGCTAGATGGACTCTGCATTAGATCGAGGTTATATGAGACTCATCGACGTTCTAGAAATAGATCGGGGCATGCGTTGGTTTTGCTAGGATCCCTACACAAGCGATCAGCATTGGAGGAATTTCCAACTTGACTCCTCCAATTATAAAGTTAGGAGTGGAACGAGGATTATATATTTTTTTTTATATATATTATAGAAGTCGAATTTTATACTTGGGTGAGTGATGATATGAGGTTGAAGACTCTTCCCTTGATCCATAGTCTTACAGGGGGCTCATTTATGTTGATGATTGATTGGTACAATTTTTTGTAATGTGTTATCAGTGTAAGACGACCACAGGGGTGCTATTTGTTTGAGTTGGCATCTACAGGACAAGCGAACGATAATCATCTATACCGATTATTAGGAAAGGAGGAGGTGAGCCTCATCACCAAAGATTAATGATCTTTACGAATGTGTTAATGGAAAAGAAAGATATTAGTTCTGTCATAAGATATTAATGTTTTATGTGATCAAACATGCTCATTGTAGGGATGGGGCGGTGTGTGGGCCCCTCTACCCTCGTTATATAAAGACTTAACTTAGTCAAACCAAATTAGTTGATATATTTGATTTTTTATTTATATTTATACAGTACATTAAATCATGTTATATTGTGATTTAATTGTATTTCATAAGTTTGTGGGAGAGTTTTTATAGAATGAATTTATATAACAATATTTTTATAAGCTTTACATATCAATTGTCAAAATTAAAACATTATATAACAATATTTTTATAAGCTTTACATATCTAAATAGATCTATTACCTCAATCAAACTAATTATAAGTCTAAATTTATAATATTTTAATAGTCTATAAGTAATAAAAATCGAAGATACACTATATAATGTTACTTATTTTTTTTTTAAAAATATTATAAATATTATTAAAAAAATACTATAAATGTGCGAAATAAAATTATTATAACTGTTGTAAATTGGTAAGAAAATGGGTAGAAAAATTTCACAAATTTTTTTAAGGGATATTTTATATTTGTTCAAATTAAAGATATTAATTAGGAAATGAACTTACCATTTAAAGCCCCTTCTTATTGTTCACAACCCCTTATACCTCTTAAAAATTTAATAAAATAAGATTTGAAATATGATATCTTCTAAATTAATGTAACTGACATATGATATCTTCTAAATTAATGTAACTGACATGATATCTTCTAAATTAATGTAACTGACATATGATATCTTTTAAATTAATGTAACTGACATATGATATCTTCTAAACTAATGTAATTGACATAGGAGATGATATTTTTGAGTAATTACAAAATATATATAATCTAAAATTATTATATTATTGTCACAAATATTAAAAACTATTTCTCATATTTTCTTATTCAAAAATTCAGTTTGTATCATTTTTCTCTTTTTCTTATCATTTTATATCACATTAATAGGAAGTGAAAAAAAGAAAAAATAAGTTTGTAAGAAGAGATTGAAATTTTTTATATTAAAATTAAATTATATATTGAGATAATTTAAAAATATTCAAAGTTCTTATAATAAAAAAATATAAATAACAATCTCATTAAAAAAAGCAAAAATGAGATATATTTTAGAAAAAAAATACCTAAAAGATAATTATTTTATTAAAAATCGTCCTACAAGTGATACATACGTTTGAGATGGATATGGGAGTCCATTTTAATGTACTGCAATTTTTGATGGAAAAAAAAAATGGATTGGAGCGCGTTTGATAAATAAAAAATGAATTGTAATTTGAAGTGGGTTTTCAGGGAACTTTTAATTAAAGTAAAATAATTTTCTTCGAGCCACTTATGACAAAGAAATATATGGTATATATTATTGACTCTCCAATAACGATACAGTCGCTTAGAAATATCATATGAAATAAGTCTTATGAATTCGATCCGAACAGAGCTTATCGGACCCGTCCAAATCCGCCACACAAAATTTGTAGCGCTTTCCCGCCTTCGCTTCTTCCTCGTCGCGCCCCAAAATATTAAAGTGGCCTTCTTCTCGCGCTCGTCTCTTGAAGTGACAGGGGAAAGAGAAGCCTCCAGTGCCAAATGCCGCCGCCGCCGCCGACGGACCTACCAACATGGGAGATACTTCCTATCGACGATGGTCACTTCCAGTGGGCCGCCGCTGCCGGGGATCCCGGCGTGCAACCGGTACCGCCGCTCCGAACCCTAGTACGCGGAGTGCATGGTCACCCCGACCATCGCCTTCCTTCCATGGCGGATCTCTTGACCCTAGGTATCTCCCTTTCGATACTTCTCTTTAGCGCCTGGCATCTTGGGTCTGAGACCTTTCGTTGTGATGTACCTTCTCCTTCAAATCTCAGCTCGTGCGAGGCTTCCGGAGGGTGACGATGGCGGCCGTGGGGATGGAGAGAGGTTTCCGATGTTTCGGACGGGAACGGGGAGAGCTGTTTCGGTCAGCGAGAGTTCAATCCGGAAGGCGAGGTCTGTTCTCGGAGGCGCGGGCGATGCGGACACAAGTGGATCAATAAGACATGGTATACTATTATCGTGTTCTTTTATGACGGTTGTAAAATTCTACTAGCATTATACTTAATTACTTATACTTCAAAAGTATTGTGGAATAATTTTGTTAGTGGTTCAGAAAAAAAATGAATTTATTAAGTTTATATCAGTAATTTTCTTGTTTCTTTTTAGAGATTAAGACAACTTCAGGTGGTCAATATGATGGTTTTCCACTGTTTAGTACTGGATCTGGGAAGTCAGTTACTATCAAAGAATCTTCACTTAGGAAAGCAGCAGCTGTTCTTGAAGGAAATGGTATACATAAAGGTAAGTAGGTTGTTTTTCTCTACCTAAATATTATCCATGATTGAAGTTTCATTTTTGCATTGCTAGAGTATATACGGAGTGATATTATTTGCTTAAAGACAAACTCCTGTTCTGTACTCATATTATTGTTTTTTGGAAGCCATAATTAACGAGGATGAAAATAACTTCAAAAACTTAACATAAAAAAGTTATTATAAGCATTATCCACTGACAGAAGAACATATTTTATGAGCATACTTCTTACCAGCTTAGAAGATGACTTATATTTGTAAGTTATGTTAGTATATAGTGTTTGCAATATCTGTTTGTGTTAAGATGTTGTTTGATTGATAGTCAGAAGAAGATAAATCTCTGTTTACATTGCTGTTCTTCCTTTTAGGGGATAAGATAACTTTGGATGTTGGTGCCAAAAATGAGTTGTTTCCAATGTTTAGTACTGGATCAGGAAAGCCAGTCACAGTAAAAGAATCTTCAATTAGAAAGGCAGCAGCTATCTTTATAGGAGAAAATATGGAGAAAGGTGATTAAGTTGTAATCTTTTCTTTGTGTATTAGAGCTCTATGGCTGATTTCTTATGTTTGTGTTGCTGATGCATTTCAGTTATATATCTTTTTATATATCTTTTGTAATAAATTCTTCAATACCAGAGGTTCAAGTCTGACAATGGTGGTAACATGATTTTCATAAAGTCTTACTTTGAGAAGAAAACAGAATGGTTCAGAATCTCTATAAAAGTGTGCAATTGATGAATATAGATGCTAAGTTGCTTTTAGATGACATCAGCAAATGTATCATTCTTTGTGAACCCTAGAAAATTTCTCAAGAGAAAGATTCATATGTAGCACACTTATCCACTGACAGTTTAGAAAAATACCTTTTATTTTGTGATACAACTGCTCATTAAAGCAGACACTTATCACATATGCATATATATTCATCCATGTATCTGCAGAGAGAGAATCTGTTTGGTTAGCAATGTATCTATGCATGGGAATCCATGAAATGTGCTGTTTCTTAAGTTCTCATTCTGGTAAAGAAAAATGCAATGCAAGTGCTGTTTCTATAAGCAGATATAATGCTCATTTGAAACTTTAAAAAATAGTTTAATACCAGTGTATGTAGTTGATATCAATAAATTTATATTATCTCTGCATATCATATTGTTTGATTGTAATTTGGAACTAATTCAATTTCTTTCAGATTAAAATTTTTAAATGGATAATATGATATCCATGGATAACATGTAAATATATACTGCTCATGAAAAAATTTACCTCAAGACGGCTTTTTTCATCTTCTCATTTAAAGCTATATGCATCTTGTTATCGTAACAATAGACCTTATATTCGTTCTCCGAATCATTTTCAAGTTTTTTATTTTTCCAGCTGGTGTTTGATACATAGAAATCAATCTATTTTGCAGAACAGATGCACGGAAATTTTAGGTGGGACATGAATCAGGAAACTGCTGGAACAAGTCTTCTTGACTGTGTTGATGTGAACTCAGTTCATACAAGTCCAGAAAATTGCATCAATAAATTTTGTTCAACAGGAAGCCACTTAACCAATGGTCAGCTACAGAAAGCTCTGGAGCATAAATTGGATTCTTCTGATTATGGACAGTCTCCTGTTAAGTTCCAAACTGCTGGTGGAAGGTATATATCGATTTCCAATGATGCATTAAAACGTGCAAGGAGCCTTCTTGGCAAATCAGATATAGAAGCTTCAGAGAACAACATCACACTAGATCAACCTTTGTCCCCAGTTCTAAGAAATAAGAAAGTTGTTGATGTCACATTTTCGAATAAAGAGAACATCTCATCTCCTCATTCTCCCCATTGTGGGGGAATGAACAAGCTTGTCTCAAGGACCCCACCTTCTCTTACCAAGAGAAGGCAGTTTTCTGTCACTCGGAAAATTAAGTCTGATAGTTATACTCTAGATCAGGAGAATGCCAGAAGCTTCACTTTGAAGAATATTTACTCAGGCAACAAAACACCTGTCAATCAAAAGCCTGAAAAAGATGACCTTCACTCTGCTGGTAGTGCTGTGGAAATTGTTAGAAGGATTGAGAATGGTGATGGCACGTCTTTAGGTGGACCACTGATTGATATTTCGAACATAGCTGGAGACTATATGACTATGAATCGGCTTCCTAATGAAAAGCGAAGACCTGGCAAAACGAGTTATGTTTCTCCATTTAAAAGGCCACGCAGCTCTAGGTATGTTGAGCTAATATTTTCTATCTTTATTATGCCTGTGCCATTGTTTATATTTTATGTGATCATTCTATTTATGATCTAGATTCATCACTCCTTTGAAGGGAAGCACTTCTCTTTTGGCTACTGGTAAAATGAATGGACTGCATAAGAACCAATTGTCATCATGCCAATTTTTGGATGAAGGTATTTAAAGGTCCTTGACTTTGTAGGTTCATCTGAACCATCAACAACAGAAAGTAGCTGCTGCGGTAGGATATCCACTCGATATCCATTTCAACTGAAGAGAAAGAATCTTAAGGACTTCTTTGGTGGTCCTCCAACATGCCAAGATTTGGTACCAATGCAATACATTGTAGTTCATCTTTTGTTATCTTTTGTTTATGATGTCACCATTGTCAAAACCTGACATATATGGTTAAATGCTGCATTTCCCAGTCTGGATCCCTGCCACATGAAGTGAGCAACATGGATGCAGATAATGCAGTGACTTACAGGTTTTATGATGCATCTCATCATGATGAAATTGGATTAGAAGCCTTTCAGGGCATGCTGCTCAAATCTGGTGCATCATCATCAAATGCTACAAAAGAGTATGTTATACTCTTAGTTTCGAGCTTGCATTCGTTTGTATCTTAATTGATTTTGGTGCACCTTTGTCTTCCGTTACAAGGGAATATGCTGTAAACAAGTTTGGGTATCAGATTGTGTTTGTGTACATTTTCATGGATCTGACAAGCTCACTGAAAAGTCTTCATTGTTATGGCTAACTATTATGTATAAACGATAGCTTCTATCTAGGATAATTTGATATGCTTAGTTGAAGACCAGGACAAGATTGGTAGGTCCATGGTGACAAACATTCAGCTACTTGATTTTTTGATTTAGAAATAGCCAAGTAAGGCCTACCTTAGCTCAATTGAGCTTATGTTCTCTAGTTTCGGAAAATTTCTAATTCAACCAACACTAAAATATGCTTATTAATTAGCATAACACATCATACAAACACATACGTGGACCACATGCTTCCTTATTTATAAATATTCTGTTTTTTTTTTCTTCTTCTGCATTTGTCCATACAGGTCACTTGAAGATTATACGGATTCTGCACTAAAATTACTCATGGTATGTATCATGGAACATGATAGAAATATGCAATATCTATGTATACTTCGTATTGGGCAGTATTTATCTTGCATTAAATAATGAAAATCTAAATTAGCTTACCTTTGCCTATTGTATTTGAACCACTGTCTTTGTCCATTTAATATATGTATATTTCTTATTTTAAGGCTAGTCACATATGTATTTAGAGCCTAATTAAATAGTATGTTTTGTGTCAACTGAAAATTTTGAATTTTGTGATGATCCCTGTGCATGTAACATTCCATCATAGTCAAGCATGTAGGGCTATCACGAGCATTGTGCCAACCAGCACCATGCTTCCATGTCGTACCATTGCTAGCCAATGTTGTGCCTGCGTTGTATATATCAACCAGCATACCTTGGTATGCCCAATAAGTGCAGTCCTTGTCCATACCATTTCTCCTACATGCTTTTGCTTTTGTGCCGTTTATTTATTTTTTGTATAGCAGAAACCTCCTTATAGTGGTGCATGAAAGACACCAAATCTGCCAGCTAGGGATATGATAGATTCTATCCTAGCTTTTATTGTTAATTTTTTTCTTTTTATTGATTTTATGCATTAGGTGGGTAGCAAATCACTACAGATGGATTGTCTGGAAGCTTGCTTCTCTGGAGAGATGCTATTCAACTCAAGTTGGAAGCAAATTCTTAACAGTTTGCAATGTTCTTGATGAATTGAAATACAGGTTTGACTCACACTCTCTTGTTTTTTGAGAATATGCATTGTTTTTATATATGTGATATCTGTCTATGGATGTCAGGTATGAGAGGGAAATAAAATATGGTCATAGATCTGCGCTAAAGAAAATCTTGGACGGGGATGCATCGCCTGCATCTATGATGGTTCTATGTGTTTCGGCAATCCATTCTACTTCACGACCAACAATACTAAAAGCAAATGATACAAATTATCCTGATGAAGATGTTAAGGAACTTTATAACAATAGAAGTTCAACAGTGACCAAAATTAATTGTGATACTCGAATAGAACTAACTGATGGATGGTGAGTTAATGTTTCCTCTTATCTCTCGTAAAAGATAAGCCAGAGTTCTGCATGTGTTCCCGCACTTCTTCAGGTACTCTCTGGATGCCTTGCTAGATGTATGGCTGTCGAAACAACTCGCTGCTGGAAAGCTGTTTGTTGGCCAAAAGCTTCGGGTAGGGTGGATCCTTTAATTATATATATTGCTGTCTAATGATTTGTTTTGCCATCTCTAAATGAATCAAGTGGTTGCCGAACTTAACTTGCAGATATGTGGTGCTGGGCTATGTGGTTGGGTTGGACCCGTTTCATCTCTTGAGGTCCCTTTCTCTCAAAACTTTATCGAGTAAACACCTTGGAATTTGAAATATTGTGGTCTTATCAAATTTTCTTTTTTTCTGTTCTTTAGGCATCAAAGACAGTCCATATGCTGATACATATAAATGGGACTTACAGGGCTCATTGGGATGAGAAACTCGGATTTTGTAAGTAGTTTTTGTTGACAAGTTGTGGTTATCAGATTGCATATTGTATATGTTTCTTATAGCATGATTCATTTCTTACTTAATATTTTTAGGCAAGAGGATTTCTACTCCTTTGGCTTTTAGCTGCATCAAAGTCTCTGGGGGCAAAGTCCCCCGAACATTGGTGGGAGTTACAAGGATTTACCCCGTTTTATACAAGGAGAGGTATCCTAATTTTTTTCTTTTTTCCCTCTACTGGATAAAGTCTCAAGGCACAAGTGTATATCATAGTGGCAATAACTTCGTTAAAGCTGGACTCAGGTTTCCTGACGGTGGGTATGTTGTAAGATCAGAAAGATTGGAAAAGAAGGCACTTCAGATATACAACCAGAGGTGCTCATTTATCTTATCCTTAAACTTTGTATAACAGATAGCTCTACACTATTTGCATTATCTTGATGAGGCGCTCATTGATCTTATCCTTAAACTTTGTATAACAGATAGGTCTACACTATTTGCATTATCTTAATGAGGTGCTCATTTATCTTATCCTTAAACTTTGTATAACAGATAGCTCTACACTATTTGCATTATCTTAATGAGGTGCTCATTTATCTTATCCTTAAACTTTGTATAACAGATAGCTCTACACTATTTGCATTATCTTAATGATCTACCATCATGGTGGGTTGCTAGGTAAATGGCAGCTTCGTTTGTTATAAGATGATCCAATATTTTTTTTTGGTGATAATGTCCTTTTTTTATTTTCTCTAAACTCTTGGCCAGTAGAAAAGGTGGTGTGAGCCACTTTTAGGGGTCTTTGCATTTGCCAGATGGTCTAGATGAACATATTTCAAGCATTAAAGTACCAAAGATGGGAAAGGAGGTAAGACATCAAAATTAGAACACTGAACACTGAATTCGGTGCATGCGTAAGGCCATTAACTTGCGCCACATTCTATTAATGCACTATGAATTCTTTTGGCAAAGGCTTTTTCCCCTAGGCGTTTGTTGGAAATTTTCATCCATTTTGTTTAAATATTTCTGCTCTTGTGGGCATTATGTTCCATGATACTATTGTAATGGGATACATATCATGCTGCTCTTGTTGACATTACTTTCCATGATAATATCATAACCTGATAAAAAAAAATGACTTTAGTTTTTCACTTGAGATATATGGTTACACTGCAGACGATGTAATATTGCAGAGGCTATTGTGTCTGAGCAATTAGATGTTTTTGTCGACATAAATGATGGTGAGGAAGGGGCAAAACTATCTAAGATACTTGAGACTGCTGCTGAGCCTGAAGTTTTGATGGCCGATATGACATCGGAACAGCTATTTTCCTTCTCAACTTACCAGGCAAAGCAAAAGGTTGGTATCGGTTTTTGTTCCTTCAAATTTGGTTCGATCTGGAAAACCCTTTCAAAGTTGTACGGTTCAACTTCAGGAGATTAGGCAATCCCATCTGCAGAAGAAGATTGAGAAAGCTTTGAAAGATGCTGGCCTTGTTTCCAGGGAGGTCACGCCCTTTATGAGGGTTAGGGTGGCAGGTTTAACCAGTAAACACTCATGCAGAAAGGGCCGATTCAGGGAGGGCTTGATAACAATCTGGAGCCCAACTGAGGATCAGGTAATGGTGGGAATAATGCTTCTATTGCTCCCAAATCTCTATTCTTCTGTTCATGAAATCAAATATGTGAGTGAAAGCATGAAAATTTGGTTACTGCTGGGAAAGAAGAGGTAATGAGACGGTTCACACAAATCCTTATATTTTTCAGTGGCTGTTGCTCTTTTATTCTGCTATATATATATTGACATGAAAATTTTACCATCTTTGATCATTTTCGTTTCTAACTTAGTCGCTGCATTCCCTTCCGAGGTGATGCACTAAATTGCTTTTATCCATCAGGCATTTAATTCTTTCCTCCAAGTCTTCTAGTTACATAAGCTTTTGTCTTCAAACAGAGTGTAAGACTTAACTTTTGCTTTCCTTGTCATGCTGTCCAACAGAAAGTTGATCTGGTAGAAGGAAAAATATATGATGTTTCAGGGCTTATGCCACTGAACTTTACTATGGATGTCCTTCATCTTCAAGGTGGTGGATATTCCACAGTATGGAAAAAATTGCCCGAAACGGAGGCTGATAAATATGAGTAAGCAAATTATGACATTTGTTGGTTAAACTAACAGCATCCCTATAACTAATTTATCGACATTTTTGTATTCCCTGCAGACCATTTTTTAATCCTCGCAAATCAGTCAACTTGTCAAATTTGGGTGAGATACCTCTAGCAAGGTAAGTCTTGTGCCTTTCTCTCAAATCTCATTTGTGTCTATGGCTTCTATCTTCCTGTTTGAGTTCCCTTTTAATTGGTTGTGCTGCTTGGTTTAGTGAATTTGATATTGCAGCAATGATTTTGCATGTCGAGGATGTTTGCATGTCTGGACGCCAGAAAAAGCAATGGATTTTTGTTACAGATGGATGCAATTGTAGCTCAACTTCTCAGTATCAGGAACAGCATGATTGTTTGCTTGCTGTCAGCTTCTCGTCACCTATCGTCGACAAGGATCTGTTCAGCCACCACCATGAAGGAACCGTGGTATGTGATTGATCGATCATGCAGGAGCGATCCCTTGGGATGAAATTTCTCATGAAATCTATATTTTAATATCAATGTTAGATATTAATAATGCTCCTATATTTCACAGAGCTTCTTATACTCAATTCTTAGCACCGTGCCTAATGTAGGTTGGGTTCTATAATCTGGTGAAGCGAGCAAGGGATCAGACAAATCATCTTTGGGTTGCAGAAGCAACTGAGAATTCTACATATTCTGTCTCTTACAACCTTCCTGGCAATTGTCATCTAAAGATAGCAGCAGCAACATCTGCTCATAGATGGGCAAAATTATCCCACCTGGTGAGAGATGTTTTAATAAGTTCATTCGTTGGATGGGTGCTTCCTTAACAACCAAAGAGTTCCTACTCACATACTCTCATTTTGCGCAGACCATTCAGAAGCTGAAGGAGAGGATATCATATATACTTGGCCATCATCATGAAATATTGAGATAAAAGTCATTTGGTTGTTCTTTTTTCAGGTTTCGTCAGCAATTTGATATTGATGTTCTACGAGGTAATATCATCAAAAAATGCAAATTATTCGATGACGACGAGGCTAACGGCTTTTCTTAAGACAAGGCATATGGGCATATTTGGCTGGCCATTACTTAGGCAAGTATTGTGATGAAGAGCTGATGAATGTGGTTTTATTTCACCAGCAGTTTATTACTTCGGTTCTTAATTTCTTATGAGAAAAATATCCTAAGAGTATTCTGTCACATTCTGATTTTTCTTATTTTACTTGAGCCGACGGCGTCCAATGGGAGCAAGGCAATTATTTTACTTTAAATATATATATTTATATATAGTCAACAAAATTCTTGGAATGCCCATTTTTTCCATACGTTTATGAGAGATTATTGGAATATTTCTGCAATGTTTCTAAAATATAACTAGTTTCTAATTACATTTATGCAAAAGTATATTCTGAATTGGATGGTGTGGAGCAGTTTGGCACTCTAGCCATTCCGCAATTTATATTTAGTGTAAATAGCAGATATCAACTCCGACCACAGTTGTATGCTCTCAAATGGGGGGTTTTGTCGAGAAACATACGCTTTGCCGCTAATTGGGAATCCGAATGAAGAATATTGATGTGAGCCCTCGGCAATCAAGAAGATTGAGCTCATGAGCTTGTCAATCTCGAAAGCGCTTGGTGGAGTGTTGCTTACTTGGTACGGAATCATATTGTCAGTCAACAATCATGTTGAACGAGGCCTCGGGAAATGACGAGAGCAATAGCTCCTATTAAAAGTTTTGGTACAATCTCCCTTCACCTACAGATTAACTCAAGGCATCGCTCCTATTAAAAGTTTTGGTACAATCTCCCATCACCTTTCAGGTCGACTCGGACGATCCTACACAGCCGGACTGAACCGTGCCATGCTGACCCACCAATTCATGTATACTGTTTCACGACGATCACTAAAAGCTTCTTTACGTGCTGCTCTCTCTAGATCGGGAACCAACAACGAAGAAGAATCTTGTGAGCAAAGGGCCAAGGAAAAGTTAGGAGTTCCAACACCACAGAGTATGATGCCATCATCAGGGCTAAACAAAAGTTCCTACAATCACTAATAGCTTCGTTTGCGGCCTGCATCTGCCAAAGCTTACTAACGTGCAACGCCGTCTCCAACACACTCTAAAATGTGTAAACGATGACGAGAAACTTCCGCACATGAGTTGATGCCCCATCATGGAGATCAAATATCGAGAAAACAATAAAGGTTGACGAGAAACTTCCGCACATGAGTTGATGCCCCATCATGGAGATCAAATATCGAGAAAACAATAAACGCCGTCTCCAACACACCCTCAAATGTGTAAACGATGACGAGAAACTTCCGCACATGAGTTGATGCCCCATCATGGAGATCAAATATCGAGAAAACAATAAACGCCGTCTCCAACACACCCTCAAATGTGTAAATGATGACGATTAACTTCCGCACATGAGTTGATGCCCCATCATGGAGATCAAATATCAAGAAAACAATAAACGCCGTCTCCAACACACTCTCAAATGTGTAAATGTTGACGATAAACTTCCGCACATGAGTTGATGCCCCATCATGGAGATCAAATATCGAGAAAACAATAAACGCCGTCTCCAACACACCCTCAAATGTGTAAACGATGACGAGAAACTTCCGCACATGAGTTGATGCCCCATCATGGAGATCAAATATCGAGAAAACAATAAACGCCGTCTCCAACACACTCTCAAATGTGTAAAGGTTGACGATAAACTTCCGCACATGAGTTGATGCCCCATCATGGAGATCAAATATCGAGAAAACAATAAACGCCGTCTCCAACACACTCTCAAATGTGTAAATGATGACGATTAACTTCCGCACATGAGTTGATGCCCCATCATGGAGATCAAATATCGAGAAAACAATAAACGCCGTCTCCAACACACTCTCAAATGTGTAAATGATGACGATTAACTTCCGCACATGAGTTGATGCCCCATCATGGAGATCAAATATCGAGAAAACAATAAACGGGGAAGACGGGATTCAAACCCCAGCACTTGCGATAAATCATGAAATCAAAACTGGTACTTTTGTATCAAATGCAAACGCCTAAAGTAAATGAAATGGCACTAATTGAAAGATGCTGAAATCATCAAGTACCTTCAATTTACCGAATTAAACAGAAGTTGGTGCTTTTCAGCAAAATTGTCTCACGATTTATAGGTTTAGAAACATAAATAAGCTGGTGATAAATAAATAACCTTCATGCACTCTCGGTGATAGGGTACTCAAATACCACGTCCTTCCCACAAAGCCTCCGGTAAACACTCGTGAACGTCTCCGTTTTGTATTCCGTGTTGTTCCGCTCCTTTGGGTCGAGGAAAATCTGTGGAATCAAAATTTATAGTATCATTCTCTCTTTAACAAACTGTAAAACACTGTAATTTTAGAAAAGAAGAAACTGCATAGCACAAAATTTTGTGGATATACCACTGAAAATAGAAACTCGAAACCTTCATTATGGTTTGACAATGAGTTTCATCGGTGGTAATCTACTATGTGTTGAACAACAGGATAAAAATCTATAGCACCAGACGTTTCAGGTGAAAAGATGCAGAAAACATCTTGCCGGTCATCCTAATAAGTTTTTTTCCAAGTAAAAACAATATGAGAAAATAGACCATATTAACATATAATCACATAAATGATGCGTTGATTATCTCCCTACGAATTCCAATAAAGGTTATGAGACAGATAAAACCAACACAATATAGTAAGCTATTGAACCCATAACACCATTTTTTTTTAAAATACAAGGAATTTACAAGTGTGGCCATACTAAATAAGCTATATTACCACAATATATACTAAATAAGCTATATTACCACAATATGATTTTCTTATTGCTTAAGCATATTCTGATATTTTAAAATCAAAGAAATGGATAGAAAGAAAAAAAGAAAACTGAAAATCAAGACCACTTGATCAACGGGAACACACCTTCATGATCTTAGAGCCATCCAGACGATATCTTATGCGCTTTCCAACAATTTCAGCAGGGTAAACTACATCTTCCAAGATGGCATCATGAACGGCAGTGAGAGTGCGGCTGCGAGGGCGGACAATGGCAGAACCTTTCTTAGGTGGCCTCACTATCCTTCGACTAGCAATGAGAATCACATCCTACCATTTAAGGAAACAAAATGAACTTTAGGAACAGAAAAAAGTTTAGTTACATTCAGGAACCAACAATACAGGATTCAAAACAGGCAAACATGAACACAATGATCTTAAGACAGAGTTCAAAAACTTAACTTTAATTGATGATTGATGTTCGAACTAAATTACAGCTACTTTTAAAATGTCAATAACCAATATATCATCAAAAGAACTTTAGCGATGATCTAGGATGATTTTTGCATGTTAAATGTGGTAGCTTGATGTCAAAATATTGAGACCATGGGCAAAGATTGTGGTTTCCAAAGACCTATGAGATAGCAATTGGCCCATGACATCATCACATCCCTTGGATTTTTCATTATTCATGAAATAGAGAATCGCTCTTCAATGGCAGAAGACTACGGAATTGCTTTAAATCATTTTGTACCAGATCTTCACAAGAATACTTTAGTAGTTATGAATAGTAGCCATGGAACGGTTTCACAAAACATTCCACAGCTGGACGGTGTATTTTAAACAAAATCTGTCCAGATAGCACTCACGCAGTGGCATCATTTACATCACAATAAGTTCTTTAAAATAAATTGAACGGATATATAACTGCATGTGGTTCATAAAAAGCTAATGTTTCTTTCTTCAAAGAATAAACTTCTATTAATTCCAGGTTCAGCCTAAAATCATCTAACCAAGACAACATAAAGATATATCCAGGCCTGGCTTACCTTCCCACTAAACTTCTTTTCCAATTCTCTAACAAGTCTCACGTGAATCTTCCTAAAGCCTTTCCGAAGTCTGTAGGGAACATGGATAACAACAGCTTTCCTATTGCCAGCTACATCCACTTGACTGCATCAGACAACCAGACAAGGCACAAAAACAATAAGCAGCTTTATGCTTGTTCATACAAGAAAGTAAGAAGACTGATATGCTAAAACTCACACAGCTGAGTTGATGTAAAGGTCCTTCAAGTCACTCTTTAACTCCTGATTCCCATTCTCTAAATCAAAGAATGCCTGAAATTAATATAAACAATTCATTATAATCTTTCTGTAAAAGGAACAGGAAAACCGAACCAAGATTGACAACTAGCCTGGGCAACAGTGTCCTCAAACTCGGTCGGCTCAGTACCCTTCTCCTTTTGTATCTTTTTCCGTGCAGTAAACATTTTGGTTGATGATACTAATCAAACCTACACAGATTCGGAAGGAGATAAAAATATAAAACTGGAAAAATAGAAATCCTCTTTTTTTTTGTCTAGAAAGATATAAGATGAATCATGGTATGTATCGGCTTGCTACTGATCTGCAAACATAAATTATATTGTCTCTCATCCACTAAGCAAGCAACTTTGTCTTGCCTGCTGCAACCCTAAAATTCTAACACGTTCCAGAAGAAGAAGTGAAAACCTTACAACATAATAAATGAGAAGTAGCATAACTGCACAAATTTTCTAAAACTTGTTCCGATCTACTACAATCATAAACATAACTATCATCATGAACAATATATGATACAAATTCTACACCAGAATTAATTGATGCGCGGAACAGTAAACATTAGAAGTGAGTCCAACGAAATGGGACGAGTGGATGCGCAACAATAAATTCAAAGATCTAAAATATATACTGCGGAATTCTTTGACAGAGTAATCTGCATATCATTTACGAAGACCAGCCAAAAGACACCAACATTCAAAGCAAAGCCTAAACGCAAAATCCCTCTTAATGGATTCTAATGGAAGAACCCTTGTCCGACCACATGCATCGACTCCAGAACGATAAATCCCATCAACAACAACAAGATACCAAAAAAAGAACTATGCGAAATGGAAGCAGAGACGATCGATTACTAAGGTCAATTTATGCTTGGGATTGGTACCTTTGCTATGGATGCGAGAGATACCAAGGCGATGAGAAGATCGCGATCGCTGCCGCTGCCGCCTAGGGTTGTTCGCCCCCTCGCCCTTTTATGAAGCCCGCGCCGTGGCTCGCTGATTCTTTGATCGATCAAATCGGAACCGTCCAATAGCATAACAAGGCAGGCTTAGCTTTACGGCGGAGTAGGGAAGGCGTTAAAGGTAACTCCGTGTTCCTTTCCTAATTAATATCTTTAATTTGAACAAATCGAAAATATCCCTTAAAAAAATTTGTCAAATTTTTCTATCCATTTTCTTACCAATTTACAACAGTTATAATAATTTCATTTGGTTCATTTATAGTATTTCTAATAATATTTATAATATTTTTTAAAATAAGTAACATTATATAGTGTATCTTCGATTGTTATTACTTATAGACTATTAAAATATTATAAATTTAGACTTATAATTCGTTTGATTGAGGTAATAATTCTGTTTAGATTATTTATAATGTTTTCAAGGTGGGAATGTTTTTATTATTATGACCAGAAGGATAAAAAACATTGTCATATATAAATTCTTTTTGATGAATAATTTTTTTTTAAATTAGTAATACTATTTAAAATAAATAAATAAAATATATAAATTGAAAAATAATCAAAATATAAATATCAAGAAGTAAACCACCTTCCCATGGACTGTCCATTCGCAGCTTAAGTTGGGACGTGAGATGTGGGTTTCCCTAGAAAAGAGCTACAGATTAGTTTTATAGTAATAATAATTATGTGTCTTTTAATTCTTTAAGCCAGGCCAATGAGACGTAGGTACTCTAAAGGATATTCTAATTTATTATATCATAAATTTGGAATGTGATGAGGATAATAACGTGATATCCATCCAAATCGAATGATGTGGTTTAAGCTGACCCGACGTGGAGCAGGATCGACTGACTAGGTGCATGGTCCACCCTCCGACACACATGAGCGATGAGTCACAACAAGGGGATAAGCCTAACATACAGTATCATTGGGTGTCGCACAATCGTCATCAAATCTCAAAGGATCTGAAGAGATCATATGACAGCAGGGCTGAAACGATACGCCATATGCTCGCCCGCAGCATAGACGACTGCCAACGGTGCCTGCAGCATTAAAGACCTCAGTAGAGTTTACTGTAGGGGGGGCATGGGTAAGATACAATTAACCGCTGATGGATATGTATAAAAGCGACTCCTGGGGGGCTCTCATGAGGGATCTTAACTCTCGCAATATATACATAAGAAGCTCCACCACTGAGAATGCGTCAGAGATACTCCCATTCACCAAACTAACTTAGTTGTCGGAGGGACCTAGTCAGGAGGCCCTCCCCTCTCCGATGATCTTTCCTTGAAGGTACCCAACCACGCAACAAGGAAAATCATATGGACGATCAGAACACCCTCGAGCAACAGAAGGCACCTTGCATCTTTCTCGAGCACTTAGCCCGATTGAGTTGCTCTTGTGCGTGCAGGCCGAACCATATCGTGCTAATTTCTCGAACACGATGGATCACCCAGCAACAGAATGCATAATGTGCTATATGCAGGATCACCAAGCAACAAAATGCATAATGTGCTATATGCAGGATCAATGATTGAGAGAAAATTGAGTGCTAAATGTATGTAATATATACCAGCAAAACATAGGGTTAAGAGCATAAAACTTCCTAGTTTAAATGCATTTACACTCATTCAACTGTGAGTTACGAGCATGTCAATTCATATGATGCGTGCATTTAGCACTGTTATGCATTCCTGCTTTCTGTCTCACCATGGGAGATGATAGCGTTATTCCAAAAGAAACCTAAAAGAAAAGGTCATGATGCCATAACTTACCTTGGGAGATGATAGATAGAGAGCTTCTCTATTACTTTTTATCATTATCTGCAATGCAGTCATAAGAGAGCAAGACATTGCAAGAGATGACAAAGTGCCAGTAGCCTTCGTAATCCAACTGATGTCAATGGCTTACGTTTGGACATGCACAGACGCAAGTTTCTGCTAAACCACTCGTTCTCACTGTTGCCGAAGAGCTCATCCAACTTGCCTTTCTCATGTCCTGCACAAAGCGATAGAACTGATCGTTTCAGACGGAAGTGTGTGATGGAGTTGCATGCACCAACCTTTCTTCAGTGGCTAAATGCTGTGTTTTGAACTCTTAGCACGCCCCGTAA
Organism: Ensete ventricosum; assembly: GCA_029747655.1. Taxonomy (NCBI): domain Eukaryota; kingdom Viridiplantae; phylum Streptophyta; class Magnoliopsida; order Zingiberales; family Musaceae; genus Ensete; species Ensete ventricosum. The sequence continues at coordinate 1,398,581 of JAQQAF010000002.1, read as the reverse complement.
GATCGAGGGCATCCGATGTTTTTGTTCATGGGTTAAGCTAACAGGATAACTAAGAGAAGAAGAGGAGACATGTTTGTATCTGTGGGAAGAGAGAAGAGATTTAGCAAGACAGTGACTAGTGATTTTTGGAAATTTAGTGTGGTTCTCAACCTCTAATGATCGAAAAACAAGCAAGTTAAAATCACCAACCAAGGATTTTTCGATACGACTGAGAGACGGATTAAGAAGAAGAAGAAGAATTAAAGAACTAGCTAGGCGACCTGGCAAGAGATGGTGGAGTTGGAGCCGAGGCGGGCGTCGCCATAGGGGATGAGGACGAGGTCGACGATGGAGATGAGGCCGTCGTGGAAGACTTTTGACAGATGGTTGACGATGAAGTTGGAGCAGTAAGGGCAGAGGATCTCGTAGTAGAGAGCCCGCGAAACATTGCGAGGCGAAGCAGGGGAAGAGGCGGTGGAGATGGCAACACGAGAAGAGGCGGATGAGGAGGAGGCGAGGAAGGAGACGACGAGAAAGAGGAGAAGGCGAGCTGTAGCGGCGATGATGATTTTAAAACCCGATAGTTTTTAAAACCCGATACCCGAAAAGATCCGACACGTAGCCATCCTTGCTTGGCACCGTTTCCTCCGCACACCCTACGTCGCCTGTTTTATCCATTGGTCATCCGGCGACGACGAGTTCCTCCTCCTCGCCGATCATCATGGCCGCTACAGCTCGCCTTCTCCTCTTTCTCGTCGTCTCCTTCCTCGTCTCCTCCTCATCCTCCTCTTCTCGTGTTGCCATCTCCACCTCCTCTTCCCCTGCTTCGCCTCGCAATGTTTCGCTGGTTCTCTACTACGAGACCCTCTGCCCTTACTGCTCCAACTTCATCGTCAACCATCTGCCCAAAATCTTCCACGACGGCCTCATCTCCATCGTCGACCTTGACCTCATCCCCTATGGCAACGCCCGCCTCGGCTCCAACTCCACCATCTCTTGCCAGGTCGCCTAGCTAGTTCTTTAATTCTTCTTCTTCTTAATCCGTCTCTCAGTCGTATCGAAAAATCCTTGGTTGGTGATTTTAACCAGGCCCATGCTTAAATCTGGGGCTTCAATTTGCTTGTTTTCCGATCATTAGAGGTTCAGAACCACACTAAATTTCCAAAAATCACTAGTCATCTAATAAATGTAGCGCGTGGATGTCGTAATTAGGCTTTGCGATCTTTGAGAAAAGAATATAAATGTTCTTTATGATGTTGATACAGCTTAATTACTCATTACCTGAACTTGTATTACAGGTAGGGTATACGAAACTTGTTTCGCCCAAAGATCACAATCTACCGGTTGAACATATTTCAATCTCTTCTCTATTTGCATAATGATCCATGCGGATAAGCTTATAGTACACAGTAGGTCAGATGAACCTTGTTTCTGTTCAAGTATATTTCCATCTCTTCTTGATTTGGGGGGGAATCTATGGTGTTGATTTTGGGTTAATTATTGATACAGGCAATATTATAGTACATAGTCTGTTTATTTGGAAGGAAAATTTCTGAGCGTAATATCATTTTTGATATCTTTTGCTCTTATTAGTGTATTGATATATTTCATATTCTCTTGTATGTGGAATAGAGGGGAAACTGAAACAAGCGAGCTAATCGATCTTGTGTTTTGCAGCATGGCCCCAACGAGTGCTTATTGAACACTGTGGAAGCCTGCGCCATCAATGCTTGGCCTGATCTGGTGAAGAATTCTTTTGTTCTCTCTTCATGTATTACTTTTAGACTATACGTGCATATAATCTCTTTAGATCATTTGCTTAATGCCCGGACACCTGGGTGGAATCAAGTTGATTGATGGAATAATTCAGGCATCACTTGCAATACAAATAACTAAAACATAGTTGTGACACAATGCTTGTTGTTCCAGAAGATTATTGTAGTTGACATGATGATACCATATTTCCACTCGATTGTTGAGAATCCAAAGAAGTTACGAGCGAGAAAAAGCTGTAATATATCCAAATTTTCACATAAAAATTGCGGCAGAAACTACTCTATTGAAACACCTCCATGAGTTCCGTTATTAAATCAAGTGTTCAGGTATATATAGCTACTCATCTCCTCTATTTATGGATTGCCTTGTTCATATAACAAATTGAAATTATATGTGATTTAATCAACTACTGTTTTTTGGGAGAAAAAAAGGCTTTATCAAGTACTTATCAGGATGTCTATTTGTTGCAGTTGAATGTGTTTTTGTTAGTTTCCTCAATAGGAACTTTGAAATGCACTAACCAAAATGCAATTGAATAACTTTTTTGGTACTGTAATTTGATTCATCTGTTGTTCATTATCTTTAATTAATCATTGTTTTAATGGAAGGCTTTATGCTATATCTTTGCTTAACTGGTAATTTTCATGGAGCTTTTTGCAGAGCATACATTTTAGTTTCATTTATTGTGTCGAACATCTGGTTTTGGAGCATAAATACACCGAGTGGGAATCCTGCTTCTCAAAACTTGGTCTGGATTCAAATGCTGTTTTAAATTGCTACGATAGCGGACATGGGAAAGAGGTATCTTCCAAATCTTTGCTGTTTCCTATTTTTCTTTTGAGTTTAGGGACAAAGGTGTAAAATCATGGTAAGAAACATGCTCAGTAATGATGCTTTCAGGATGATAAGAAAAAAATTTCTGTTGTTGCCAAACTTTTTTGACACCAAAAAAAACCTTCTAATTCAGAATGTTCCTGAATAAAAAAAACCTGTGAAATTCCAAGTGTTTGTTATTCCCATTTGAACTCCAGCTTTATGTTTGTTCAAAAAATCTCTAGAAAGCAAATATTTATGATTCTCTTTTTCTTAAAATATCAAAAGTTGAAAAGATTAAAATGATAAGCATGTGTGGACATGTTCAATCTTGTAACTTTTTTGTATATTCAGAGAGGAAAAAAACAATAGGGTAACAGCATATCCTATCACAAAATTTTTTGTATGACAAGTTTCTTACATTATTAATTTTCTATAAATTACTTGAAGTAACAGTTGGTATTGCAGCAAAAACTTAAGTTGCAATTAGATGGTTTCCGTAGGTATAAGGAAGCAATTCAGATGGTATATAGAATGAATAATGCTAAGTCTGCTCGATGAACATGACATACTTTTTTCTTTATCTATGGCAGCTTGAATTACAGTATGCAGAGCAAACAGATTCCCTTCAGCCCCCACATAGATATGTACCCTGGGTGGTAGTGGATGGGCAGCCACTGTATGAGGTTAGTTTTAGAATCTATGAATCTTAATACCATCAATCCTAAGTAAACTGTTATGTCATTTCTTTTGAGTCTTCAAGTACATCTTTTTTAAGTCTTACCAATAATTTGCTTAATGATTTTATCATGCTGTTGTGAATGATTTAAGCTATCGTAGGCCTTACTTAATGAGGCCCAAATATGGTTCTGTTAAATCCTTTAAAAACTTTCATTTAGATGTAGTTTCTGTTTGTTTTCTTTCCATTTGTCTAATCTTGAGATGCATTCCCTGATGTTGCATTGCTTAGTTATATCACATATGAGATTGCATTAATATTTTTCACTTCTGTAGTCATCGTGACAAATGTTCTGGAGTCGGTGTTACGTATCATAAAGAACTGGTTGTGCACAAATGGTATTATTTGAAATAGTTCTGATGAATTCATGTCGTCTCTGTAAATCTGGTGTAATGAGCTTGTCCTTTTCTCCAAAGCAAAAGTGATCTTATTTATCAAGAAAATAAAAAAAAGGAACTTGTCCTTAGTTACCTTTTCAACAAGATTTTTTAGCAATTTTTTAGTGCAAAAGGATGATAGATTTTCACTTGCTTCAGCATCCAGGTGTCTCATATTTCTGGAGGAAGATCTGCACTTGTCATTCTTACACAATCTTCTAATTAAGATTAATTGTTATAAGTTAAATCCCTTGAAGTTAAATCTCTTGATCGTCATGAACCTAGCTGTGATATGCTACTCGAGTTATTTCCGATCCGGTGTTAAAGCAAGTTTCTGACATGTTACAGGATTATGAAAAATTTGAAGCTTACATCTGCAAAGCTTATCATGGTGAGCCTCCAGAGACTTGCTTAAGTTTGCTCCCGAAGAAGGATCACAAGATGAAAGCAGACAATCATGTATCTTATGCTGATGAACTGTTCAGCTCCTCCATCGCTGCTGTTCACGGTGAAGCAAAGATAGAAATGGTAGTCTAGACTTCTGAATGGGCTTCCTACTGCTCCAGCAATCGCTTAATTGTCTGTTGAAGCCATCTGCTGGTTATGTGTCGATAAGCCAGCTCTGTTAAATGCTGGACTGGACAATGGTATGTGTACATGCGACATGAAGGATGATGCTTAGCTATTTGCGATGGTTCTGAATGGCTGCAGCTATTTACTGTACGTGTGTTGTCTTATCGTTCATGCGTGAATTCTGGTAGTTGATAACTCCAGCTCTAAGGTGTGTGCTATTTTGCCACTTCTCTAGTTGGAGATATCGATGTGCATGCCAATTCTTCAGGTAGGATTTAATTGTGATGGTGTTTGTTTTTTTTTTCTGGTTCCTCCTCAGTGATTTATTCATGCCATATGGTAAAGATTAAATTAGATTGCATTCAAAGTAAATGTTGGAAAATTGCTTTGCGTTTTTGTGCCTACAAATCAATATTACATCATTTTCTGTTCTTTGCATGACATTCAACACTTCCAGGCATCTCAGTCTCTAAGAAATAGGAACTCAGCTGTTGCGTTTGATCTATTTAGACTAAATGTGATTGAGTAAATTGATGTCTTCCTCGTCTTTCTTTAAGCTTATTTGTCATGCCAACAAAACGAGACTATGTGAATTAAGTGCAAGAATCAAGCGATAATTAAGTATGGCTTGTGTTGGAGACAACTTGTGGTAGCTTCTGCTATACTACAAGTGTAGGCCATATTAAAAGAAAGTATATGACTTCTGTATCCGGTAACGGCTTTGTGTTATTGTGAGCGTGCGACGGGTCCGAGGAACGAAATGACCGATTTGCCCATCCCACCACACTCTAGCTTGTGCTCCTCTATAAATTCCCCTCGTCGGACGATCCATTCTCTTCCCCCCGCTCTCTTCCTTTCTCTTCTCTGTGGTCGCCGTCGCGTAAGAGAAGGAACAGAGCGTGGTGATCAGAAGCGAGGAAGATGTTCTACTCGCACCAGCTCCTCGCGAGGAAGGCTCCTCTCGGCCAGATCTGGTGAGATCCCTCCCTCTCTTAGTCTCTGCCTCCGATTCCTTGGACTACTTCGTTTTGTTATTTGCGAAAAGAGGCATCGGCTGATTTGAGATTTGGCATCAAGGATGGCGGCCACCATGCGCGCTAAGTTGAACAGGAGGAAGCTCGATAAGCTTGACATCATCAAAATCTGGTGTGAGCTCCATCTAAACTCCTCGTTCATACTTCTCCGCTCGTCTGCTTCTTGATCGACGATCTTCCTCTGTAACCGCAGTGAGGAGATACTGAATCCATCGGTCCCGATGGCCCTCCGCCTCTCCGGCATTCTCATGGGCAAGTTCCAGCCATCTACTTAATCTGATCCATTGCTTTCTATTTCAGACTCGAATTATCTTTCGTTCCTCGACTCCAACCGCTCGATCCATTCGTGGTTTTTGTCAGGCGGCGTGGTGATCGTCTACGAGAGGAAGGTCAAGCTCCTCTATGGTTCGTCCTTATCTAGTCTTGTTACTGCGACGAACTAGGAATTTTTACAAGTTACATATATCTCTTGCAAAGGTATCTTCTGCGTCTAATTATTTGCTGTAATTTGCAGACGACGTCACGCGATTTCTGGTGATCCTCGAAGTTTCTAGATCTTTTGTGTCGTGCTCTTCCTCTTCCGAACTCGTTTCCGTTGTGTACGCGAACTCTAATTCGCCGATGATATGACAGGTGGAGATCAATGCGGTCTGGAAGATGAAAACGGTGTCCGACCCGACCGTCCTTCCCCGCGCAAAAGCCCAGGCCAAGTGCTCTCTCTCTCTCTCTCTCTTCCCGTTTCCATTTAAAGAAAAAAAGACAACACAAATCATGTGGGAGAGGAGCTGTTAAGAATGGTTGGAACGTCGTAACCGTCGAGGACCGTGAGATGATGATCGGATGGCGATGGTTTGTTTGCAGGTTTGAAGCGGTGACGCTGCCCGAGTACGTCGACATGGAACCGGAGCAGTCCATGATGGTCCCGGACGCGTCCGTCACCACTGCCGCATTCCAACGCATGGTCCGATTCTCCTCCTTTTTTACAAATTTGCCACGGACGGTGGGGATGAAGCCTTACCACTTAACAAACTCTAATATATAAGGGGACGGAATTGAGCTAATTTCGTAAATAATCGAGAAGAGAGACCTGTTTCTTTCTTGGGAACATGAATCGGCCCATGGTAGTATTTGTTCCCTCGTATATTATTGCGGTTGGTGGATCTCGAATTCTTGTCGCGCAGAGGTTTCAGGGTATCTGAATCAATTGCACGGACAGGATCTCGGATCACATCGTTGAGTGGGAACCCCCACCAAGGCCTCTTGGGCAAAGTATGACAAAGCAGTAGAAGTCTAAGCTAATGCTATTTTTGTTTATTTTTCTTAACTATCGGTGGGTGCAGCGATTGGAAGATTTGGAAGAACAATATATTAATATTGACCTTAGAGACGATGACCTCGCCGGCAATGATCACCAAGGTTTCTTTATGTGCCTTTCTCCCCCTTACCATTGGTTCTCATGATTCTGCAATGGCAATGAAGTCTATCTATTTTCCTACCGCAGCGGAGCCTGAAAATATCACGTTATTCGATACATTTGGATCGGGCGTTGCGGAGACTGATCTTTACAATCATTTTGAGAGGTATTAAAAATTATTTTCATGAAAATACCATTTGTGAAATTTCAGATTGGCATAATGCTATGACTAATGTTCTACGACATGGTATGGTCAATGTAGTACTAATTTGTTGTGTACTTGTAATCGTACATCTTAATTAATTAATCTGTAGTTATAAATTTATCTAAATTATCTGTACGATATACGCAGCACGCGATAATATCTTCTTTATTTTTGTTTGTATCAGATGATGCTCCTAGATGTTATTTTACGGTTGTTTCTTGTGCATAACTTTTATAACTTTATTCTGTTCCTTTTTTTATTAGAAAAAGATTCAACTCGCTATAGTAACAAAGAATTATGTAGGTTTGACATCGGAGATGAGGAGGCGCACATCAACTTCACTCCTCAAGAAGAACCTCAGTTTGAGGCTACCCTTAGACCCTCTCTGCCGCACGAAGATGAAATTAGAAGCTTCACTCATTTGCGTAATCTCCTTAAAAGCTTCTCGTAGTTTGATGATCCTTAGATTTAAGTGTGTTCTACATATTGAAGTATCTTACTGTCTTCTAGCAGATAGTGCAGTTGAGAACCATCAGACGGAAGAAAAAGAGGAGCAGAGAGCTAACGTTTTGTATTAGTGAATTCGCTTAGCGTCATCTAAACATATATCAAAATATTGTTAGGGTAAACGTTGTTTGTTGTATTAACAGGCCGAGGACGTGCAGCGCCAGCAGCCGGTAAAAAGAAAGGCGCGCAGAAAACCTAGCCGTCGGATCATGGACGATAAGCACCTCATGATCCCGGGAAACATCTATCAGCTATGGCTTCAGGACACTTCTGATATAGTGTCCAAAAGAGGAAGAACTGTTATGGTTGGTGTTGCAATAATTTTTTCCTCTATATCATTGTCTGCAGCGACGACTTCATATTTTCTGTAGCTATAACTATCCAGTGCGTTTCTACAGCAATGTTTGCGGTCTGTTAATCCTATTCGGTCTACTAAGATATCCAACCTCATGGACCTGCCACCAGTAGCTCTGATTTCTGGTTTGGAGATGTTTCCAGCTAAAGTACATTACCCTGCCCCCCTTATGGAGTTATGGAGAAAATGTACCGAAGTAAATATTTCACCTTCAGGTAATCATCTATAAGCTGTTCTCATTCAGCATTCAGTCATCAGTACTATGAGCATAAAATAAATAAAAAATTTCTTGCACGCAGGAGATAAATCACCCCCAGCACAGCAGCAGGAAGTTCCTCAAACTGTAAGCAACATTCTTCTGGCAATTTACTCTCCTGTCTGACTAATTCAATTCGTATCTAACAAATCAATTATGGAGGTGAAGCTTCTAGAAGAAGTTCAGGGTGATATAGGGTCCAACACTCTGGACGACTCCATCGAGAAGCTCAGAGCCAACCTCGAAAATCTGGATTTCCAGGGATTTGATGATGCATTTAACATTGATCATTTTGTCACTCCAGGGAGTTCTGGTGAGTTAGATTCTTTCGTGTGCAATGCCAGTCTCTTTTAGGATTCAGGTGATGAATTATCTCTTCAACAACAGCAGGACAAAGTTCAAAATCCATGCCCAGTTCTGGTTCTGGACATGCCTTTATGCCGTTGGAACCTGAAATCCAATTACCTTCTGTAAGGTCAGCAAAATATTTACAGAAAAAGAGTTAATTAGAAGTTCACATACTCTTTTAGTTAGAAATTTCTCGTTAGTGCGAAAATCCAATTTCTTTTCGTTCTTAATTTCAGGAGGATATGCCACTTTTTTTAGTTAAAATGGTCTTATAATATTACATTACGACTTGACATCTCCGATTCATTAATCACCGAAATCCTTGTTTCTAAGTATACAGATAGTTGCCATCTCTTGGTTAAGCATGGGAAGAAGTAATCTTAGTGTTGGAATTTTGAGACAGGTCAAAAAGAAAGCAGCATTCATCATCAAAGAGTTTCACGAACCTCGATCCAGTTGAAGAGGAGTTGCCGGTGCAGCAAGATGTGAGGGGCTCCAAGATCAGGAGACTATCCGAGACAGGTGCAACCCCTGATTTCGGTATGTAATTTCTAAATCCAAATTCGGTAAATTGATCATTAACCTATGTACATTAGTTCTACCTCCGGCGATCACTATTTAAAAAATCTCATATAGAACTGGAGGAAACAGGACCGACTCAAACCCCAGTTACTCCTCCATCAAATCCTTCTGGTGACAGCACTACTCTGTTAATCCGCACGTAAGTAAAGAGCCATATGCTTCGATATTAAAGCCATACTATGTACTGTTTGCAGGATTAAGATTGCGATAGCTCATTTTACCTCCACCGGTAACATATTAGCAGCATCGGACATGACGTATTACATGCTAATGAACAGGCATCTCAAGTTGCATTTTGATACGCCAGGAGCCCCACAGTCTGAATCACTGAACCAGCTAGCTTTCGGAATGAACAAGAGAAAAGCTGCTCAACTCTTTTACCAAACCTGTGGTATTTAGTTTTCCTTGCTTACTACTTACAACCTTCCTCCGATTTATAGATTACAATGCTCATATATGTTGCAATGCCTTCTGAAAGATCTGCAAGAATTCTCCAGACCTGCGTTTCAAATGACCTTCCGCTAAGAAGGATGCTTAGCTGTATATTTATATTCGTTACTTCCATTTCTCAATTTGCAGTTCTTGTCACTTGTGACTTCATCAAGGTCCAACAGCATGAGGCATATGGTGACATATCAATCTCAAGAGGGCCCAAGATGTAGCACAGCCGATCCTTCTAGTAGAATGGGGGCAGCTCATTTCTCACTAGGAAAGAAAAGGTAAAAATCGAAACTACAAGTCTTCTTTGAAAATCTTAACTTAGTTTACCTTCATGCATTCAATTGTTTTTGACTTGATAGTAACTGCAATTTGAGCCTTACATCTCAAGTATTTTGAAGACTATAAAATCGTAGAATTACAACCTGAAAACAAATATTTGGCTTGCTTCAGGGCAATAACCATAGGATGTTAGATTGGTAGACATGAACTTGATAAATGGTGCTTAGGATTTGCCTTTCCACCTTAACAACCATATACTAGCATAGACAGGCAATGATGTAATAGCAGACCAAAACCTTCCCCCATATACCAAGGCAAAGGTTCCTCCATTCCCCAACCAGAGTGACCAAGCACCAGCTAAAGTAAAGAAAGCAAGACAGCGGTGGAAGGAACTGACTCCTCTACTTAGTCTTACACATAGCGAGCTAATTTCCCCTTTTTCAGTTGATGATGGGCATCATAAGATGTTATGATTCGCTCTGTGGAGTTCAAATTTGGAACTGCTCATGGGCCGGGCCATCACTTGCCAAAACCAAACCAAAACCAAAACCGCCGTTTACCCCTCTGCATCTGGTCCAGGCGAGCACGTCACATGGTCCTGGTCATCTCGCAAATATTTTTAGGCTTTACCATGGGAAGATTTAAATTGGCATCACCCAAACTGTACCCCGCATCACCATATACCGCCGCCGAACAATAGGCTTTATCTGACCCGTCTCTATGCTGACCCATAGAGGAAAAGCTAATAATTTCTCGACATGTTTCTTTCCCACCTCGTCCATCCGTGGCGATGAAATGGACGTGTGTGTGAGACTAATCGCGAAGGAGATGGCGGGCGTATTAGTTCAGAACGTTGCTATCTGGAATATTCAACAATGTAAACAATGAAGTTTATAATATGAGCACAAGCGCACCACATATGACGAGTCGTGCCGGTTCAACTTTCTTGAAGGGCGGCTCTTGGTCTGACCAATGCATTTCCCTTTGACATTAAGTTGGCGTGCATCATATCACTTAAATGCATATGTGATGCAGATCATTTTAACCCTAAACTGTGTAGTTTATACTACCATGGATAGTTACTAGGGTTGACATGACCAAATAAAAAATTAGAACTTCTCGTGAACATTTATTTGAACTCGTAGCTGAAGCAGTCCCTGATCTGTCAATGGTTTACTACGATGTTTTATCTTTAATTTGGAAGTTTATTGCCTCGTATTAAAATATAAGAAAAGTTAGCTCGATAACCTTATATCATGATTTTTGCACCTAGAAATCATGACAGGGGGTGTTTTCCTTCTAATGATCATTATCTGAGCCACTTCTATAGTACCATAATCATACCTTGTTCTAAAGGGAGTCCAAACGGAGGGGCAATGTTCAACTTTTAGGAACATCCTGAAAAATTTCCGATATGGAAGAACCAGAGTAATGACAACTTATCCAACTTGATCTTCGACAAGTACCAGATTCTTGTCTCCATAACTCTGCACTAATTTTTAAAATACAAATAAATGATATATATACAGGTAAAATTAGGTAAAGAATTTTCTTTGGCTAATTGGAAGTATTAAATAACCAAATGTAAACAATGTACATTCCCCTTATTGATCTTCGACAAGTACCAGATTCTTGTCTCCATAACTCTGCACTAATTTTTAAAATACAAATAAATGATATATAGACAGGTACAATTAGGAAAAGAATTTTCTTTGGCTAATTGGAAGTATTGAATAAGCAAATGTAAACAATGTACATTCCCCTTAAATACCCAAACCTTTGACATTGTTAATCTATGTGATAGTCATCACAAATCATGACATTATAAATTACAATTTCTACCTAGGCAAATAGACTATGTTAGTATGGTGCATAATTTAATGGTTCACAGAAGATGTTCGATTACGAACCTCCTTCAGTTTTGATTTATTCGCCATAAGAAAATTTTATCATGTTAGATGAGGGTGCAACTTTGGTATAGACATGAAGCATTATGTAACCTATGTTACAAACGCAATCCACACCAAGTAGTAGGGACCATGCCTTTCTGGCTTTGTTTTTTTTTTTGCTACAGAGAGGAGGACAATGTCATTTCCTCAAATTGATATGGGGGGCAAGAGTTGATCGATGTGATGAGTTGCATCTTGGATGTCCCACCAACAGTGTTTACATCATGATGTTGACGAAGAATTGACATGCAAACAAGAGGACTTGTCCATGTCAACGCATATGAGCGAGCCACACTATGGTGCCACGTTTCGCGTCACTTTACACTTTATATATATATATATATATATATATATATATATATATATATATATATATATATATATATATATATATATATATATATATATATATATATATATATATATATATATATTGTCGAGCATAAACATCCGAACCCACAAGTAAAATAACACAGCTTTTATGATAGCACATAAATGCCTATTATATATATATTGTATTTTATTTTCCACCGAAGACTCCTATATTGATTTTTCTCTTTTCACTTGTGATCTCCAATGAACACCTTTTAACCATTTTATAACTTTAACCATTTTTTGTATGGATTGTATACAAAGAAAGCCCTTGAAAAAGGAAACTAATTTGCTCGTTCGCAGGCAGCCATCTGATTGACTCGGTCCACCATTCTCCCTTTGTTGATCAATTCCTGCCACCTAAAAGAAGGTGGTTGTACATTTGTCGACTTTTCTCAATGCTTCCCGTCTCGACTACTCTTGAACAATTTACCGACAAATGCATCTTGATCGACGAAATAAGATACGGTAAATAATGGTCTTATCTAATAATCTTAGATAAATTAGTCCTAGAATCATATCACCTCGATCGTCTTAATTATTTTTAGACACCATGGTACCACTAGACCACGTCGACACATGTCACAATGTGATTGACTTGACATAGTATCAACCAACTTGACACGGTGTTAGTTAACCTAACATAGTTCTCATCGATCGAGACTTCGAGAACCAATAAGTACATTAGCCAGCATGATGTTGTATGGTTGAATCAGTCGAGAACGTTGCCAACATTAAGAAACCCGATATGTTGTCCCTAACCCCGTAGGTATAAAAGTTACTTTTGAGAATAGCTTGATCGTCGGTCGAGGTACTAACTTGATCGTCGGAGGAGTCACATCAGATGCACCCCACTTCGATTAGACCTTCGTGCAGGATCTCATAAAAGCTTTTGAACAAGAGTATCCCGAGACTCACATTTGAGTAGGAGCATCTCGATACACACATTTAAGACCCGACGGATCTTTCTGAAGTTTTATCGCCTCTTTTAGATTGATACGAACTAACTTAGACACATGGGTGAAATTAAACTATATTGAATTCTCGACAAGAAGTTCAACAAATAAACTCAAAGCGAGCTAGCTATCGGTTCTGGATCTGCACACCATAAGCCTACTCGCTGACCCCATTCTCCAAGTGGCTGAAGAGGCAGCAGATGATGATGGCCTCATCGCATCCTATAGAAAAGCAACCGTTAAACAAACGACGTTGCTTGCACTACAGTTCAGAATGATCGAGTCATATGAACGAGAGCGTGCGTGACAGAGAGAGAGAGAGAGAGAATCCAGTGTGCAGTGGCCCAGATCTGCACAGCTTCCTGCTAAACGCCCAATCTATCAGCCCCACATATCATTCCATTTAATCTATTTCGTCGTCAGCTCACATGGGCGAAGCTAATGCATACTTCCGATTTCATCGTGTCATACTTGCATGTCATTTGAGATGACAACATTTACAAACTCAAACCAATAGAATAGGACACCATCATTACCATACATGATTCTTTATAATGCTACTCCTCCGATATAAGGAATCATAGGCTGCCATTGGATGGTATGACGTCGGTCATCAACATCTATCACTTCGTATCATTACATGTAGGTCGGTGCTTGGTCAATCAAAAGCTAGTGTATCCTCCTAAACATGATTGATCGATCCAATTCAAACAAGATGACTCAATAATAAAACACTCGTATATATCAACACATATCAACAGAGGCGTACTCTGAGATCAGGTAGCAATTTTTTCCTTCTTTTTTTTCTTCTGTGTTTACTGTGCTAAAGTCATATCTACTTTTAAGGGTCATGCCCTCTTTCTTCAAGAACAACGAAGATTAGAAGGGACACCACCTTCTCATATATGTCAATATTTTTGGCATTTCTTGTGGCTTCCGTTGGTGACGCGTTATATGTGGATCTCATATATATTTTATTTGGTGGCGGTAGAAATTATAATTGAGCCAAGGGATGTAGATAGCTTGTTGCTGGTTGTTGAACATCCAATCTTCCATCTCCTTTTCTTCGATTTTAATATACAAACTAATGCATGTTTGATTATTTGATTTACTTTAAGACATTTATATTAATGGTAGTCATTTGACTGGTACAATTCTCCATCGCGGACACATTGGAAACACTGCTTCTTAATATATGTATATAGTGGATAAATCTAAATCATTGTAGGTCTTTTGTTGACCATATACGAGGAAACCATACCCTGTAAACACCTAATTATAATTCCTCACACATTTCTAATTATAATTTCATCATCAATATAAATCATAAATACGGATCAAATACCTCATACATCATCGATTCCGATGGTTTGGCCCACTTAAAATTCCTCAACATGTGATTCATGTTACCCATCACAGATGAAGTCCCATTTGTCTTCCTTTCTCTCTCGCTGTATTCTAACACACACGCCGTACATCCGGCAAATGTACGCGAACTCTAACGTGCTTTCCGCCTCCCTTTCGCTTTTTAAAAACTTCACATAATTTATTTCTAAGAGAAAAAGAAAAAAAGAGACTGAAGTGTAACAAAAACACAAAAAAAAAAAAAAAAACAAGAAAAAAGTAGGAACATCTCACCTCTCCTATCCCCTCCCCCGTCTCTTCTCCTCCATCATTATTACTCTCCGAGAAAAAGACGCCTGACCCAATTCCCCTCCCATTTAGACCCGAAGGCCGCGTTTTTGATCGCCGCAACCGACCAAACGCAGGCTCAAAGACCCCGACTGCGCGCTTGCTCCCTCCGGCGTCTGCACCTCCCGACTCTCTGCTTATGCTTCTTCTGATCCCTTGGTTTCAGCTCCCCTCCCTCGCCCGGGTTTTTCTCTTCCGAGACTGCTCTTTTCGTGCTGATGATGATGACACCGAAAGCGTCGGGATTGGTGACTGGGGCGCGGGAGATTCCCGTGCTCTCCTGGCTGCTGCTTGCGTCGTTGCTGTTCTGGAGACTGCAACTTGGAGCGTCGATCAATGACGAAGGTCTGTGTGTCCTTCATTTTTCTTTTGGTTTCCCTGTGTTTAGGGTTTGGTTTTGCTGAAGTGAGAGTCGGATTTGAAGTTTTTTTTTTTTTTTTGGATGTGTGGTAGCGAGGGCGCTCTTGAGCTTTAAAGCGAACATGGAGTTCGATCCGTATGGAGCTTTGGCAGACTGGGAAGAGGCAGAGGTGGTGGATTCGTGCTTTTGGTTTGGCGTTCAGTGCGACGCTGGAAGAGTCGTAGCACTGTAAGTAATACAGTTTCCCTTCATCAATTTCCTGGTTTGTGTGTCACAGTATTCTCTTCTCTTGCTGGAAATACAACAATTCTTTGTTCAGATCGAAACAATTTTTTAAAGCTAGAAATACATTATTTTTTCCCATAATTTCATCATCAATATAAATCCTGAAAATTCAGCTGATGTTATAAAAAAAAAAAACTTGAAATTTTTTTATAAATCATTACACATCTCCTGATCCGGTGAAAAATTTACTGTCAAATCCTTAAAGTTGTATGTGTAAGCTGTAGAATCCCAAGAAATTGATTACGAAATAATCATGATTTCCAGTTCAAACAGTAGAATGCAGAATGAACATGACTATGAGATCCATACAAGTCAATATTAGGAGATAAGTAGCATATGCTTTTCTGTAGAGATGCCTTGCTTCATTAACCGATGATGGGGAGGTGATAAGATGCCTTCCTATAAAACATGGTGTTCATTAATATATGATCTTTCAACTAGTGATTGGAGTGGTATAGTGGTCGAGAGGGTAGGCGGCTAGTAGCAGGGAGTGGCATTGGCTGGCAATGATGGCGGGAACTGGTGGTGGGCAGTGGTGCTTGGTGGTGGCAGAGCACCAAAAGTGGTGATGCTACTGAATTTTGGCGCTGGAAAGAGCAGTTATAAGCAACGATGGCAAGAAGTGGAGGATGATCATGGTGAGTGGTTGTATTGTAAAGGAAGTGTCGATAGAAAAATTTTGGAAACACATTTCCAAATGGGGAACAGTCAAAAGCTATTGTTATAATTTTCTTTTCTTTTTCATTCTGGAAATTAAATTTTTAGTAACACATTAGACAGGCCCTAAACTTGTGTTTGAATTCAGGCATAGTTCCCCGTAGCAGAAAATAAATTATGGATGATATTCCCTTCCTGTTACCTTCTCTTATGATAAGGAGTGCTCTTCTGATACGGCACTTTGTTTTGGGCAGGGCTGATTGGCACGAGGGACAGGCCCTTTTATGAGAGACTCAAAATTGATTCATTTATATTTGCAACCCCTTGTTTTAATTGTTTTGTTATACTGCTCTGTTTTTGTCATATGCAACTTTTATCTTCCTTGTTATTCCTAACTAATGGAAGAACATAAAATTGAAAGCATCCTCCCATTATATTCCTGGCATAGAATTAATTATTATTATTTCAATTTCTCTAATATACATCCTGTTTTCACAGAAATTTGAAAGATGTTTATCTTAAAGGAAAGCTTGCACCTGAACTTGGAAGGCTTATTCACTTGAAGTCTCTGTAAGTATTTTTTTTAATTAATAACGTACACATGCAGCATTTTGTTCATCTCACAAGTAGAAGTAGTCAAAGTTGGGAATAGTGGTTAAAATTGAGGAGAAAGTACAAACATTTTGGATCCAGATGGTCATCCTACATGGAGCCACCCAACCAGAGTTGAAGGTCCGATCATGAATTAAACTGCGTAGGGGTGTTGGAACATTATTCTCTTCAATATTGACTTAGACTCGTGAATCCTTCTTGGTTTCTGTCCTCTGATTTTAGAAAATCCCTTGGTTGAGACCATCCAATAGAATACCCAATAAATTTAATAATAGTTCCTGTTTAAGGATACTTTATTAATTGGGAATATATCTGAATTATTGAACAACCAAATGATGCCATTGATTTAAGTGTTTTTCATGCCTTCTTTCTTCCTAAAACTTCCTTGTACTTGTTTACTCCTGCAGTATTTTAAACAATAACTCATTTTACGGAGTCATCCCAGAGGAGTTATCAGCTTTGCAGAATCTGGAGGTCTTGGACTTGGGACACAACAATCTGACAGGACCACTTCCAACTTTTCTGAGCCATCTTGTATCCTTGAGAGTTCTGTGAGTAGAGAGTAGTTTTGGAGTCAAAGCTTTTGCATTCCAATGGTGAGAATGTCATGTTCATGATTTCATTTTTGCAGCATACTTACAGACAATGAATTTGTTGGTAGCATGTCATCAGTACTTCATGGACTCAATATTCCTTCGGAGGTTCGGTTTGACGAACACATGTTATCATCAAACAAGGGATTAATTACAAGGTATTGTCTTACTAAAAATACATAATATGGGTTGAAGTTACTTTTAATCAAGGTTCGCCGTACCGGTCAGTACCGGCATACCGAGATTTGGCCGGTACGGTATGGTATGTCGGTACAGCTCGGTATGCTTGGGCGTACCGAGCGGTACAAAATAAATAATATTTTAATGATTAAAAAAATATTATTTTTTTAATACCAGAAAAATTAGAAAAAAAGGTTGGGTTAGGGTTTGTAAGATAGAAATTGGTATAGATTCAACAAAATCAATGTAAATTAGGCAAAAATAATATTACATATCTTTTTCGAGCTTTGAGGAACCGTTTTGAGAAAGTAAGAGTTTGAGAAAGAGTGAGTGTGTGAAGGGAAATGGGAGAAGGGTGAGTTTAAATAGAGTTAGAAAGAGTTTTTCGACCGTTACAGGGTCTGTAACGGTCGATTTTGACCTTTTGCAGGGTCTGTAACGGTCGATTTTGACTATTACGGGGTCTATAACGGCCGATTTTGACCTTTTACAGGATTTGTAACGGTCGATTTTGATTGTTACAGGGTCTGTAACGGCCGATTTTGATCGTTACAAGGTCTGCAACGGCCGATTTTGATCGTAACCGTGTCTGTAACGGTCGATTTTGACCGTTACAGAGTCTGTAGTTTGTACCGCCCGGTACAGGGCGGTCTACGTACCGGTAAACCATCGGACCGGTACGTACCGCCCGGTATGGGCGGTACGGAAAACCTTGCTTTTAATAACCTGTGTTTTCTGTGATTGAGTTTTAGGAAATTGTTTCCTAGTAAATGATCATCGTGTATTGAACATTGTTAATGTTCAAACTCAACAAAAGATTCTTCTCCTCGGATCATTCTGTTATGTCATCAAGAGTCCAATGTTTGTTCTTGGATCATTTGTTATGTCTGCATGAGTCATGAGAAACCATTGTCTCACAATGTCTTTAGGGGTAATGAAGAGTCATAATCTTGTTGATTTTGGTCTTTGATTTAAGCATCGTAATAGCTTGATTTGGATTCATGTGAATCTTTGAGGATTTTTTTTTGCATGATATCATATATATTTTTTTGTACTAAAGATAGAAACTTATTAGAAGTTTGAATGTGAGAGATTGTGATAGGAAATCGACTATGTCATGATTCGTGATACAATTATAGTAAAAAAATTTAATAGTGGAAATGAGCATATTCTTTCTTGTGCTACCTTTCTTTATATTGTTTTTCTGTTGTAGAAATCTCAAAAATGCAACTATCCGGAGACTTCTGCAACTAGCAAATCATTCGCCAACAGCAGCACCAGCACCAGCATCATTGCATAAAGGCAGACACCATAAAAGAAACAAGAATAACACCAATATACGTACACATTCAGCTGGACCATCTTCATCTTCTATGCCCCCGGAAAACTCACACACATCTTCTAGGTCACCTTTCTTGCACCCAACACATGCACCGGTAGTTTCACCATCACCATCAGCATCTGCACCATCAATTACCCTCCCATCATCTCCAAGTAGCCATCATGCGCCTGCTCCTGCACCAGCAATCAAACCCCCAACATCAGTACCACATAATCAACCTAAATTTGGTCTTGCCCCATCCCCTGTCTCCATTCTAATTCCACCCCCCATCAGCAGTCCAGCAGCAGCAGCAAACACACACAAAAAACATGCAAGATTGTGGGTAATGTCGTCAGTAGCCGGCTCTGTTTCATTTCTACTTGCCATATCTGCAGTGTACCTTCTGTGCTGGCGAGCCAACAAGGTCGTAACTATTAGACCCTGGGCAACAGGCTTAAGTGGCCAACTGCAGAAAGCATTTGTGACAGGTAGTTATTTAATACTTTCTGTTTGATGCTATTTGTGTTTCATTTATATTTTCTGTACCCAAACCCAAAATATTGCTCGAACTTGTAGGCGTACCTGCACTTAAACGGTCCGAACTAGTAGCAGCTTGTGAAGACTTCAGCAATATCATTGGTTCCCTATCAGGATGCATGCTATACAAGGGGACATTATCAAGTGGTGTTGAAATTGCAGTAATTTCAACTGTCGTCGAATCTGCAAAGGATTGGTCAAAGCAATCCGAAACTCAATTTAGGAAAAAGGTGAGCTGCATTCTACTAGCATATCTCAGTAAAAACATATTGCAGTGCCTATGGCATCCAACTAATGAAAGTTGGCCATGTCTATCAGGTTACAATGCTTTCCAAACTGAACCACAAGAATTTTGTGAACCTGCTTGGGTATTGTGAGGAAAGTGAGCCTTTCAGCAGGATGATGGTGTTTGAGTATGCTCCGAATGGGACACTTTTTGAACATCTACATGGTAACTGTTTTTTTTTCTAAAACCTAACATACACTAGAAAACATATTAGTTGAAGAATAGTTTATCTTTCTTGCTTTAGTTCAAGCTATATATCACAGACCTCCTGATTAGCCATGGCCGGGTTTTCTGTAATATCATCGTTTTTGTAGTCTCTCATAGAAGAATCTTGTTGCTATTTTTTGGGATGGCTAGCACTGATTTCAGGCTTCGGTGTAATTTGCAGTAAAATATCTCCTGATTAGCACAGATCTCCCGATTAGCCATGGCCGGGTTTTTCTGTAATATCATCATTTTTGTAGTCTCTCATACAAGAATCTTATTGCTATTTTTTGGGATGGCTAGCACTGATTTCAGGCTTGGGTGTAATTTGCAGTAAAAGAAGCAGAGCATTTGGACTGGCGGACGAGGCTGAGGATTGCCATGGGAATAGCATATTGTCTGGAGCACATGCACCAGCTTAACCCTCCTATCATCCTCGGTAGTCTAGACTCATCTACCATCTACCTAACGGATGATTACGCTGCTAAGGTATCAGACGTGCAATTGTGGAGTGAATCAAAAGATACTGGATTGGGGTCTGGAAGCTCAAGTCCTTTGTCAGACGCAGAGAGTGTTGTGCATAGATTAGGCATACTTCTATTAGAGATATTATCAGGCCGGCTTCCATTCTCAGAGGAGGATGGTCCACTTGAGCAGTGGGCTTTGTGCTATCTAAATGGTGAAAAGCCCTTCAAAGACATGATCGACTCGACTCTCAAATCCTTCGATGAAGTAACTTGTGATGCACTATGCAAAGTAATATGCTGCTGCATTCACCCAGAGGCCAAGGAAAGACCGACAATGGTAGAGGTCGCAAGGCGAATGAGGGACATCACAGCAATGCCACCCGATGGAGCGACTCCAAAAGTGTCGCCACTGTGGTGGGCTGAGCTCGAGATTATATCTTCGGAAGGGAACTAGAGGTGAAGGTGGTTCTGCTGAGCGAGCGGATGTCTGTCGTATTTGCTGTATGTATTGAATGCTTTACCATGACATGGAAATGAAAAATGTACAGGCATGGTGTTGTATTTCCTGCAAAATGTTCGTTTGCTTGGTGTTTGTGAAATGTTCACGCTGTTTAAGCTTTAAACTGTCTTCTCATCGTTCATCGTGCTCATGGTAATCCTGTTTGATACCGTTGCAATCGTTCATTGTGAATTGTAATTTTTTTTTTGAGATTACAGAGTGTAAAATGTTCACACCTTTTGTAATCTCCTCGATCATTCTTCCAAACCATGATGATGATCTCTTTCATCGACCACTGCTTTGTGCCAGATAGTAGTTGATGGAACTTTATTTTGTAACATCATCAAATCCTTCACTGGTGATTTAGATGTGTGCAAATCGTTTTCACATAAAGATTCCTTAGTTAAAATTGCATCGGTACTCTTATGTGTCTATATGTAAAGAGTCGATCTTCCTATAATTTATTATGGTCCCCTAAGGACATACAAAAAAGAAGATGATTTAGCTTGGGATCCACAAACAGTTATTTCAACAAATAATTGAAAGATAATACAAATTATAAACATAGATTTCATAAGCTTTGAACGATTATGTAACAAAAGATATAAGATGATCTATTTCGTCATGTTGCTTCAACTCGTTAATGACTCTTAACTCTGGTGTGGAGTTGATCGAGCTGTGCTTATAGATCCTTGTTTTGTCATGTCGTTTCAACTCGCCAATTACTTTTAACTGGGCTGATAATTGTTGGTTCTTATAGATTCTTTAGATGAAGAAAAAATCTTACTTGTTATATGCTAGTCTCTCAAATGTCCCATGCCGCTTGGACTATTCGGATCTTTGTTAGAAATTTAATGTGTATCGTCTCATAGACGTTAAAGTTTCCGAGGTATTTTCTCCATAAAATTTATTGTCACCTTCAAGTAGATTCACATTAATTTCACTTTTGATTGATATTCTGTTGAAAAATAAAATAGATAGTCTACTATTGATAGTATAGATCATCATTGGTGATGATTTGATAATTATTATTATCCATTAAATTTATTTAAAGGAACTAGTGTAGAGATATTTTACTAGATAAATAAGAAAACTAAATTAATTAATTTTGTCCATTCACTTGGAAATAAACTAGATAGTCTACTCTTGAAGGGCGGGAGGACTAAACCCTAATTAGTTTTGAAATGCCTTGAGTCGCACGTGGATCGCTTATTGGGTTCGGATCCAATTGCTAAATGGGCTGTTAGTGGACTACATTTAAGAGCTCAAACAAAAGCCCTCTAAGGTGTGTTAACGAAGCCAGTAAACCCGAATTTGATCATCACCGTGTTCCGTAAGCTTACTTTTAGTTTTGGATCCGATAAGATATTAAATTCATCTGATGGATGGATCCGATCCGATCCGATAACATCCCCTTTTTTATCTCTCTGTTGGCAAGACAATGTTAAATTCCGCTGATCTTAAAACATCAATATATATATATATATATAGCGTTCCAAAACGTTTCCGTCGTGTTTTCTGGATCTCGTGTGCAAATAAGAAATCTGAAAGTGGGAGATGTGAAAGAAAAAAGCATTTTTTGTTGTTTTCCGTTTAATGTTGTTTTTAATACTCGCAACAAGTTCCGCAAGAACATAGTTTTGGTTCCCTTTCGGAGGCGGCTCTCCAAGTGCCAATCCAGTCTCCTGTTCTCTGCTTTCTCCTTCGGCGGTGGGCGCGGAGAGTGGCCGCGGTTGGTCTCATCAGCAGCAGATCCGGAGTGGCCGCTATTGTTTCTCCCTAATCTGATTGAAATCGAGGTGCTTTTGCCGCCATCGTCGGGATCCGCCGAGAGGTAACAACGCCATCGTTGAGCTATAGATTTGGCTACCGCATTCTGTCGGTCGATGATCGAGTGCGTAACTTCTTTTATTGGGTTTTCTTGTGTAAAATTAGCCTCTTGGTGCCCAAAATGTCTGCGCTCAACGATGGCAGCTCGTCCCCTCGATCTCAGGTTACCCATGAACGGGTCGATCCTTAATTTTGGACACCACAATATCATCTGTGTTACTAAGTAGCAGATTGGGGTATCCTTCTGGTGTGCAGCATGCCTCTCGTTGTTTCGAGGATCTCCTGGAGTCTATTATTGTGGATGTGGCGTCGGAGTGCCACCGGATAGCAAGACTAGGTCTCGACCGGAACCTGGAAGAAGAGGAGGAGGAACTGAGGCTCTCGGCGCAGGCCCGTGTAACTGATCCTGGCAGCAGCGGTGAATCCAATAGCAAGAACGTGGTCGATATCTTCGGGCAGACGCATCCCGCCATCGCCGGCGAGACCTTTAATTGCATGAATTGCGGCAGACCCGTCACGGCCGGACGGTTCGCTCCTCACCTGGAGAAGTGTATGGGCAAGGCGAGTCATCTTCTTGATTTCCCTAATCCTTTCTGGAAAGAAAGAACAAAAAAAAAAAAAAACTCATCTTGCTTGATAAAAATGGTGTCTTTGTTGACAAAAAAATGCTGCTTTGTTACTGTGTGTTAGTAATTGAAGTTTAGGTTGATCTATGCATTTGTTAACATTCGATTCACAATCTTGCAATGAGATGTATGTAATTGGTCTATTCCACTGGTTTCTTGGAAGATTTGAGAGACTATTTCTAACCACTTGTGTGTTGTATGGGCTTCATTTCAGGGACGAAAGGCTCGCACAAAGGCCACCAGGAGCAGTACAATTGCAAGAAATAGGCATTCTCGTGGGAGCCCTGTAACGGTTTATGCGCCCTATTCCAATGCTACCAACAGCAACATAGTTCCCAATGGCACCACAGCAGGGGAGGAGTATACAGATTACACGTTTGAGGAGCCATGATATGTCTTCCCAAGGTTTTTTTTTTACACTAACCTTTTTAATATCTTCAATGTGAAGAAGAATTGTGCTTACTAGTATGCACTTAGTGTTCCCGTCACTCTTATGCAATCTCCTCAAGGCTTCTTGAACAGCCCCACGCACCAAAGTTCGTTAGAATGTCCTGAAAGAACTTGAATTCTCGTCTGCAGGTCTTAATCATATGATTTTAAATGTCCGCTACCAATGATGATCTTTCTTTGCTGTTTCTTTTTAGCTGAAAACTAAATCAGTTTTCCGAGTAAAGGGAACATACACAAATGTTCTACCGTTATTGCCTATTTAGAATTTGTATATGATCCGTCCATGAAAAATTACAAGGGTTGCACCTAACGATATGATGCATAAAGAAATATTTAGCCTGACATTTGCTCTTTGATTAACAGGGTGAACTTTAATTCTTAAGCGCAGTCTGCAGTGGTATGTGTCGTTGAAGTTGTTAAAATAATTATTTGTATATTTTCATTTAAAGTCGTTCATAAGGTTGTCTCTTTGTCACCTAATTGTTTAGGATTCAAGACATGGAAATGCATTCTAATTGAAATGGTAAGGTCCCAAGACATGGAAGTGCGCTGGGCTGCCCTTTTCAGTTTAGCTTCTTGTGTATAAGTTATTTGGCCATTAGTCCAATTGAACCACGACATTTGCCATGTGATATATAGTCATATTTTTTATCATGATGTTACAAATCAGACATGACAAACTTTAGACTAGCTCGATTCATGATTCAATCTTTTCTATATATATTTTTTCTCGAAAAACAGAATCAGTGGGGGGGCAGTGAGGATAGATTTTGATTTTTATCATAATTTAATTGATGAACCAGAAACCTTTTGAGAAAAAAAGGTTCTTGCCTGTGCAATCCTCAATTCGCATTTGTGCAGAGACACCAAGAATTAGGTCCGTGACAAGGAAGTCACCAGATTGTAAAGAACTACTGACCCCTTGGTGATGTAATGCAGGTCATGTTCTTAGCAAGCAAGTCAGACTGTCATGATTAGATCATTGTTTAACTTTCAGTAGATATATGTGATGTTTAAGCATGGTGATATGGCGGTCTTATCCGAGAAACATGTAGCAGTCATGGAAGTTGAGCACATCACCAAGCTTTAAAATTTTTTCCCAGAATCCACATTGCTCAAATCCATGAGTTATTTTCAAAACTAATCACATATTGACCAGTATTTTGTTATGCACTGCAGGTTTATATATCTTTTGTTAAGTTAGATTAATTTCTTCATGTCCCCGACCAAATTAGAATACTCGAGTTGAAGAGTTCGGTTACATGATGAGGTCAGAGTCTAGCTTGCCGTTTTTCTCTGCGGTTTACGTATCATGTTCATTGTCTAGTTATTCTCGTCTGTATCTTGTAATCTATCTCACCATGCTTAGTGCTTAGATTTTGGTGCCAAATCTCAATTTATTGTTAATGGGTATCGGTGCATATTTCAATTTTCTTTTTCGTCGCAGAATCCACTCCAAATCGGGATGACTTGCCTTCAGCCTCCACCTTGTTCACGAGTAAAAGTTCTGAAGACTATGAGATACACACTATAGCAGCCGTTCCTGGTTATCATCTGGTTAAAGTAATAGCGGCCAAAATTGATGCTTTTGGTCCGTGGTTTAAAATGTGAAGATTTCCGTCGACGATGAATCTGCGCTGCCTGTGTTTCCACTCGGAGCGAATAGCTTGCGGCTAGTATCTACAATTAGAAGCTGGAGTTGGCTAAAGTTTGATTTTGAGTTTTTTTTTACGTGCGACTCTCGGTCCCCGACTGGACTGGTGCCTACCTTTTCAGTGTCCCGACACATGGCACGGTAATTTTTACAAATCAATACAGACCGAAGAATTAGTAGACCGATAAATATTGATCGATACAAGTTGGTCCATTTGGTATTTTTGAACTTTGCTCTGTTGTAGGTTGATCGCGTGAACTATCAGATCACCGCAATCTGAAGACTACAAAAATCCTCGCAAAATTGTTGGACAAAGTTAATTGGCAAGACTGTTAGACTTTACTACTTCACTAGTGAAACATGGTTAGTAGATGCATGTTTTCTAAGAATGCTTTGACTCATCTTGCCTCCTTGATGTACTTAACTATGATATAAAGGAGGAAGAAGATTCACAGAGAGAGAGATATATATGTTGTTGATAATTTTTAGAATAATTAAATATTAGAGCATGTCCCAATTCACTGTGGGCATCCATGCCTCGGGAAATTTTTATTAGCCTGGACACCATGGGAGAAGGTACAACGACTTCTTGGAGATTCCAAGAAACACAATGAACGTTTCAAAAGGTTGGAGAAGATGAAAACGATAGAAAGGCTACGCACAGTTAAGAATCCAATTGTTCCAGGAGTTGGGAGTAGCCTCTCGATCCAAAAACACTTTTGACTTCAAAGCTACACTAGTTGTTGGTTCCATTCAAGAAGGTCGTTTGATCTTTTACGTTAAAGAACCAAAACGGGTAGATAGATGCCTGTCCTCCATGATCCCTTCAGTCAATTAGCATCATCCACAAAGGCGGAGGGAGACCGGAGATCTTACTGAAATATTAGTGGCTGGCGTTTAAAGTACTACGATCTGCCTCTGCTCAGCATCCTCTTGAGAGAAGAACCAAAGGAGGAAGAAGAAGAAGAATCTTCTTTGATGGTGGTGCCTACGTCACCCTCCGCTGCTGCAACATTGACCACACACGACGACTCCTCGTTCGCGTTCCTCGGTTCGACTTGCAGCGCCGCGTCACACTCCGCCGCCGCCACCACCACCACCACCGGAACGACCACAGAAACAGCGTCCACCACCTGAGCCGGCTCGCCCATGATCTCCACCGGCGCCCTGCAGATAGGGCACGTCGCATGAGACATCAGCCAGGTGTCGATGCAACCGACGTGAAAGGCATGCTTGCATGCCGGAAGAAGCCTGGCGCAGTCGTCCTCTTCCATGGCGCTCAAGCAAACCACGCAATCCAATCCATGCTGGTGCTCCCGGGACTTGTACACGAACACGGGGAGCGAAGCCACCACCTTGGGATCGACCCCACTGATGGATAACCTTATCTCGGTGGTGTGACCGGGGAATGTGGCTACGCTTCGGAGATGGAGAGGCTCCCTGAACACTACTACTCTCCTGACCACCGGCCGCTGCCTCCTGATCAGCCACCGGGCGTAGATGTGGAGAAAAAAGACGAAGAAGATGACGACGGATAACGATATTACCGCGGCGAGCATGACCTTGTCGTTGTAAAGGTCGTCGCCGGCGTCTCGACTGTGAGTAGCCGGTGCGCTGGCCATGGCTGCTCCCACCCACTCGAGGGAGGTATTCCAACAACGGCACGACTGACTGACTACATACATACATGCTGCAGGAGTGGAGAGTGTGGACATAAAGAGGGGGTGACACAGGAGTCGTAGATGGCGCATGGAATTGAGGAGAAGGGGCCCGTGGAACAACTACAGGCTGTTGACTCTGGAACAGCAAGAGAGCTCGAGGAATTTGGAACGAACGAACGAACGAAGAAGAAGGCGGAGAGGGTGGATATGGTGTTGGGTTGGTTTGCAGATGGGGACGGCACAGGTGGCGTGTGGACATCGTTTTGGGGCAGACGATGGGGACGCCGGTCCGAAGTTAAAAAGAGTCTCGTGACGGTGCGATGATTGCTTTAATGGGTCGCCGCCACTTACTCTTTGACGACTCGGCCGACGAAACGAGACGAGATGATGATGGGCTTCCTCTTCTCTTCTTCCTTGCTTTATTTGATGTTGGGTCGCTCGTCCCATGTGATTCTTTGTTGCGTAGGTTGGTTGGTGTGCCTTTCGCCGCCCACCCGTCAATACGACATAGATCACCAAACAAACAAGCAAGCCAAAAAAAAAAAAAAAAAAGGTTAGTTGTCGGGTCTTAAGATTACCAGCAAAAAATATATTTATTGTTAATTCCGGATCAGGTTTCGATTTAGAATCCATCGAGAAATCAAATTTCATGTTAGAAGAACAAAACGGACGAGCCAAATACGAAGTGATACTGGTTCTTCTAAAAGAACTGAAAATTAAATATGCATAAGGATGGATGGCAGCAAATAGTGAGTGTGTGTTCATGGAGTATAGAAGGGACTGACTGTGTACCTAAATCGCACGTCGGAGGTAGCCGCCGCCCCCCAGCTGGATGCCCGACTATTATTCTACATTCGATTGACTGCACGATGACATCAAAATCATAAGAAAATAAAAAAAAAAGTTGCTGCTGCGGCTGTTCGCAAAAGTGAAGTGAGACAAACGCTAGAAATAGACCAAATGGCTAAAACCAAAAATATCAGCAATAAATCGTTGCACGAGAATATATGACCGAGTATGTTTTTACCCCCATTATCAGTCTCATCCTTACCGATTCAACTCTCGAGAAATGCTTACCTGCTACAAGTATGAATGGAATGCACACACACACACACACAAAGTAAGTATACAGGAGATTGCTCTGAATGAAGAAAGTAGCTATTTTGTTGGGTGATAAATGTATGCTATATAAAGAGCAATTTTGGAGAGAGGCTTACTTTCAAGCCAACAATCCACTATGTAAAATCATAATTACATAGAACTTAAACAAAAAAACAAAATGGTAGGACCAGCAACAAGCAACCTCCAGGGATATGAATTAATTAATCCATGAGCTTGTATCTTTTCTCTTGAACACCAATTACCCCCATTTGTATCTCGATTATTGTGTGAAGTGGTACCTGCACAGGTATTTGTTTAAAGAAAAGAAAAGAAAAAAAAAAAAAAAAACCCTAGTCTGAACTTTACAAGTCAAAAGGATACCACCCACGGATGCTTCATGTGTTTCTGAATTTTTTTTTTTTTTTTTTAATGAAAACCACTTACTTCAATGTGAGGAATTTCTTTCAATGGCCGGTCAGCAAAATATGAATACAATGCTCTCAACACAGCCTATAAGATAGGAGTATCTGAGAAACCAGCAGTTTCCAAGTAAAACCATCCATAAGCATAGACAATTAAGCCTTCGTGCAAATTACCTGGTGAGAAATGACGACAACTGGTGCACGTTGCCGTTCAAGCTCAATAATTACGGGTTCCAACCTGAGCATGAAAGATTGTCAATGCACACATTTTAATGGAGGATTATCTGTTGAAAAGCACAGAGCAAACAAAAAATTTAATCAAACTGGATCACTAGAACAAACCTCTGAATGACGTCCAAGTATGACTCCCCACGAGGGTATCGATATCTGAGCTTGTCCTTCTTACGTGATCTGAATTTTTAACATGGAAAAAATTACAAGGCATTCAAACAAGTGCATAAAAATTGAAAAAAGAAGTGATGAGTGAGTCGACTGGTATTCTTTTAAGTGAAAGGAAACTGTCTCTGAAGGTATTGGTTATACTGAAGAAAGAGGTGAAAAAATGAGTGATGAGTTGAACTTGATTTCACATTCTGTGAAGAAAAACTCGATTTCAATAAAAAAATGGAAGCTGATATTGTGGTGTACTAGTACACTCTACTCTCTTAACTTCAAACATCTAAGGGATTTTTCCACCATCTTACTCCTACTTGGCACTAAAAGAAGGCAGACCAATGCATAAGGCACCCCCCCCACTGGTAGTCAATATATGCTTCCCCATGAGTGGAGGGATTGTTTTCTTTAATGCTATCAATGGAACCCAGGCCGCAAAGATATAACTTTACTATAATGCAGGCTGGCCCTCTAATTCCAACAGGCATTTAGAGGTGTTGATTTGTCATATGAAGCACATCAACACATGGAGATCCATTCAGAACCACACTAGAGCTTGATTGCATATGGGGTTCAAATCAAGCCTTACGGATTTCACACTATTTTTTTTTGTGGCCCAAGATCATATCTGGCTTCAGTTCATGCTGATTATACTTAAGACGTTGAAACTAGTCAGTTCGTATGATGCTCACTCATATTCCTCAGGCATGTTTTTTTTTATTTCTTCATAAGTCATGCCATCACATACTCCGGCATTTATCTCTTCAAGGGCACGCCATTGTATCTACAAGTAATAACAATAACATTAAACTGATCACACTTTGAGCAAGTGAGATGAAAAGAATGCACAGTACTTTAATTTAAAATCCAAGCATCAGAAGATACCTTTGGGAATCCGACAATTGGACTTGCAGTTAGTATAGTTCTTTGAAGTGTGCTAGTCCATATCTAAAACATTTGAAGAAAGAAAAGGACTTATATGAATAAGATAGAGCAACAAGCTACGTGACTAATCATCTAACTACATGGTTCCAAAAGTGGAAATTGATAGAGACATCATGGGAAACATGAAACTAATGGATCCCTGACGTCATTCACAGAACAAAAATGAATACCTTTTAAGCGATGAATAGTTGTTTCTTGCAGAGGAATCTAATGCCTTAGAATTCTAATATTATCTCAAATAAATAATGTTGTATGATTGTATCTTTAATTTCATCTAAAAATTTATGACAGATCATATTAATATTTTTTTACCTGAATAATTTTTATTAGTTTAGCAGGTATTTTACTAATGTCATAAGTTGTCAACGACTGTTTTACCTAATCCTACATCAGATACCAATATCATGAAAGAAGAAAGAAAAGGAAAGTCAGCTAAACCACAAGGAAAAGTTAAAGCTTGATAGAAACCAACAAAAGCTACAAACAAAGAAGCAATTCAGAAAGTTAAGCAATATAAAGCTTCAGGTAGGAAAAAAAATCTAACTATGCTAAATGAGAAAAGAATGTGCACTGAAGTCCACAAATGATTTTCTTACAGAAGCTGTCCTCTCAGACTTCAGTCTCTTCTCAACAAAATTTGCCAGTTTCTTTGAATAAAGTTCACCAGCTTCACTGCTCCAAAGTTGAAACAAATAAAATTCACAGCCCTTTATCTTGAAGAAGATAGTGCATAAAGTACATGATCGAATGACTGAGTGCTACAATATCTACAAACTAGGGTTGATCCTTATGCACATAGCTACAAGCACATATAATTTTGTAACTTGTCTCTGGGTCAAATATGAATAACATACAATTATTATAAACAACTTGAGCGGCCGATCAAAGTAACATTGTAAATTTACAATATTTCTTATAATGAATAGAAATGCAAGAACGTCGATATGGTTGAGCACTTCTTATCAGAGACACATTATTTAATAGAACTATTACAGTATTACCATATCATGATCAGAGGCACTGCAACAAGAAAAGTACAACCTCTAGGTTGAGGCTGACCAGAGATAGTTGATATGTACAAAATGTTGTTATTTTTTCATTGTAAAGAATGAAATAATAGAAAACTCCATTTTTCATTAAGATGCAAGAGTTCGTTGACTAATACCATCAGGATGTCTAACACAGAACATGCTTTATTAAGCACGTAATTTCAAGATTAAAATTCTAAATACAGTAATTTTGGCAATATTAAAAAGCTGAAGAGAGCAAACCTTAAAACTGCGTCACCTCCAATTCTTCCTCTAACATTATCTCGACTTTCACCATGACGGGTAAGGAGAATAGGCCGGGGTGTTAGATGAGTATTCACCTGCAATTTAAGTCTGGATACCATGACACTTGACAATGGCTTTTCTGAAAAATTATAACTATTGTTGGTTACTCATGACTTTTAACAATATTAAAAAATGGTTTAAGTTTGGTATATGTGTGGTTTACTGGTACAAAACTGTCTGCATACTCCAGTACTTAATTCTGTGACATTGTCAACTTATGCAAAACACAAGATAATGAACATGACTTCCAATATTTTGGGTGGGTCAGTCCCTTCCTCCTCTCACATATAGATACAGAATACATGTTGTCAGCGGCAGACAGTTTTGAGCATTGCTATAACAATAATATTAACAAAGAGCAGATGATGTTTGAACCATCAATTCTATGAAAAACAGAATGAAAAAATTGTGTATGATACAATTTAGATATTCACAGATGTACCAGGAAGAAGACAATTCGGCCAGGAAGATAACCACTGATGTTGTTAACCTGAATAAACGATTCAAGTGACAAGGGAATGATGATCAACTACAAATTTGAAAAAGATAATTAAATTTCAATTGAAAAAAAACCCTAAGATATTACACCAAAGTTGAGCAATAATGAAAACATTATTAGAAACGCATAAAAGTCATTCACCCAAGATGTACTGTCTGTGCAGCTTACAACTTGTTGGTATACAACATTACTATTGCATAAAAGTCATTTAACAATAGCTTGTTAAATGCTAATCAATTTAGGTAAAAAGAGAGCTATAAGTTAAAGTGCCTCTTGCTAATGCCGACGATCTAAAACGGCTAAGATTTTGTCCTTAGCATGGGCTATTGCCAATGGTCTTTGGAAAGAGCATTATTTTCCCTTGCAATTTTATGATGGATGGTGAGCAATTTAGTCATTTTAAGGAAAATAATTTTAAATATGTCCAGCAATAGCATTAATGTGTGTGACCATGCTGAGGCAGGTACCAGTAGTGCTGGCACCTTGCCACTGATGGATCTGTTTGTTCTAAGCAATGACGACCACATGCTTTGAAGCCTAATGTTCACTGGCATAATATGTTGTTGTGATAAAGCAATCCTTAAACCGAAAAAAAGGGTGTAGCTCAGGTAAAGGGAAATATATTTAAACAAAACAAAATGATAACAAAAAATAAGAGAAAGGAGAACTATATATAACTCACTTGTATCTGCCCACCTTGTCCACTGACCATGTCAATCATTTTGATATAAGAACCCTCTTCCACTGGCTCATATGCCTACAGACAAGTATATATCATCCATTTTGGATTTAACGAGCATATGAACAAAAAGATGCTACCTGCTAAATGTAGCTAGAACAAAGGGTATTTGCTTGGGAACCTTTTCATAATTGGCTAAGCGTTCTTTAAAGTCTAGCATTCCAGCTTGAAAATCTGGTCTGCAGAATAATAACGGAAACCATTTAATCTGAGGCATATGGACATAAATGTACCTTAAAACAAATGTAAAACACTCACTCTTCTGCATAATCAGGGCTTTGTTGAATTTTCAGCCGTATATTTCTTTCTATTATACGTTCATCATTGCAAATTGTTTCCAAAAATATGATCTGCAACACAGATTTGAGCAATCAAATAAAAATCAATTTAATATATTTTATTAGAAGACAGAAAAAAAGTAATATAAAACAAGGATTCGGTCCGTACCGACATACCGAGCTTGTACAGTACCCGAAACCGAGCGGTATGCACAAGCATACCACTCGGTATATATATAATATAATATTATATATAAGAGAATTAAACTGATTTTTAAGTTGGACATAAGAATTATCACCAGAAATGCCAAATGCACATGCTAAACGTTCTAACATAAAGCCAGATTTAATTCTTGTGAATATCCAATGAGAACTTCAAACTTTGTAGCTCAAGGTTCTTCCAATTTTGACCCCTAGAAGCAGAACTCAAATATGAAAACTCAAGTGGGCAGAAGTAATAATGACAGCAAGAGTAGCAGACAAACAGTACCTTACATTTTCCTTCAGCCATTTTCATGAGCATATTTCTTCGTTTTCTGGTGCTATTTGTGGCATCGAAAATACCAACCTATAGTACAACCAGAAACATAAGAGCCAATTATCCCACTGCCACTTTATCACTATAACAACTAACACTATACCTGACCTCCTTCCTGCATCCAGGCTATCATATCCTCCATAGCTAAAGCAGCAACCTAGAGACATTGAATAACAGGAAGGTACACAGGCAAAGTAAGTCATGCATTTGAATGAAGTTATTTGCTTCAGCAAAAAGTTCAAAAAAGTTAGGGGAGATTTCTCTACAAACGGTATAAACACTCAAGCTTGTCGAATCAAAAGTGCAACTAAAAGGCTATATACAGCAATAAGATAATATAATTTTTGTACACCAATCTTAAATTTTTAGCTGAAATATTTGAAAGCAAAACCACAAGCATATGGGCCGACAATTGAATAAGTTCAGTACTGTTGTAACCAGATAGTCAAAATTAAACAAGCAGCATCTTGGATTGCTCGTTGCTAACCTCATTGCGAGCCTCCAAACCTTCAGGATTGTCCCCACGAAAAAAATCAGCAGACTGCATAATGAATTCTTCTAATTTATAAAGCATCACGGAGAACAAATTTTTAGAGGAAAATGGTACTAAATGACAAACATGAAAACCAGATCAGAGAACTAAATGAAATTTAAATTTCAGGACAAACCTATTGTTCGGTATTAGTTGAACATGGAAATAAATTTTATCGAACATATTATCATCTTTCAAATAAATACCCATGGTGGATCATGTAGCACAAGTCAAGTTCCACCTAATTGAATAGTAGTACCATGCAAGCAGCTCTGAAAATAACATCAAGAATGACAAGAAAATCATCATCACACTACAATGAAATGCAACTAAGTAAATCATCACCATGTTAGTATTTTTAATTTACCCAATTTTGGTGAAAAGGATCACAAGTTTTCCCTTTAATATAAGAAATCATGTCATATCACATCTCACAGGCTGAAACTTAGATGACCTGTAACCTATATCAATATTGAGTCACGCATGTCTATGACCATGCATAGATAAATATCGGCAAGACTATTAACAAATAGGACACAGAAAATCTCTTTTCTGCTGCTGCTTGAACACCCAAAACAGTGGTTTACTTCAAATCTGACTATACCAGCAGTAAGCACAATGGATGCAACTTATCTGATTAAAATTTTCTGATACAGATTGGCAAGACTATCAATGAATTCAGAATAAAAAATTAAAAATATCAACCAATTTTAGGAGCATGGGAACAGGAATGTCATTTTGCTAGACCCCTGTTTCAGGCGATCTGGTCTGCCCATATAGAAAAAAGGCATTTGCTTGTGCGCCTCTGTGCTAATCCTCTGGAGTGCACCGTCATCACCTACTAGGTACGTCATCTCTTCCACTTCCACTTATACCTCCTTTCCTCTTGTTCCTCCTCATTCCTCTTCCTCCACTACCTCCTCTCCTTCTTACCTTTCTCCTTCCTCCTCTTCCTTCGCTACCTACCAGATACATGCACTCATGCAAGACCCATTGATAAAAAGATCGATAAAATAATAGTTCTACTGAAAAGACAATGTTAATTGTGAGAGAGAAGATTTCTAATTTAAAAGTTATATGGTTTAAAATATATATAAAAGCTCTTTTTTTCTAAGCCCAATCAAAACAAAGGCAACCAGACCAAGAAGCAAATCACCAAATTATTTGGCCAGGGAAGAAAGATAAAAACTTAAGCATAAATACCTAGTCAACTTCACTATTGGAAAGTATTATATCCATAACTGAAACAGCAGCAAAACCTTAGTTATCAAATGCATGTTTATAATTGTTCCACAAGATAATGCTACCAAATATATACTGGAAGGAAAGGCAGATCCAAATGTAATAAACATGGCAAATAATTATATATGAGCCTTGTATTATGTGAAAAATGCCTTGATAAACATTTAAAAGTAGACCACCACTCATTTACTGTACCTGATTTGTTCCAAGCTTAAGGCGGCGATACTGTTAGCCAAGTAACACAACACAAGCAGTTAGTATTATAAACTGGATCAACAAAAAATTTAATTGGTTTTGTGGATAGGCAGAATGTAAAAAGTCAGTGTCTTCACCTTTCCAACATTGAAATGCTTGGTTTCATGACCTAACCATCGCAGATATCTAGTGAGTTTGGCTGCAGTGAAGGTTTTTCCCCGGGCTGGCAAACCAACCTGTAGCATCACAACATAACAAATAGAGCTAAGTATTGGCAATAGCAATTAAGGAACAAATATTAAACATATATGAATAGTGAAAGCTGAAAGAGGTGCTGCATATAACCATAAGTTATAGCATAAATAGCTTTAACTAAATTAAACTGGTGGTTCCATGTCATTGAATGCATAACAAATAGTTTCAATTAAATGTCAACAAGGATGTGATGGCTTGAGTCTTATATATCTGTTTTGTGCATTTGTCAATATTCAGTCACCAAAATGATATTGTACACTGTGAACCTGGAGAATACATGAAACGGCATACATTGTTTTAGCAAATACTTCCACAGTAAAAGAAATCAGTTTCATTTTATATGTCATTACCAACACAATGGCCAACCTACTATCCTCCTTTGGTCCAAGCATCTGATCAGCAACAGCTGCGGCTGCAACTGCTCCAGCTGCGGCTGGCATGCCCTTCTACCAATTCATAAAAACGGAATGTAAAAACCATCAGATGTGTAGTAAAATAAGCAGCAATGTCTTCTGGACTAGACAAAGACAAATTTTAACACGTCTATATTCTGTAGAGCTGTTTGATTGAATAGTTAAAAGAAATTAATGAAAACAATTAAAGAGTTTTTCCACTGCTTAATAAAAGCATCATAATATAAGAACACTGAGATTCATTCCCACGAGACAGCATCCTGCTGGTCTGTGGTTCAACTTTCCCAGACAATTTGCTTGGGTACCCCCGTGCACAGGGTAGCATCATTAAAATTCACATCTTGCTGTTTGTGTGTGTGTTTGCTGATAATATAACAATTGTACCACTTTGATAGATAAACAGCAAATGAAGTTGTCTGCAATCAAGAAAAGAAAGAAAAAGAAATATGATAAATGGATGCTATAATTACAGTAAAGACACTCACCTAGAGTAGGTTTTTACAGTTCAAAAAGAAAAGTGAGCTAAAGGGAACAAATGGATGAACTAATTGTAAACAGAACTGTTAGGTACAACCAAAAGAATCATGCAGGAAACTGACAGTTGATATTTTTTGCAAATGACCAGTCAACAAGAAGATTCTTTCTGCTTGAACAAACCTTTGTTTCAGAGTCCAACTTGAGATCAAATGTGAATGAACCTGCACTAGCTGATCTAACAAGTCTAGGGGAGCCAACACCCCTATCAACAAATAGTCCTTTTTGACCATCTTGCTTTGGCAATGGTGAAAATGTGCCAACTGACTTCGACTCAACCATACCAGGAGCTGGAGGACAATTGGGATGATCTGAGACTGGATCAGAGACTGTAGTATCCAGATCCTGAGCAAGCACACAGGAGCATGATAGTTGTTACTGGCAATAAGGTCAAAGTACATGTCGACATCAAGCATATTATAAAGCAGAATATCTATGTAACATAGGCAATTAGAAGCTTGCAAATGAGAAAAAGGTTGATGTAAGAGGAAAACAAAATTTGATCAAGATCATCAAAAAAATAAAAAAAACAAGTAATAATAATTGGACAGTGCATCAAAAATAAATTAAACAATATTTTTGCACTTGACCTATGACAAGAAAGCCAATGAAAGTAATAATGTGCAATTATATATACAGGCCATAAATTTATTTAAGCTGTTTAGGTTTCTGATGCAAGACCTCAGAACTACAAGAAGAGTTGCAAGCAAGTACCTTACAGCCAATAGAATAGTCAAGTGAAAAGACACCAGCTTTACTTGAGCCATATGAACTACCACATAGTGCATCGTTCTTAGAGAAAATTCCAGTAGCAGGCAATGATCTTGGTGTCTCTGTCAAATTAGCTGCATAAACAACACCAGCACTAGCAGATGGTGCTGGAACAACATAATGTTCTAAATCAAGCTCCAAAGGAGACGCTGGCCCAATCTGCTGGGAAAGATGACATATATGAAAATTGCAGCAATGAAAAAACATTCAACCAGCGTAGAGCAGAAACTAGACAAGGTTGAAAATAACAGGGTTAGACTCTATCTAAGATTCTCGAGACTCAAATGCAGTATCCATACAGAAATGAGTATAATCACTACCACGAAGGACTAATTGTTAGTCATAACAATTTCTAGTTTTCCACTGAGCAATTGCTTTTTCTCCCTATAAAAGATATCACATTGTAAATGATATTATCATAATCATCTAAGCCCTTTGCCAGTGCATTGTTCCGTTGTATAGCAAGGTCACAAGTCAAAACCAGTCTCCATGAAGATCATTCACAAAAAATATTTTGTCAACAGAAGTTGCCTAGAAACTCAGCTCCTGCCTAGCGGTCACATTAGGTACACGTCCAGAAGCCTTCCATCTATAAGACTTCTTATTTCTTATTAATTCATCATCTACAATTGTGAACCCTTCAAAATATCAAACTATGATATCATACATACATTTTGCTTATTGTTCTCCTAGGTATCCCAGTTCTCCCGTCATCACTTTTCTGCCTTACAAACTGAGAAACTCGTGTATGCATCTGACCTGATTCTCATGCCTGTATCAGAGCAATGCTACTATCAAATTAACATCAACGTTCTAAAGATCAAACAGTGTCATCATACTACATATAATCAAATAAAGTTGTTATTGATACGGCAAATATTGACCTGGCTGCCACGTCCTCGCGCCCTCGGACAACTGGCCCGCCAACGTGGCCGACCCGACATGGGGAAGCCGGCCAGCCAGGTCGGATGCTTAAATGGTCGGTAGAATTGGGGGAATTCGACATCGAGTACGTGACAAGAAAGGCGATCAAAGGTCAGGTGGTGGCAGACTTCTTCTCGGAACTCACGCCCCCGGAGACCCCGGCGAGCTCGGACCTTAGATGGACACTACACATTGATGGGTCCGCCAACTCGGAAAGAGGAGGCGTCGGCTTGGTGCTCAAGGACCCCTTCGGCCACGTCTACGAGCACGCGCTTCGACTAGGGTTCAAGGCCACGAACAATGAAGCAGAATATGAGGCACTCCTGTTCGGTCTAAGAGTCGCAACCGAACTGGGCACAGAAGACATTGAAATATTTACTGATTCCCAATTCGTTGCAGGCCAAATCAATGGAGAGTTCGAGACCCGGGAAGCGGCGATGATAAAATACCTGGCCGAGGCGCGACGGATGACAGATCGATTTCGGAGGTGTACCATCACCAAAGTGCCCCGTGCCGAGAATTCACAGGCGGACGCCCTGGCCCAGCTTGCATCCTCTTGCGTGACCGACACGCCGCCAGGAGGAACAGTGAGAACCACCGGACCTTCCGTCAACTTAGGGGTGTTAGCCGTCGATGAGGAAGAAGGAAGCTGGATCAACGAAATCATTCGTTTCAAGCAAACAGGAGCCCTCCCCGAAGACAAGGTGGCTGCCCGAAGAACCAAGAGGACAAAGTCGTGGTATTGTATTATCGATGGTCGGCTCTATCGGCGAGGTTTTAGCCGACCACTACTTCGGTGTCTGCATCCGACCGAAGCGCGCACCACCTTAGCCGAGACCCATGAGGGAATATGTGGAGACCATGTCGACGCTCGCACCTTGGCACACAAGATTCTCAGGCAAGGTTACTATTGGCCCACCCTGCGTAAAGATGCTCAGACCTATGTGCAAAGCTGCGAGCCATGCCAGAAGCACGCCCGGTTCCAACATCAACCGATGGTACCGCTCACAACTGCCGACTGCGCTTGGCCTTTCGCCCAATGGGGAATGGACCTCCTCAGCCCCTTCCCCCCAGCCTCGGGACAACGAAGGTTCCTAATAGTGGGAGTCGATTATTTCACCAAATAGCTCGAGGCCGAGCCATTGGCCTCCATTACCGAAAGGCAAGTTGAAGGATTCGTGTGGAAGAACATCATAACCAGGTTCGGCCTTCCTAGAGTCATAATCACAGACAACGGAACGCAATTCAACAATGCAAAGTTCAAGCCATTTTGTCAAAGCTATCGCATCCAATAAAGTTTAGCTCGATCGCCCACCCCCAAGCCAACGGACTTGTCGAGGTGACAAACCGAGCCATTCTTGAAGGGCTGAAGAAAAGAATTTTCGGAGCTCCGACCTCTTGGGTGGAGGAACTTCTGAGCATTCTCTGGGCGTCTCGGACACTCCAAAAACCCCAACGGGGGAATCCCCTTATAGCCTGGCTTTCGGAACCGAGGCTGTACTACCTCCCGAGGTGGTTTTCCCGACCCTCCGGGTCCAGGCTCACAACGAAGAGGCAACTAACCAGTAGCTGCGCGAAAACCTCGACTTACTGGAGGAAAAGCGAGCCGACGCCCATCTGCGGACACTAGCTTATAGAAGGGCTGTCACCAAGCTTTACAACTGTCGAGTGCGCCCTCGGCTCGTCAAGATGGGCGACCTGGTGCTACGGAAAGCCGAGGTCAGCGACCCGACTCGGTCCCGTGGGAAGCTGGCTCCAAACTGGGAGGACCCTTACCGAGTCGTCGAAGTCGTCCGAGAAGGGACTTATACACTGGCAACAATGGAGGGGCGAGTGCTACCGAGAACTTGGCACATTTCAAATCTACAAAAATTTTACGCATAATATGGAAAGATGTGTCCCGAGTTGTATTGATGAAAATGCGATTACAAAAGACGTCGGGAACAAAATAAAGCTTTTCCCGACCCGAATCACAAAATGATAATCAGTAAATTACAAAGTCAGGACTCGGGTGGATCTGAGTCGTCGAATGCTTGTTGCCTCTCCATCGGCACCAGATCGTCCTCGGGATGGATGGTGAAGGGGTCCTCCTCAACCTCCGAGTCCGGGTATAGGGCATGGAAGCGGGCCAACGCCACCCGATACCCGTACTCGTAGGTAGCTCAGCCCATCCTCTTCAGCCCCTCCTTGAAGCCGGTCGACTCCTTGTAACGGTCGACCGCTTGCCTGGGCAGCTCGGCTCGGGCGTTCTCCAGAGCCTTCACAGCTTGTAGTAGCTCGTCGTCCATCTTCCGAGGTCTGACCCGCGCCTTCTTCAGCAACCTCTGGATCTTAGCCAGGTTGCTCCGGACCTCGCTCAGCTCTTTTTCAGAGGCCTCGAGCCGCTGGAGCGCCTCGTCTCGCTCCCGCTTGGTTTTCTCGAGCTCCTGTTCTAGCTCGGAAGCACGCTCCTCGGCCTTGGCGACCGCCTCCGGACCCCCTCCAGACTTGGTAATCCATGAATGTGATCAACCGGCCCGCGTCATGGACTCGGTCGAAGAGCGCCATCTGGAAGTGTTGGCTCTGCACAGAACAACAATTGATAAGAACTCGGTCAAAAGAAAACTTGCGATGCCGAAACAAAGGTCGGGAACTTACCAAAACCATCTCCTTGGCAGCTCGGGCTAGCAAGACCTCCGAGGGGAGCGTGTATAGCTCCCACGCCAGCTGAGGGTGGAGAAGTCCCCTCTCGAACTCCTTGGCGGCCGACGAGTCGTTCCAGACTTTCGTCAAGTTCTTCAACCCCCTCCACCTAGCCTTCATTTCCTTGTCGGGGTCTTGATGCCCCAGATCGAACATTTGCAGGGTGTAGTATCCTGCGTCGTCCTTATGAACTTTTGTCTTGAAGAGGTCCTTCATAGACCTCGGGCGGTGATGAACCGGCGATGCGCCCCCCTCATCAGATTCAACGGGCGTCTCAATCTCCTCCGACGGTGCTGTTGGCTCCTTGCCCTTGGAATGGGAGCGAGATTCCCCCTTGCCGTGCCGAGACTTGTGTCTCCTCGTCAGCACCTTCACCTTCTTGTGCCGCCGAGCCGGATCATCGACCTGCTCAGTCGATGCATCGATCAGCCTCTTGGATGAGGCCTTCGGGGCTTCCCTCGCTGGAGAAACACCGACCTCCCGAGCTGGCGCCGCAGCACGAGTCGAGGGGGCCTTATCGCCAGACATCTTGGGCATCCCGTG
Source organism: Ensete ventricosum (assembly GCA_029747655.1). NCBI lineage: Eukaryota > Viridiplantae > Streptophyta > Magnoliopsida > Zingiberales > Musaceae > Ensete > Ensete ventricosum. The sequence continues at coordinate 1,357,371 of JAQQAF010000002.1, read as the reverse complement.
CAAGTCGCCGAGATCCATCCGATCTGCATCCCGACTCACAGGTTAGAAAACGACCTGGAAAGCTGAAATAGGGCAAACATAATAATACCCCTAGAGGTCGGGCTGAGACACGCCTTGACCAGCCAAAGCTCGGTCATCTCCTTGATCGTGCATGAAGAGGAAAGGATTCCCTTCAGTCTGCCGACCAGGACGAATTACTCCTCGGATAAGTACAGGGGGGCATTGTCGATCGAGTGTGCCGACCAGTCAAGCCTAAACCCCCAGACCAGACCACTCACGAAAAGGTAGCGGGATTTCCAACCTTTGTTGTCGGAAGGCGCCCCACTGACTCGGGCGGTAAGATAGTAGCCGCCCCGACTCTTACAAAGGCGAAAACACGCCATAAACAAGTCCTGAGTCGGGATAATCCCGGCCCCTCGACACTTGCCCAGAAACACGATGAGATAGCCCCACGAGTTGGGCGCTACCGGGCTGGGGGAGATCCTCCACCATCTTAGACACTCTTCTATGAGGGGATGCAGTGAAACCGGAGACCGGCCTCCAGAGCATCCACCGAGATGCACATGTCGGGTGCGTCCGAACTGTAGGGGCGCTGCCCGGGCCGCGGAACATGCAACCCGTATTTGGCCGGGATGCTATACCGCCCCCTAATCACAGCAAGTGACCCCTCGGTCACTACCGTGTCTAGGTGATGATCCGTTTTCATGACCTCCAGATCCCTTAGGACCCTCGCGTCGACTGGCGATGGGGGCCCCGAAGGCGCTCCCAAGGAACTGGCCTCGGGATCACCCTGACTCACTCCCCCCGACCCCGGGGAAGAGATGACCCTGACGCTACTCGAAGAGTCCGAGGAGGTCATTCCGACCTGTTCAAAAAATACCGACTGAAGGGACGCTGGGTGGCTAAGGGGGATCCGAGGGAGAAGCAAAAGAGGGGCAGAATGAACAAGTGAGGTCTCAACCTGGCCGTATGAAATTTATAGTACCCAAGGGTATCGTTTCAGCTTCCCGAGGCAAAACAAAGCGCCGCCCCAAAAACCACCCAATGTATTAAATGCATCACCGCATCGAATGAAAACCTGTGCTGAGGGCACTGAGACGCAAGGGAAATAACAAAAATATACATATAATAATATTGGATAAAAATGATGATACCAAAATATGTGTGTATCCTTTCGGCCAAATCCCCAGGATTTATGCCCGAGTTCACCTTCTCGGCCAAATCCCCAGGATTTGTGCCCGAGTTCACCTTCTCGGCCAAATCCCCAGGATTTGTGCCCGAGTTCACCTTCTCGACCAAATCCCCAGGATTTGTGCCCGAGTTCACCCTCTCGGCCAAATCCCCAGGATTTGTGCCCGAGTTCACCTTCTCGACCAAAATCCCCAGGATTTGTGCCCGAGTTCACCATCTCGACCAAATCCCCAGGATTTGTGCCCGGGTTCACCCTCTCGACCAAATCCCTAGGACTTGTGCCCGAGTTCACCATCTCGACCAAATCCCAAGATCAATTCCCGAGCTCATGCTCGGTCGGATCATTTCTCGAGCTACGCTCGATCCGATCAGTTCCAGAGCTCCTGCTTGGTCGGATCATTCCCGAGCCCCGCTCGATCCGATCAGTTCCTGAGCTCCTGCTCGGTCGGTTCAACTCCCGGGTACAAAACCCGGCCAGTCCCTTTCCCGAGACCCGCTCGATCGGATCATTTCCCGAGCCCCTGCTCGGTCAGATCAACTCCCGCCCAGTCGGATCAACCGACTTTCGGGACTAGTCTGACTTCACCGCAAACCGACGGCTCAACACAAGACCTCATCTTCAGCACCCTAATCGGGAACCTCAAGAAGGTCTCCTGGGGGGGGGAATGATACGACAAATATTAACCTGGCTGCCACGTCCTCGCGCCCTCGGACAACTGGCCCGCCAACGTGGCTGACCCGACACGGGGAAGCCGGCCTGACACAGGCATGGAGGGGTCAGCGGTCGTACGACCGACCTAACACAGGTAAGGTGGGCAAGGTCGACATCCCTCAGCTGCAGGCGCGCGCCTCGCCGCAAGGACCACGGACGGCATGGTGAGGTGCAGCGGTATGGTAAGCAATAAAGAAGATAAGGGATTCAGGTACGGATACCCCGTTACTGTTGCTATAAAGGCTTCTGCACCTCTACAGAGCAGGGGGATCATAAAATCCACAACCAAACTAATTTGACTGTCGAAGGGGTCACGTCGGGACCCGACCTTCATGCAGGAACCAGCGGCCGACCCGAGCTGAAATAATTCCACCCAACCTGAGCCCCACCACTCTAGCAGCCAACCTCTCCAGTCGAACCCGGGACCCTTTTCCCTCGACCCGAGCTCCAACTCTGCGTCGAGACAACCGCGAGCGAGCTAGCGCACACGGGCCTGAACCGGCAGTGCTTGCTCACAGACACGGAGGCAGACCGCATCTACTTTCATACAAGCAAGTTCAAATGTTTTCTTTTGAGTGAATCACATTCTGCATACCCAATGAATGTCTCGACAATCTTTTAGCTAGAGATACTTAGCGTTATACTGCATAATCCTGCAAATATGATGTTCTAAAAAGATAAGCAAAAGGCATCAATCTCGACTTCCAGGAGTACCTCCGAACCCGTATTGGGCGCCACATTAATACTGACATCCGGAATCCCTCGCACTCTTGACGGCTCGAGATTCTCCTGATAGGCCCGCCAACTGGCGGCAAGATCAAAGGGGGAGACAATGTCGGCCTTGATGAACACCTTATACTCAAGAACCTCTTCGTCCCCACCTATCTTGAACAGCGCCGACCTGGCGTCGCCCTCCTCCAGCGTCCCTCCCGTAAGCAGCCGGCTCGGCCCCTCCTCCACCACGCACGGCGCGTTACTGTACTTGGGCTTCAACAAGAACTTGAAGTCCAGCGTCTCTAAACAACAAGAAAAAAGCCCACGACACAAAACAAACGCAATAAGAAAACATGATCGCCGGAGGCAATCGGATCCAATAAACGAGCGGGAGGTTCGCGCATACCGTGATCGGGTGACACGACGAAGCTGAGCTCCCACATCGAAGCCGACTCGCGCGCCATCGAGAGCTGAGGGGTCAATCCAACGTCAAGATGCGTCAGAATTGATCGAGAACGAGAGGAGGGGGATGAATGATCTTACGGCTTTGGCGAAGTCCCAAGATCCTGTGATGGGAACGGAGCCGTAGACGTGGGGGATGAGGTCGCGTCGGATCTTAAAGTTCTCCATCTTGAGGGAGACGTAGAGCTGGCCCTCGCGGCCGCCATGGCAGCTGCCGGAATTCTTGGATGCGCTCGTGCCCATCGCAGGAACGCCTTCGGCTCGGGGGAGGGAGAGATAGGGCGGCGAAGGGTTTGGGTGGAGGAGATTAGGATATAGGAGGAGAGGAGCGGGCGCGACGGACGAAAAGAAGTGGAGAAGCGCTGCGGGGAGATCGTGAAGCAGACGGTGTTGTCTTCTACTCGATCGGTTGAGTCGGGCCCACCGCAGGGGAACGGGAGAAGCGTGAGAGCCATTTGGGCGTCGCGCCGGGCTATTTAATTGCGAGTGAGCAATTTAGTCAGACCCACCTGCGAACGCAGTGAATTTTCAACGGTAGATATGACAAGCACATGCAGATCACACGGCTCCTATGAGACTTAGACAACGACGGAAACCGCGCAGGTGGCCAGCGGTACGACGTGTCAGGTCGCATGCGCTTGTGACGAAAAACCAGCACAAGAGGACAGATGCAATAAACAGGTCTAATCAGTGGTCCTTTTTAATAATTTCATATTTATTTTAAAATTTTGTTAACTCAAAATTTTCTAATATATCGAGGCATACTTCTTATTTGGCTCCATATAATATCGAAAAAAATCAAACCCTATAATATTAGATCGAGATGAGATATCTCATCGAGTCAATTTAATAGGTGAGGTGTCGATAAATAATCGAAAGATGTAAAATGATAGAAGTGCACTTTGAGAATAAATTTTGTATGTGATTCCTCGATCGTTATGCAAGTAGATGCACATTGATGTCGAAGCTGGTTGTACAATATTGGTGGAATCTTATTGTGTAATAGTTGTGATGCGGCTATTTACGTCTCGGGAATGATGTCATATCAACTATACGTAATCGAAATATCAAAAACTTTGACCTAGGTGTTAGTCATGATATGTCAGGGTAGAGATCAAGATGCACTAAGGTATCAATCGTGTAGCACCAAGGTGTTGGCTACATAATATTGAGGTGTCGATTATATTATTATTTTCTTATCAAATTTAATTTTAAAATATTAAAATATTTTAAAAAATAATATAATCCTTGGAGCATCTATTTTAAAAAAATCATCCAAAGAGATGAAAATATCTAATTCAACCAAGGGTAAGGGGATGAGAAAAATAAGCAATGTACGAGATTTATTAATGAGGATAATGAAGATGTCTTAGCTGTCGAAACAAGTTTGTATCTTATCAAATTGATAATTATAATTAGAAGTTATTAATTAGAATTTATTAGATAGATTTAAAGGAAGTATGCTCTAAATATGTAGAGGGAGGGATATATATATATATACATATATATAGGCTCAATTTGGATATCAATAACAATTTCAATTTTTTTTAAAAAAATATACTTTCTTTTATTCTTATAAAAACAAGTTTATTTGTTTTATTAATAGGTTGCCCAAGTGATTCACAAAAAAATAATAATACGATAGAATTATAATAAATCTAATCCGATCTAGTATAGCATTTTATCGTGTTTTGTATCGTATGTCTACATCGTAAATCGTATTCTTTTTTTTTATCTTTTTCTGAATATGATTAATGGAGATAGAGAAGAGATCTCTATGACATATAGATTATCTATATACAGATGATAATAAAAAAAATCTAAAATAAATAATTAGAAAAATTCCTCTTATCAATCTTATCTTACAGCCATTTTGGACAATTTAGATCATTAAAATAGTTGTTGTTTTTGAAGAGAACCGAGTGCCTGTGGATCATCTCAAGTGTCGTTTAATCGTCTTCCTTGTTCTGCAATGCATTACATGCATGGGAAACATCTGTCGTCAACCTATCTTCCACGTTCGTCTTCTTCCTCCGCATCTGTGACTTCTGCTCCGCCCACCGAACCCCTTCTAACGTGGAGAGAGAGAGAGAGAGAGAGAGAGAGAGAGAGAGAGAAAGTGTTTATACCGTAAAAGATGAACGATTACAAGGAAGAAAAAAAAGCTGAAGCCTTCGTCACTTTGCTGTCGAGTCTGCAAAAGAGATGGGCATGTCGGAAGATTCAACGGGCGATGTTGGTTTTGGAAATCATGATTTCCTTCTTACGAGACATGGACTGCATGCACACGCAAGAGCAAGTGTCTTCTCTACCCATCATCAAATCTGACTCAAAGTTGACAGACTTAGAAGTTCGTGAAACTTGCTAACTGTCCTCACCGGATGAACAATCAAATCTGGCTGAGCGTTGACAGGTTTCGAAGTTCATCTTTGCCTTTGCCTAATCTGAAACTTTCCATGAAGTATGCGAGTGATCTTGATGCATATTTGTGGTTCAAATCTTTGGAGATGGTTTGAAGTTGACAGAAATCTTTCGTCGAACACCTGAGAAGGTGTAATGGCGGAAATTGCAGCACGTATGAGCTGCATGCGTTTCATGTTGCAGGAACACTGGAAAGCGTTGACTGGGTGACAACACGGCTTACGTAAAAGCCTCCGCCACCGCCTTTGTTTCCGCGGAAATCACGTCACCACCACCTAAGCAAGCGGTGACCTTTGTGAACGTAGCCGAAAGGGACGGATAAGCTTTCGGGTCAGGCGGGAGGGTAACATCACCGCGGAGCAATCAATTCGCGCCGCGATCGGACGGCCGTGATACTTGCGAAGTCCAACCATTAACGCCAAAGTCGCCTCTGGTTTTGCCCCCACCGAATCGCCCACATTAACGATATTTAAGAATTTTTTTTTTTTTTCTTCTGTCGTATAAAGAGACGTCGGTCCTCAAGAAGAAGACACGTCAAAGAAGAAGTAAAGCATCGTAGGAAAGAGAGATCTTTTCGGCTCTCCCACTCTTTCTCGATCACGGTAGCAATGGAAACCAAGATTGGGTCGGTGGATGCGGCGTTGGAAGCGAAAGCGAACGGCGTCGTCGGCAGCCCTCCGGCGGGGCACTGCTACACCATCGCTCCCGCGGTTCAGGCTTCGGCGCCGGAGAAGACCCTTGGACGCCACCTGGCTCGGCGACTCGTCCAGGTGGGCGCCCACGACGTGTTCTCCGTCCCCGGGGACTTCAACCTCACCCTCCTCGACCACCTCATCGCCGAGCCCGGCCTCCGCCTCATCGGATGCTGTAACGAGCTTAACGCCGGGTACGCCGCCGATGGCTACGCCCGCGCGCGCGGCGTCGGCGCTTGTGTCGTCACCTTCACCGTGGGAGGCCTCAGCGTGCTCAACGCCATCGCGGGTGCCTATAGCGAGAACCTCCCCGTCATCTGCATCGTCGGCGGCCCCAACTCCAACGACTTCGGGACGAACCGAATCCTCCATCACACCATCGGCCTTCCCGACTTCTCGCAGGAGCTCCGCTGCTTCCAGACCGTCACTTGCTACCAGGTAATGAACATTTACTCCTCTCTCCGCGAAGAACAGAGGGAAAAGGAAAAGAAATAAAAAACCCATCTTTGACTTCTTTTTGAGGGGAAAGTTTGAATCTTGTGCCTCTTCCGATATGTTTCGAGTACAGGCGGTGGTGAACAATCTCGAGGACGCTCACGAGCAAATTGACACCGCCATCTCCACCGCGCTCAAGGAGAGCAAGCCCGTTTACATCAGCATCAGCTGCAACCTCCCCGCCATCCCTCACCCCACCTTCAGCCACGAGCCGGTCCCCTTCTTCCTCTCCCCCAAGTAAGCGTCCTCGTTACAGCTTTCTCCTCTCTTTTCCATATTACGATCCGCGAGTCGACTGATTTCGATTCCGTTCTTCGTAATGTCAGATTGAGCAACCAGCGGGGTTTGGAGGCCGCTGTCGAGGCGACGATGGAGTTCTTGAACAAGGCGGTGAAGCCGGTGATGGTGGGAGGGCCCAACATCCGTGTGGCCAAGGCCGGAGAGGCCTTCGTGGAGCTCGCCGACGCCTGCGGCTACCCCATCGCCGTGATGCCCTCCGCAAAGGGGCTCGTCCCGGAGCACCACCCCCGGTTCATCGGCACCTACTGGGGCGCTGTGAGCACGGCCTTCTGCTCCGAGATCGTGGAGTCCGCTGACGCCTACGTCTTCGTTGGCCCCATCTTCAACGACTACAGCTCCGTCGGCTACTCCCTCCTCCTCAAGAAGGAGAAGGCCATCATCGTGCAGCCGGAGCGCGTGGTGGTAGCCAACGGTCCGACCTTCGGCTGCATCCTCATGAAGGACTTCCTCCGCGCGCTCGCCAAGCGACTGAATAAGAACACCACCGCGTACGAGAACTACCACCGCATATTCGTGGCAGACGGCCAGCCGCTGGAATGCAAGCCCAAAGAACCGCTGCGGGTGAACGTGCTCTTCAAGCACGTACAGAAGATGTTGTCGGGCGGCAGCGCCGTCATCGCCGAGACCGGCGACTCGTGGTTCAACTGCCAGAAACTGAAGTTGCCGGAAGGCTGCGGGTAGGCGCCGTCGACCTCCTGATGCATGCACTTGAGAAGAAAGCAGTATGCTTTCTTTGGATCTAACATGGTTTTTACTCCTCAGATACGAGTTCCAAATGCAATACGGATCCATCGGCTGGTCCGTCGGGGCGACTCTGGGTTACGCGCAGGCCGTGAAGGGCAGCAAGCGTGTGATTGCCTTCATCGGTGACGGAAGCTTTCAGGTACCGGTTCCGATTCACGATGCGATTCATCAGTGGGGATTGTGGTGCGTTAAGCGCGCCGTGAACCGCAGGTGACAGCGCAGGACGTGTCGACGATGGTGCGCTGCGGGCAGAACAGCATCATCTTCCTCATAAACAACGGCGGGTACACCATCGAGGTGGAGATCCACGACGGGCCTTACAATGTCATCAAGAACTGGGACTACACCGGCCTGGTGGACGCCATCCACAACGGCGAGGGCAAGTGCTGGACCACGAAGGTGAAGGTGCAAAAGGGTACAGGCGACGGGGTTCTGTTTGCCATGGATCTAAGCTCCGTGTTTGTGTTTGTGCAGGTGCGACACGAGGAGGAGCTGAAGGAGGCGATCGAGACGGCGGTGGGGTCGAAGCAGGACTGCCTGTGCTTCATCGAGGTCATCGTGCACAAGGACGACACCAGCAAAGAGCTGCTGGAGTGGGGCTCCAGAGTCTGCTCCGCCAACAGCAGGCCACCAAATCCGCAGTAGAATGTTTTAGTTTTGGTTCATGTCGTACTTGCGTCTGAGACTATATAAGTAAACACTGTTTTCTCATTGAAATGGTTTCGGTGTCTCGCATGCAAAGTTTTGAGAGCTCGCTCTTATCTATGGGACACTGTTCATCGTCCCATCCCTGCATCAGGGTGGCTGGAGATTTACTTAGTAAGCTACACATGGAAGGGATAATGAGATTGTTGAGTGGGTAATCCTCTCTCAATACTCAATGCTCTAGTTAGAGGCATCATACATTACTTGTGAGCTTTTAGGGTAAATATTGGATCCATACAAGCATCCCGTCTATGTTAGCCCGAGGGTCGTGTCTAGTTAGCTTGGTCACTTTAGCATCCACCTTAACAATCTCGATGGTGCTTAGCACAGTGTCGTCGACCTAGTACAGGATTGTACTACTAGTCGACGAAAACAGTGGAGAAGGAGGTCTGAATACATCAGGTATAAATACTCTCACTGAGCCAACAGTGGGGAAGGGGGTCTGAATACATCTTACTATAGTCTATTATTCTTGTATCCCGAGCAGTAATTTAGCCATCGGAGAGGGTTTGCATACATCTTACAACAATGGGGTGGTAGAGCACCACCTCGACGTTGATCGTCTTGCAAGAACCGACTAAGGGCCCGAGCTCTTTATCAATGGATCTCCCGACCTAAGAATTCATCAATAACTTTCTTTCCTAACTCGATCAAGCTACTATAGTCCCCTTGGTTGACTCCGACGACTTAGCACGCGGGCTAAACTTTACTGTGTTGCTTCGTCGGTGAACGACACGACCTTCAAATATTAACTTCATTTATTTCGAGTATAATATCTCCTTCCTCATCCTTCAAATCATAACTTAATTTGTTTCAGTATAACATCTCCTCACCCTCCAAATCTTTAACTTAATTTGTTTGTTTATAACATCTTCTTCCCCCAAAAAAAATTTGGTCCTCCAACTTTATATGAATTGTACTTCGACTATATCACTCCTATCATAAACTTCTGTCTACAAAGGTAATAGTGTTTTTACATCCTCAAAATCAAATATAATTTAACTTACTCACTATCCCAAAATCCATCTTATAATTTAACTTACTATCCCAACCAAGATATAACATGGCTTTTGCTCCTCAGGTACGAGTTCCAAATGCAGTGCGGATCCATCGGCTGGTCCGGCGGGGCAACTCTGGGTTACGCGCAGGCCGTGAAGGGCAGCAAGCGTGTGATTGCCTTCATCGGCGACGGAAGCTTTCAGGTACCGGTTCTGATTCATGATGCGATTCATCAGTGGGGGTTGTGGTGCGTTAAGCGCGCCGTGAACCGCAGGTGACAACGGCGGGTACACCATCGGCGGGCAGAACAGCATCAACTTCCTCATAAACAACGGCGGGTACACCATCGAGGTGGAGATCCACGACGGGCCTTACAATGTCATCAACAACTGGGACTACACCGGCCTGGTGGATCTAAGCTCCGTGTACAGGCGACGGGGTTCTGTTTGCCATGGATCTAAGCTCCGTGTTTGTGTTTGTGCAGGTGCGACACGAGGAGGAGCTGAAGGAGGAGATCGAGACGGCGGTGGGGTCGAAGCAGGCCTGCCTGTGCTTCATCGAGGTCATCGTGCACAAGGATGACACCAGCAAAGAGCTGCCGGAGTGGGGCTCCAGAGTCTGCTCCGCCAGCAGCAGGCCACCAAATCCGCAGTAGAAGTCGTCGTACTCGGGTGGCAACAATAAATCAAACAGCTCATACTTGCCGATATATTTATCATGTAATTAAGTGCAATGCACTTTAGCTTCTGCTTGCCTCCGAGACCACTGCTGTTCAACAATGGCGTTTTCTCTTGACAGAAGCTTTTTGTATTCTTTTCTCAGCTCAACAAAAATAACATTGATCAGTGTTCGGATGCTATCGTCCTAAAGACCTCAAAACACCAATGAACCGTAAGAAACTGGAGCAGCATGAGAGAGATGCCGATCATTTCGGAGTTCTTTAAGGTTTCGAGGAGCGTCACTCGCTCCGATCGGTCAACCAGACCAATGATCGTTAACTGGAATCGTGTCAATTCGCTTTGACTCGGCAAAATCATTAGCCGACATGATGGGTTTGACGACTCCCACCCCTCATTTTGCGGTAGTCAACGTTGTCATGCTCCGACACGTCCATGACTCGCTCGCTCCGCGAGCACTCCGATGATGCGAAGCCAAAAAAGTTCCGTGAGAGTTCTGTTGACTTCCACTGGTTATTGTATGTAACAATGGAATAAGAATCTGCAGTGGTAATACCAAAACAACGAAAGATAACAATTGAAAGTTGAGAGTTCTATTGACTTCGACTGGTTGTGACAATGACTGATGACTGCAACGCACCAAACTCCCCAGCACTCCAACCCCATGCTGCCAGCCCAAGCCACACTCACAGAAGCGACGACGCCAACATCGACAGCAACAACAAGAAGAAGAGCATCTGATTCCATCGAACAACCCAACCCCACTTGGCTCGCCAACACTGCGAACGCTTGAACATTCCTGGCATATCCCTTCCACAAGAATCTCCTCCTCCATGTCGTTTACCGAATCAACCTCTTCCGAGTCCCTGACCAGCTTCCAGTCATCACCACGCCAACCAGGAACTTCTCCGTCCGAAGCCAATTCCCTCATTCTTCCTCTGGCCCAAGCCATCACCTCGGCGTCTTCGTGATCGTAGCTACAGCTAGCATAATCGTCGTCGTCGCGGTGGTGGTGGTGGAGTTCCATTGTAGCCCACTCGAGAACGCCTCGCGGCGAAGGCTCGGCGATGGCAGCTTCTTCGGCCAAGAAAGGATGCCGTAGTAGCTGCTCCGCCGTCCACCGCTCGCTTGCATTCCTCCTCAAACACTTGTCGAGAAAATCCCGGCCCATGTTCGACAGCCGAACCGGGAGTTCCGGTATCTCGTCGCCGTAGCCGATCTTGAGCAGAGCTCCTACGGCGTCTTCAGTGGCCATGTTAGGCCAGGGATGTGCTCCGGTGACCATTTCGACGACCGTGCACCCGAGCGACCACACGTCCGACGCTGGTGTCGGCAGCTCCCCTCTGGCGACCTCCGGCGCCATCCACAGCGGCGTCCCGCGCACCCAGTTGGGCCCGTCTCCGACCCTGCTCGCGTCCGCGATCCTCATCGCGGCGCCGAAGTCCGCGAGCTTGGCCACGCCCCGGTCGCGGCCCAACAGGACGTTCTGGCCCTTGACGTCGCAGTGCACGACGCCGGCGACGTCGTGGAGGTAACGAAGTGCTCGCGCCACGCAGCGCGTGTAAGCGCACACTTGGAGCTCGTCCATGGAGAGACCCTTCGCCGCCGCGGAACCCGCCACCGTGCCGCCGGGCATGTACTCGACGTGCAGGTTCCGGCAGGTACCGGCACGAGGCTCCTGGCTCGTGTCGTTGCCGAGGTAGGTGACGATGTAAGGCGAGCAAATGGACTCGAGGATTCGGATCTCGTTCTCCAAACACCAGACGGAGGCAGGAGAAGACGAGCTCAGACTAACAGACTTCACGGCAGAAACGTAACCGGTGGATTCGTGCAAGGCGAGATGCACGGTGCCGAAGGAACCAGCTCCGACGGGGCCTCCCCTGACCCAGCTCCTAAAGCAGCGCTCCATTTGAGGAAGGTTTGAACTCTGGAAGAGAGGGGATTCCAGTGTTGGATAACAGCACGCAGGCTGGGAGGGGCCAATTATATAAGGGATGAAGGTGGAGGCTGAGTCGACTCGGTGGGGGGATCTGGGCATGGATGATGTGGATGATCGATGTCTTCTGGGTGTGGACTGTGTTGGAGAAGAGAAGGTGGGCTAAGTGGGTGGGGGATTCATTAGCTTGTGGATGCAGAGCAGGAGCACACGACGCATGTTGGCCAAGTCTGGGACAGGAGAAGACGTGCACAAGTCCTCGCCGGCATACCAGTTGGTGAACACGCCTACTTTTCCTCTCCGGGAGTAAGGCTCGGTCGCAGGCCTCACATTTTTCCCTTAGATATGTGACTCGAGTCAGCTTAGCAGATCAAGACCTTCCTGTGACATCTTGAATGGAGGAATGGGACAAGATCCACATAACAACAGGAAGAGTTCATGGAACGGGAAGCAACTGGGGGCTGCCACCATGAGGAGGGCCACATGCCGGCGGAAAGCGAGACAAATAGGCAAAACAGTGCACCGGCAAACACAGCAGCTAACCTTCGCCAAGCAGCCACCCGCTGCTTTTCTTGGTCATGAGTCGGTGCATGTCCGGGGACATAACCCGTGACGTGAGAAAGACCGGACCGGTCAATGTTGACCGACTGACCATTAGAATCAAATCTGGCATCTCATTTCGAGGGAAGGAAAAGGATGAAGAAGACACATCACAGGAAGGCACTGCCTCGAATTGTTCGGCATCTGTTCTCCACCTCGGCCAGCTCAAAACAGCCCCGGTGGCATTAAACTACGTTTGTGTGTGTGTGTGTGTGTGTGTCTTCTTCTCAGGACCTCCATCGCTCATGCAAACAGTGGATTCGTGTCGTTGTTTCCTGCACATACGACCGACGTGTCGCCATCACAAACCATGAACCCTCGCTTTCCTCCATGTAAACAATTACGCGGCACGCTCTCCGTCCATCTCCCGTAGCCTTTCCGTCTCTATTTATGATGGCTACAACCTTACCGATCGATCCTCGTTGAAGATGATGTCGACGGAACAGGAGAAGCGCGAACTCGACGAGAGGGCGAGGAAGGGCGAGACCGTCGTCCCCGGCGGAACAGGCGGGAAGAGCCTGGAGGCGCAGGAGCACCTCGCAGAAGGTATACACGCACGAAGGCTCATTTTGTTCTGAAGCTTCTTCGATCTGGGTCATCTTTGTTGTGATGGTATAACATCGGGCGAGGGGGTGCAGGGCGTAGCCGCGGAGGGCAGACGAGGAAGGAGCAGCTGGGCACGGAAGGGTACCAGGAGATGGGGCGCAAGGGCGGGCACAGCACCGGTGTCGGAGGGGCGACGCGCGAGGGCGTCGACGACGACGAGCACAAGTGAGAGATGGGAGTGGTAGGTGTAAGGAGCAGCCGGTGGGCGTGGGTTGGGGTTTGCGTCTGTTAGTGTTGGGTTCTTCTTGTGCCGCATTCGTCCCAGTCTCCGACCTCTGAATCGTAACGTGTGTGGTCTGCTTCAATGGAGTCCGTGGTTTGGTTTAGTCGACTTTGTTGTGGTGTTCATGGTGCTGTGAGACCATTTGTTGCTGTTCTTTCTTGCGATATCACTTTGGCTCTCGCTTTGGATCTTTATGCTGCGTCCTTTTCCACCCCCGCTGTGTGACCACACGACGTACAGCGTACGCTCACGGCGATCACGACGTGTGGTGGCGAGCATTCAATGGCGGTGGACGTCGTGTTGCTGTCCGTCGCGTCACTGGACACCGAACTCAGTGACACCCACCGAAACAAGGTAATTTGTGTGGAAGATATACCAGAATCAATGTAATAGGTGTGAGAACGAAAGATTTGTGTGTGATCTGTGTGTGTGTGTCTCTTGGTTGGGCCATGGCCGGGAGGCGATTCGGGCATAGAGGAACTCGTTCCAGGTGTCAGGGAGGCCCGGGAGGCACCAGTGGATGCAGTCAGCGAAGGTGGCGGGGTCGGCCTGCTGCTCCGCCGTCAGCAGCTTCCCCTGGCGGAGCGTGTGCACCGACGTGTGTGCGTCCTTGCGGAACTGCGACAGCGCCGTGATCTTGATGAACGACACCGGCAGCCGCATCGACCGGATCACGCTCTCCTCCACCGCGAACAGCCGCCAGTCCGTGCCGACCTCCAGTGGGCGCGACATGTCCGTCACCGGCATCGTCTCCAGCGCGCACTTGATTCCCTCCGGGTTGTCCCAATCCTCGCTGCTGTTGTCATCAACAAGCCATGGATTCCTCACTCTAACTGACGCAATTCTTCTCTCGAAAGACTAAAGTTCAAGGCATGAAAGAAGAGAACTTTGTGGTGACCACGGAAACCGGGGTTTCCCCCCTCACAAAGTTAACTTCCTACGACGGCCGGCCAAGCGACGAAGACAAACCTCGCCTCATTGTCGGCCGAGATGATATCAGACGCCTTAACCAACTGGGTTACTCCATGGTTAAGGAGAGAACCACTCTTCACCGTGTGGCTCAGCACACGGACATGGACCGCGAGTGGACGTCTCGTTGGCTGTTCTCACTGAAACAGCTATTGGAGGAAGAAAAGTGATGATGTGACTCTGAGTAGGCTGGATTCAGCGAACGACGAGAGGGGGAGGAAGCTTCGGGGCTAACCTCATGTGGTTGGGGGAGAGGCTCATGAAGAACACCATCGTCTTCTTGGGATTCACATTCCTGTGCACCCACCTCGCCCATATTCTCATGACTCTTCTGTAAGCTGCAGCCCGTTCGATCCTACTGTACTTGGTCGATCCTCGCCTGTTGTCATGGAAGTGGAAGCTCGTCACCGGGCCAACATGAGCGGCGCAACAATTAGCTGGAAGTTATCAGGTGGAGATTAGTACTCACAGGACTGTCATCTTGGGTGTGTTCATCCACCAGATGTAGGTGTTGAAGACCAAGTAATCCACGCCCTTCCAATGCTTCCCGTGCTTGGCGATCGAGTTGGTGATGACGCGGTTCGGGACGCTGTGAATTCTGGGGTCGTCGGCGTTGGATTCCACCAGGAACGGCGCCCAGTAGAACTCCACCGTAGCATCGTAATCCTGCCATCATTCAAGAGGATCAAAGACCTCGTAATCCTGCCATCATGCGTTGGATTAATCCTGTTACCTCGGCTCTGAAAACATTGAGCGAGCCGTTCTTGGTGAGAGTCTTCTTGCCCCATGGGATGGCGGATTGGACCAAGCACACCATCGATTCCCACTGGTTCCTGTTGAGAGAGTCCCCCACGAACATGAGACGCTTCCCCCTCAGCCTCTCCAGCAGCACTCGCGCGTCGAATCTACATGAACATCAACAGAATTCAAATCGATTCAAGCAATATAAGGAACCCAAAACTAGGACGAATCAGAACTGATACCAAGGATGGGTACATGCCTCGGCAAGCTGCAGTCCCGGGGCTGCCACCGCCACTTCTGGTAGTTGTCGTCGCGGCGGCCGTTCCTCATGCACGTCACCTGCTCCGTCAGGAACTGGCACTCGTGTTCTTTGTAAAGCGGGTAGGAGACGTCGTCGTAGACCCATCGGCCGTCGAAGAGGTCGCAAGTCTCCGGCACGTTGAGGACTACGCGCTGCGGCTTCGCCTCCGGCTTGTGCTGGTCGGATATGACAGACCGCTGCTCGTGCCCCTGATTCCTGGCGGAAGGCAATCGGACCACCTGCGGCACGTCGACGGCCACCGATGCCTTTGCACCCTCCCTCTCAGGTTCTCGGCGGCCCTCTTCGTCTGTTGGCGGTTGTTCTCTGGCAGTCGCGTCGCTTGCTTCCCTCTGCAACACCGGTTTCTCCTCCTCCTCCTCCTCCTCTGCTACCTCTGTGCTATCGAGGATAAGCCCCTCGTGTCTTGGTTTAGCTATAGCGAGATCTTGATCGGCCAATTCCTGGGACTTGGCTCTAGAATTCCTGAGGGAGAACTCGGCGATCGAGTTGAAGTCCTTGCTGTACATCAACATGACGAGAATCAAGACAAAGAAGAGGAAAACGGAGACGGGGTTCCTCCCATGCTTCCGGCCGCTGCTCAGCAGCGGGCGCTTCATAGCCGGAGTCCTCGGTGACAGAACGAACGTTCTCCGGCCAGGCGATCGCATCTCATGTGGGCCGAGGAGGAGAGGAGGCAGCATAAGCAACAGGAATTAGGAAAGAGGCGTGTGCGAGTGGTAGAGAGAAGGAAGAAAGAGGACAAAGAAGGAAACCGACGGGTTACTACGATGGACTCCTTGCTCTGGTATTAAACTCGTGTTGAGGCCCACCGAGCTCGAGCATATGCTCGACGAAGGTGAGGAACTTTGAGCTCTACGTTGATGGAGACGGGACTGCAACTTTCAAGTCTTCTTCGCCAAGGCAAGTTGGCCATAGCAGCTGAGGGTAGAAAAGTCAAATATGACTTGTAACACAAGGAGGCTGGCGTCGTCCTTGCCATTTGAAGCAACCAAGCATTGGTCTCTACGGTCGTAGATGGGTTGCAGCTGTCAGCGTTAAATGTAGACTTGCACAAGTGGCAGAAATTTTAAACCATCAAATTAATATATTATATAGGTTGATTTGCCTTAAAAAAATTTTTATCTCTCCTTTTTTTTTTAATGATGTCTCATATTTTTTATAATACCCATATTTTTTTTTTTATCGTTGTAAGCTTTTCCTCGAAATGATGTTATAGATTATCATCTTTTATCTTAAAAAATATTATTTAAATATTATTATATATTTTATGTATCGAGTTTGAGGTGTCGCATCGGTTTGGTTCTGCTCGCGTACATATGGGCGCCTGAGGATTCTTTGTTGATGCCTGAGAGATGTGCAGACTCTCGTGACGTCGGTCGGTAGATCGAGAACCTAGACGGTCGTCTTATGCTGGAGTTGACTTCTGGTCCTTGATTGAGTTGCAATCACCCGGAGTCTATTGCGATGTTCCGAGGTGTGTTGTTTATCCTCGGTCGGGGGACCTTGTTTAATTGGCTTTTGCGGGTGAAGCTTCCCTCTTTTGCGAGTGTCTCCTTTCGCTCCTTAATTGACTCTCCGATCGTTGATGTTTGCACCAAGGCCGTGATCGAGGGGGGTGAGGTGCCACCCCAACTCGGCCCCTCCGATGGTCAAGCCAGCAAAGTGAATCGTTCTTTCTCGCTCATTTGCTTGGGCACTTTTTATACTACCTGGGAGACAAAAATCCTCACTGTTGATGGCTGAACCCTCAACTTGTCTGTCAATTCTCACTGTTGTGTTAGTTGATTTTATTGCATATATGCAGTAAGCACGATCGTTCCATGGCCTGTTGTTTGATTTGAAGCAAATCCTCCTACTGTGTGGGGGACGTATGGAAGGAAACCTCATGATAGAGACAGGTGATGTGACCAGAGCTTAACCCCTCGAGTGGTGGTCTGTGACAGTGCTCCTTCTCGAGACCTTGACTTTTAGAAAGCGATACGAAAATATACGTTGGATGGACCGAAATATACCCTATCAAATAGAAATTACTTAATTATAACATGATAAAAGATAATCACGATGGGATAGAGATAACGATCGACAAAAAATATTATGATTATTATAAAATAATAATAATATAGTGAAGCAAAGTAAAAACAGGAGCACCTTCGGAGGTTTATCCATGGAAACCAATCATTATTTTTTTAGAAATTATATATATATATATATATATATATATATATATAGATAGTAGTCCTTTTCTTAAAAAAAATATATTTGATACCCAGAAAACGCGTATGATTAAGAAATGCTTTGGATTCAGCGTTGGACCACTGAATTCACATGCAACACAGTTCAATGGCTCAAAAGTCTATGAGTTCCTACTTCATTGGGGGGTTATAGTTTGGTTTATTAGATCAATTGGGTATACATTTAATTTCTTTGAATTCCATGTACGCACGCCTAATCCCACCTACAGCATCAGGCATGGCGGACCGGACGCTATCGTCCAAAACATGAGCTCACCACCTCCCCTTTCTTCTCCTTGGATTGGATCTGATGGGAAATGGATCGTAGCGAGAAGAGACCAAATCATCGATCGATTGTTGCAGCTGCTCAAAATAATTCGGCCATTGAGGCACCTCACCGAACACATGGCGAGCATGGGATGGGCGACCACCGTCCGCCGGATTCCGAGGGCATTCGATCGTTCACATGTTGGACTTTGCTGCCTTCGACGTCGTTCTCGGAATCAGAACCGGAACGCCGACGCTCATTCTCCAAGTACCATCGCCGGCCACCACGTGCAGCGTCAGGATTACGGAGCTCTTATAAGGATATGTTTTTATATTCATTACATCCTCAATCTACAATTTAAAGATTAATTATAAATATAAATATAAATATATTTTTTATTAAATAATTTAAGTATAAAATTTTAAAAAATTCTTAAAATCTTTATAAATATATATTACCTCAATTAATGAAATCGTTCATCTTCACAACAAACTCGTTGTGGTATCTAAGATCATTTTGTTATTTAGCAATAACAATTTCTTTTTTCCGCATATGACTCGATGTCTCGTTATCAGTTTCCTTTTCTATTTAGCGATCCTTCTCCCACACCAAGTCCCTCACAATTGACATTGACAGTAAGAGCAGCGTGCTATTGTTGCAAATGTCAGCTAAAGTTATTTTTGTCTGTCTGTCCTCTTTCTCACTAAGTGAGTGACGAACACCAACAATCACTGTTGATTACTTTGCTCGACGATCTTTATCTCAAATCTACAATATTCAACATAGATTGATAATCTTCTTCTTCCTATATCTATGTATTACTACTATCGTCGTAGGCTTGCTCATCTTGCCCACCACCATCTTCTATCCTTTCCTATCCATCGAAGCTCACCCCAACAACAATAATCTCCTTGCCATTTATTGCCACTATTGTCGCTACAACAACAAACTATTTCCTTGGTGATCTAGCATCGGAGTTCCTCGAGGACGCTTACTTCCTCATCTACCTTAACGCCGACAAGTTCTTCACCATCGACTTTGTTGGTGTCCTCAGACACCCTTTGATGTAGTTGCCAGATTAGGAGATCTAAGATCTCCCAAAGCCAGAGCAGGAGTCACAACAAGCCCTCTCTCAACTTCTCTTATCGATCATAAACATCATCATCGATCGTTACTCCTCATATCCATCCTTTAAGGAAATCCCAAATTTGTTGATATAAGATCTCCTAGAGCTAGGACAAGAGCCAAATCCTTCACCCGAAGCTGAAGCATTCCTATCTAACGCAATCGAGAAACAAAGTTATTTTAATCTAAGAGTAAACAATGGTGGATAGGAAACAATACTTCATCTAAACCTACAGAACTTATATCCATCAATGCAGTAACTCTAATCCCCTTCAAACTATCTAAAGGCAATAATTATATATCTTAGAGAGCATAATTCACCAATACTCTCTTTGGATATAATCTATTAGGCTACATCGATGACTCTCTCAATTATCCACTAAAAATGATTCAAGTGTAAAAAAAAACTCAGCCTAATAACAAATCTTGATCACAAGTTTTGGCTAATACAAGATTATCTTATTCTACATGAAATTCAAGCCTTAGTTTGTGGGCCCCATGGCACCATTGATCTAATAATATAGTACTATAGCAAAAGTATGATCAAGATTATAAACCACCCTCGCCGATCACTCTTTGGCACTCATATACTATGTCTTCTATCTACTTTGATGAAAAAATAACATAGAGCGAAGTATTATTGTTGATTATATCCAAAATATAAAAATTATTATAGATGACTTCGCTTTAATAAGTCATCCCCTAGAAGTCATTGTTCATACTCTTAATTACTTAGGAGACAAATATAATAAACTAACGATAACAATTCAGGCACGTGACTTACTAATGTCATTTGAAGACTATATGATAAATTGATTTACTGTTAAACAAGTCTTAAATAAGAAGAGAAAATGATGGGACAACTATCATAGCTCAATTCAGTCTAAAATCTAAAAGAAATGACAATAAAAACAATAATAATTTTAATAAAAGAATGAACAAGATACATCATGGAAACATGAATAACACATAGAGTCATCATCTTCCATTACGCTATCAACCCTCCAACCATGGTTGCAATTTTAATCTAAACAACTCACAAAATAACTTCAATTACAGGTATTAGCAACTTTGACGTCCCAATAATAACAATCAGCATAGAGTTATCTATCAGCTTTGTGATAAAATTAGATACATAACAAAAATTTGTTGGTCTCAACTCAAATTTACTATCATTCCTAACTGGCCTCAAACAAATATCATGACTACTCCAATTGCTCATTTAAGTAACTGGACTATCGACTCTAATGCTTCTCTTCATATCATCATTTACTTATAGAACTTATCAATTCACAATGACTATGGGGGCAATAAAGACATCACTATTGGTAACAGTAATAAAATCCTTATTACTCACATTAGTTTCACAAGACTTAATTCACATACCAATACTTTTACATTTGATGATATTTTGTGCGTACCTCACATCAAGAAAAATCTCATCTCTGTCTCTCTGTTCTATAAACAAAATAACATATTCATTTGATTCTTTCTTGACTCTTTTTTTTTTGTAAAGGATCTAAGTACAAGGGCATCCTTTGTTCGTGGCTAGAATTAGGATAACGTCTACAAATGGTCATTAGCTTCATAATCACCCAATTAATCACTTTTATTACTACTCCAATCGATATGTGACATTGCTGCCTTGGTCATCCGTCATCTTTCATTCAACAATAGTTAATTTCTTGTTACTTCCTTCTAACCTCCAAATCGAGTTCTAATACTTATTTTAGTAATAAAAGTCATATACTATTTTAGAAATGACTTTTATATTCTGCTTTAAACCAATTAAAATAATTTACAGTGATGTCTAAGGCCAGACCCAACCACTTTTTTTGATAATTTTAATGTTATTTTTTAAGATTATTTTACTAAATTTATATGGCTATAACCTTTCAAACATAAATATGAAGTCAATAGAATATTTACCCATTTTAGAATAATATTTGATAATTTCTTTAAGTCTACCAGTAAACAGTTTATTCTAGTGGAGGATGTGAATAACAAGTTCTAGCAATCCTTTCATCCTATAGTATCTAACATATCAAATCACCAGTACATACACCTCAACTAGTTGGCATTGTCGAATGAAAGCATCGACATATTGTTAAAATTGGTCTCACTCTCTTACACCGAGCCTTCATGCCACTAACCTTTTAGTCAACAACCTTTCAAATTACAACATACCTCATTAATCGTATAGTAACCCTAATCCTACAACACTAATCACTATTTGAAAAACTATTTCATAAAACCTAAAACATTCAAAAACTCTAAGTATTTGATTATTTATGTTATCTCTAGCTATATCCCTACGCTTCACACAAATTAATACCAAGATCAAAGCCTTATATCTTCATTGGGTATTCTCATGAATATAATGCTTTCTAGTGTTATGACTCTCAAACTCAAAAGGTCTTTGTATCATGTCATATTTATTTTTGTTGAGTTCACATTTCCCTTCCAAAATCTTGCTCCTTCAACAACGAGAGCCACTAAATAACCAAACATCACTAGGTTTATATGAGTATAATGCCTAGTGGCATCGAAGCAACACTATTGGCACAACAAATGATATTTTTATCTTCTCCTTAGCCAAGTGGCACCAAAGTGCATTAGCTAGATCAGGTATTTGTCCAATGCAACCCAATAATATCATGCTTAAATATCACTTGACAATACACTCCGAAAATGACATCTTTAAATCATATCAACTATCACCCAAGCTCACAACTATCACCCAAGCCTTCTAAACTCACAACTATCACCCAAGCTCAAAAATCTCTATATTGGCGCAAAGTCATATGTGAAGAATATGATACCATATTTCATAAATTTCATATGGACCCTTCTACGATCATCTCACTACACAAAATATTATTGTGTGTAAGTGGATCTTTGAGTAAAGTAGACTCCATATGGATCAATTGCTAGATACTATGTACGTCTAATGGCCAAAGAGTTTCATTAACGACTAAGTATTGATTTCACAAAAACATTCAGTCCAGTTGTTAAACTAATGGTAATCTGACTCATCTTGAGTTTGACTATCACACAAAGTTGGCATATACGTCAACTTGATGTTAACATTGCCTTCTCATATGGTACTTTAATTGAATATGTCTTTATGCAGTAACCTCGTAGCTTTATCCACCCTCACTATCTTATCTATGTTAATAAACCATCAAAAGTTATTTATGGACTTCATCAAGCTCCAAGAGTTTGACATACCGAACTTCGCTCATTTTTTTACGTCAATCGCTCATAATGTTATATGGATAACATTATCATCATAGATAATAATCCTATGGAGATCAAATAATTCCTTAATTAATTGATGAATTGATTCTCCATTAAAGATCTATGAACCTTAGGCTATTTTTAGGGAGTGGAAGTAACGTTCACACCTTTTGGACCTTTCCTATCTCAAAAAAAATACATTCAAAATTTATTATTAAAGACTAACATGCAAAATACCAAAAAAGTTACCATCTCACTCTCCACCATTGAATCATTCAAATTATATGATGACAATCCTATTACGGTTCCCACAAAATACCGATAATTATTTAGTTCCTTACAATATTTATCTCTCATATGTTCAGATATCTCATTTGTAGTCAACAAATTACCATAATTTAGGCATCGACCCTCCATTATGCATTAGTTTGCATTAAAACATGAATGTGATATCTCAAACATTTATCTCAAAAATCATAGCCTTATTTTTCATAAACATTTATGTCTTCATCTTTATGACTTTACCGATATTAATTGGATATGAAACATTGATAATAGAGCCTGTATTATCTTTCTTGCAGCAAATCTAATCGGTCCAAGTTTCAAAAAATAGAATAATATCGCAAGATCCACCACAAAAGTTGAATATCGAGTCATCGCCACCACTAATGCAGAACTCAATTATGTCACTAAATTTGCTACATAAAGTTAGTATTATATCTCAATCAACTCCTATAATATATTATGATATTATCGATGCCACCTATCTATACGCCAATCCGGTGTTCCAATCATGCATGAAACACATTGTTATTGACTTTCACTTCGTTAAAGATTAAGTTGTTAGACATCAATTGCATATTTCTCACGTCTACGCTTTTGACCAACTAGCAAACTATCACAAAATCTCTAACTCACAAGAGACCTTAATTACATCGGTTTAAAGATTGACATCTTTGATGGAATCTCAATCTTGCGGGAGTCATAATAGAAGATCATGATAAAGCCAAACATGAAATAACATCCTTATATTCTTTATATCACCAACCAATTTATGATTTGAAGATAAATCATAAATTTGAATGTATGATTTGGTCGAGTAATTTAAGCAGCAAAATTCCTCCCTCGAAACCTATATAAATATTGGTTACCTCAATGAATGAATGAAATGGCTCCGCTTAAAAACAAGTTCATCAATTTATCATTCTCGAGATATGATATAATATTTTACAGAAATTTATCCAAGAAATAATGAGTCGAACAAGTCAATAATGGAAAAAAATAGAATCCAAATCCGCTCCATTACCACCATAAGATTTTAGTTAGACACTCACTTTCCACGACACCGCAAAGCAAAAGAAGGCGATGGAGAAGGCTCCACTCGTTCATGGAACACAGTCGACAGAGTAAACGCGTGCGGAAGTCGAGTAATTGAAGGAACAAAGACTGAATCCAATGAACGCCAAGATGAGCTGAGAAGATGAAGAACGAGGTGGCGGCAACTTTTCGTTGTCGACGTTTTGCGCAAATAGGCAGACGACAGATGAACAAAGCGGTGTTGCCATCGAACCATTCAGTGGCTGCAAAGCCATACTTTTGGGAACTCGAATGGGAAGGATAGGATAAGAGGATACGATAGGATCAACGTACACGCATGTACGTTTGAATCCAGAACAAGACGACGCTATCTCTAATGCTACTACGTTTCAGACGACGATTTCAATCCAGTGTAGATGAGCTCGAGGAAGTCCCCCCATCTACTTTCTTTCTTCTTCAACTCCTCAAGTTATTTATTTCTGAACTCCATTAGCTATTATTCGACGATCACAACTTTGTGTGGAGTCCAACTCCAATACTTGTATTATTTTCCCAACCCAAAATAAGCAATGATAAAACCCCGATGAAATTTTCTTGCTAGAAAAGCCAGAGTAATTAATATTTTGTTCGCAGTGGCCTGTTAAAACCATATTTTTTTGTCTACACACAACCAATCTATCGATGGCTTGAGATGCTTAATCATGTGTGTTGGAAGAAAAGGATTGGAATGAGGATAAGGTCAAGCTGGAGGCAAGACCGATCTCGCCACGGCATCGTCGAAGGACACGGTAGGAATCATTCGAAACATTGATTGATGTATCAGTGACAAATGACATCGTCGTCCCAATCACCAAAAGGATGTGATCCTGACCACTCGAGGCTCACATTTCTCTCTCAATTTAAGTGGATAAGACAGATTTGTAGAAGAACAAGTGGCACAGGTCGAGAAGAAGACGGTAGTGCTCAAATGATGAGACCACCATCTCTTTGCAATCGAAGTTTTTTCTTTTTAAGATGAACTTGGAGCTCAGAATCGTATGATAAATTGTCAAAAAATTTATCTTCGATCGAAGAGTTACATGTGATGTTTCTGAAGTAACGAAAGGCAAAGATGTAGTAGATTCCAATGCTCAAACAAGGCAGCATAAATAATTGAAGGCAAAGCCAGTGATGATGCATTTGGCACGACACTACAAGCAAAAGTTAGATGGATGAGATATATGTAGAACAATTGTTTGCTCACCTGACGACACGATTGTTTAGTCATTGAATAATACTATATGTGAAAAAAATCTTATTCAACGTGATACGGCATCACCTTTGAGTTGGTGGATTATAATAAAACGATGAAGGAAAGAGAAGTCTTACCTGCCACGATTCATGTGAAGAACACCATCGTAGTCTTTATGTATCAAAGCGTCGTCATCGTCTCGTTAGGCATTATTCGTCTATCTAAGAGCTATGTGCTAGAAACTATCCTTCACATCATAAGGATTGGAATATTAGATCAAATTTTATCATGGAATTCTTGAGAATTGATTCATGATAGTTACATAGGTAATTAACATGGTTAGGAGTAGTGGCTCATGTTTAGAAGTTGTAGAGGTAGTTTAAGAGTTAGTGGGGGTAGTTATTAATCATGGGTAAGATAGTGGGATGAAGGAAGTGGTGTGAGGTAGTTATTATTATGTCCTATAAATATGACCTTAGATAATGAAGCAAGGGTGCAGAGAGTGTGAGCAGAGAAGAGAGTGTGTGCATTTGAATATAATCTTGTAAGTGTTCTTGTTCTTTTACCTCCTGTTTAATACTACGTCGTTTTCTTAATTAAAAATATTTTTGTTAATTAGATCGTAGTATTCTGTTTTATCGTTTCCTTACTCCTTCTTCCCCAACATTTTATGGTATCAGAGCCTTGTTTCAATCTGAACCGGGCATTATGGCTTTTAATGACAATTTTATGTCTCAACCCCTTATTCTCATCTTCTTGGGCAAATCCTACGAATTTTAGAGTATCAAGATGAAGACTCTATTCAAGTCTCAGGATCTTTGGGACTTGATAGAGAATGGATATGCAGATCCAGATGAAGAAACCAAGCTGAGGGAGAATAGAAAGAAGGACTCAAAGGCATTGTTTTTCGTTCAACAAGCTGTGCATAAGACAATCTTCTCAAGAATTACAGCAGCGACAACCTCAAGACAAGCTTGGCTGATACTTCAAAATGAATTTCAAGGCTCATCGAGGGTGATCACGGTAAAACTTCAAACCCTTCGCCATGAGTTTGAAATTTTATTTATGAAAAACAATGAATCAGTGCAAGATTTTCTTTCTTGAGTGACTGAAATTGTTAGTCAAATGAAATCCTATGGTGAACATCTTCATGATCAAATAATTATTGCAAAAGTTTTGATAAGTTTAACTCCGAAATTTGATCATGTTGTTGCGGTAATTGAAGAGTCAAAAGACTTATCTACTTATTCATTTGATGAACTAATGGGTTCCTTGCAAGTACATGAAGCAAGGTTAAACAGGTCACTTGAAGAAAGTGAAGAAAAATCATTTCAGATTAAGGGGGAGTCTTCTACTTCAAAAGAAGACAAAAAATCAACAGGAAGAGGAAGTGACATAGGAGGATTTCGTAGTAGAGGAAATGGAAGAGGAAGAGGACACTTTGATGGGCATGATGAAAGGCAATCAAACTATGATCAGAAAAACTACAAGAGTGAAATTCAATGTCACTATTGTAAGAAGTTTGGTCATATGAAGGCAGATTGCTGGAAAAGAGAAAAGCAAGCAAGCTATGTGGAAGAAAATGAAGACAATAATAAGTTGTTTATGGCTCATTCACAAGTTAATAATATCTCAAATGACATTTGGTTTTTGGATAGTGGATGTTCTAATCATATGTCAGGCATAAGATCAATATTTAGAGATATTGATAAAACTCACAAGTTGAGAGTTAAACTTGGAGATAGCAAGCAAATCCAAGTAGAAGGAAAAGGAACAATTGAGGTGAAGACAAATCAAGGGAAGGTAAAACACTTTGATAATGTTTTCTATGTTCCTAGCTTATCACATAACTTGTTGAGTGTTGGACAATTGATAGATATTGAATATTCAGTTATATTTTATAATGGTTCATGCACTATTAAAGATAAGAAATCTAGCTTGATTATAGTAAATGTTTATATGACGCAAAATAAGATGTTTCCAATTGATGTTTCAAATATTGAGAAATATGCTCTTATTTCAAATCAAAATAATGAGACAAATTTATGGCATTTGAGATATGAACACATTAACATTAAGGGTTTAAGGTTGTTAAATAAAAAAGAAATGATTTATGGATTGCCTAAAATTAATACACTTGATGTATGTGAAGGATGTATTTATGGCAAACAAAGTAAGAAATCATTTCCTATTGGAAAAGTATGGAGAGCATCTAATTGTCTTGAATTAATTCATGCTGACTTATGTGGACCTATGAATATAAAATCATTTGGGGGAAGTCGATATTTTCTGTTATTTACTGATGATTATAGCCGCATGAGTTGAGTATATTTTCTGGAATTGAAATATAAAGTATTTGATAACTTTCAAAAATTTAAGGCACTTGTAGAAAGGCAAAGTGGTAAATGCATAAAGACACTTCGGACAGATAGAGGTGGTGAATTTATGTCTAATTAGTTTAATTCATTTTGTGAAGAAAATGATATTCGCAGGGAATTGACAGCACCATATACACCGGAGCAAAATGGTGTAGATGAACGTAAGAATCGAACTATTGTTGAAATGATAAAAAGTTTGCTTAAAAGAAAGCATCTTCTGAATCAGTTTTGGGCAGAAGCAGTTGCAACAACAGTTTATTTGTTGAATATTT
Organism: Ensete ventricosum; assembly: GCA_029747655.1. Classification (NCBI taxonomy): domain Eukaryota; kingdom Viridiplantae; phylum Streptophyta; class Magnoliopsida; order Zingiberales; family Musaceae; genus Ensete; species Ensete ventricosum. Next base: position 1,329,800 of record JAQQAF010000002.1, on the reverse strand, counting down.
CACCGACAAAGGCTGTTATGAATCGAACTCCTTTTGAAGCTTGGTATAGTATAAAGCCAACTGTAAGTCATCTAAGAATTTTTTGTTGTATTGCTTATGCTTTGGTAAATTCATAAAATCATTATAAGCTTGATGAAAAATCTGAAAAAAATATATCTTAATTGGATATTTTGTACAATCCAAAGCATATCGATTATATAATCCTGTAAGTGGCAAAGCTATTATTAAGAGAAATATTGTATTTGATGAAAGGGCAAATTGGAATTGGGAGATTAATGAAGGTGATGCACAAATTCGTGTTCCAGCAGAACTATTTACTCCACCGAATCAAGTGACAGATCCTGCTCCAACAAGTTCAACGTCAACCTCACCCAATAGCAGTTCAAATTCAGCAAATGATTCCTCAGATGAAACCCCTCCAGGAAGGTTTAGATCACTAACAGAGATTTATGATTCAACATTTGATTTATGTATTTCAGATCCTATAAGTTTTGAAGAAGCAGTTAAGGAATGTCAAAAAATAATGAAGGAGAAAATCAAGTCAATTAAGAAGAATCAAACATGGGGGCTAATGGATCAACCGAAATAAAAGAAAGCTTTTGGATCGAAATGGGTGTTCAAAACAAAGTATAATGCAGATGGAAATATCCAAAAGCATAAGACTCAGTTTGTAGCAAATGGAGCCATAACATGAAGTATTTATGGCACAGATGAACAAGTTGCAGATATTATCACCAAGTCACTTCCAGTTCAGAAGCATGTTAATTTTATGTCTCAAATTGATGTATGTAACTATGAATCAAGGGGGAGTGTTGAGAATTGATTCATGGTAGATACATAAGTAGTTAACATGTTTAGAAGTAGTGACTCATGTTTAAGAGTTGTGGAGGTAGTTTAAGAGTTAGTGAGGGTAGTTATTAATCATGAGTGAGATAGTGGGATGAAGGAAATGGTGTGAGGTAGTTATTATTATGTCATATAAATAGGACTTTAGAGAATAAAGCAAGGGTGCAGAGAGTATGAGCAGAGAAGAGAGTGTGTGCATTTGGAGATAATCTTGTAAGTGTTCTTGTTCTTTTACCTCATGTTTAATACAACGTCGTTTTCTTAATTAAAAACATTTTCGTTAATTGAATCGTAGTATTCTGTTTTATCGTTTTATTTCTCTTATTCCCCAACAGAAATATATTCTTTAAATAAATAATTGAGATTCAAAGTTATGAGTTTCTACTTCTTTCTTCTCAAAATTCAAGGATGTCATTCTCAGATGACACTAGATTAGGAGACCGAGAAGCCTCTCACCCAAAGTTGCTGCTTGGGATATTGTCACCTCTCCATCTCCCGGACGTGGCACTTTGGTGGCATTCATGCACTGTAGTTATCGATACATGAGGGCGATGGCATGGCGTCGTTGCCACGGTGGGTCGCCACAAATCGGTCCCTGTCACCCAAAAGTAAAGAACCACTGCTGTAGAGTTACGTGAAGGATGCAGCATGGAACTCGTCGCCTTTGCTCGTCCGCACTGACGTAGCAGATAAGGTTTCCCGGTGTGTGATGCGTCGATCCCAATGTGCAGTTCTCTCTCTCGCTTTCAGCAGTCATGGCAGAAGAGGAGGATGTAATACAAGAATGATATGTCATCCTTATGTAGAAGACGACAAATCCATAACCCTTGTATGGAAGAAACGAGACCGTAATCTTTCGAAACTTGTACCACTGCAACACTTTAATGTCAAGAAGTGGCTTGACTTTAAGGAAAGTTCCAATTCTAATCACCTTTTACATGAACGAGAGAGGCCTCAAATTTCCAATGCAAACCCTACGTTTCAAGGACACTGACTTTGACAGAGTCCACCCTCGATCCGATCTCAGCTTTTATAGTTTTCCGATCCCAAAGTAAGGGAGGGAAGGGAATGCAAGCATGGTAGATAGATGAGTGTTCAAGCACGGCACCATTAATACTCGAAGGAGTAGTTGAATGCTACAGTCAATAGCAATTAAAGCTCTCACCTCTTCATCCCTTGATGTGGAGGTACTAAACAACAGTGTTGTTACCTTCTTCCTTCGTGACACAAAGACTCGCATTGGATCGGCATGTTCGGTGCACAGAATGCAACGACAAGAGAAGTGGATATAGATTAAATGAATCTAGCAGGAAAGGAAATGAATTATCCCACGCCATTGGACTGTGAAATCGTTTTATCCATATCCGCTCTCCAGGAGAAGGTAATAAGAATTTTACGGCACCTAAAAATGGAAAGGTCAATTCCGATCAGAGCCGTCCATGTCCGTCATCGACGGTCGTAGTGGAACCAACGACGCAAGGGAATCCCGCGAGCGCGAGATCTCGGGAGGGTCCAATCGACACGTGGGACGCGGACGGCTGATGCGGGGCCCAGCTGAGTCACCGTCGAACGGATAACGCCTTCCCTTCCGCCCGGGGGGTCACGGCCGGTGGACACGCGGCGGCATGCGGGACCATGGCGCAGGCGTCGGTGGAGTGCGGCCGTATGATGGTTGGCGACGCGTCGTGATCCGACGACGCCGCGCGCGGGCGGGCGGGAGCTGCTGCGGTTCCGTGCGTCCCCCGAGCGTCTATAAATGGCGGTCACATCGCAACGAGATCGGTCATCCGAGGCGCCTCATCGATCCCCTCCTTTGCTTTGGTTTCCTCTGCGATCCCCTCCCCGAGTGTGCCATCATGTGTGGGATACTGGCCGTCTTGGGTTGCTCCGATGAGTCGCAGGCCAAAAGGGTTCGAGTTCTCGAGCTCTCTCGCAGGCAATCATCCCTACTACCTTCTCCACCCTCTCTTCTTTCTGCTTAATCCATGATTCATCCCTGCGTCCACCGTTTGCCTGGGTTTTGCTGTCGCCCCCGTTCTCTGTTCTTGCTTTATCAGACAAATTTCTCGTAGGAATCCTCATGAAGAATCTTGAACTAATGGAACGAAAATGACCCCAAAAAGGATCTTTTTGATCCATGATCGATGTCTAATAAAACCTTAGATAAACAGGGGAGAAGGTTTTTGCTTGTTTCAACAAAGAACGTAAACCTGCCTAAAGACTGTAGTTGATATGAATGAATGAATGAATGAATGAATGCTCAAAAGGAGTAATCTTGTTCGTCTTTGGAGACAGGTTAAAGCATCGCGGACCAGATTGGAGTGGGCTGCACCAGTATGGAGATTGCTATCTGGCGCACCAGAGACTGGCCATCATCGATCCTGCTTCCGGTGACCAGCCCCTGTACAACGAAGACAAAACCATCGTTGTTACGGTACAGAATGATGCCTTACCCTTCGTTGTTTCAGTTTCTTGTTCCATGTTTGAGAGGTTGACCAAAGTCTTGTTCCACAAATGTTCTTTGCGCAGTTTATGTGAATATGACCTTTTCCTATGGGAAAAGTTCTTCGTCGATAGATCTTCATGAAAGAAATTTTTTTGGCATGCATTAGTATGCTTACTTGAGTTGTTATTCGTGCTTCGTTCACTGATGAAAGGGAGATTGATCGTTTGACGCGTAGGTGAACGGAGAAATCTACAACCATGAAGAACTGAGGAAACGGTTGCCTGATCACAAGTTTAGGACAGGGAGTGACTGTGAAGTAATCGCTCATCTGGTGATGTTTCCATCTCCATCATGATAACATAATTAATAAGCTGCACAAACTACTTCAAATTGTTTGACTTCTTTCTATGATCCAACAGTACGAGGAGCATGGCGAAGGATTCGTGGATATGTTGGATGGGATCTTCTCATTTGTGCTGCTTGACACGCGCGACAACAGCTTCATCGCTGCTCGAGATGCCATCGGAATCACTCCACTTTACATCGGCTGGGGACTCGACGGTAGGCGATAAGAACACCGTCAGTTGTTACTACGGATGGATTCTAAGCTTTTGTTCTGAATCTGCTGCTGGTGCTACAGGTTCTGTTTGGATATCATCGGAGATGAAGGGTCTGAACGACGACTGCGAACACTTTGAGGTCTTCCCTCCCGGGCACCTGTTCTCCAGCAAAGGAGGCATCTACAGGAGATGGTACAACCCGCCGTGGTACTCGGAGGCGATTCCATCGGTGCCGTATGATCCACTTGTTTTGAGGGAGGCGTTTGAGAAGGTGAAGACTGCATGCAGAGATGTTCTTTGGATGTCTCGAGTATAACTAAAAAGTTGCTCTTTTTTTTTTCTTTTTTCTCACTTGTGCAGGCCGTCATCAAAAGGCTGATGACTGATGTCCCATTTGGAGTTCTGCTTTCTGGTGGACTCGATTCATCACTGGTTGCTGCTGTGACTTCTCGTCACTTGGCAGGAACAAAAGCTGCAGAGCAGTGGGGGACTCAACTCCATTCCTTCTGCGTCGGCCTGGAGGTCAGCACCCCGTGCTCATCCTACGATCCTTGCAGTCAAAGAATTCATGCGGATGATACATGTTCTTGCTGTTGCAGGGTTCGCCGGATCTGAAGGCAGCAAAGGAGGTGGCTGCTTACCTGGGAACCGTTCACCATGAGTTCCACTTCACCGTTCAGGTACTCTGGAAGCTCTTTTCGCCGAGAAGACGGACCATAAATGTGGGTGATGAGTCTCTGTGTGTTTTCCAGGATGGTATCGATGCGATCGAGGATGTGATCTACCACATCGAGACGTACGACGTGACCACCATCAGAGCTAGCACACCGATGTTCCTTATGTCCCGTAAGATCAAGGCGCTGGGAGTGAAGATGGTGATCTCAGGGGAGGGGTCAGATGAACTCTTCGGAGGCTATTTGTACTTCCACAAGGCGCCGAACAAGGAAGAATTCCACAGAGAAACATGTCGTAAGGTAAGCAAACTATTGGTGGTGGTGTTGTGTTGATCGGAAGGACTCATCATCTTGTCCACAGGTAAAAGCCCTGCACCAGTATGACTGCCTAAGAGCCAACAAGGCAACCTCGGCGTGGGGACTGGAAGCTCGCGTGCCCTTCTTGGATAAGGCGTTCATCGATGTCGCCATGAGCATCGATCCTGAATGGAAAATGGTACGTGTAATATAGATTGTTGTCTGCGGTGCGAAGAGAAACGATGAAGTCTGTCGCTTTGCTGACGTGCTGCGGTGTTCATGCTCAGATCAAGCCTGATCTCGGTCGGATCGAGAAGTGGGTGCTGAGGAAGGCTTTTGACGATGAGGAGAACCCCTACCTGCCAAAGGTTTTGGTCCACCCTTTCTCTTCGTTTACTTGAGCAAGAACAAGAGTTTTCTCAAGGATTTCGTTCTTCTTCTTCTCTCTGCAGCACATCCTTTACAGGCAGAAGGAGCAGTTCAGTGATGGTGTCGGCTATAGCTGGATCGATGGCCTCAAGGCTCACGCAGCAGAACATGTAAGTAACTTTGTAATCTCGTTCTTTCTCGATGGAGAGAGAGAGAGAGAGAGAGAGATGACAGACGGCGTCGATCTTGTTCAGGTGTCGGGGAAAATGATGCAGAACGCGAAGCACATATACCCACACAACACGCCAACGACGAAGGAAGCATACTACTACAGGATGATCTTTGAAAGGTTCTTCCCGCAGGTAGGTAGTCATATTGCTGCTGTTGTAAAAAAGATTGCTGTGATAAGAGCCCGTCGGACGTTAAGATGTGGGATTCTGTCGACGGTGTTGCAGAACTCGGCGAGGCTGACGGTCCCCGGCGGGCCAAGCGTGGCATGCAGCACGGCCAAGGCGATCGAGTGGGACGCGCAGTGGTCGGAGAACCTCGACCCCTCGGGCAGAGCAGCTCTGGGCGTCCATGTGTCGGCGTACGATCCCGCCGCCGTGCCGTCTTCTCTCACGACCGGCACCGGCGCCGCCATGCTCGTCAACAAGAAGCAGAGGGTGATGGAAGCCAAAGCGCCGGAGCTCACCATAAGTTCCTGATTCCCCCGTAGCTGCTGCTCCGAGTCGAGTTAATTAAGTCGTCGAATAAAGTGGGTGGCACTGTCAGGCCTCCATCATTCCACAGACTATGTTTTCATGCGCTCGGCCATCTTTGTTCGTTGCAAATATCCAAAGAAGAAGGCACTCTGGGTTTCCTTTGATCAGTAACGATCTAAAGAAGAGAAGGCAGCATAGCATAATATCCAAAGAGAGGTCACAGAATCATTGGATATTAAGGCAATTTATATTTTACATGATGGAAGCGAACTGTGCACCGAGTTTATCATGCATATAGGTAGCTAAAAATAATTGAATCAAACAAGCAGATAACTTTTTTCTACGTGGAAGAAGAATTAAATATTTATTAGACAGAGATCTGGTTTTATTTACATACAAAGAACTACTTCAAAGCAACCTGACCTAATAATAGGTTCATAAAATTTTAAATGTATAGGAAAAATTGATGATGAATAGATGTCACATCTACAACAGGAATACCACTGTTTGATTTGAAAAAATCCAGGTTGTGTTGTTTGATCTTTTCTATGAACGCATGACATAGATAAAGACACTATACTTGACATCAGATTTATGCCAACCAACAGGTACATGTTTCACATCCATAGTCAATTTACATGCTGGAAACAAGATAAATGTAGGAAAAACCTGAAGCCTCTATGCCGCATTAGAGCAGGCAAGCACGCGCTAAGAACATTGGCAGCCTGTTCCAGCTCCTCCTCGGATATAATCAATGGCGGCACCGGCAAAATTAACTACGTTCAGCTGTGAGCACCAGAAGGCTGGCATTTCGACGGGCATCGACGAGAGGAGAAGCTTGGACGTCGAGCTCAATTCCCACGATCAGCCCAAATCCACCTACTTCTTTCACACGCAGGTTCCCTCCCAGTTTATTAACAACTAGTTCCTTCCAATAGTGTTCCTTCCTGTTATGGTCTCCAGCGCTTATGGCGGCAGCAACCCTTTCAGTGGTCGGGACGACACTAATCAGTAGACCACCAGCAAGAGGTTCCGCAATGGTCATTAGATGACCTGTTCGGCCCAATCCACATTGTACCTGCGAGAAAAAATATATATAATTCAAACATAATAATGGGCTCAAGTCATAACAGTTTACGAAAGAATACCAAGGAGTATAACAGAATTGAAAGAGAAAAAGGAGAAAAAAAGGAATACATAAATCATTCTCATGACCATATAAGGAGATAGTATTCAACTAGAAACCAGGACCAATTAAATTCTTGAACCTCCAGAAGATGCAATTCTAATCCTTAAAAAAACAGTAAACTCTCGGGATTTGTTCACCTCAAGATTTATGAAAATAAGTTGAGATGTTGGAATACTTAGAGATGAATAATAGGAACCAATTTAACACTAAATACAGTTCCAGGTGAGCGATGCAATCGAGTATACGGATGTCCTCAAAAGGATAGGCAACAAAACTAGTAAACAACACTGTTTTAGTTATATTAAAATACTGTGCCAAAAAGAGGATGGACAAAGAGGAAAGAGCACAAGATCTTTTTACATGATCAATGAATTCTAAGGATCAGGTCATTTGAAGTTCTAGCACTTGTGTCTCCAACCAGTACTGTTTTACAAGTCCTAATATCAAGTTATCAATTACTGGAGTTTTCTCCTGTTTGACATGTACCTGAACTACATAGACACAAACAACACCAATGAGGATAGAGATTGCTAGACAACTTCAATGTTGATACATCGATCAAAATCTTTCAGGATAGAGGTCAATTGTGCAGCTGATAATTCAGCCTCCCTGCTTTTCTAATGACAATACGAGTCCCAAAATTGACAATTGCGGTTGCAGGACATCTGATTACATCTATGAACTCCTTAGCATAGCTTAATAGATCCAACTACAACAGATTTATAGATGGACATTAAAATTTCAAAAAAACAGAAGAGTGATGGACACACCAAGCCCATCATGTAATTTCGAAAAGAAAAGAACTAAGTATTCGTGTAAACAAAAATGTAAGCTGCCTACCTCATCGAATACCAAGAGAGCTCCAGCATCATCACAGGCAGCACGTAAAGCCTGTAGAAAGTCCTTTGTGGCACTATATATTCCA